>OY720366.1:18956184-19556184 GCA_963082945.1 Cerastis leucographa
TCGACAGGGTTACGCCACGATTAATTTCGCACTCAATTTGGCATTCTCCTCATTCCAATAACGTCGACTTATCAAAGATTACAAGCCTTTGTAGCTTTGAGGACGTTTTTCACAAAAGATTTTTTCCGTTTAGAAATAATAATAAGCTCGAATTCGGGAGTCAGGTCGCTCTTTGACAAAGGAGCTTATTTAATGGCACGCTCGTGTTCGTTCGTGTTCCCATTTTTTCGCATCAATTATTTTTTAATAGCTGTCTTCCCTAGAAAGTTGTTCGTGTCGTTCGTCATAGAAATCAGAGGATTATAAATAGGTAAGTTTGCCGCACCGCTGCCGCACCTCCGCCGTGTTCTAGGTCGCGACCTTACGGCACACGTTGCCAAGCGCCACATTTGGCAATGCTAAGCCTTTAAAAGTTTGGCGATGCAAGCTTTTCGTCACGAATATGTTGCTTTCGCTACACATGATCATGTAACCGATGTTACGTCTAACGAAATCCGACGAGTAAACACTAAAGATGTTCTTAATTGACCTACCAGCATTAGGACTGTCAGTATTTGCATTTTCTATCTTAAAAGGCTCTTGACCTTTGACATGTGTGTGGCACATGATAGCTTAATTTGTCTGAAATTACGTTGTGGTTTCCATAAACGAAATTCAACGCTGAAACTAGCTATTTCTCATAATTTCGACGCATAGTATTATGAGCATTGTGTCTTTGTTAAGTCGAGCAATGTGATTCATTGGTTTAACAGTAATACGTAATGCGAATTTATTGCGAGCCACTGACCACAACAGCTAACACAACACATAGTATTTGGTTATCTCCCAGTCCCGACTGGTCATATTCTGTGCTTTGTGTTCAATTTACTCATTATTTAAACGTCAAGGTTTTAGACGTAACAGAAATTGCAAATTAGTAGTTATTTACGCGTTTTTATTCGTTCTCTAGACTTAACTGATCATAAAGTAGCTACTGTAGCAGCATTCTGCGTAATCATCATTAGATTAGAAGACCAGACCACGTACTATTACTATGTAATCCACGTAAAAGCGTTTAAGAGAAATCACGTTACAGAGCACGGTCATAAAGCCATCAATTTACTGCATGGAAAGCTAGCAATCACATCTAGTCAATCAATTATCTCTAGCCGCAACTGAAGACCATTGCTGTCATGAAGTGATTGTTCCAAGCGAGCACCGAGTTCCGAGCAGCTGCGACATTGCCAACCAGTCGATACTAACAACTAACAATCCACTTGACGTCAAGCTGCCTTACATCGTCAGTTAACTGCCGCTTTAATATTCTAAACTGTGCAACAAAATCTGTGTCAGTGGCGCGGGCGTCCCTGTTTTTTTTTTGTTCTTTTTAAAGACCGGACACAAGGTCTGAAAGAGGGCGGAAGGCACGAGAGGCCTTTACCCACCAGTGGGTGAATGTAGACCGAATAGATAGGAATCTTTTGTCAAGTCGCTAGGTAAGATCGAATTTGTTGTGTATTCAAATTTTGTTACTCCTTTCCTAAAGAGTTTTTAATGCTTTAAAAGAAGAGTTTGTAAAGCTTTCTAATAATAATATTTGATTATGTGAAATAGATGTGCTTTGTATGTATGATGGGATTTTTTTGGTTGGATAAGTGCAATATCGTCACAAATAATTAAATACCATTTACTTAATTATTTAGGTATATGCTCTCTATATTGACTCACATATCCAACATCGAACATATCATTGAGCGAACAATGAAAGATATTACAGGAAACCATAAAAATGCGTATATTGTTACAGGCTCAAGATTCAAGTAGCATTGAGCACCTACATCATATAAATATGGTTCTCGACGTGTTCCCATTCCAGAAGATACTCTGCTTGCACAAAGCTGCTGGCGTTTCATCTTTATGCTTTGATCTGGAGCTGCTCGCGAGATTAATGGCGACTTTGTCTCTCTCATCATACCTGCACAGCATATAGCTGCAAACTTTTTCTTCCAAGTAATTTGTGATTATTACGAGGAGAATGTTTTCCGATAACATTTTTAAAGCTTTTAAGACATAGCGGCATCTCTTAGCGTAATAATCAGCAACAAAGAAATAAGCTTTATAAATTCCCGGATCAACTTAGCTGCGCAACTTCCCAAACGTTTTAATCTTCCTTAAAGTTTGTCTAAAGCGGGTAGGTACGGGCTGTATTTATTTTTACCAAATTTTAGCAAAATGGCCGCGCATGGCTCTAATAAATCACGCGTGATGCGATCACTCGGCGGAGTCCGTCCCGCGGAGGTTATCTGCGGCTATCTAAAAAAGGCCCATGACGACACAACGATGGCCCGTTTGAGCATCAAGCATGCATTATGCATGAAATTTATCCAACCTATATACCACAACAAATAAAAATATGAACATATTGAGGTTAATCTATTGAGAATATTTGGATTTTCACCCATTGCTCATCCGAGCTTACTTTGGTTGACATTTCCTCATAACGAGCTCCTGAATACTTAAGAACATGAACAATCTGACGGTAAATTACACAATGTAAACAGGACAACAGCTATTCCAGAACTCGGCGGAATTATGCGAAGTTTCGGGTTGTCTAAACAAACCCTTTGCGTTAGAACAGCAGCTATTTGGCACAATGCTGGAATGGCCGGCCAAATTCAGGACACTAACCGAAGTAATGCAAATACCGAAGGTAGAATACGAACGGAAATGACGCAAGAGGGAGGGGGTCCCGGCTCGGATACAGCTGTCAATAACGTAGACGTGCTGTATAAAGGCAGCTTTGAAAAACAGATGCGTCCCTTCCCGAGAGTCCCAACTGGAAAAATGTAAAATTGGAAAACCATAATGGTTTCATTTATTAAACTTATCGACGGCGTCTGCCGCAAATTCGTAAGAATGGTACTCCAGGACTTTTTACGCTCGTTAACTTTCCATTATGTGAATTATATGGAAGAAGCCATATTTATGGACTTGACGACTTAAATTGGTTGCGAATATAGTAATTTCACGCCCAATTTTCTAATCAATGGCACATCTACCTTCTCGGCGAACTGAAACATCTACGAGTATGTCTGAATGTATAGCACGTAGTTCGTCACGCCATCTCAGCACTTCTGATTTAAATACGGACTTTTTTCTTATGCTCGTTTTTCATTTAGACTGATCTGAGAGCATGCTCGGATTCGAACTCACTTCCGATTTGATATGGTGTTTCTACCTAGATTCTCCAACTTCATCAGGTTATCGCTGTTTTAATAGTTCTTTTGAGAAATTGTCGTTCACACAGATAATTGTCTCTTTAATTACCCAGCAAAGTAGTTGAAAAAATGGAAATCTAACTTGAAATGACTCAAATACTTTATTGATCGAGCAGTTGGAAGCGTTCTTAAGTTTATAAAAAAAATAGGCCCATCATGATTCTTCACATTTTATCTTTTTTGCGCAAGTACTTTCAATTTGAACCCCGATTTTTATACCCAAAGAGCATTCGAATTTATAGGGCTTCCAAGAGTTTTAAGACCGTCTTTCCTCAAGTCCTACTTTTGAAATATTCGTACAAAATGATAGTGTCATGAATTTTATATTAAAATTCTCTCTAGACAAAATAACGGTTAATAGAGGAGTGGGTTGACCTGAGTTTCAAGAATGCTACGGTATAATTTGTCCAGAACACTTTAATAAAAATACATCAATGCTAAAATAACCATCTGCAGACAGTTCACAGAACTGTAGGGCAAACAGATAAACGTGATAGAGACATCGATCTATTGAACCAAATAGTGAAATGCAAACAAACAACTAATAGTAACATCGTAAAACATGGTTTGACAAGATTGCACAGGCAATGCACGTATGTATAGAGCAGCATTTGCCACGACGTCGTAAAGACGAAACAATTTACAATAACCTGTTCTACTCACATGTTTATATGAATTGACATCGAAATTTACGACTTGAGCAGCTTTAGCAAGAAACTGAATGTAATAGTACCTCTATTAGTTGGCGGACTGAAATGAACGCGACTACATGATTAATGATGATAGTTTTAACGTTATTAGAGGGATTCATTCAGATCCTTAGTTCTAATCTGCGGACATCCGAATGAGTTTCGATTTTCGAAAAACATAGTTTAAAGATTGCCCTTCATATGATTTACTTTTAATTAAGATGAAGGAACATAAATAAATAGAAATAAAGACGAATTCGGGATTCTAGCAACAAGCCGATAACGAATGAGGTCATTTCAACAGATTCAGTGCTCCTTGCATTACTTTATTTTTTTATTACTGATTTAATCTTTTACTCTGGACGCTCTTAACTTGCCCGTATTTCTACATTGTTCTCACATATTTGTAATTCTTGACATGAATGATGTAACCAAGATTTTGTAACATATTTTGATTTAAAAGAGTGTCCATGGAGTTTCTTGCCCGTTCTTCTCCATAGAGATCTACGCTACGGAATGGGCAACTACAGTACTTTCACAAGTTATTATGCCTTGTGACTGGGACTGTAGCTTCGCGTTTTATTTTGTTTATGTTGACTTTCAAAAGTGCCTGTAATGGTCTAATTGAAATAAATGCTTTGACTTTGACTTTGACTTGAAGAAGTCGGAATAAAACAATGCCAGTACGAAAATATGATCCGTTTGCGGAATTAAGACACCCTTATCGCGATCAGATTCGGAATGCCGTCAGATCAGATGTTAACCTCGTTAAGGTCTACGCCCATTTCGGTGAATATCGTTTACAAATAGCCAATCTCACTTCTGATTAGGATGGCACTCAACCAAATTGGACTACGATAGGACTGGCGCCAAACACGGAAGCTCCTCGCGTTATCTCATATTGTACCAATAAACTTAATCAACGTAACTATTTATCAACGTTCCAAATAAACACTAACAATAAAACTTGGTTAAACTGAGATTAGACACGTAAGATACAATTTAAAAGTTTCCCACAAGGAATGGCAACTCACATTTAATAGACGTTTACTGCGGTCTGACTCCAAAGAGTTCTATAAAACATAAAACTTTATGCTGTTAAAAAAATAAAATGAAGATAATTCATTTCGTGTATCTCATTTCTCTTTTATGTTCAGTCATTACATATTCAATTACACTTGACGGTTGGCGGGATCCAGGGTATTTTTATAGAGAAATGCTTGTACATTTATCCGTTGGCGAGGGCGCACTTCCTTTGGGCGCTTGTGCCAGATAAAAAGTCGCACTCCAGAAGCTCTTGACGAGCTCTTTAGCTTCATCAACGCTTTTCACAGATGCTCGCTCTTCGGCATTCAAATATGATCCCGCATTGACGTATTTGCTCTGCGCTTGGCACAAGTTTCAACTCCCATCACATGGTTATTTCTCGACTTGGTTTCGTAATCAATAAGTTTCGGGCGAATTATTGACATCACCATTTGGGGTTTACACAAGATAATTGAAAAATACTGTTAGGTGTCAGTGATCTATTTTGTTTGATAAGTGGTAGTAGTACCTCGTTTTATATCAAACATTAGACCGACTATGATTCATGAACTGTGACTTCACCAGTATTCTTTCGCCTAACTACAAAATTACACCGTGACGAGTTATGTAAAACAATTTTAACGCTTCTTTTCTATATAAAGCACGTGTTGGGCCTAAAACCTTGAATCTTATTCACGTATGAAGTACTCCAGTCGTAAAACCAGTTGTCTCTTAGGTCCACAGAGTGAGGCGCTCATAGTTGTAGAAAATATTGTATTTTTATTGAATTTCTTCGCAATAAACCGGTCACAAAATAGCGGTGTGCCTCTAGTGGGTGCTTCAATCCACTAGCTGTGACCTACTTCAGTGCTAGTCAAAGGCTTACAGTTCCCATTCCGTGGTAAAGTGCACATCGGGCACTAGTTTTGAAATATGTGAGAGGATGCTCGTGTCATGTTATGTCAACCATTTTTGGGACGTGTTTCGATTGTTTGAGATTAAATCGTGCACGCCTTCAACATTGCGAAACTAAAACTGCTTTTTTAAGCTATCAACTGCGAATGACAGGAATCTAAACTTTTGGATCCATCACAAATTCTCTCGGTACGAACAACATTTTCACATTTATCTCAAAACTGTACAACTTCAACAAAGTGAGCTAGAACTCGGTACAAATGTACCGTCAGCACAATAGCGTCAACAGCCCTGGACGTGCCTTTTGTTACATCACTTTAAAACCACTAACTTCTTTACTGCCTTTTTATTCAGCCGTATTTCACGTCATTTCGACATAGCCATTAGGCGCAAAATCTTAAATATTCTCTGTACCGTCTGTAGTAGAAGATATTCGAATACAATTGTAATAAATAGCAATTCACGTCTAATTCTCATTCTAATTGTAGCGTAAAACAAATTTATGTTACTGTCCACAAATAATATAAGTTTAGTATTGAGGTCGCTCATGATTCTGTAAAAATAGATAAACTCTGTATATCATGCGTGAATGAGTATTTTTATTATAATATCTAAAGAGTTGTTTGAACTTTAAATATACGATGTACGATAATATCTACAAAGAATTATTTGCTGGGTGAGGTTCAACCTTTTTGCAAACTACGTGGCATGTGCGCAATGGGGTGAATTGGGTTAAACTTTTTTGAATAGATTTCTACGGAAACTGAACTAGGCTGTCAAAACTGCGAAAAACATGGAGAGGTGCCAGTACCGGGCAGCGGAGACTTCTTCATCGATTTCAGTGACGTAACTAAGTGTTGAATCGTCCGCATAGAGTTGTACAAGTACTCGTCCCAAATCTTTGGCCTGAATCTGAGACACATGACTGATCGGAATCAGTGAAGTTTCGTGACACGGGTAATTTAATGCACTTTCCGTGATACTGTTCAAGAGTTCACAACATGGCGTGTGGCCTGGGCGGCTCGCACGCGACACAATGGCGTGGAATCGATGTGTGCTGCATTAACTGCTCAATTATTGATACGCAAGGCCATTCTGTGACCGCGGAGACTTTCTGACTGGCAACACAGCACGATATTGATTCCAATCATAGAGCAATATAGAGATCCTATATGATTGATGAATGCTAGCCGTATTGAGTTTGATCAAAGCAAACACAAAACATGTACTTACATGTTTGCGAGAATATGTCTTACGTATTCATAGGTTCAACGTTCCTTGAATAAACCAAAGCGATTTGCCTTTTATTTGTTTGCTTTTTGTAAGTACGTAATATAAGTGCTCTAAATAAATTAAAAGTTATCAACAAAGGGCATTCTGGTTTGAGACAAACATCTGACAAAACTTGAGATTTATTTACAAAACAACCTAACCATGAAACTGCAAAGCTGAAGTGCCTCGGGAGAAATTCTGGCAACTTGCTAAAATAACTGAATAAACTTGAAACAAAAACAACGTAGCATCCTATTTCAGTCCGCCCTTTAAACAAAGCCTTCGTTTCAACTCTTCAATTAGAAACTTTACACCGTCTGTCAGTGAAAGTCTCCCAAATAAGAATGTAGGCCTCTAAGTCATAGTGTAATAGTTGCGTAAGCGTGTACCGTGTACGTACACTTGGACGAAAACGAAAGTGCCTACCGCGCCTGCGCATCCAAACGGCTCTAATACACACTTATTGTGTTCGATCAATTACATCGTCGTAGTGATTGTGTACTTGTTTCTGATACTTGTTATAAAGGAGAACACCGAGTTTTATTGCTGTACATTTTCCAACATCAAAAGATTATTTTTTTTCTTATAGAAGAAAAAAAGAGAAGAGAGGCCGTTGCTCAGCATGGGATGACGCAGGCTAGCCGTATCAATAGTCAAGTTAAAGTAATTACTTTTAATCCCATAGACAAGAAATTTAAACTAAGTAAGAAACGTTATAACTTCAAGCAATTACTAAACTGCAGGATAAAAAATCGCATTTATATGTATATTTAAAATTAAATGACGTTTGGCACTAAAGCTTGAGAACGGCTGGACCGATTTGGCTAATTTTGGTTTTGAAATATTTCTGGAAGTCCAAGGAAGGTTTAAAAGGTAAGCAGGGTAGGGTAGCGTAGGTAGAAAAAAGTGCATTGCAACGCATGCCGGGTACAGCTAGTCATAAATAATTACTTTAACTCAAGTAATCACTTAGACTTGTTTGTAGATTACTCGTGTTAGTCTTTTGGAGCCTATGAATTCGCAAAATCTATAATAGCGTTCATCAAGTAATTTTATATATAAAACTAGCAATTATTATGTAACAAAAAACGATGGATCCAAATATTACATTTCAGCATTTCTTTTTATTAAATTTGAACACCATTTCTCTTTTATTATGAAGACTATATCAGTTTTCCAAGTCCCACGAGGTAAATTAAAAACGTTTCCTCATTGACCCAAAAAAATTCTTTTGACGTAGTTACTGGTCCTTTTTTTCCTCATAAGTTTATCAGGACCCAGAAACGTTTATTCAGCAACAAATTAATAAGAAGTATCGCAAGACAAACATGACGTATTTTTGGAGTGAGCGCAATTAAAGTAGGAATTGATAAAGTATATCAAATAGGTTACTTGCTCTTAGGTCAACTCGGCACGTTTTGCTACAGCGCCTATTTTTAGTTATGTCGTTAAGGATAAACGTGGGGTGTGACGCAAATACAAGTGTTATCAGGCGATCAACAAGATGATAGGCGATTTGAGAAGTCAACATTTGTCTCAGATGAAACTGTCCGAGAAGATACCCCATTCCATTTCGATGTAGACGAGGCTTTTATTTACAGATTGCCAAAACACTATTTTTGGTAATCTTGCGGAATTCTAGATCCTTTTAGGGTTTTAGATATTCAAGTATAGGTTGTTTGAAATTTAACGCAATTTTATAATGATGCAAAATTGATCATAGTTCTGAAAAATGAAAGACGCAGAAGCCGCATCCGTAACATTGCTCTTTCATGAGGAAAAGCGTAATACCAAAGAACGACGAAAGTACGTTATATCGAAACAGAAAAGTTTGCCAGACACTAGTCTACAAGTTACGGACGATTACAACTGCCAGTGCCGCGCAACTTTTATACCTACATGACAGTTACGGGTTGATTTATCAACCCTATAATCAGAACTACTGTACTTTGGTACTGGAAACGTGAGCAGGTTTAATAAACGAAGCTATTTGGCATAATATAAGTTTGTATTCGAGATGTGTCGTACGAATATTGGTTAGAGATCATTCATCAATGATGAAGAGACAATAGCGGGCTAAGTAGTCTCACTTAGTTTGTTTGTTTTTCAACTTCAATGATTGTTGCTTATTTGCTGTTCATTAGGTACATTGTAAGTACTTAAAGATCAATTTTGCTGGCCAAACGTTTCCTCTGACTTTCAATCTTAAAGATACATACGATTTTCAATGTAAGTTTTTCGATTTAAATACTTGAGATTAGTCGATATAAACCCCTAGTCACCGCACTCGACGCCCACCGGAAAGGACGGAGTATAAATTCTTGGCCGGGGACCATATCGTCACGAAATATCGTCGCGGTAAATGTTTATGACTACCGTATCCCTATATTTACAAGCGTCGTGACAGGTGTTGCGTCCTATCACCGACCCGACTGAATTTGTATACAAAATAAAGATGGCCGATTGACATGATGAACTCGAACTGGGGACTTTGCAGATCATTTGAACGTTTTCTACACTTCAAAATATAACAAGGGGATATCTGTTTTGTCCACGTGGGAGCCGAGAAACTCGTTACAATGTCATGCTGATGCCGGTAGAATATTACAGCATAAGTTGTGTTGCCACATTGACATCTTTGGACCGGTGACATTGGCATGAGTAACCGCTGCGTAGCTGACCGTATCGCAATTCCATAAAAGTCGTAAAGATCTGAAACTGCATTAATTGCTTTAGGAAAACAGTAATGGTTGTTGCAGATGGTCGGACGTGACTGAAAGCGTTTTCTAGATATAAAAAGCAAAAAACTTTCACGGTCCGCTATTCACTTGTTTCGTTTGAAAACTTCTCTAGAAACGCCATAGTGACCTGCAGCCGTTCAACTTTGTGGTTCTCGGAGACCTGTCATCAGTTACACGTAACATTTTGCCAGCTGTCGTGTGCTATTTCAGCTGCGAGTATTATTAGGTCAATGAGAGTCACAATTGAGTTCGGGACGCGTGGGGGTAATTTGTTACTGTTTGTTTCCGAATGCTCCGTCGGACTATTTCAATGGCATGATGATTTGACAAATTTTGGCTCATTTTTCTATTCACATTTACGGGCAGTTTTTTGTTTAATTAATTAGTTTCTTGTAGTAGACCCTGTCCAATCTGCCCACAATTATAGCTTTAACAGCTTACATGAAAGATTACTAAGTGGTTAATTTTACGACTTTATTGATAGCCATGAGGTTACAAGAAGTAATCAAAGATAACTAACGTTAACTTGAAAGCTTCTTGTAGTTTTGATAGGATTGACGCGATTACGTGGTTGTTTTCGTTTTTCTAAGAACGTGTGTGCGATACGATTGGCGTGCCATAGGGTCCTTATGCAAGCAAAATTGCAATATGAACACAATTCATATCACGAAACTACACGACTGTTTCAATTGCAATAAAGCAGTACTCACAAGTAATGGGAACAAATCGAAATGGTCGCTTATTTGTCATTCAGCTGGCGATTGCGTCTGCGCATGGATATTGTGACAATTCCATTGGTTATGCGCATCGATTACCACTGATAAACGCTCCCGATAACATTAAAACTTTAGAATATTATTGTTACGTCGAATAGTGAGTTTTAAAAACATTAGCACTCGGTTGAATTTCGATTGATTGTGTAGGTAGAGATAAAACGTTGTTATGATAAACAAAGTGAATGTTACGATTATTGCTTTATTAGATGTGTATTTGTACTACGGAATGTAATTGTTGAATGTATTTTTACTAGTATTTATACGACGACTGAGAAACTATCTCTACAGAGATTGAGCTCAAAATTGAGATTTATTTTATCAGTATCAACAATACATAAATCGAATTCAAGCGTCTTGTTTCTTTCTTACCTACAAATACAATATTAGTGTGGCTAGCTAACCAAATCTTATCGAGAAATAGCTTCACGAAATTCAGAGCTATAGAACAACAATATTTTGCATTAAATTCGAAGTTTCTAGACACAAAACACAAATCCGTCGAGGTATACCTGCTCTCAGCTTTAATAGCATGAATACTAACAAACAACACCCGACGTTCAGAATGCTAAGCAGCCGTCCGAGATCGATTTGAAACCTTTTGCGTAGCTATGGACCATTTTATAATATAATAAGTGTACCTATTCAGATTTAGACACGCACAAAATTGCACTTAATTTAAAAGATAGCTTGTAGAAAAGAAAAAGGTGTTTCGGCAATGCCCCTCGAGGATAGGAAGATAGGATACCTACTACTGCTCATGAGAAAGCACATCCTAACCTATTTTCGAGATGTCGGGATGACCCAACATGATAAGGGGGGTGACACTATCTAGAAAACAGCAAAGGGATTCACCCCTCATCTAAAACAGCGGATGTTGTTTTTGTCCGAAAAAATCTTATGGGAGGACCAATGTTTTCGCGTTGCGACTTTCTTAGCAACGTGGAAAACAAGAAAAACTTGGCGGAGGTACGAATTTTCAAATGAAAATTTCGTTCAGGAATGCATTATGAACTAGGCATTTGTAATTACCTATCAATTTACAGGTCTTAAAGATATACTTGGTAGCTGATAAGATAGTGTTATCAGCAAGTATATCGGTAAATTGTAGAATAATATGAGAGCTCGTTATCAGTGTGGATCGTATTGATAAATAATGTAACTGTTATCTTTAGGAAGCGTCTATGTGGCCTTATATCATTTAGTTTTTAGATATACATTGTTGTTAGGCAAGGCTGAATCTATAAATTTCATTGATACCGAACTTACATAATAAAACAAAGAATTCTCAATGTTGCAAGTTGTAAAACCACGAAGAGCAGGCGACTATCTGAGATAATTATGTTCTCGTCAAGCTTCGATAAATTATTTTATAAAATTAATTAAATTGTTTCATAGAATGTTGCAGCTCATAAAGCGACAATAGCTTTTAACCAAGTTATTTTTAATAAAAATAAGAACCACAGGACGCTTTTGTTTTCAACATATTCCAGACGCGGTCTTTTTGTGATCCCCGGGCGCTATCCTTTGAGAATGTTACTTGCATGCTGTGTTTGTTTAGCGAAACTTTTTTTTTCCTTTATTCAGCTTAGAGCAAGACATTTAGTATGTGAATAAATTATTATATTCACTGTGAAATACAAATACAATCGGAGTTTTTGTACTCTGAGAAAATATATCGTAAGCAGTTAACGATTAGCAGAATTTGTTGGATAAAAGAGTATTGCCCTGAGATTGGTTATTCTGATTTTCGGCAGTATTGTTAAACAACGATGAAAAGTGGCAGCATATATTTCGAAAAATTATCTTGTCTATGTATATTCCTCTCGAGACTTGGTTTGCAAACCACATTGTCCGTCGGGTAGTTTATTGAAAAGTATTGGACACGTATTTTTTATTTTTTCACATGGTCATAAAATTACGGAGATATATTGAGTTGAAATGGCGCATGACGTCACATGTAGGTAAGTTTTATACCTACTTGTGACGTAGTAAGCCCCACTCTCCAACTTTAATGAGTTCTAACTAAGTAATTTTTTGATATTTTGATATAACAAAAAATACGTGTCTAATATTTTTGTATTACCTGTCTGACGGACAAAATAGAATGTCGTTTTCTTTACCCAGTCCGATCCCCTATTGGACAAGCAACTCCGTACCTACATACTAATATGAACTAAATACGAAGCAACATGTACAGAAGACTAACAGGATGATACTTTTATTCCTTTATTTAAATATTTATGATTGGATCAACAGGAATTCTGTGGGACTAGAGACAATCATGTTGCCTCAGGCCACAAATCTTTTTGCGCAAAAGATTCTAAGTAAGGTAAATCGTAACCCACAAAATGTATGGCTGACGGTATTTCCGCTGTGATCGGAAAGATACCATTGGATCGGAAAGATTCGAATATTGATTCGGTTGAATTCGAGGAGAAACCTGTGCAAACACAAATATTATTGGTACTATTTAAATAGGGTGGCTCAAGGATTGTGGAGTTACAAGTTGGTGTCTGGCTACTGAAATCGGAAGAGTAAATATTTTGCTCGATGGTCTAAAGAAGGGTTGTCAGATTTGGGCAATCTGCACTAACCTCCTTTGAAAACATCACAAGAGCAATGATTTTGAAACATGTCATTTATGTAGATCTACGACCATTAAATAATCTTTCAAAGACCAAAAACTAAGTAACAATTCAGCATCTGAAGTCAACATTACAAATAATGAACCTTTCTTTTCCAGGGGCCTCGTGGCTCCCTCGAGATTCTCACTGAAGGACCGCCGTACAAATTGCGAGCAAGGCAAATATTTATTTCGTCACAATACCTCTTTACAGCGGCCTGTTTGCACGTAGTTGCGAACTTATGATACGGGCTCTTGTGTTTATCATGCGTCGTTAAAACGCCCGGTTTCACGTTAATTGGCAGTTAGGTTTGTGTTGACGCTGTTTTGTTACCATCCAACCCTCTCGTTTAAAATCTTAGTGAAGCATTCGAGATCTTCAAGTTGTGAAGCATCCTGGATCTAGGAAAATGGCTCGGTTTTCAGTTTCCGAAACCACAACCATTCGGTTTCGGAAACGTGCGGTTTTACTCTACCTTCGTTCCGGATGTCGATGTTCATAATCCGGAAATACGGATGCTTTGTGCGTGTGGATTTAAATAACTTTTTGGAATAAATAATAGATGGCTTGGTGGATGGGATCCCTATTGATGCCATTAACAACAAAGTTTGCGTGAACACCATAAAAGCGCTATCAAATGCATAATAAAAACTTGAAAAGTATACTTTAGTCAAACTTGGAAGTTTGAGCGCATCATGACATCGTTAATTTTTGCGAAGGGATAAATAACATTTTTAAAGCTTCTGTACGTACGAACAGTTTTCAAGAACCTTAAGAAAAAGATTCACGTAGGTTTTAGAAAACTCTTGGGTATTTCGAACCCTGGGAAAACCCGTCCACCACAAAACTTTAACTCAATTAATTAACATTTTCATTAAAAATATTTTAACCCTTGGAGGAATCCAAAGGGAAATACAAAATGTATATTAAGGACTACTTTGATCCGGGTCAAATGTGTAGGTGTCCCTAGGGAAAGGCATCTTATTTTGTACACCTCACGTAGTTCAAAATGGTCCCTGGTCCAGGCGGAGGCTTGTAGCTGTACCCAGTTAAAGGAATGTAAAATTATTCTGAAATAGACCGTATAATCAAATTATTAATGTCTCGGTAAATCAGACCAACACTTTCGCCACGATTGAAAAAATATGTAAACAGCATCTGACAACATTTAGACAGATATTAAATACGCCTCGCGCCTGCCTAATCGTTATTTATTCTGATCGGCTCCGAATGTTTTCTTATTTATTTTAGCACATCTAATAAATAATTAAATTTTCATATCAAATCATTACGTCAACGCTTCTACGGTATCTAACCGTGTAGTGATTAATTAACTGTGCAACCAAAAAGGCTACAATTTCCTTGACATTTAGTATTTGTGGTCACCTCGGCCGCTGCCGACGAACCTTCGCGGGAAGTGCGGTAATGATGTGCGTTGTGGCGAGCGCATTAGTTTCATAACATTAATTAATGGAGTATCATTACCGCACATTAAAAGCGAGCTAATTAAAGGTGCTTATGAACGGGATGGGCCGCGCGCTCAATTTTCGTTCATTGTTTACTTAAATAAAACGAATTTATGAGGCAAATGGCATTTTGCACTGCACATTTGACTGTCTATAGAAGGTATTGAAAGAGATAGAAATAGATTAAAAAGACTATAGCCAAACCTTCTCTATCACTCTCTGAAGCAATCGAATGTAACCACAACATCGTCCTACCAAAGCATTTAGTTCAGGAACCAGTCTACACGATCTAAACCAACACGCTACACTGCGTAAACATTTCACACGTAACCCAAGAGACAACACTTGACAAATTGCTGCCAACCTTCAGGCCAATCAAACGCCCCACGATAGACAATAGACTCTAACGCGAAGCCATTCAACTTAGAATCAAATAGCGAGGCAGAATGTGCAGTCAGTACCGGTAATGACCTTGCCTGTCATAAATCTGGTGTCGGCAAGACCTTCACATAGTTTCTAAACTTATTGCTTTTAATTCTCGATTGTAGCAATAAGGTTCTTCTAAGATTCATATTACGTAATTCTTTGGATAATTCATAAAGATTTCCTTTGTAAAATCTATTGGAGGAGGAAGGCCGAATAGATTGGCTATCGAAAGTTACCGATGCGGTTGCCAGAACTAATTTGGCAAAAATTTGAGGAAAGTTCCGTAATATTTTCCCAGCAATATATAGCCAATATTTAAGCTTGTTTATCGTGGTATTTTATAAGAAAATAATATCCTAGCAAGTAGTGTGGTTAACCACATTATGTCAGTAAGTGCATGCTATCGTAATTTTCCCATATCGTAGAGTCGCATTTCCGCGTAGTTTCAAGTGCGGAAGATTTTATGTAATCCGTGCTATAATTCAAGGGTTACAGCTCTTGAGATCACACCGGGCGGTACGGTGGCACGGGCTTGCTGACCGGGGCAATATCGCCTCTCGTAATTAAGAAAACAAGGGCACAAATGTCACCCCTTCCTACAAACTCTAACAAATAATACTGTGGAATGGAAGAGCGGAATGTTTTTGCGTCCCTCAGTGTCCGTGGAATATTCTGAAAATCTCCCCTACAAGAATGAATACCTCGCGAAAACGAGAGAGGGGTGTTATTTTCGGGATTTCATCTCTGTTGCGTCCGCATGCCAGCAGAAACAGTTCTTAAATAAAAAGACCACTGCTATGCTTGTAATAATGAACACATTTTACCATCCAATAGATTACAGATGCTCAAGTTATCACAGTAGATGATATTTACTGCAAGTCACTGATAACAATTTACAGCCTTGCTGTTCCAGATAGCAGATTCTCATAATCATTAACTTAAGCTAATTAGTTTTTTTTATGATGGTGATACAGTGCCAATCTATATTACTTGGTATCAATTTTTAATGATCTGATAATGCAAAATAAATAATGTTAATTATTTGTTAGTTTTCATTTAAGCCAATAAAAATCAAAGCGAAAAATAAACACTTTTTGTCAAAGAAGAAGAATGAGAAGATTACACCAAAATAATAAATGGTAGAAAATCTGTACATTGAAGTGGATGTTCACACCAACGATGCAACGACTAAGCCATGGGTGGATCGGTGTGAGGCTAAGTACGGCATGGCTCACAACAACGAGGCAATGTATACTGTGCACGATGGACGATTTAACGATTGACGCTAACACGTACGTTGCCCGCTCACACTCTGCTGATGTTTTAAATTCTATTAAGCACAAGGTATTAATTCAATTCATATTAAGCCAATCTTACAAAACTGAGCTTATACTATTTCATTTAAACCTACTAGATGTTCGATAAACTTTAAAAAAATATTTATGATCAATGATTTTGCACAATAATTTTACACAAGCATGATTTATTAATATCTTTTGCATCTCTCTCTATGCATAAAATAGTATACTTTATTAGTTGTTTAGGCAATGACCTGTATTGCTCAACATTGTAACTACAGTTGTTAATATGGCTTCTAGGATCTACTTTAACATTCGAGGTCTAACCGAATTGGTGTGGCCTTTATTACTATCCATTAAAAATCTAGTGAGAGTAGCTACAGAATAGGTCAATCGGTTGGTGACTAATAAGATTTGTATATGAATGGTTAGGAGATCTATTAGAGATGTGTGAATTAGTGATCGTGTACATGAAGGCGGTGGACATCAGCAGAGGTGATGAGCGCGAGAGAGCGCGCGTGAGGCATGCGCGCCGCAACAACCACAAAGCCGATGAGGGAACATATGCGTTGACTGTCGACTCACCGAAATGAGACGTTATATTGCCATGGCCGTTGGCCAGAGGCAACGCGGTCACCAAGTCTTGCACTAAAAAACAACGACTATCTTTTAACATTGCATAAATTCATACTATACATGAGGCGGCCGGCGCGGCCGTCCCCCAGTCTTATCAAACGTACGGCGAAATTACTCTGATAATTTGTGTCTTTATTTCTTCAACTTATCAACGGAATTATGCTCGTTATATTACAGCAATAAAGAGGCATTATAACTACACAGTACATTTCTATCTAACAATACTTTTTAAGTTTAAAATTCGATACATTACGACCTCACAATCACAGAAAAATAGGTCAAAATGATAACAACAGTGTGTACTGATAAGAATCTAGTTGGAGTCCAGCTGCGTGCGGCTGAATCGACCACAAGTTCGCTGTGTCAATGTTATGCCCGCCTTGCCAAGTACGCGCAATGAAGTAAAGACAACTACATAACTATGTATAGTGTGCAGGTAAATAGTACGCTACTCACCCGAGCTAAAGTGTGATCTCTTTACATCTCCGTTTTCCGAGTCGCCGTCGAGCGGCCGTTTCCTTGAGTCCGTGATTTCCGGACTGGGGCAAGTATCCATCCCTGTGTCAGCGGCCATGTTGAATTTCAGGGCAAAACTTTAAACTTGTCTAGCATAATTCCCATTACGTAATTGCTTGAAAATGTGTACGATTATGCGGCACTATGCATTATTTTAACATAATAATGGTAACACTTAACACTTATACAACTAGAAACAAAGGAAAATTGAAGTTTTGAATGGTGTAGTTAATGAAATGAGAAGAGAAGTGACACTATGGTTGTTACGTCTAAACGTTTTGTGAACGTTTGTCGATACTGCGGCTGTTTGTGGCGCCCGGATAACGCGAAGCTAGCTGCGGGTGTTACGCCGTTATGTTGGCCAAGCTGTATTATGACAGCAACCAGCTGATTGTGTTGGTGCTGTGCGCAGATATTCATCGAAAACTATCGATGAGATTCCTGAGGATGTTCAAATATTTAAGCCAAAATTGAATCAGCCCCCGTATTCACAAACGCTCGGATTCGATTTCGATTCGATAAGTCGTATGTCTATCTTGTTTTGGCTTTACGAAAGCGAGCGAGATAGACACACGACTTTCCGCCAGGTGTGCCCTGAATTAGTAAATGATATTTTATTCAAGTTTGGCTCATGTTATAAGATTCTTAAAATGTTGTCAGTACCTGAAACATCTTACGTCATTGTACATAAATGATGATTTTTAAAATAAACTGACGTTAAAATAATGTTAGGACTGTTAACTATTTTGTGAGAGTAGAGCATTTGGTGCGTATATTTATCGATTTGCTTTTCTACCCAAGGTGCTCAACACTATTAATACATAATGCGCCAAGGTCGTTCGTAGACCAATCAGCATTCGTTCCTAATTTCATCACTGTTGGACGGCGTGTAGAGGTGCGCGAGTTTCAAAAGTATAAATAAAAAGGTTGGCAATCAAAATCGATTCTTTTTTAAAAGGCCCTTATTTATTTGTTGCAAAACATTTACTATTTTCTCAATCAATCTTCAGCGTAATTTTCTCATTAATTGATCGGTGACTTTATATTTTAATGTAATTGATTTCATTGGCTTGCACGACTCAAATGAAAAATCTGTTAATATTTATAGTTTAAGGTGAACTATTTTCATTTTATTCAAGTTAACCGTCTAATTCTGTCCCTTGATTTTCTCCCTTTAAACTTCTCTTTACGTTTTAAATATGGCGCCATTTATGGACCTAGCAAAATAGCTCAAAACTAGGTCAAGGACCAAGGTAAGTATTTCTGTCTCATTTCAGCAACTAGATCAAGAGAATTTTAGGTCATATAGGAATGGGAAACATTCAGAAGCTTGATCAACATGGAAAATGAAACCTTTTTTTTGAAAATTTGTCTATAAAATTCTTGTGAACTCGGAAATGACGGCAAAATTACTTTTTTATTATGATTGATTAATACTTTTTAACTTAATACAGGAATTTCTTGACAATTATTTTACCAGTTTTGATGATATTTATTTGGAGTTCGAAAGTCCCTAGTCTTGTATAATTTTTTGCCGCATAGATCCTAGGTAGCGCATTGCGGGTAGGTAAACCTAGCGCCATCTTTTATTTAATGATTAACTAAAGTCAATTGTTACCCTGTTTACTCGAGGGAAACAGGAAAATGAATTCTACTCGATAATTCTGATGTTTGGATTGTAACGCGGGAAAAATACAAAATATCTATAGACATGGGACTTTACCTACGAATAAATTACGAGTTTACCTAGAATTTTTTTGAAGTTTGAAATCTTACACTGAACTATACCAAAGGTAAAAATTAGGTAACTAAACAATAATCAAACTAACATAATGCATGCGGCATAATATGCTTATTAAAAGTTCTTATGTACTTAAATCTATTCTCTTATCGTGTCATCGAGCAAGATATAACAAAACAATCTCCAGAACACAGCCATTAACCGAAATTGGTTTGATTGCGACAATTTGGCAAGTCAGCCCACCTGCCCACGGCACGGTTCGTGACTCGTTCAAACTCAGCGGGCACGCACGCACGGCGGCCGTTCGGTGCTAGTTCTCCAGGCTAAATCGAAGGCGTGGCAGCTGCCGGTAATCACCATCACGAGGTACATCTAGATAATGGCTTCTGGGTAGGTACGACTTTTGCTAGATTTTTTAGCGGCATTTGATTTTGACTGGCGTTAAAAATGTCTAGGATCAAATCAAAGCAGGCTGAGAATTAGCACTTTTTGAACGTCGAAATTGCAGAAGGGTTGAACCTTATCTATCAGCACGGAATTGCACTTTTCCATGCTCCTATCCGTTTTCGTCGCTCAGAACTGACATTTGCTAGAGCCAGAAACGGAACGGGAATGCTCTCGCACACGGGTGTGCGGAGGTTCCACCCAAATTAAGGCAGTCCCCCAAAACGCCTGCTCCTCACCACTACCTAGTGTTTTCTATGAGCTAACTCCGCAGCAACTCATGAAGTATAGGTACCTTGGCGTTCGATGTATGAATTTTCTAGACTTCATATTGATGTCTTAACATTTTGTATACTCCTATACAAATCGTAAGTGTACGCCTAGCGCAGCGTAAACTTGTTAATGACTGCAAATAGTTACATACACAATTACGTGTGATGAATGCGCGACCTCGTTGTGCTGACCCACCATCGTACTAAGCGAGTTATGATTGTGTCAATGTGTGTTACTATCAGATACACCAGGCCCTGCTCATGATGTGCTATCGGTTTCTCTTTTCTAGTGACTACGAGGAGTACCCTACCGCTTTGCAGCCGCGCTTGTATCACTATACACGCGTGACACATCAAGCTTACATTTTCAGTATTACATGGCCCGGTTTTGTATAGATTTCCCGAACACTGAAGATAAACTGGTTTTGTAACGTTTTTATGAAGCTTGCTGTATCA
Organism: Cerastis leucographa; assembly: GCA_963082945.1. Lineage (NCBI taxonomy): Eukaryota > Metazoa > Arthropoda > Insecta > Lepidoptera > Noctuidae > Cerastis > Cerastis leucographa. The sequence goes on from OY720366.1 coordinate 18,976,740, forward strand.
AACATAAATATTTATTTATAGCTAGTTCTCGTCAAATGAATTCAGTAATATTACTTGCTAATTATTAAATTCTAGCTGACCCGCGCAACTTCGTCTGCGTCACATTTTCCTCGTTTTCGCAACATTTTTCATTGTTGCTCCGCTCCTATTGGTCGTAGCGTGATGATATATAGCCTATGTCCTTCCCCAGGTTGAAATCTATCTTCCTGCCAAATTTCATTAAGATCCGATCAGCCGTTTAGTTGTGAAAAAGTAACAAACAAACAAACTAACATACAAACAAACAAACAAACTGAGTGACATTCGCATTTATAATATTAGTATGGATAATACTTTTTGGAAAAACAAATGTTAGTTCGGATGAAAGCCACGCGCCAAAAGGTATGTACAACTTATTTGTTTATTTGAAGGGACAATAATAAAAAAGCACATTCAATATAAAACTAGCCTTTAATATTGCATTGAATCAGTACAAAATACACGCTCATTGCACGCATACAGCTCGGCTGTAAGGTATAGTTCATGGAGGACGTTCATTTAAATTATAAGTTTCATCATTATAAACACTTTCATAAAGTAATATCTTAGGAGATTTATCGGTAGTTTAGGGATACTTTTAATGTATTTTAACATAGCTTTATGCTTACTAGGGAACAGTAGCTAAAATATATTTTTGAATGTTTAATAACTGTTTGAATTGACTGTATTTTAAGCAACTATGTGATCATAAGTTTGTACGAAATATTTGTCGTCTGTACGTTTGAAAGCACGTTAAGCCGTTGGTACCGGCTGTCATTTGTAGATCTGACAGTCGTTACTGGTAGTCCGAAAGTCTGGCTTTTGGAGGTATTCAGCTGCATCCGGTCGGTTTCGAGCCTGAAGCCGACCACAAAGTAGTTGGCAATGGGCTAGGCTGATGTTGACCATTTTTGGTAATGCATGCATATGCCTGGAGCTCTGACTGTTTAAGTAGATAGCTCAGTACAGTCTTCTACCGACAGTTTTTATATCAATAAAAGTTACATTGGCACTAAAATCCCTTATTTTGCCACTAGGTAAGCAGGCAGCTACGTCCCTTTAACAAAACATCCCGGTAGGTACAGTACCTAAGTGTAAATACATCACATTGAGCAATAAAAAGTGACAGTCACATATGCATGAAACAACGCTCTAACAAAGCCAAACTTTCAATACAATGCTGGTTCTTTAGGAGTATGAGGTTCAGGGTGTTCAGCATTGTCCATTGAAAAGAGAGGATCCTTTGACCATCGGCTGTTGTGTCTGGTGGGGGTACTGCCCCATGGTTATAGTGGTTTTTCTTTGTGGTTTTAATTCGCGGATAACTTTATGTTAGTTCTTCATTTCCGTAATAGATGTCGCTAGTGTTCTTTTTATAGACTTGATTTTGTCCGCTGCAGTTCTTTTAGCGCATGAATGACATTGAAAGAAGAGTGCTGTTTGTAAACATTTGTGAAAATACAACATGTGGGCGTGAGTTCCAATAACGTCCGCCTGCCAGAAGCATGCAGCACTAGTAGCTCCATGCGACATATTTACGGTCGGGCTCTGTTGATGTTGGTATTATTGTTACATCGTGGTAATACACAGGCGGTAGGTATGCTACAGATCGATCAGTATAGCTTGAGGTATCAAATTGGACTTTATTTTACCGGACACTGGATTTTCAACTCTGAGCGTCGAGCAGAAACGTTCGAAACTCAACAGTGCACTTTTTCAACACACAAAGGTTGCTCTCTGTTCGATTTTCAACGCTAGCCTCAATGCCAAGAGCTGATAATCCAGTGCGCGGTTAACTTCAAGTTATTCTGGACCTATGTAAGGCTTTGATAGGTTGTAACATTTTCTACCCCTCATTACTATATTCTAGAGATTCCTATACATAATGATTCTTATTTTTGCTTTAATTCATTATTTTGTACTTTCGGATAAGAATTCTTTCTCGTAAACTTTAGGGTCTAATTTTGGTTGAGTATTTTTGCATTTTGGTTACTTTAAAACGTAACCAAGTGTTTCTATAAGTAGATGCTGCGTAAAATACATTAGTTTTACATAGTTTTCATATGAAACCTTTTCTTAAAGTTGAGTAGTAGAAAACGTTACAAATCTATTAAAACGCAGCAGTTATAAAATCAATAAAATATTCGTATTTACATAACTCTCACAATTTGTTTCAGACTAGATGCTGACACATGGGGTCACAGGTTCGTTCCCAGTCTAGTCAAATGGAAGTAAATGCGCCACGAGTGTAACTCGATGTGTCAGCATTACTTACACAGCAGCGGGTTCCAACTGTCCTGTAAATCTTAATTTACTTTATTAAACACATTTTTTATCAAAAGCTAAATAAACCTTAGTTTCAGGCATGATTGTTAGTGTAATAATCTAGTAACACTGGAGAATTTATGCTGCCATTGCCTAAAGGTATAGCCAAACCAACCGGACCTCCAGACTGGCTGTGGACTTTGACAGACACTTCAATATATTATGTGTCAAATCCTGTTTCAATCCTGTGTCCGGAGTCTGATCAGAGGCCCTACCATGACGTCTTATAACAGTATTGTTTTAATGTCATTCCAGTGTGGGAAAGAGACGGAGCTATAGAGGACGTCTAGCGCCATCTCTTTCCCACTCTGGAATAAGACTAAAACGATACTGCTTTATAACGTCATGGTAGGCCATCAGATCTAAATCATTCGTCGTCGGTTTGTCCACACCTTAAAATAAAACAAGAAAACCTTAATCACCATCATAAGTTCAAAACCAATTAGTCACCACATTTTGTGAACAAAATGCAATTATAATTACAAAGAACAGTGAGAACCCTCGCCGTCGGCTAAGTATCTAAGTGTCCGCTAGGGGTCGCCGTTACGCGGGCGCGGGCGCCAGGGTCTCGGGCGCGGAGGGCACGAGGTGGTACGTGAGCCACCAGGACAGCAGCGGCTGCGTCACGGCCACGAACAGCAGGAAGTACACGCGGCGCTTGGTGCCGCCCGCGCTGGGCTTGCTCCAGCTCTCCGCGTACGGGTTGGGGGCGAAGCCCGGCGCCGGCGAGTAGCCGTACGCGGCTTGTGCCTGCTGCTCCGGCGCGTGCGAGCCCGAGAGCAGTTGTAGTCGGAGGGTTTTTACCTAGAATGGGTTGGAAAGGATGTTGAAAATAATTTGATAGTAGGTTTAATTTTTTTTTCGAATTAGACACAGATTACAGCCAGTATATTGATTTTGTATTGAAAGAAAAATCTTTTAGCCGTAATTAAATAGTGGTAGTAACACTGCTGAGAGTGGGGGCCTGGGACCGATCTCAGTCACTCAAGAGTTAGGAAATTCTCAGTAGCAATAATAAAATTCCGGATTTGTGTTCGATGTTGACAATGGGCTCGCCTCTTTTACCTGTAATTTTTAAGATATCTGACAAAATGTACTACACCTATGCCATCGGGGAATATGAATATGATAAACTAGTAGCGACCTGCTCTGGCTTCAGAACGGTGCTATGTGGATACTTATGTGCATGTATTATGCATATAAACCTTCCTTTTGAATCATTTTTCTTTTATTCAAAACCACTTCAAAATCCGTTCCGTATTTTAAAAAAATCTATGCGTACAGACGGCAGGAAGCGACTTTGTTTTATACTATTAGAGAAGATAAATACAAAAACCACTCACCAAAAAATAAGACAACGCAAAGCTAGTATAGACAAGACTGCAGTAGTAGCCTGTCTTGCCCAGCATCAGTCCGGCCAGCAGACTCCCGATCATGATGATGTATTTGTACCTGTAACAACATGGATATTTACTTTGTGAAGTGTTTTATTATTTATTTAACCTTTTGAACGCCAGAGCATAAACGCACGCGCGTGCCCTCCACGCCAAGCCACAAATTCATCGCAACAACTTACAAATCAAAAAATGCGATTTCAAAAGTATTATTAACTTAATTTTCGATAACACATTTAATATTTAAGATAAAGATCACTTTTTAAAGATACTAATTAAAAACACACACAAAAGTTACGATTTATTGCTTATTTCGTGTTATAGTGCACCACATTTTTTGTCACATATTTGTGTCGTTGGCGTACAGGGCTCGCGCTTGCTTGTCACCTATATGTGACAATGGCGTTTAAAAGGTTAAGTTGTTGGTTTCTGGAAACCAACAGCTACAACAGGAGTGGATAGGAAACACCAACCCCATATCAAGTGCTAATTTATTTTTGACGTGAAAAAGTTTTATTTTACAACTGATTTTCAAAATCATCATCATTTATCATCATTTTCCTGTCCTTATCATCATTATTCCGTTTAGGCCGTAGCATAGACAATCTGATTGTCTATGCTACGGCCGACTTGGGTAGGGTAGGGAATAGGGGAGAGAAGACCAAAGAAGCGATGGACGGACTGCATTAAAGATGAATATGGCTAGAAAAGGGGTGAACAAAAAATTTACGACTAATAGAGAAGTATGCAAAAATAAGACGTGCTGCGCCAACTCTAAATAATGAAGATGAATAATGATGATAAGGACAGGAAAATGATGATAAATGATGATGATTTTGAAAATCCTCTAGAGATGTGGTACCCATGTACAGTCACGGACTTTAATTGATGAGCCACTTGCCACTGTTCGTATTTTACCCGCGTAATGCAAATCGGGTTTAGTCGGCTATATTCGGACGTAGTACTTAGTGACTACCCAAAGTCGACCAATAGAGGTGCGGACTGGGTAAAGTAAACGACATTCTATTTTGTCCGTCAGACAGGTAATACAAAAATATTAGACAAAATATCAAAAAATTACTTAGTTAAAACTCATTAAAGTTGGAGAGTGGGGGCTTACTACGTCACAAGTAGGTATAAAACTTACCTACATGTGACGTCATGCGTCATTTCAACTCAATATCTCCGTAATTTTATGACCACGTGAAAAAATAAAAAATACATGTCCAATACTTTTCAATAAACTACCCGACGGACAAAGAAAAAAAAAATGGATTATCCCCTATTGCAAGTCTAGCAACCGTTACCTAGCGCCGATTTGTTTTAGCGTAGCCATAGTAACGCTTAGCGTATGGAGAAATTATAATTAGTAATTTTGACATCGGAAAAACTCGCACTCGTGGCGTCCAAGATGACGTTCATGACAATTATTCGATTCACCAAAATTCAAAATAGGTAATCGTCTCTGACGTCGACATTTCAACTGTCTGAAGACCAATCCACGGTATTCAGAAATAAAGAGTATTTAATGAGCTCTAATTCAAAGGAGGTCAGTAAGAAATAGATTGGATAAACGTATGTAACATTTTATGGATTTTTCATTGACAACTTATTAGTCTTTCTTCAACCTCTATTGATAAGACTATTTCCGATTATTAGTAATATGACATCTTGTTTACGAGCATGCGGTTTGAGTTCGGGTTTAATCGTGTAATTTTGTGAATTGATAAAACTGCAAAATTGGAAAGTTTAAAAGTGGCTAATCAATTAAAGTCCGTGACGGTACCCCCCGTCTGTAGAGATTGGCTCAGTTCGCAAGTGTATGTAGGGTGTGTCTCCACAGACAATGATCCACCTTACACCTTGCGCTGCATGCCGTCACCTGAGCTCTTGACGATCTTATGACTGCATTAGCGAGCGGAATTCGCATAGCTGAATTTTGGCCCAAATATATTTAATGTGAATTTGTCATCGTCACGCTAAAAAGAAGACTTGTTACTGTTTCTCTGGCTGACCATCTACATGCATACTCAAAAGTTTGCTCATGACATTATCTAATTAAAAAATTAAATGAAATTTACCCGGAGAAGGCGAGTAGATCCAGGGTCTTGAGATGCGTGCTGGTGTTGGTGACGTACAGAGTCACTAGATACATGATCATCTCGAAGATGATGTAGGCCAGCGCGGAGGACGCCTGCATGCCTATCTGTTCTGGAGAGAAGCGGTGCTGGAGACCTGGGGAAGACAGACTTGTTAAACGAAATGTAGGCGCGAAAATGACGCTAGGCGGAGTGAGGATCTTTGTAGGGTAGTAGGTGAACGAGAGTTGCCGAGAATCGAGATAAATGGTATGCGATTAGATTAGTAGTAGATAAATTGATATTTGACTACCTAAGTTTTTGCTTGCGGCTGAAGTGACATTTGAAAAAAACATCTAAATATAACATAAGTTTAATTTTAAAGTTTACGCAATCAACCCCTAGCGCAAGATCATTTCTAATAACAAAATATCGATCACTGTTTCGTTATCAAAACCACTTAGATATAACCTGTTTTTAGTGTATTGTGAACTTTGACTTTATCTATCAAATGGAGCGTTTCTTCCTGTGTTGATAAAAAATCATTTTAGTTGAATAGTTAATTCAATAAATACATTATGATTTTAGGAATAAAATGCATAATTTAGCAGATATAATATTATTTATTGTTTTCGGCCATGTGGGCCAATCTGAGGCATCTGCGGCGACTAGCCATCGACCCAGGGAATATTACAATGCACAAGGCGCAGGTGCCTTCTCTCACTCTCTCACTCCGATGGAACGGTACTCCTACACGACCGGGGAGAGATCACGCGTAAGATAAGAAGCCCAACTGCCCTGTTGGTTTCTTGGAGGTAAGATGTCTTTAGTTCGATTCCCAGCTTGGGCAAACTTATTATACCCGGTTTATTCATCAGCACTCACCCAACATGAAGCCGGCGAGCAGCACATACGTGACGTATCCCATGGAGGGTATGTACAGGTCCGGCGCGTTGATGTCGTACCGAGGCTGCACCGGCGTGTCCTGGTCGTATTTCACCATCCATTCCTGGAACAGAGCAGCTTACGTTACGGGTAGAGAAAGAAACGAATCGATAAATCAGCTTTAATGGCAGGGTGCATAAATACAGACGGATAGAACAAGTATTTATTGGGACTCATATAGGATAATAATTTGAAAGCATGAACATAAAATACATAAACGTTTTTTAAGGTGATATGGATTTTCAGCTCTTTGTTTACGCAAAAAAAAAGTCAAACTGTTCACACTAGTGCCAGTGCAGCCTCGTTTGAATAAATGACTTTTGATTTTTTTTTTGATTCTGAGTTTTCTACGGAAGTGCTCTGTTGTATTCTGTACCCTCAGCTTGACGCCGAAAGTTAAAACGCCAAAACCTGTAGTGAGCGGTGACCTTGCTGAAAACGACATTCTTATCTTTATTTTTCTTCCCACTAAAACACTCCCTTCGAAAAGGTGACATGTACTTGCTGTGTTGCAGGGGAAGAAGCTGTTAACGGCAGACGTCATAATGTAATTTATACTTCCAAAAAGTTGTGTCACAGCACAGCTAAATTTTAAAGTGAAACTTTTATTACATCGTCTCAAACTTTTTCGTGGTGTATGGCATGTCACGTGACACTCGGCCGCGGAGTAGGGATAAAGTGAAAGGCGCTCTGACGAGCGCCTTTCACTTTACCCCTACTCCGCGTTTTATACCCTTAATGGAATATTATTCCAAAAATTTTTAGTTAAATATCTATAGTGTGAAAAAAAGTTTCACTTTTACCGTGGTTTCATAAAACTACACAATCCTTTTTTTTTTTCAGATTGGTTTTTTATTTGAAAACATTAAACATATTCGCTCCTCAACCATACCATTAAACTTGCAGTTAACACCAACCTTATGCGTATAAGGGAACATGATGAGCAGCAGCTTCCTCAGCACATATCTGGTGTCGACGGCGAAGTAGTAGCGCAGGCGCGACACGGGCACGTACTTGTTGATCTCGCGCTGCACCACCTCGCGACCCTGAGCTGCAAGCTGGTTGCCGTACTGCAGGGCCATGTCCTGCGGGAGGGGGACGCTAGTACACTAGTGGGAGGGGTAGGGTTGCATGGAAGTTGAAAATTATCTCTCGATCTTCTACTGGTATAAGAAATATAACTTAACCCAGGTCATTATAAACCTGAGCTGTGTGACGTGACACGAGTTTCCCATTCAAAGAAATGAAAGCGTGAAAGGTCACAAACATTCATCATTTGCTTAGCCTTTACAAACAGACAACATGTAAGTAAGTAAGTAAGTAAGTAAGTAAGTATTTTATTTCGCAAATATGGGTACAGTAAATGGTGATAATTTGATAACAGGTAGGTTCAGCCATATTTTACCAACAGGCATGCAAAAGTTATAGTTTGAAGCTAAAACAATAAATGCACTAGATACACATCAAGAGTTTTAAATCGCTACTTAGCGGATTTTTTCAATAATAAGCATCAAAATTAGCATACAGATTCGAAAAATAAAATCATTAAAGTATAGCTACAAAAAAATAATAAAATCATAAGATCATTACAATTACAGACAAATAATTTAAATAAAACCAGTGAATTACAATACAACCATTAACATCAATTAATAAAATGATAACATCATTACAATTACAGACAAATAATTTAAACAAAACCAGTGAATTACAATCATTAACATCAAATAATAAAATCACTGCAACCAATCCATTTAAATAGAATCACTACAATAAACCCTACCAAGTCAATAAAATAGGTCAAGCAAAATAATAAAATCCTTAAAATAAAATATTAAAATTCATTAAACTAAGCAAGCGCTATTTGCAGAAATGTCAATAATTTATAAAAGCTGGATAGTGTCAGTATGTGTAAATTCTTTCTCAGTAAGAAATTCGCTCACCGTATAATAAGCTTTATGCGTTAAAAAACTTCGGAGCCTGTTTTTGAACAATGATAGCGGCAATTCTTTCCATTGCTTAGGTAACTTATTATAAATGACCGGAGCCATGCAGTAGACACTCTTGCGCATTAAAGCCGTTCTGGCAGGATGGGAACATACTTGATTATTGTCGCGCCTATTACGTGGAATTACGTCAGCCAGACGCTTAAAACGACTTGGGTTCGACTTCACAAATACAGCTACTTCCATTATGTATAGACAGGGTAGTGTTAGTAATTTGTGCTGTTTAAAGTAAGGCATGCAACTATCGGTGGATTTAAGCTTAAACATCGCCCGTAGACATCTTTTCTGGGCTTTAAAAACTGTTTCTCTTTCGGTTGAATTTCCCCAGAATATTATACCGTAACGTAGGTGGGATTCTACTATGCCATAATAGGCAGATGAATGTAGAGCGTACGCGGATTGACTAATTCTCTTACATAAAGTATCTGTATGTGCTTTCCAATTTAGGTTTTTATCTATTACGAGACCCAGAAATTTTGTATTTTCTAATTCTTCTACAACATCATTGTTGTAGTGTATATTAGGGCTAAGGCGAGGAATCCGCTGACTAAAATGGACAACTTTAGTTTTATTCAAGTTTATTTTTAAATTATTTGATTCTAACCAATTAACAACATTTTTCAAACAATTATTAATGTCCCTTTCATATGTCTCCACATTTTTACATGGTATTGTCAAAGTACTATCGTCCGCAAAGAGTGTTATTGGTTGTTCAATGCATTCAGGTAAATCATTAATGTATAGGATAAATATAAACGGACCCAATACGCTCCCCTGCGGTACTCCAAACATAACATCACGCTCTGAGGATCGATATACCTCTTCTCGTCTGCTAACTGTATTAATTTGCGAAATTTCAGTTATTTGTTTTCGGTCCTTCAAGTAGGACCCAAGAAGACTAAGTAAATTGCCTCTAATACCATAAGCTTCAAGTTTTCTTAAGAGAATAGCATAATCTACGTAGTCAAAGGCCTGGGTCATGTCACAAAATATGGCACATACAGGTTTTCGTTTGTCAACATTACTCATCACATTGTATATAAAGTCAAATATAGCCATATTAATAGTCCTATGTTGTCTAAACCCTTTCTGCTCATCACATAGAACGTTATTTTTTTCAATGAACTTGCACAGTTCGTTATAAATGAATTTCTCAAATATTTTGGATATCACAGGAATTAGTGCGATTGGACGGTAATATTCCATTAATTCTCGATTCTCTTTCTTAAAAATTGGCTTTATTATTGAAGTTTTTAAAGCATCTGGAAAGATGCCTGCGCTGATACTAAGGTTAATTATATGACTTAGGTGACCACATATTTCCATTGATACGTGCTTCAATATTTTTGCACTAATACCATCATATCCTACGCTACTTGTATTATTCAATGTCATTATTATTTTATGTATTTCCAAAGGTACACTAGGCGACATGAACATTGATTTAGCGCTCGCGTTTATTTTACATGGTTTAAGTTTCTCAGTGTCATTCTGTTTCGGCTGTATTTTATCGACAAAGTAGTTATTGAACGCTTCAGCAATGCTCTTGGGATTTGTTAGAATACAGTTTTTAACCTTAATTTTAGAAATGTTTTGTTTGGGTAAATTATGCTTTGCGCGATTAATAATTTGCCACGTAGTTTTTGATTTATTTTTAGATAATTTTAGTTTTTGATTATTTTGAGCCTTTTGCGTCAAGTGTATAATTTTTTTATGCAATTTCGAATATTTAGAGAATTTTGTTTTACTATCTCTATTTGGGTTTAATCTCATCTGCCAAAGAAGCTTTCTTTTTCTCTGGCTACATAATTTAATTCCTTTTGACAGCCACTTGGGTTTTTTTATAACATCAATTTTGATTAATTTAATTGGAAAGCATAAATCGTACAAAAGCTTGAAAGTGTCAATAAATTTATTATAAGCTACATTTGGGTCATTCGTGTCGTAGATTTCAGAAAAGGAAATATTTTTGATGTATCCTTTGAACTTGGCTATGTTTGATGATGTATGTTTCATGATTTTCACATCTATACATACATACATACAAATAAATAAAATTGAAATGTCTGTTTGTAATACTAAAATAACTGCTTTTTACTACATGCAAATGAATGTAACGGTACATATACCAAAATATATTTTTTTACATTTTTTGTCTGTCTGTTTGTTCCGGCTAATCTCTGGAACGGCTGGACCGATTTTGACGGGACTTTGAATGGCTGATGTAATAAGGAGTAACTTAGGCTACTTTTATTTTAGAAAAATAAATAATAATTAAAATAAAAAGGCCAAAACGAAAAAAAAAAAAACAAATAACTTTTTTGTTTAATTTCACGCGTACGAAGTCGCGGGCACAGCTAGTTTATAATATTTAGTATGGATGTAGCACTTTTGAAAATTCTTACTACAAGATTTCTGTAAAACTGGGGTGACCTCTGTTATAAAATCTTATTGGTTGTCGTTTATTTAGAATTTTAGAGCAGTCAATGAATATTACAAAAGACAAATGTTAGCAGTTGAAAAAAAGATTTGGCAATATATATTTTTTGTAATTCCATAAGAAATAAGGTCCTTGTATCTGGAAGCTTATTCAAACACACACTTCTTTCCAAGTTTACTTCTCATGAATCAAGTATTTTTACTATCCTTTCTGCCTATGTCAGTTGATGACTCATGTAAGTTACCTGTACAATGGGCTGATGTAGCATGGAACCTAGTTGTGCTGGGTTTGGCATCGGAGACTGCGGGTAACCACCCATGTAACCAAAATCTGAAACACAAAATATTTATAACATTAGAATTTATTATTTAAGTTATAATTATACACTAAACAAATTCATTACCTACTAAAAATATTATCAAACTAGCTGATCCCAGCATATGTTGCAATGCACTTGTAACCCAGTACTTACCTACCTACTGCCTACCTTCACCTACTACCTATATGGCGTGACCTAGGAAAATAGGGATTCAAGAGAAATTTGCAATTAAAAGCCATGTACTCTGCTAGCACTCGATTTAAGGTGAAAGTGACAGGGTGGCCCGTTAAATTAAAATTTTCTTACGTTTTTTGCGATTTGCCGGTCAGTGTTAGGTTTTACACATTGAATAAAATGTGATAAAACGTACATATTAATATAATAGGGATGGTGACTCATTTTTTATTATTTGTCTATCGGGTAGATTATTTAAAAGTATTTGACACGTATTTTTTCACGTAATCGTAAAATTACGGAGATATTTTGAGTTGAAATGGCGCATGACGTCACGGCTCAGTACATTTTATACCTAGTTGTGACGTAGTGAGCCCCACTCTCTAACTTTAATGCGTTTTAACTAAGTCTTTTTTTGTTAACTTTATAAAACAAAACATACGAATCTAATACTTTTGTATTACCTGATTGACGGATAAAATAGAATTTCGTTTTCTTTACCCAGTCATCATCCCTATTATCAATCCAACCCCTTTAAGTTCATTTAATCCCAATGAATGACTATTGTATTATTAAAATTCATTCTATAGTCTAGTGATGACTTCAATGATTATAACTCTGTAAAGCCATATTAGTTACTGCAGCATATCATATTTTATTCAATATAAAAATTGACACTGACTGAAATTGCAAAAAAAAAAAAAAAATTGCGGTCTTCCCTGTCACTTCCACCTTAACAGAAATTGAGTAATAGTTATTCCTCGTTCATCTAGTAGTCGCAAGTGTGACTGCTGACAATGAGGTCCTGGGCCAACCCGGGACAGGGACATTCCCGGAACAGCAAAGTGTTATTGGGTTTTTCCATCACAAATTTCTCAGTAACAGGAGTCTGAAATTGTGCCCAGTCGATGATAATAGGCTCGCCCCCTATTACATGGGACTGAAACATGACTGGCGAACCCTTCGGAATGACAAGGCGTGATGTTATGTTATATTTACAGGTTTTGGGATGTTTTGTAATAAATAATTACCAAACAAACTTACTTCCAGGTGCTCCAGCAGGTGCAACAAAGTCTTGTGAGGTGTCTAATTGGATTCCTTCTTGATAAGGAGGTGGGGGTCCAGCTGGTTGGAACCCAGATGTGTATGCTGGAGGAGCAGGGCTGAAGGCAGGGGTCGGCGAAGGCGCCCCCATCGCCGCAACGTCACTAACGCGCTTAGCCTTACGAATCCCGCCCGTATGACCCACTGCAAACAAACATTGTTAAATGATTCAGTGGAATGTTTTATTTTATGGCTCAGGAAGAGACTTCAGCTATGCAGTTGGTTAGTAAGTTAAAAGACGTGCAACTATGTACATAATATGTTCTAATTGGCTGCTTTAACGACTGTAGTCACTCAGCAACAGTTTTTATCAAGGCTTGTTTATGCATCGGCAATTTAATATATTCAGAAGATTTAGGTCACCTGGGAAGATTAATGTGTAGAAGGTATTACGAAAGACATAGTGTCATCAGTTCACTTGCATGTAATGAGAACTTTATGAGCAATTGTTAAATACATCCTGAGCCTGTTGGTAACAGGTGACAACGTTGTTTATGTAGAAAAAAACCACTTACCATTTCTGGAAGCGTTGAAATTCATGGTTTTAGTTTGCTATCAGTCTAATGAGAAGGCAATGACATAGTAAATTGTTCAATTAATGCGATTTATTTCTGATTCCACTGATTGAAACACATCACCAACGTCCAATCAGTCGCAATTTGACATTTCATGATAGAGATGAGTCCGATATCATGTCACATGTAAAAATCATCGATATTTTAAAATCATTTCATCATGCAATGACAAAGACAAAATCATCAATGCTTTTAAATCATTATGGCGCTGCGGTGTGAATTGCGACTTTGCGATGCTGCGCGATCGGCGATACAGAAGTCACAGAACGCACATATTTCGATAAAATGACAATGACCGGGACTGGCGCATGGCGCAAGGAACGACAATAATGCTTGCACTTGCGTAGTTTACGTTTGTGTGCGAAATGTGCTGCCTTAAAATACCCTTCCATGCCAAGTTGAATTACGCGGCTAAGTGATAAACTCGACCCATGCCTACATAAATTACTAATGATAATTTCACTAAGCCGTTCCGCGATCATTTCAGTATCTACTCACAATTGAAGTGACGAGATCTAATACTCAAATAAAAATCATTGATGATTTTGTCATTGTTCCCGTCACCGATATTTTTTTGTCATTATCATGCAGTCATCGATACAGAAAAATCATCACTCAGCCCATTACTATTTCATGATGACAAGGGTGACAGGATTCTGTTTTTACGTTTCTTTACGGATTGAAAGGAATTTTATTATTATTTATGTGTTATCCATAATTAAAACTTAGACTTTAAATACGTGTAGAAAGTGGAATGATTTTAAATTAACTGATACGCAAATAATTCATTTTGATGTAAGTCTCAAAATTAAAAATGCAATTCAAAAAGGACATAAGAAAAATCTGCGTGTGATGAAACGGACAAAAACGCGTTAATTTCAACGTTGTATTTGTTACACTCATCATAGTCCATTTAATCGAAGCAGAAAAGCGGTTATATTTCATAGATCGTTTTCCATGCTTATGTTACTATATTTTTGTAGCAACAAAACATCCGATTCAAGATACAACTTTCATATAAAATGGTCTCGTGCAGAACTGCAAATCCTTAATCAGTTGATGAGTGAATTACATCACTCATCCATCACTGACACTGATGCATGATGCTAGTTTAATTTTCTCTAGTTTTCTGTGGACTGATGTCAAACAAATGTCATTTCAATTTGTGCGAAGGTCTCGAACGTCAGCTTTGTTTTGTGTTTTCCTCAACATTTTTATCAGATTCAGGCTATTGAAAATAAGTCATAATTATCTTATTGTGCAAAATCTGTGAGTGTATAAGCTAACGTGATGGCGCTGACGAACGTGCTGCTACTGAGTCAAATAGCTGGCTATGTTATTGGTCTGATACTGTCCCTATGCATCATAGCACCGATGGGCATGCATCAGCACGAATTCAAGTAAGATAAGCCTATGTAATGCATTCTCAGTAACTTCCATTGTAAACCACTATCATTAAAATATCTCTTTATTTTTGTAATTTAAAGTAGAAACAAAAAATAATTTTGTTTATCTTAATTTTTTCCTATCCTCTTCACTACACAATAGACTTAATAAGATTTAATTGGTATTAGTTTTAGTAGTACTAAATATTTTCTGAGATTATTACTGTATTCAAGAATAACATTGCATATAAACTCCTTTTTATCAGCCCCTATTGCTTGTGATCAGTACAACACATCTTGTTTCCATTCGCCTAATTATCTGTTATCAGCCTAATTTGAATAAATGACTTTCGATTTGGTGTGTGGCATATTTGGGTGCCTCAATTCAATCACGCCCTTTCTCTACATAAATCAATTAGTTTCATCCCTTGACACATGCCACTATCAAACCAAAGTATTATTTTTCATCTTGTTTGTCATTCGGCCCCCTGTCAGACTTCCTCTTATTTGATTATAACAAAACATCACGCCTGTAATCCCAAAAGGTTTAGGCAGAGGTGTACCTAATAGCACACACACATATCACCAGTTATGTTTAAGTCCCATGCAATAGGGGGCGAGCTTATTACCATCAATCGGGCACAAATCCAGACCAAAATGGCTGATACTAAGAAAACCATAATGGAAAAATCCAATAACTTTGGGCAAACTGGGAATCACACCCAGGATTTAATGCAATCCCGCTTGTGACCATTAGACCAATGAGCCAGTCATATATTATATAATAATAGTTGTTATATAATACAATAAAATAATAATAATTGCATTTATCCTCCTTTGTGGTTTACTATTTTAAAAGCAAATGACTAAATTTCAATGTTGTACAGTCTTTTTTGTTTTTTGTTGTACACCTTCCGTATTGATTAACATTTAACGCTTTTTTGAACATAGTATTCTGAAAGATACATAAATTATATTAATGCGAAACATGTCTTATCTCAAAGCAGATGTTATTTCATGAGTACCTAAATTGCTTTAGAATTTTGATAAATGTATACATAAAATTAGAAACACATTAAAAGAGGAGTATTTTGGTGACAACCATTAATAGCTTTTTGTACTGCACTGATTTTGATATTGCACGACTCAACATGCCTAATATGCTTACATTGTAATCTGTTTACTTACTCAAATGCTGTAACTGGTCAATGCAAGTAACACATAACTAAGTAGAAATATACATATCTGGAAGCTTGTAATTAGCCAATGTCATTACTTATGTATGAAACTTATGATTGTTATTAGTCTTTAGGCTTTCTTTAAAAATAAATAAATTAGTATTCATGACATGAAAGGATATTATTAGAGCAGGTATATTACATACCTGCTCTGATAATATCCTTACATTATTTTTGTCAAAGAGTGTAGCATAAAGTACAACAGAAAATACATCGAAATTTAAGATCAATCAACATCTATTTGTATTTACAAAAACAATGTCTTATGCTAAGAATGTCTATAGTGATGTAATAACAAACTGTATTTATTAGTACAAAGTCAAAGCATTTATTTCAATTAGACCATTACAGGCACTTTTGAAAGTCAACAAAACAAAATAAAACGCGAAGCTACAGTCCCAGTCACAAGGCATAATAACTTGTGAAAGTACTGTAGTTGCCCATTCCGTAGCGTAGATCTCTATGGAGAAGAACGGGCAAGAAACTCCATGGACACTCTTTTAAATCAAAATATGTTACAAAATCTTGGTTACATCATTCATGTTAAGAATTACAAATATGTGAGAACAATGTAGAAATACGGGCAAGTTAAGAGTGTCCAGAGTAAAAGATTAAATCAGTAATAAAAAAATAAAGTAATTAAAATAAACCGTGGCAGCTAAGAGATGACCAGTCACAACTGACAGCGCCCGTTCACGAACATGACCATAGACATATAAATCATATGGACTTGGCATACCTACAAGAAAAACGTGCATACCTACACTTTAGTGAGCTGATAAAATGGCGGCTAATAGGGCAGCCCTTATCGATATTTCTATATAATATCATCGATGAAAGATTGTGAGAATGTTTTCATAATGTTACGGTACAATATTATCTACGGGTGAAAATACCCCAAGTTTTCTAACATAATAATATGCCTTTCATTTGTTATTGTTTGAGAAGTTTCGTCCTTCTTTCACGGTTAAACCGTAGAACTTATTTTGATGTTTCCTATTAAGACAGGTTGAAACTTGGAGGACAGATATATTATGCTGTTTTTTATCGACCTAGTATTCTGTAACTGATTTCACTCTATTGTATAATTTAAGCAACAAGTTTATCTAGTTGCCGGCCCGTTGAGAACCTCCTCCTTTTTTGAAGTCGGTTTTTTAATTTTATGCTCTTGGAATTTATTCTTTTAGCTATTACAAGAACTGAAAAGCAGTAAGTACAAGTCGTGACATTAAAGATGAGACTTGACCACGCCTCCCACCGCTCTTTCGCGGGTATCCATGAGGATCACCTCAGCGGTATCTATCAAGATACCGCTAAAACCACGTAGTGCGTCAAGTCTTAACTTTAATGGCACGACTTGTACTACCCGTGCGCGATAAGTTGAGACCTGAGCGCGGTGACGTAACAGTGGCGTGTTTGTACCGCCACGGTACAATACGGGCGCCATCGGGAAGTGCGGGGGAAGCGGGCGGGGGGAGTCAGGTCTCAACTTATCGCGCACGGGTTAAATACCTACTTACATCGAATAATTTTTTAATCGACCTTTTTGTTTGACTTGCTGTCCCCACGGTTTCTTTATACTGTTATCTTAAGGGGGATGCGCCAAGGTAGCCCGCGAAATTCAAATTTTAAATTTACGGAATCACCATAATTAATATTTTGACGCTAAGTTTCTAACACGCCAATGATTGTGGGTTTTTTAATTAAAAGTCAACAATAATTATAATAAAGTTATATTGAACAAATCACTCTTTCATTTCTGAACAATACAATTTTGTTCAGGTAATTTCTATATGATATTGTTTCAGTAGATTTCTTCCCATAATATTTTAGCAGATGTGCTAGGGGCTAAATCTATGCCACTCCTCTTTAAAATCTCCCCAGGTTGATTATGAATGGTAGCCACACAAACAGTTTCGACCTGAAAACCACTCTTTATTATTTACATAAATAATAATAAAAATAGAATAGTAAATATTCAAAAATTTTATGACTCTTCAATAACAGTAAAAAATGCGCGCATCCACCGTTGTGGGCACGTTGGGCATGCCCACTGTATCCACAGTCTCCTTACCAAAGGAGACTGGGTAAGAGTGGTCTATGGACTTAAAGCAGTTTTGATGTATCGATCGTGAGCGACTCGTAATTCAACGCTACCACAACAATATAATAGTAGGTGATCACAGCACAGAGCTCACTACAACTTTTGTGAGCTGGCCACAACTTTTTTATAGGGTTGGATCCGCTCTTGCAGTACAGTGATCCTACTGTTATTAATTACAAAAAAAGTTACCTTATTAGAAGCACCACATCCAGATATTGATTTTGAGTATGTCTGATTTTGATCATTCTCAATTAAAATGTCAGACAGATTTGTTCGGATTGCAGGCTGTTAACAAGCAATAAAATTATTAAGTAGTATTTTTTATGTTTTTGTTTCTTTCTTGATTTTATTCATAGAATTTTTAATTATTCTCGACCATACGCGAACACATTCTTTACATCACGCTTTGTGTCAATTAGACAATTGCAATTGAGGACATCACCATCATTTATTAGCCATTACAGAATCATGTTGGACAAATTTATAATATGCAATATTACTTACCAATAAGGTTCGTGAAGGTACTTTATTGAGTGTTCAGTTGAAAGACGATTCTTCAAAGTGAAGAGAACAAATAATTATTGTTTTTGTTGTAATTTTTATATTTTCCACACCGATTGTTTATAGCCTTAAAAGTAAAACATAAAACCAATAAAGAACCATAAAATTGCATTATCGATAAATATAAAAATGTCTGAATGCACTTCTCTATCCCTTCATTAACAAGAAAATGATTACATGTAGTAAAACTGTTGAAAATAGAGGCAAAAGGGAAAATATGAATGCTTTACTGTTGAAACTCTTCAATAAATGCAGAATACTTTGTTTATCATCTTGAATTCACAAATTTTAACCACAGCTAAAGAGCATTTGACAGTTGACGTACCCAACTTAGGTATTATACAGCGAGCGGATAAAATGGCGACCCGGCCGCAAATAGGTATTTCAATGACTTAGAAATGTAGGGTTGCCATTATAGTAACTGTCAAAAACACTATTATCCTTTTTCACTTACGCAAAATTATGAAAGTTAAAAAGAGATAGCAGTATTTTTCTGATTTTGGCGTCGATATGCCTCGTATTTGTATAACTGTTTTTTCTATAGTCAAACATTTCAAGTCCATATAATTTATATGTCTATGAACATGACGCATGTATCAGCCATCATTCAACTCAACCATTTTGAAGGGAACTAAACGACCCGACACACCCGCCACCATCAGCGTGACATTTAAGTGAGCATGACATTCACTCAACCACCAGGGTAATTTCGCGTCAATGAAAGATTTAGGTACTCATTAAATAGTGGCTTTACAGTACATGGTACTCACACATGTGCTATGAAATTATATAATACTAAGAGATTGAATCTATACAATGCAAATATATTTTTACAATCTTCTGCAGCTTTCACAATAACTTCACTTTTTAATTCTGATGATTCCGATTGCCCCTATGGTTGTGGAGCAGGACCAGCATTGAGCCAAGCATTTTTATCATCAATATAATCCCCCAACTTATAATATGCTTGCCTACATAGTGTGCGTTTTATGCAAGATTTAAATTTCGTTTCATTCAGTTGTAGAATGTGGGGAGGTATTTTATTGTAACATTTTAAACAGTACCCCATGAAAGATGAGTCTACTTTAGCTAACCTGAAACCTGGCTGAACTAGTTGGTCTCTGTTTCTAGTATTATAGTGGTGCCGGTCACCTCTTTTACTAAATAAATGCAGATTTTTTCTAACGTACATGATGTTTTCATAGATGTATTGACAAGGTACCGTCATGATGTTAATTTCCTTGAACAGTTCTCTTAGAGAATCGCGCCTACGTAGATTATATATGGCTCTGATAGCTCTTTTCTGCAGAATAAATATAGACTCGATGTCTGCAGCCCGTCCCCATAGTAAAATACCATATGACATAATACTATGAAAATAACTAAAATACACTATCCTCGCGGTATCTACATCAGTAAATTGACGGATTTTTCTGACAGCATATGCTGCTGAACTTAGCCGTCCTGCAAGAGATGTTAAATGAGGACCCCATTGTAGCCTTGAGTCGAGCGTGATCCCCAAGAAAACAGTTTCATCGACAAATTCAAGTTTCTCTTGATTCAATACTATGTCACAGTCTTTTGACATTTGGTAGAGAAAATCTTATGCACTTAGTTTTTTTCCCATTTAATACTAAATTATTTGCGGTAAACCATTTATGGACCTGCATTAGAGCGTTATTTACATCGTCAAGGTTTGTGGCACGTCTGTTTATCTTAAATATTAACGAAGTATCGTCCGCAAACAACACCATTTGTGGTTAGTTTTTAAATAAATGGGGAAGGTCATTAATATATACTAAAAAGAGGAAAGGACCCAATATCGAACCTTGTGGTACACCCATTTTTACTTTCAGAGCCATTGAATTTACACCATTTACCTGTACTTGCTGCTGTCTATCATTTAAATACGATTTTACTAAACTGAGCGCAAGTTTACCTAAACCGTAATGCTCAAGTTTCAAGAGCAAGGTTTGGTGATTTACGCAATCAAATGCCTTCGAGAGGTCACAGAAGATTCCTATGGCATCTTGTGCCTCTTCCCACGCAGTATATATGTGTTTTAATAAAGTGAAACCGGCGTCAGTTGTACAACGTCCCTTGGTGAAACCATACTGTTTCTCGTGTAAGATTTTGTTGGTGTTAAAGTGGGTAAGCATTTGATTAAGCATTACCTTTTCAAACACCTTGCTGAAAACCGGCAGCACGGATACGGGTCTATAATTATTCGTATCTTTACTACCTTGCTGTATTTCATAAGGTCTGGGAAGACCCCTTGGTCCACACACAAATTAAAAATTAAAGCCAAGTACGGTGCTACAGTGTCAATAATAGCTTGACACACTTTAATAGACAATCCCCATAGATCTTCTGTTAATTTGATTTTGATTTCCTTAAAAGCTTTAGAATAGAATAGAATAGAATAATACTTTATTGTACACCAAAAATCAAACATAACGGGTTTACAAATTTTACAATGTTATGGTTACAACGGCGGTCTTATCGCTTATAGCGATATCTTCCAGACAACCTTTAATGACTGCTATGGGGTTTATATGCTTAAATTGAAACTCAACCGGGCATGCTGAACAAGACATGACAGCCTGCCCGTAATCCCAAAAGGCTTAGGCAAAGATGTATCTAATAGTACACCCACATTTGTAACCAAAACCCAATAACACTGCACCACTTGGGAATTGAACCCAGAAATTCTTGCAGGTTTTTTTAAGTTTTGTAAAAATAGTTTTATTTTTCAGCGGGCACTGCTTGCTCTTCTCTCACGGTGAATGGCAGAGCGACGGCCAGCTGGCTGTCTCCTGGGCGTATCGGGCGTATTGCGACTATGTCATTGTGGTCGGAGTACTCATGTTTCTGGCATGCAGCATTCAGATCTACAGGTATGTCCATCTGACTAGTATTTTACATGAAGTCACTGCTGCAACTGGTTATGATGGTCCATTTTTAAGAAACCTTTTCTGTATGTTGCAAGTGGTCTGACTGCCGCGGGAGTGCTAAATTATTTAAAAATGTGGAAGCTGTTAGAGCTGCAGCTTTTGTTACAAGATAATTTTCCTATTAACAACAAGTAAAGATTGGTTCAAGAAATAGATTTTTAAGATGAATGTCATCAGAAAGGCAGAATTACATCATTAGCAGTTTTGTATACATAGGTATATATGCATAGTACAAATAAAACAGGTCTTTAATAAACTCATGTACATAATATTGAGTCATGCGCAATATAAGTGGTGACATTGTCAATGGTCTGTCTCTACATAGATAACACTAGTGTGAATCACTTCGTATATCTATAATATTATTTTCATTCATGTGAAAGTACTTATTGTTATTCAATTTAGTAGGTAATTTTATAGCCATTCAGGACGATTCATTACGTGACTGAGAAAGTTGGCGCAAAAACGTGAATTTGCGCCTAGAAAGCCAACTCTCTTAGTTTACAATGTTTCAAACCTAGCCGCAAATACATCTCAGCGACAACCAATAAAGGCATTTTTGGCAAATCCAGAGTAAGATTAGACTCGAATTCTCAGAACTGCTCTGCTCCTCTGGCGTATGCTCATGGCGGCTGAACAAATGCGGACGGAGCTGGGCATGCCTCGTAGTAGAGTACCGCCCGACCCTTGAGCAACGAGACAACGAGCATGCCCGCGCCGCTGAGCCTGTAACGTTAAATTACCCAAATAATAATATTACGACCCAGTCTGTCCCTTGTGGCTCTCCCCTCAATGACGCCCTAAGCCGAGGTCCGAACCCCACAGGAGATTTAATTTAATTTAGTTTGTTAACCCTGGCTGGGGCCCTTAACCTTTTGAACGCCAGAGAATAAACGCACGCGCGTGCCCTCCACGCCAAGCCACAAATTCAACGCTAATACTTGCGAATAAAGAAAAGAGATTTCAAAAGTATTGTTAAATTATTTCTTGATAAAACATTTAATATAGATCACATTTTCAAGATATGACGGCGAGAGCGTGGGCGTAACGATAACAGGGACGTCATCGTTATTGTTTCTTGATTCGGGTTCCATGAAGAAGGTGGGTACCTACTCGGGCAAACCAGTGAAACGTAGGTTTAAACATAAGTCACAGACTGTCACGTTTATTACTCGGTAATTACAAGCAGTAGCAATTTAAGGAACTAGGGCTTGTACGTGGTCGTGACAGTTTCGATCATATCATCTCAACAGAACGAAATCTCAGTCTAGTTATCTAGTATTCCTATTCTGGATCGACTCTATAGTTCTATACTCTATCCGCATGTTTTTTGGCGGGAGAGTTTAAGACTCAAGCGCCACCTCACGGCGTCCACTGTACTAACCAATCAACCAATGAGAATCAAGTAACAGTTTAACCAACATTAAGAAATCAACGGGTTGGTATTAAATAGTTTTGAGGCCACTACAGGATAGTCCGGTAATACAGCAGTAAACAGCAGCAATCCGGCAGTAATCAACCTTCTAGAGTGGTTCTGCAAGTGGTCACGTCATAAAAATGCATGCCTCTAATAATGGGACTGGGGTATTATTAATATTAATTTCATAATGAGCTTCCGACCGCTTTAGCAGGGGTAAACCGGACAAACCTAAAGCGAATTATTATAATCAGCGAGATTTAACAGTCTTTTATAGTTAAAGCGTTTGTTAAACGTTTTCTAAATGTTCGTTTTCGTGTTATATTTTTGCTGGCAACAACATAAACTATCTGTTCTATATTTTTACGCGAATGTGATAGAGCAGCGTTATTTTGTACGTAGCTATACGTTGGAGATAACAAACTGACACGCTGTCGAAACAAAAATCTGTCTAAACGGAAACAACCCATGTTTTTCATGCGTAACTTAGGTAGGTATGTGGGTTTCATTATGCCCTCGAAGCATAAGGGTTGGATGGATTTCAATGAATGCGGTGTCTATAGATGGATGCGTCTATGCAGTCGGAGGCTAGCTATTCGCAAACTGACTGACTTTTATAATTAGAAATAAAGTCACGAGCGCTAATATGTATAGGTACACGCAGCAACTCATTAAAGCCAGCGCACACTGATACTGATACCGTGGCAGCCAGTATCGGCTGCTACCGAGACTCAAACTGCGATCATATATTAGGTGACTCCAGCGCATACCGCCGCATACCTTGGCGTCCGTACGCCTTATGTTTTCAAGAACATAGTATTTTGAAGGTCATACTATATATTATGAAATAGGTCTCATCACAAAGAGGAAACCGTTGTTTCACGATAAAACGTCATGTCTGTCTGTCCGTCCGTATGTCATAGCCACTTTATTACGAAACTATTAAGACTACACAGTTGAAACTTGGTAAGTAGATGTATTCTGTGAACCGATTTACGGCGGTTTATACAAAAATAAAAAATAAAAAAGAGGCAGGCTCCCCTTACATGGAACTGAAACTAAAACAAACATCAAAACTATACGTGCGGGGTGTCTATAGATAGGTCTTTATAAATGACAATGAGGTTCCTAAAACCATTTTTTCTCAAACTCAATCGTTTTAAAGATAGACACTTGCTGAGTGGCAAAATTTCTAAAGAAAGAAGTGGAAAATTCTGAAAAAATGTAGGACTGTAGAACGTAACAAAAAATTTCACGAAATCACGTTGAATAAGATTTGGTGTTTAGTTTTTGAGATATGAGACTTTTTCATCTAAGTGCAGCAGTAACTTTGTTTTCATTAAAAAATATGAATTTAGTTTTGCTGTTGAGTCTAAATTTACTTATGAATGACCGTTCAAAATATTGTTATTAATTTGTTTGGTGCTAGGGAACCCTGTGGAGGTGTGACTACGACTCGCACTTAGCTAGTGCTCGTGAATGTACATGTCATCTGACTCAAATCCAAATCATTTATTTCAAGTAGGCCAGTTACAGGCACTTTTGAATAGTCGAAAAACAGTAAAAATGAAGCTACAGTGCCAGTCACAAGACAACTGTAAAAGTACTGTAGTTGCCCATTCCAAAGCGTAGATCTCTATGGAGAAGAATGGGCAAGATAGACATCTTTCGAGTTCTTTTTATTTTATACTAAAACTTGTTTCTATCTTCTTAGTTCGATTTGTATGCAGTCGGGTTTATTTATTGACTTAATAACTATGTTAATTTGTCCCCAGACTGTCCATGTTCATGTACAAGGGTTTGGACAGCTCGTTCCTGTCTGCTTTCCTGGAGGCTGTGGGCTGCATGTTGCTGTGTGGGCTGGCCGTGTCGGCGGCTGTCATCGTCACGCTGGGCTTCATGACCTGGTGCCAGGTCATCGTTGCGAGGTTCCCCAGGTGCGTAGAGAAAACAAAAAGTAGAATTCTAAACATTAGTGTAATGATGACTAGTCCCCATATGTAATCATCTAAATATGTACCAGTGTCAATGTTTAAATAGTACATTGTTACCCTAGGGGTGAAAGTAACTTATTTAGTCCCGAGACGGGGTTTGGCTAATAGTTCGAGGGACTAAATAAGTCTTTAACCCGAGGTAAACACTGTGCTTTTCATTACGAATACAAGGAAAGTAAAAATAAAAACATGAATTAGCTGAAGAAAAAATTAATAAATTTTGATTTACATAAATCAACAGTTTTTCCCGCCTATTTTGTTTTTTTTTTCTGTGGCCAGCCAGCTATTTAGCCATTATTTTTTATTTTCATCATTGAAAAAATGGTTAATATTTTGCCCAAATCTATGTTATTTTAAAGAAATTGTTTAAAATAAATTATAATAAAGTTATTAAAAAAATATAGATTCTTTAATCAATATTATTTCAATTTTACATCGTGGCTGCATAGAAAAATGGAACATGGTTCAATAAAAATGTGAAAATAGAACTATTTTTTTTTTAATTGTTTGAAAGCTGTCAGTTGAAAGCGATTCTCCCTAGGGAAGAAAAGTATTACTTTCAACCCGCTCCTCAGGCAACTTCAGACCTACTTTCAGAGTATGAGTAATGAAAAATTATTTTTCACCACTCCCGCACGAAAGAAGTGTCTTTCCTCTACGAAAACAGTGAGGAAAATTGGTTTTTCCTCACTGTTTGAACAGTGAGGAAAGTAATGATCCCGTTCAGAAATTAACTTTGCTTGATTTTTTTATGTTAAGTTTTAAAGATATTTTCAAAAATAAATAATTTTATGCTTAGAATAGAAATATTTATAAGGATTAATGTTTTTGTTATAAAATTTATCAAATTATTGTAAGTGTATAAGTTCAGAAACATTAAAAAAGTTTGATAAAATATTGAAATTTAGGATTATAATTTTTGAACGCACTCAAAGAAAGAAGCCTGTGAAAGAAGGACATTAGAAGCAAAAATTCGAAAAAAGAATTATTTTGATTTGCTTTGTGACTATTTAATTTATTTACCTATGATGACTGAATACTTTCTTGCTGGGAGTGGTGAAAAGTTTTGTATGCAACTTGTGAGCAAGTTCATTTGCTATTCGTTTTGTTGAGTCTTTCGCTTACTCAGGATTGAAATTTATAATCAATTTTTCAATCCTTCGTTCGCTCAAGACTCAAAATCAAAACTCATAGGAAAAACGAACTTTCCTCACATGTTGGATAAATAACTATTACTTATTGCAATAGAATCCGACCTTTGCCGTGTATGACATGAGTTAGTGTTTCCATAAGTTGGTAATGAACAAACTTTTCGTAGGCAGTCATAGTTCTTTAGTGTTGTCATTGGAGTGTTACTAGAGATAACTTTTTATTTGCAGTTGCGAAGCCGCGGCCGGTCAGAATATTGACAGCAAGGAAAATATTACCACCGACAACTTCTACATGCAAATCGGCACATCACAGGTAACAACAAAGTTCTGTCTATCTGCTTAGATACCATAGCGAAAATATTAGTTTTGTAAATTGGGGTTAAATAATTGTTAACGCTACAACTTAACGCGAAGAACGCATTATGTAGCGTTTTGTCAGAGTCAAGAGCACATAATATACAGGATGTTTGGTGCATCGTTTGCCAAATTGAAATGGTCGACTGGGTAGGTCATCTACTATCTTTTCAGACCCCTAAACACTTCTCATGCCCTGTGGTTTTATTTTCATCGACTTTTTATCGTTTTATATTAAAAAGAAACCCAAATGTTACATTTAAATACAAATTAAAAAAAAGTGTAAGTTGTATACTTTAGAAAACTAGATGGCTAATTTTGAATTTACAAGTACTGGAATACAATACACATATAATAAAATTAAAATTCTGAGTCTACGACTTACACTTTTTTTTTTAAATTTGTATTTAAATGTAACATTTGGGTATTTTTTTTATAAAACAATAAAAAGTCAACGAAAAAAAATCCACAGGGCATGAGAAGTGTTTAGGGGTCTGAAAGGATAGCAGATGCCCCCCAGTCGACCATTTCAATTTGGCAAACGATGCACCAAACACCCTGTATATCATGATCCTCACCGTTTTTTTACCAGTACAAAATGATACATAGTTTATTGTTTTGTAGCAAAGAGATATATTAGGGGAAGGGCAATGAACACTATTGCCATGCCAAAACGTAAATCCATAGATGCGTTTTTTGGAGGCAATACACAATCATCATCAACTAACGTTTCATCCACCAGTTCGGCACCTGGGCAGCGTTCGCAACGTGGGTCGGCCTCGCAGTGTTCTCCACCATCAAAGTGTGTCGCTACCACCAGCTGGAGAACATCCAGGTGTCCATGTACCGCGAGCGACAGCGGCTAGTGAACGAGACCGGCTCGCCCACCACGCAGGACGGAAGGTCCACGCCGCCCATCGATATCGCGCATTAGAACCGCAGCACTATGAGGAAATTGGCTAAGTTGTATGTTAGGTGTTATTTATCGTAGCATTGTATATCGTACCGTCTGCGGCACGTCAGGACGAAGAAAACCGCTCTTTTTACTACGAATTATGGGTGTCATAACCAAATGTGCAGTTTATATCATAAATATGCTGTTTACTGTACAATTTTTGGAAACAAATTAATTTGACCGTCAAATCCTACTTAGTGGTATTAATTTATTTATTAAAATTGTATGCACAAGTATAAAAAACACTGTATAAAGGCGGGCTTAATGACTTTGGCATTACAATATCTTGTCCAATATTGTTTTTGTAATGGAAATGTATAAAAAAGGATTAGGCCTCCTATCGGACCTACATTTAAACCAGGATTAATGAGAGGCTGAAGAAATGAACTGATTGTTATGTATTATAAATGAGGTAATTTTACTTGCCTTTAGTTGAGTAAGACTGGTGTTCAGTGGTCACGTGGAAGAGGTAGGGCAAACCGTTAATAAAATTAAACATAGTAACGTTTAACAGATTTTGGCGTTTCATATTCCTGCATTGGGGCCCGCTTGCATCGCTTTATCTTTACTAAACGTGTGTCGAACATCGTTCTGTTTCTGTGAATCGTCTGAAGATGCCAGAGACTAATTGAATCTTATGATTATGTTTAGAGCTAAACGCATTTGTGTCCGTTTTCACTAGACACCTAAATGCAAAAACAAAAGCACAAATCCAGAATCCGTGGTGCTGCTACAGTGAAATTCTTGATGGAGAAACCCAATAACACTGCCTGACCTGGGAATCCAATCCAGAGCTTTTGTTCAGCAGTCACAAGACCAACGGCGCAAGTTGAAATTTAAAATCCCAACGTTGTATCCGGTTAAACTGAAAGCTGATCTCAACGTAGTTAGGATAATGCTCTTATGCAGCGAAACGCGAAAAGACGCATTAGTGAGTTGTGGCGCAAGCGAGTCTAACAGGAAAACATGTCTTTTACAAACTAACCAACCTTTTTACAAAATAATATAAAAGAGGAAGCTATAGTTTCCTGTTTCTCTCAAATTAGATTAAACATTATAA
This sequence comes from Cerastis leucographa, assembly GCA_963082945.1. Taxonomy (NCBI): domain Eukaryota; kingdom Metazoa; phylum Arthropoda; class Insecta; order Lepidoptera; family Noctuidae; genus Cerastis; species Cerastis leucographa. The sequence continues at coordinate 19,005,291 of OY720366.1, forward strand.
TTAGACATTCTGAACTATTTTAAAATCACTAGATAATGATTTGAAATTGTTAATTTGACCATTATACTGTATTTTCAATAAAATTAGAAGTGAAGGGATCCGTCTTGTCAGACCTATCAGGCAGATTTATGTTTTACTTCTCATGTACAGTCAGCATCAAAAGTCGGTTAACACTTATAAATATTACTCCCAAGTTTTGTGCTGGTGAGTGTGATCTGATGTTATATTGTTTTGCGAATTTGTGTAACCATTGATGAAAATATTGTTATGTCTTTTACTTCAGTCTGTTAATATGGATCGTTCTAAAACTAAGACGTCTTATAATTTTGGTTATGTAAAGCGACTTTTGCTGCTGACCGTACTATGATAAATTAAATTTGAATATATCATATTTTATTTATTGACTCACGCGACCATAGTTGGACAGGCTGGGTTGAAGACGATGTGTAGAAAGACATTTAGTGATAGCAATTAATTTTCAGTTATTTTGTACAAACTAATGCTTTTAGACATTGCTCACAAGTCACAACCTATGAATAATCCAATTTAACATTTAAATCTAAGATAAGAATTACTAGTATCAATCAAGGATTAATCATGTCTTTTATTCCTTGGGAAAAGGCATTCCTTTGTTTTTTTTGGGCACAGAGCATGGAATCGCCGCGCCTAGAGGCGGCATTGTAAACATCTTGCATTCAAACCTAGCATGTCACAAAGTGACGGTAGTTGAGCGATCAACGCATTTCCGACGCCATCAATTTTATTAGCATTGCCTTCTCACCGGCGTGGTTATTTACTCTGTGATTTTGGGATACAGTTTAGAACTTTCGAAATGGTTTTTTTTGCAATTGCAAGGTGTTTTTACTGTCTTAACACTTCCTAAATCTGAATGTCTTAAGTAATTATGTAATAACATGATTGTGTCTGCATTACTAATGTGTTGTCCGTCTCAGTAGTTTAATGTTGATTTGTGTAATGTTATCATACTAAATAGTTTTATATTTACCATAAGATACGATTAAAACAAATAAAGGTATTAAGATTTAGTGTCGTTTTTATTCGATCTCGGAAACTACAACTTATTGTACTAACAGTCACGTATGTATACAGGCTACACTTTCTTGACTGGCTAAACCTAACTTGTGTTCGACATTATTGAGGTTCGAATCATGAACATAAAAGGATTTTTTTATAATAAAACGAGTAAATCACAATAAGATACAAAAATGACACATTTAAACTACGTCTTCAAACTTTTAAATACATTCTTAAGAAGTCCATTCAATATAGAAACTTGATAATATATTACAAGTTCACACTGTCGGTCACAATAATATAATTAAATCTTATAGAATAAATAATATCAGAATGTGATGATACCAATACTTAACATAAGATCATATAATGTACCATATTCTGACAAATAAATGATTATATTTTTAATTAAAGTAGATATAAATTAATCGTACATCATAATTTATTAATATTAATTACTTTTAAGGAACAAAAGGTAGTGTCAGTCAAAACTCACTTCATCTAGATAAATATAACTCAATGAAGTTTCCTTCCATTTTGTATGTCGTCTGTTTTGGTAATTAATTATATATTTTAATTGATTTTGAGAATAATATAGAGAGAAATTACACAAAATGGCTGATTACATAATATTAATGCCCGTAATCCCCACAGGGTTAGGCAGAGGTGTATCTAATAGTACACCCACATTTTTGTCTAGTTATGAAGTCGGGACAAACATACAGGGGGCGAGCCTATTGTTAAGGTTGCTCATCATCTTCCTGCCCTTATCCCATTTTATTGGGTGTGCGTTACCCAGGCCAGATGTTGTCGAAAATGGTCATTTGAATCTTATAGATAATTAGTTTTGCGGCTTCTGTAATTGTTGCGCACATTTTTAAATTTGTTGCGCTTATAGTTTTTTAATTATTTCACAAAAACATTTCCTGCTGGGGTAACGTTACCCCAGCCAGACCTTTTTCTTTCTAATGGGAATATTTAAATAATTACTAGCTATAAAATTAGTTGTCTAGATGAAGTAAATGTTGTGCCTTATTTTGTATTTGTTCTTTCATCGGTTGCGAAGTTATTCGAGATTTTGCTGGGGTAACGTTTTAGGTTTTGCTAGATCTTTGAACTGGTTAAGTGGATTCTTATCATATTTTGTACATGGCTTCTTGGGAATTAGTTTAAATTTGTTCTGCAATAAAAAAACCAAAATAATACATAGCTTAAAGGTTATTTCATTAAATAGAAAACACTTCAATTGGTCCCAGCACTCTCAATAAGAGCTCTAAAGACTTACTTTAAACGTTATTTTAAAGCTTGTAACTGCTTTCAAATGTATGTGAAGTTTCATTAGTATCCTGTAAGTATTTAACAAGTTATGATGATATTGAGTTCTTCACGAGCACGGTCTTGATGCGCGCGGTGTTATTTGGCCACTGGATTGGATATATGAACTGAATGTTATGTCAATTATTAGTTTTTTAGTTCAGTTGTATATTAGTAAAATTTCAGCTCAGTACATTGGATAATTAATGAGATAATACGATTAAAGTCATCAGGAAGTGAATGACCGTGGTAACCCGACCAAGTTTAGGTGGTTACGAAAAAGCGAAAACGCAGAACATTATACTATCTTTTGAAATGTTTAGTATAATACACCTTACAATTTCGGTACAGACGCGTGCACTGTTAAATACATTAATAATATAATAATATCTGTACTATGAAAACATTATTATTATCTTCCAGTTGCACAAACTTATCAAAAATCACTGATATAACATGTCGTCCGGTGGGACGCGGAAGAGGTGGGGTGAAGGGGCGCATTGTTTGCATATCGCACTAAACATGCTCCGTAATCACATAATACATCTTGTAGAGTGCGCATGCGTTTCGGCAGTTCCGTTTCCTGTTTTTGCAAATATTTATAGAGTGCGTGAGAGCTAATGTAAAATAATAAGTGTGGCGAATTACTGCTAATGTGGAGTGCTTCTATTGATGATCATAGTTATGGTGGAGGCTGCTTGATGAATTCACGAACAAGGTAAGCTTGTATAATGTAACTACAGAAATAGTAGCAAAATTATTATTAATATGTACATGTTGTTAGGTACTTATCTAAAACTGTTTTTTTTAAGGCTTAAATATTTAAATTTAGGAACTTATTATTTTCTTTTCTTTCGTACTTAATTATTACCTAAACTGGAATTCTCAACAATGATAACGACATATTTATCCTTCGCTACATAGTACCTATAAAACAAAGTCGCTTCCCGTTTGTCTGTCCCTGTTTGCTTAGATCTTTAAAACTACGCAACGGATTCTGAAGCAGTTTTTTTTTAATAGATAGATTGATTCAAGTGGAAGGTTTTTGTGTATAGGTATATTGTCAAAATATGACTTGAAACTTGATTAATGAAATTCATGACTTAGCAACCGATTTTTATCGTTATCAATGTCGGGAGTCGGGACTACCGCAACAGGTAGGTATTTATTTATTTCCACAAACTCCTTGGACACGTAGACTTTAAGAAATCAATAATTACCTTGTTGCGACACTCGCGTTGATATAAACTCGCAAATAGATGACGATTCGAGTTTCAAATATGTAGGTAGCAAAACTACAATTAAAACCCCATTAAGGATTTAGACAAAAAAAATGTACTCTTTGTTTTTATTGTAGGCATAAACAGAATGGCAACATAGCAATAGCCGTGGGCCGCGATGATGGACGCGGTGATGGCGACATAATACCTACGTATGAGTGTGGTGGCGACTATGGCTGCGTGGTGAAGTTATAAAAAGTAATACTTACATAATTATTTGACTGCAGTTTAATATTACTTAATTTTATTATTTTTGATCTGTGATTTTAATCTTAGGAAAAAAATGTGATTTGAAATGAGACAACAAAACAGTAGGACTAACTGTGAGCATTTTACTACATTGTGATGTCATTTAATATTACCATTGATCTGTGATTTTAATTGATACGAGTAGGTATTAGTTGACATACGTAAAGGTGCGTACAGACCACGTAACATGTTATATAACACTGCAACTCTTTGTAAAATGTTATACAACAATGTTAAATAACATGACCACACTATGAAATTGTTATATAACATGTTATGTTATATAGTTTGTACGCACCGTAAGTTTAGTGTTAACTGAAAAAAAACCATTGTATATTATTTATTGTCTGTGATCATTACACAGTCCAATATGTGTATATTTAAATAAAAACTGTAACTGTGTACTGTGTATACTGAAATCTATAATTTATTTAAAAAATAATATAAAATTTCAAAAAAGCAAAATTACTATCTGTAATTTTAATCTGTGATTGTTTTTAAGTATAAGTTTAATAATACTTTAAAAGTTCAATTGAAATGATTATATTACCTGTCAATAAAAATTATTTAATAATCACGTAGTTTTTTTTTTAAACTTGTGTACATGTCTGTACTAAATTTGTAACACTATCCTACATATTTTAGAAGGTACCATAATGTTTTGCGTTTTCGCTTTTTCGTAACCACCTAAACTTGGTCGGGTTACCACGGTCATTCACTTCCTGATGACTTTAATCGTATTATCTCATTAATTATCCAATGTACTGAGCTGAAATTTTACTGATATACAACTGAACTAAAAAACTAATAATTGACATAACATTCAGTTCATATATCCAATCCAGTGGCCAAATAACACCGCGCGCATCAAGACCGTGCTCGTGAAGAACTCAATATCATCATAACTTGTTAAATACTTACAGGATACTAATGAAACTTCACATACATTTGAAGGCAGTTACAAGCTTTAAAATAACGTTTAAAGTAAGTCTTTAGAGCTCTTATTGAGAGTGCTGGGACCAATTGAAGTGTTTTTATATTTAATGAAATAACCTTTAAGCTATGTATTATTTTGGTTTTTTTTATTGCAGAACAAATTTAAACTAATTCCTAAGAAGCCATGTACAAAATATGATAAGAATCGGCTTAACCATTTCAAAGATCTAGCAAAACCAAAAACGTTAGCCCAGCAAAATCTCGAATAACTTCGCAACCAATGAAAGAACAAATACAAAATAAGGCACAACATTTACTTCATCTAGACAACTAATTTTATAGCTAGTAATTATTTAAATATTCCCATTAGAAAGAAAAAGGTCTGGCTGGGGTAACGTTACCCCAGCAGGAAATGTTTTTGTGAAATAATTAAAAAACTATAAGCGCAACAAATTTAAAAATGTGCGCAACAATTACAGAAGCCGCAAAACTAATTATCTATAAGATTCAAATGACCATTTTCGACAACATCTGGCCTGGGTAACGCACACTTTTATTGGAGGTGGCGCAACACGTCTCTTTCCTCCATTCTGCTCTGTCATTCGTCATGCTATCATTTACTCTTTTTTCCTTCATATCATTTTTCACACAATCAATCCATCTTTTCTTTGGTCTTCCTCACCCTCTCCATCCATCCACATTTATATTCATCACTCTTTTAGTCACATGTTTTCCATTCATTCCATTCTATTGTTAAGGTTATTACGTTAAATAAATAACTATTTACTAAGTTGAAATTGCTCTCAGAATCTAGTCTTCAGTGAAGGCCGCTTCACGATGGCGGCAGAGATTTTTATTTACGTGCCGCAGGTATGGTGTGTGAGCCTTTACTTAGATAACTTCCTGCCATATCTTATGTGCTTCTTCGTAGAGTGCACTTTCAAATAGCGTAGCTGAGCGAACTTCTGTCCACACTTGTCGCAGGTGTAGTTCCCGGCCACGTGCGTGCGCGCGTGCCGCAGCAGGTCGGCGCGCACGCTGAAGGCGCGGCCGCACGTGCCGCACGCGTGCGCGCGCGTGGCCGCGTGTCGCGACATGTGTCGCACGAGCTGAGTCCTCCATCGGAACGACGTGTCGCAGTGGGTGCACGCAAACGACTTCGTACCTTTGTGTGTTTGCTCGTGGATGTAGAGACCCGCTCTAGATTTGAATCGCTTCTCGCAATGTGTGCACCCGTATTCGTAGTACGGGGTATGCGTGGCCATGTGCTGCGTCAACGAGGATTTCGTCAACAACTTTCTCCCGCACACTTCACAGCCGTGCTCCTCCTTGCTTCCTCTGTTTCCGTGGGAATGTTTCAAGTGGTAGAAGTAGCTGGAAGACGCCTTGTATTCTTTAGGGCAGAAGGGACATTTGCGTGTCTTCTTCTGGTATTTCTTCCCCTTAGCAACTTCAGCAGTTTTTGGGAGAGTTTTATTTTCTGGTGGTACTTTTATGTTGATTGCACTCCCATTTTTAATGGGAATTTTCATTGGTTCAATAACTACTGAACAGTTGTTCACGTTATTATTTTGTAAACACAAGGTTGGACCAGTTAAATGATTAGTTTGTGGTGAATCAGATTTGATGAAGTCGTGTTCGGGGCGCTCAGTGTCAGGCGCGTGGCTCGTGCTACTTGATGGCTGTGTTAACTGCTGGCCGTCCTGCGACTCCTCCATAACTTCGAACACAGACTCGGGCAGAGCTCCGAAGCCCTCTGTATCACTGTGGTCTGAAAAATCATTCACTTGAACGCTTGTTTTGTTTATCTTAACCGGTCCCGTGGTGTTTATTTTAGCCGGTCCCGAAGTGTTTATTTTAGTCGGTCCCGGGGTGTTTATTTTAGTCGGTCCCGGGGTGTTTATTTTAGTCGGTCCCGGGGTGTTTATTTTAGCCGGTACCGGAGTCTCTATTTTAGCCAGTACCGGAGTCTCTATTTTAGCCAGTACCGGAGTCTCTATTTTAGCCCGTACCAGAGTCTCTATTTTAACCGGTCCCGGGTTGTTTATATTAACCGACCCCGGGGTGTTGATGTTAACCGGTGCCGGAGAGTTTCCTTCTTTAATGATTACTTTTGAAGTTCCGACATCCGGTAAGGAATTTGGAACAATGTTTGTAGGCGCTGGGGTAGGAGCCTGATTATTAATTTCTGCCCCATATCTCTTGTAGTAAATTCTGAGACATCCATCTGACTGTTGACGGCGGGAGTGGAGGTGGAGGTGCTGTATGAAATCCTTCTGGTCGAGCGTCTTGTTGCACTCCTCACAGGTGAAGATCATCTGGTTATGGTACAGGAGCAGGTGCTCGCGGTACCTGGCGACTGGCAGCCAGCTGGGGCAGTACTCGCACGGCCGGTGGCTGTGCTGAACCCGTGCGCGGCGCGCGGCCGGCGCGGGGTTGTGGCTGTAACAATGAGCTGACTTGCATCTCGTGGACATAGCAGTTAGAACTAGAATTAAGACGTATTTAATAAGCGAATAGTTTTGAAAATGTACCTTTCTGCGTTGGTCCCATTTTTACAAGGGTTTTGATATTTATTTAATCATAGGAGAACCAACAGCTGTAACAGATGGATAACAATTGAATATGAGACATAGAGCCAATTACAGGTTCTCACGGATAGAAATAGAAAAAGTAGTAGAAAACTTAGGATCACTAACAAGCACGATTTATATGAGTATATAAGGAACAATAACAACTAAACACTCTTAAAAAAGTCAGCATTCAGCCGAGTGCGTGCCGAATAGGTTTTAGTGGTAAATGGGTCAAATGAGAACTCTTTACAAAGGATATTAAAGTCCTTACTCGCTCGCACCATGTATGAATTTCGCCTATAGTTGGAATAAGAAAAAGGAATGGAGATAGGCGGATTAAATCTCACCGATCTCCTGGGTACATTGAAGCGCAGTTTATGCAGGAGATCGGGACAATCAATCTCGTTGGAAATAATTTTCAAAAGAAAGGTGCAATCTGCTAGTCGACGACGATTTATAAGTGGTTGCAAATGAAATTTCTTGCAAAGATAAATCTTGTAATCATCAGAATGGTATGGTATACGTAGCCGAAAACATAGAAAGCGAATAAATCTTTTTTTTTATATTTTCAATACGATCAATGTAGAAAGGGGGAACCGTTTTCTGCTAAAGGAGATAACTGAGCATTTAACAGGATTCAAATCGAGTTTGTTAATCAAGCAATAATCATCCAGTCGCGCCAGGTCCGATTGGAGAGCATTCATATCGTCAACTGAAGATATTGAGGAAAATATCTTCATATCATCAGCAAAACAGAGTAAATTTGAGTTATAGAAACACGAGTCGATGTCGCTCACATAAATGATAAAAAGCAGAGGAGCCATCAAAGAACCTTGGGGAACACCACTGGGAACTGAGACCCAGCTCGACATGTAGTTACTGATAACAACAGCTTGAGATCTGTTTTCAAGGTATGAAGTAAACCAACGAAGAAAATCCCCTCTAATACCGTCAATTCTATCAAACGCCTTACTCAGTAAGGCTACACTCTCGAAAACTTTAGCTAATACGCACAATTTGGAAATAGGTCTGTAATGAACTATTTCGTTTTTGTACCCTTTTTTGTGAACCGGAGTTATAAACGCAGACTTCCAGATTTGGGGAACAGAACATGAGGAAAGCGATTTTTTAAACAATACAGATAGCAAGGCTATGGTTTTAGCACACCCAATCAGAAATCCAGGTGATAGGTAGTCCGGACCAGCAGATTTAAATGGATCAATTTCACTAATAAGCTTGACTATAACATTAAGGTCAATCTCAATTGAGTGAATATCTGAAGCTATGTTGGGATACCTATATAACAGTTTGGGGAGGACAATGAATAGTAGGGACATCTTTGTTCTGATCAAGAAAAGTAGAATAAAAGTGGGATGAGAATGCGTTACAAATATACTCGGGAGAAGAAACCGTGGCATCACCATACTTAAGGAAACTGGGCATTGCATTGGACTTAGATCGCTGCTTCACAAAGCTCCAAAAGCGTTTAGGGTTCTTTTCAATGGAGGCCCTTCAAGTTTATTAACCCGCTCACATAGATGTTTGAAGGTCGCCTCGTCGGAAAGTCTGCCATACGTCTTAAATTTACGAAGATATTTAGCCTTCTCTTTAATCAGGCGTTTGAGTGCAGGAGAGCACCAAATGACTTACTAAGCGACATGTCAGAGAATACATTTACGCAATCTATAGCTGCTATTTCACTGTTTATTGCCACAAAGTCTGCTTTACCGTAAATGCAACTAATAAAAGGAGCTGGAGTTAGATAAGTATACTCGGCAAAGTTCACGTCGATACAAAGGGCCGGGTGATATTTGTTAACAGGTGACAAAGGCACCAAACATTCACACACTGACACAGTTTCATTACATAAAACTAAATCTAGAATCTTACCGTGGCCATTTAATATTCCATTACATTGCTTTAATCCCTAAAAGACGCAACTCATCCGTTAGCGTTTCTTTATCCTTTACTTAATTCCTTAATTAAAATAACCTTTCAGGTTTCAGTCTATTTCATTATGGCGTGTTCGTTTTAAACGAACATAACTAACACGGACATTATGGTATCTCCTCTACTTCGTGCAACCTTAGTATATTCCCTGAACTGGTTGAATCTTCCATGTCCTGTTCCTGCGTCCTCTGATGCACTCTACTATGTGCGGTCAGTTGACTTCGCAACCGGAATGTTTTCCCGCAGTGACAGACATGTGCCTTCTCTCCAGTGTGCACGGACATGTGCGCGGACAATTCACCGCGCCGCTTGAACCGCGCGCCGCACTGCACGCACGGAAACCTGCATACATCGTGCGTGCGCGCATGCATGCGTAAGGCTGCGCTCGATTTGGACCCCTTCCCGCATATGTCGCAAACGAATGTTCTAGTTTCAGAGTGAGATTTCACATGGTCTTCTAGGTGGGATTTCCGTGAGAATGTCTTGGAACAGGTGGGGCAGGTATGAGGGCGCTGCTTGGCGTGAATGGCCCGCACGTGTCGCGCCAGGTTGCCGGCGTCGTTGAAGGCGAGCCCGCAGGCGTGGCAGCTGTGCCGCCGCTCGCCGCGGTGCGCGCGCGCGTGCCGCGTCCAGCCGCTCAGCGACACGCTCTTCCGGCACGCGCCACACATAGCGTATCGCTTCCCGTTCTCGCTTATTGTAAACTTCGGTTTTTCGATAATGTCTTCGTGGACGGTTTCTTCGCCTGGCATTACCGCTCTGGAAAGGTAAAGTATGGGATCGGTGTAATGATACTGTCATGTAAGTTCGTAACGTATATTATGTAAGACTAGTGTAGGACGCGACGTGCGCGTAGGACAGGTCGGGCTCGTGCACGCGCCGCACGTGGTGCCGCAGCGCGCGGCGCTGGCGGAAGGCGCGCGGGCAGGCGGCGCAGGCGTGCGGCGCGGTGCCGCCGGGCGGCGCGGCGTGCGGCGCGGTGCCGCAGAGCGCGGCGGCGTGCGCGCGCAGCTCGTGGCGCTGCCGGAAGCCGGCGCCGCAGGTGTCGCAGGCGTGCGGCCGCTCGCCCGTGTGCTTGAGCCGGTGCCGCACCAGCCCCGAGCGCAGCCTGAACTTGGCGCCGCACTCCGCGCACTCGTACGGAAACAGTTCGCTGTGCGTCTTCAGATGCACGTGTAGCGAGCCGCTCTGCGTGAACCTCTTCCCGCAGTGCGAGCACACGAAAGGCTTCTCTCCGGTGTGTATCCTTATGTGCTGCTTGAGGTTCTGCGAGTTGGCGAAGTTCTTGGTGCAGAGGCTGCAGTTGTACCGGCGCAGGCGCTCGTGCGTCTCCGTGAGATGGCGCTGCAGGCCGTTGGGCGCGCGGAACTGCTTGCCGCAGACGTGGCACACGCACGGCCGCTCGCCCGTGTGGATGCGCTTGTGGAACAGGTACGTATGCGCCGAGCTCAGGTTCTTGTTGCAGATCTTGCACGTGTAGTACGTCTTGTTGTCGATCTTGTTTTGCACCTCTCTCAGCTCCAGCCGCGTCTCCTCGTCCAGCCGGTCTCGCCGCATGTTGCACTGCGTCAGGTCGTCGAACCTGTCCACATCCTTGTCCTCGGCGTCCGACATACTCGAGTCCGTGAAATCAGGGTTATCCTCATGATGTTGATTATTCATAAAATGATCTCTAAAGTTCACGAGGGCATTAAAGAAGTCGGTATAGAGATTTGTGGGCTTTCTAGTAGCGAACGTGGCCAGCGGCTCGTCATCGGACGGCTGGGACCGGTCAGAGAGCGCACTGCGGGGCGAGTCGGGCGAGTCGCAGGGGCTCCTGCAACAAATAATGCCCGTCGTTACTTCATGTGCGTCTTTACGTGGTAATCCAGGTGGCTTTTCCTCCGGAATTTTTTGGAGCAGATCTCGCACTCGTATTTGCGTATGCCTGCGTGTATCTCGAGGTGCTTGGTAAGAGTGTTCTTGGAGCGGTAGGCCTTGCCGCAGTGCGTGCAGCGGTGCGGCGTGGCGCCGGAGTGCAGGCGCGCGTGCACGTCGCGCTCCGAGCGGCGCGGGAAGGCGTCGCCGCACTCGGCGCAGACGTACTGCAGGACGCCCTGGTGCGCGAGCCGCTGGTGGTGCGCGAGGTTGCCCCGGCTGCTGTAGGTGCGCGTGCACCGGTCGCACGCGTACACCGCGGCACGGGAGTGACTGCGCATGTGCGCGAACATGTTGTACTTGTTGGAGAACGTCTTGTTGCACTCGGGGCACACCGCCGGGATGTACTTTTGGTTATTAGGGCTCTCAACTTTCTTCTCCTTCGTGCTCTTCACATCGCTGTGAGCATCTTTATAGTGCTGCTTCAACTCGTCGATTGTGACAGTCGTGAAGCCACAGCTGACGCACACTGGTTCCTCCGATGTCCTGAAGACGTGTGCCTCTTGCAAGTGCTGTACGAAGAGTTTCTTATCGTTGTAGACGAGGCCGCAACACTCGCCGACACCGTCAGCCGTGCGCACGTCGGCGTGCCTGTTGAGATGGTACAGTAACCGCGTGGCCGAAGAGAACACACTCACGCAGAACGGACACTGCAGGCTCGGGAGAACAAGTTGGGGCTTCTCTTTAGTCTCAAATTGTATTTCTCTGTCAGAATCTTCAACTAGCGCTTGTTCGAACGTCACATAATTGGTGATGTATGTTTTGATACCGTCGTTGAGTACGTGGAGAGAGTGGTCGTGGCGGATATGTTCACCGAGGGTCTGTGTAGAGTTCAGTGCTGGCTTCGTCACACACTTTTGGCAAACAAATTCTACATCTGTATCATCTTCGTCCAGATTAAATTCAGTAAGAGCATTTCTGACACTCGCGTAATACAACCTGAAATAGGAACATGTTTGCATATTCTGCAGAACCAATGCCATACTGTCACTCACTCAGTCTACTAATATCATGTTGTACTTACTTGCCCTGAGCTGCATCTTGAACGCTTGCAATCGGTTTTGCAGTAACGTTGATTGATTCAGATTGAAGTGGGTTGGTTTTCTGTAAAATAAAAAAATAACCTTAATTAATGTAGACATCTACCTACATACACATGTAACAAGTGCAACAGATATTCTTATTCATGTATTGATATTTTAAAACGGCCAAGTGCTACTCGTACTAACAGAGACAGGGTTTCTTCCGTAGCACCAAACACTCTTAACAATATTTTTAAAGCTCATTTATATGCAAAACACTTAAGAGCAAGACTAAATTAGTTTTTTTCAAGAGCAAGACTAAATTAGTTTTTTTTTCAAGAGCAAGACTAAATTAGTTTTTTTTCAAGAGCAAGACCAAATTAGTTATTTTTCAAGAGCAAGACTTAATTTGTTTCTCATAGCATTTTAATCAAAAACAAAGTTACTGCTGCAGTTCGACGTAAATGTCCCATTTCTCAAAATAAAAAATCTTATTCAAACCAATTTTTGTTAATTCTTTTTTGCGTTCTACAAAGCTTATTTTGTTCAGAATTTTCCCCTTCTTACTTTAGGAATTAGGATATATTTTTTAAAGTTATAGAATCAATTATCTAATCAACCATTGACATAACAAAAAAAAAGTGTTTTAGGAACCTCGGAGACCATCTTTGTTCAAGATATGTCGATAGACACCCCAGACAGTTATTTATTTATTTATGAACATAAACAGTTTAATTTATAAAAATAATTTGAACTACTAATTGTGATCGTGCTAGTTCTTACGAGTACTTGGATAGAAAACACTTACCTCATCTGCGTTAATCGAGATGCAGTTTTGATAGAATGCACGCAATCGCTTACTATTACCAATTAGGACAGCAATTTAAGGCACACGTATTAGCTTCGCCTTGTCGTCACCCTAAAGTAAGCACGATTGTGTTACGTTAGGTTGAAGACGAGTCGCTGTTCTCACCTAAGCTAATATGTTGTAGTAGTAGTTGGCACGCCACACAGTGGAACGAATGTATGGGAGCGGTTGGACGTAGACATGTCCGAAAAAAAAGAGTAAAATTATGCCAAACTAATGATGCCATCTTATTCGATTACTTAATGCCTTCATAAATTGTGGTGATGAATTTCTTCATAACTCCCATATTTCGGGAGTAATTTGAGAAAATGTGAAATTTTACTATGAAAATGAGTGTATCGAGCTCTCTCCCTCCTGATTCCGGGCTTGTTTCAAGTAGCGGTCTCTAATATCATAATGCTATTACTAAGAGCTATATTTAATACTAAGACACATAGTGCGCCAAATGTGCACTTTCTGGGATAAAAGGAAATGAAAATTTAAAAAAAAAAAACGTTTTTTCCCCATTTGTATTTACTTTAAACCGCAGACAGACTTATTAAGAGGTCTATAAATATATTATATATATACAGAAATATATATTAACAAAAATATTCACAAGAACTGATGAGAGTATGACTTTTAAGTAAGTTGATAATAAATTACCTAGTTTCATTAAAAGTACAATAAATAATTAAGATGTAAGCTCTAATTTACTAAGTTACACATTTTAAAACAATAACATCATTTAATTATCTTCGTCATCATCATCATCATCAATTAATTCAAATTCAGAATCGATGTCCGCTAAATCATTTATGTTAACAAATTCGATATCACTTTTCTCAGAATCCGTAAGCTCATAAAATTCCTTAAAAGAAGATTTTTTTACAAACTTATTTCCTTTTGGACGGATACTTGTAACAAGTGGATCAGAAGACAGTAAAAGATTGTGCATAATATCTTCATTGCATGAGATACTGCTATGCTTTCGAGAATGCCCCTCTCTATATTTTCTAAAATCTTTATTTCTAGCCTCAGATGCCTCTTCGGATAGAAAACCAATGGGCACAATTGACATGTTCTGAACTATGTCTGGCCCATGCATTAAAATTTTATGAAGTGAAGAAGGCATATAATACCATGGGTATAACTCCACGTAAAGCTTAGCAGTATCAAAGCAGAACTCTCGGAATTTAGTTACGTTGATCTTCTCTCCTGATGAAATACACTGCAAGATCACACAGATTTTTCTTAAAAGCATAGCATCTATTCCGGTCAGTTCAGCAGATTTAGTGTAGTTTTCAAAAAATCTCCTTGCCGAGTTGCCATTGTTGGTGGATCCACTGCCTTGTTTCACAACATCGAGAAGTAAGCCCGTTTCTCTTCTTACAGCCTCTTGAACTCTTTTCTTCCTGTCATCAACTTGCCTTTTTGCTATATCACCCCTTACTTGCCATGATTTTATGTCTAATTTGTAGGAAATGTGTAATAAGCATTCCATTGAGCGAATCCAAGCGTGAAGGGTGCTTAAGCTATATTTATACATGTCCTCGTTTGCGTGTTTATCTTTGATTAACTCTAAATTATTCATTTCTTTAGGACAAGCCTTGCATATGTCACACACTGAAGCTGCTGTATTGGATATAATGGAATGAATTTTACCATCAATCATTGTCAACAGCAGTTGGTGTTTGACACTAATTCCATCAGTGATGGTGGATGGAGTTAAGGCTTCAATCTCTGCTTCGATTTCAGCCATCTCTCTCTGCACATTTTCTTTGGTTTCCTTTATAAACTTAAACAATATTGGCCGGCAAAATGAAGTGGAAGATGGTCGCTCGTTTTCCCAAATTGTTACACCTTTTGAGACGAGCCGCAGTGGTACAAGACTAATCATAAAATTACTAGCAAGATCGATTTGCTCATCTTCACTCGTCCTTTGATGATAAATGCTTTGGCTAGATGATCCGTCAAAACCCCATTTGCTGGTCAATACGAGCTGTTGATTGGGATCAACAGGGGTTTCTAACGACCTAATAAGTCTTCTTGAGGTTAAATCCATCAAGGCTTGTAATTTGATTTTTGCAGAGCTCTCTGTAACTGTGAGATCTTCTTTGGCCGGATAGCACTTAATTTTTTCTTTAACCAACATGTAGTAACTCGGGTATTGAAGAGCTCCTTCTTGAGTGTTGAAATCCCGAAGAGTGTTATAGCGCCATTTCGATAAGTTCATCGATACATAAAGAGCCAATGCCTTCAAAGGGGATATTTCCCGTACCTGAATTGATTTACCTTCAATGAAGGCTTTGATTTTTGAGGCCTCTTCTGGATTCTCCGTCAAGTATTTCATAACATAAGCTGTATCGCTTTGTCCTGCCTTTTGAAGCGCCCTTTCGGCCGAAAACATAATTTCAGCGCTGCTACTGCTGCATGAAAGACTATCTTCAGTGCGTCTTCTTTTTTGCCGGTTACTAAGGTCCTCAAAAGATTTACGAGGACTAGGATGTGTACAAGTTGAAGCATTAGATTTAGCAGGAGAAATTATGGGCTCGATGACGTCACTTATATTTTCTGTAGAAGGTTCCATATTTTCATTCTGTAATTCCGGCCATTGAATTGCAGCCTGTAGCCAAATCTCATGTTTCTTCCGAAACTTATCTGTGCTTCTTCCAGACTGTGTCCATTTTGCATAAATGCGGTAGCAAAATCGACGACACCAGTCTTTTAAACTTGTTTCAGCACTTTCACATAACTGAACACAACTGTTATCTTTTAAAACACTGAACAAATAGTTAAAGTCGCGTAAATCTTTATGTGCGCGTGCGCATAAAGCAACGTGAATATCAAGATTTGTATTAAAATTTGGAAAATACATTGCGAGATTAGCTTGGATACAACGAGGTGTAAATCAACACTGATTTTAAAGTTACTAATAGTGACCTATTTATATAAAATCCAGGTATCCCAGGTATCCTTTGTTAAATATTGCAAGGTAATTAGTTATTGTGATAATTAGTAAATGATGCATGCTAAATTAGTGTATTAAGAGCCATTTAGTAATTAAATAATAGCAATGTTCTTATCAGTAATCATTAGTGCATCAGTTTTATATGTAAACCTTAAGTCCCTAATTATATATCCTAATTAGCTTATATCTTCTCTAATTGGCTGCTCAGAAATGTTATTGTAATAAGGTAAACCTTTAGAAAAACGGTTTTAATCAACAAAATAAACAAAAAATAAAAAAATTGTGTTATAAAATAAACATCACTCTTTATCCCAGAAAGTGCACATTTGGCGCACTATGTGTCTTAGTATTAAATATAGCTCTTAGTATTAGCATTATGATATTAGAGACCGCTACTTGAAACAAGCCCGGAATCAGGAGGGAGAGAGCTCGATACACTCATTTTCATAGTAAAATTTCACATTTTCTCAAATTACTCCCGAAATATGGGAGTTATGAAGAAATTCATCACCACAAGTTATGAAGGCATTAAGTAATCGAATAAGATGGCATCATTAGTTTGGCATAATTTTACTCTTTTTTTTCGGACATGTCTACGTCCAACCGCTCCCATACATTCGTTCCACTGTGCGCCAGGTCCTGTCATTGGTACTGAGCCAATCCAGCGTCGCCCTGCTTCTACCCGACGCACATATCTGCTACCTACTAGCTGATCTCGAGATAATGCGATGGCGATATCTGACTTTACGTTGAGTTTTAGAGTGCAATATTTGGCAAATGTAGTAAGAATAAGAATGGTAAGTACAGTTACCAGTTTGTTGGTGGTGATCTTGGCGTGCAACGCGAGGTCGGCATCCATGCAACACTTGAACAGCTCGTGCCACGCCAGCAGCGTGTTCGCGCACGGGTAGCATATCACCTGCGGCAGCCCATCTTCCTCGCGTACCTGGGAACAAAACACACCAACTACTTAAGATACAGACTGATAAACTATGGATTAACTCCACTAATTTACAAGAAGTTTTGTAGTCTGGTTCCAGCCTAAGCAAGGAGTATTGTAGTACCCAGTAGTAACTGTGCTGTGGAGGTTAGATAGGCAGGTGCTCCATGTAAATAAAAAAATGCCTTTTGTTTCTCATTTCAGGTAATTTACACTGTTTGACACTTGGTACTTATTAATAATTGAGTGTTAGTTTTGTTAGTGTATAACTTATCCTAGTTAGTTAGTGTTAGTTTTTATTATTAAGGGTTGGAGATGTAGCCCCATTATGGATAAAGGCCTCCTCTATTTTTTGCACTTTTCGCGGGCCTTGGCAAGATTTAGCTAGTTTGAGCCAGCAGTCTTCGCTATATCATCAGCCCATCTTTTAAGCGGTCTTCCGACCTTTCTTTTATCCGGTGGTCCTGTCCATCTCGTGTTTTGAATAGTCCATCTGTCATCACAGAGACGTGCGACACGACCAGCCCAGCGCCATTTACGGCTAGCGCTTTTGTAAGAGCATCTGTCAGCTTTGTCCTTTTTCTGATGTTTGCACTTTTTACTTTCTGTATTTTCCTTAAGCCATGCTTCTTTCCATCGCTCTCTGTGTAGTCAATTTTCTGTTAGTGTGAACCCAAGTCTGACACCTATATTATAAGCTTGCGGATTTGGGGAGCGGTATAATTTCTATGCTGCTACTCAAGGTCTGGAAGAATCATTTTTTCAAGAAGGGTTTTTTCTCAGTGGGCTGCCACTGAGAAAAAACCCACTGAGAAATAGTCGCAAATGAATTATTGTCAGTCAAATAATATTGTTGAACAGTTAAAAGTACAATATCCATCTGTTTTCTCAGACGAACTGGGTGTATTTACGAAGTATAAGGTAAAACTACAATTGACGACACGGTTGGTGCAGTGGTTGAACGATCGACTGCTGTGCTGCGTGTCGCGGGTTCGATCCCCGCACGGAACAAATATTTGTATGGCCTACAGATAGTTGTTCCGGGTCTGGCTGTTTGTGTATGTGAGTTTAAATGTTTGTAAACGCACCCACGATACAGGAGAAATTCCTAGTGTGGGGCAACGTTTAAAAAAAAAAAAAAAAAGATGACGCGAAATTTGTTTTTTTTCAAAGCCCCGGCCTATAACATTTGCACTTAAAGATAAAATAAACGACAAGCTCGATCGTTTGGTAAAAAATAATTTTAACGGTAGACGCATCACCCAGTGGTTTAGATGCTATTTTATAACAAAAAGTACGGAAGATATGGAGTCAGTATGGAGATCATTAATTTCCTAGATGTTTCTCAACAGTGTTGAGGTCAGCTTCTAGTCTAACCGGATGCAGCTGTATACCAGTAATGGAGGTACATAATATATTAATATTTGATTTCTAGCGCGACCAAACAACTCCTTTTTGTATTGCTAGCTCTACCTATTTACCCCAGGTGGTTGCAAGGTGCCTAACACACTAGTTTGACTATTTTAATGACCAAAAATAAATTAATTGCAAAGATCTTTTAAAAGCAAAGCAGTAGCTTAAAATCCTGAGCCTGAATTTCAATTTATTATGTTGTAGCAAGTCGCTATACCTTTAAATGATTTTGCTGAGTGAATCTACAGTACTTGTACTATTGTGTATTCGGTGCCACAAGTAAGATGGGACAAAGACAGGTAAATGATGTTAATGGTGTTGATGATGATTCTTTTCCATACCTCATTAATAAAATTATAAACAAATTAAGATAATCACCGTTATTGGTAAGTACTTCTTTATTTTAGGTCCTAGTCTGTTCTGCAGCCCCTCTCCGGACAGTATGGGCATAACAAGCTCCGTGATGCTGGCACATATCCGACACACACGTGAGAAGTCTTCGACATCTGCAAATAATGATGCAAGAAGTTAATTCTGAAGAATAAGTAATAATTTTCAGTTTAACAATTGCTTTACATTTTCATTTAATAATTTTACACACAGTAATCCTATTCTTTTAGAATGCCTTGAATCCTTGAATTGAAAAGAACCGCTTGTTATGACCATGCCAATGGGCCGAATATTGGGCCAAAATGTCGCCATAGGTGTCATGGTCT
This sequence comes from Cerastis leucographa, assembly GCA_963082945.1. Classification (NCBI taxonomy): domain Eukaryota; kingdom Metazoa; phylum Arthropoda; class Insecta; order Lepidoptera; family Noctuidae; genus Cerastis; species Cerastis leucographa. The sequence continues at coordinate 19,024,454 of OY720366.1, forward strand.
TGATTGGTGAAATTATTGATTTTTAGGTAGCCATTATGAAATTTAAAAAAATCCTTACATTTCGAGTTTAACTTAAAAAGAATGGTAACGGTAGCAGACTATCCCTTCATAAAAATATGTACTTCTTCCGCAGTATAAAAAAGTATACAAAAATTATTCAAAAACAGCAGTAGTATCATGTTATATGTTACTTACTATCAAGGTTGACCAGTGTGCTGGGCGGCGGTATAAGGGCACTCATACTCTGCGAAGGGGCCACAGACAGACTTGGGGCAGCATTTGGTATAAATATTTGTTCCGTTCCATTATTCATTTTTAATCAATAAATAATCAGCAAAAGTATTGACGCTTCTATCAAATCGCATCTGAGCATCTGACTGACAAAGTGACAACTTTGGAATGAATCAGAATGAATCAATGAATGAAAGAATTCACAGGCACAGATTACTATACTATATATTAGTCCACAGATAACTATTTATTAGTCGGAGTTCAAAGGTTTATGATTGATTGAATTAATGTCATTCAATTTCGTTCTGAAACCTAACTCAATCTCCATTTTTTTTTCATTAAATGGGATTTATGTTACAAAACTAATTACAATTGAGTCGTTTTTATGACTGTAGTTGATAAATAAATACATAAATGAATTAAAGCTATTTTAAGGATATTAGGAGCGCGCCCCGTCAGCTGGCCGTGGGGTAATGGGAGTTGGGCTTATGGCTTCTGGCACTTGTGTCATCCACCATTGGCACCATGATTGAAACAGTTGGTAGGTGACGATGGTGGGAAGACACCAGACGGTATGACGCTGATACCTTTAAACCTGCACCTGCATATTGTAAACACAGCGGGCTATATTGGCGCTGCTGCTGCGGCTTCCGAAAGCCTCGAACGGCATAAATACTGCAACCTACTTGGTAGTTACAGTTTTAAGCCGTTTGGGAACAAAACGCTCGGGTCATGGAGCCCAAGTGAGCGTCTCATTTTTAAAGAATTTTCTCACCGACCACCGATCTCGTTGACACTACGCGTGATCAGAGGGCTCGCTCCTTCTTTGTACAAGGAATTAGCATAGCCATTGGATGACAACGATAGTGGAGGACTACTTCGACGTCTAAGCGTCCTGTTGTTCCTTTGGTTAGTTTATCTAAATGTATGAAACATCAGATTCATCATTTCATCATCATTCAGACGCTACGCAAACGTGTGTCTTGTCAAGCTACCAAAACCAATGAATGACGTGTGGCGTGTCGGTACCAAAAAGTGTCTACGTTTGCGTAGCGCCTCACTGTCAAACAACGCTCAGTCCGTGTCCAGAAGCATGAATAAGTTGTAAGGCTGACCCCACATTTGGCGTGCGCGATCCTCGGGCGTGCGAGAAGCGCGAGCGCCGCGCGCGCGCTGCGTGAGCGTTGGGTGTTGCCGCCGTGTGACGTGTGTGAGGCGTGCGCGCGGCGCGCGCGCGGCGCGGCGCTCGCCTTGGCGTTTAACCCCCTTCAGACAAGTCAGTCACAATTTGGCCAGTGCCGTGTTAGCACATTTCGTTGCGTTACTGTTCTACAATTACTAACAAAATGGACTCAGACGAGGAAACACTACTGTTAGCTTTGCTACTAAAAAGAAATAAGACATGTAATAACACTGTCCACCATACGACTGACCGAAACAGTAGCGGGCAGCGGGGATAGCGGGCGAAGGGGTAAGAACGCGACTCGAACGTCGCGAGCGCGCCGCGCGCACGCTGCACACACGTCACACGGCGGCAACACCCGACGCTCACGCAGCGCGTGCACAACGCGCGCGCGGCGCTCGCGCTACTCGCACGCCCGAGGATCGCGCACGCCAAATGTGGGGTCAGCCTTAGGGGCACCGAACCGAAAACGCTTACTACGTACTCAGTAGGTACATGATTCAGAACTAGGAACTAAAAGAATATGAAAACTCCCCACTCCAGAAATTTAGCATTTCTTTAGTCCCGTTATTCAGAAATATGTGTTACTTAATCTTAATTGACTTAGGAAGACAACGCTAATAATAAAAGACCTATTTAAGGCTCCAAGAGCGAGTGAAACGAACTCGAAAGTTTTAACTGGTCCTACCCTGGACGGGACAGGTTAGAATGTTTTGGTCCTATATACATAACCTGCTTTCCTTGGTCGACATGCACAATAAAGTCAAGAGGAAGGAGGCTGCAAGAGCGAGCGAAGCGACTTGAAATTTTTTACACACTGCCTTGGACAGTTTAGATTCTTTTCGATCATTGATCAGGAGTTAATTGGTGGACTTTTAGAAAAAGTCAAGCGACGGAGCCCCACGGACATATCGCCACCAAACACGCCCTTCAGCAATTTGATACGATTGCTTCGCGTCTTGATGTCTATTAATCTTACAACCAAATTAGTTGTAGTTTTTATTTGCAAGAAGGCAAATAATTTCTTCAAGCATATTAAGTCAAATAAGCTGGAGCGAGCTGCGGTTTGCGCCGCCCCTCCCAGTTTGCCGCCCCGGGCCATGGCCCTTTTGGCAATAAGGAAAATACGCCCCTAGTCGGTGTCCCTTACACCTTGTCTACCAATATATAAAAAAAAAATGTCACGCCATTATTTTAGAACGACCCATTTCATTTCAAGCATCTTTTTTTAAAAAATGATTTCTAATACTTTGTAAAAGGTTTTTATGTAGGTAGTAGGTAGGCAGTTGGTAGGTATAATAGATAGGTAGCACCTAGCTAGTTGGTAGGAACAAATGCATTGCAACATTTGCAACGCAGAGTTGCAATCTAGTGAAAAATAAAATAATAGGTAGTACCTATTATTTTATTTTTCACTAGATTGCAACTTATTATCTCTTATAGCCGTTCTTATGTTACTTATTAGGTACATAAGAACGGAAACTTACCCTGTGTACCTCTCATTCAATCAGTCATTCATTCTTTACTGAATAGCGGGAATTTCCAAAAAGAGCGTCTTGTAATAATTTCGTATCATATTTTCTATTCTTGATACAACAAACGAGAATGTGTGAGTATTTCCTAAAATAATGTTAAAGCCATCAAGGAATAAAATCAAAGAAACATCAATATTTTATAATCATTTATTAAAAACCAAAGTATATTTTTAGTCAATGATCCTTTGATGTGTGAACACGTTGCGTCCGGAAGCCACCATAAGTGGTGCTACCATCATGGCTTTGTGCTTGTACGTCTGGATCACTTGCTGGAAAACATAATGTAAATAATAATTTTCTATAATTGGTCATACTATTTATCTCTTCATGTAGGAACATGCCTCCCCGCGATATACCTACTTTATTATATTCCGAGGATTTCATCTACCTATACTAATAACACATTTTTTTCTGTTTGTAGATACAAATACAAATAATTTTTTGCCTAACACAGGTTCAGAATTACAGAGTGAAATGGACGAACAGACGAGGCTAGAGGCTATAGAAGGTCTAAGGTAAGTTTTATCTACAAGTTTATTAATGGAAATGCTGTCATTATTTGCCCTCTTGGGATGAGCACAACATAATTAGCATAGAGGCGCTCGACGGCCGCCGTGCCAGTGCCGGTCACCGTTTACTACAACAAAATGGCGCGGGCGTTTAGAAAGGTGGCTTGTAATTTTATTGCTACAGAAGTTATATTAAGTGCAGCTCAATGCACTTTCGACGTCGCGAATATTATTTTTTACTTTTTCTGGATACTTACAAGGAAAGGCTATTCCATGCTCTATAACTACGCGTCTCACCTAAGATACTGCATCATATTTTGCGGAAATTCTACTGATGCTAACGCGGCATACATATATTATGGCCCAAAAGAGGTGCATTGGATCTATGTTAAAAACGGTCGATACTTGTAAACCATATTTTAAAAAGTACTATGGCCACCACATCGATGTCAGCTACTGTAAATGCATATAAGCATGGTTTTTATTGAATACCATTTATATTAGTAATTTTGAGGACAAGTTATTTTTTGGACGACAAAAATGCTATTGACATTAGGTTACAAAGGAATTTGAACTTTATGACATCTGTTATTGAGTTTGGGTTTCCAAAACTGGATAATTATCTTATGCACAAACAAAACCTTCGGTTTCTCCAAAGAGGTAAAATTCGTAGGACGGATTGAAATATTTCTGAAGTGTTTCATTTTTTAACTCCCGACCAAAAAGAGGGGTGTTATAATGTAATTTATGTCATGTTTGTGTACGATAGCTCCCTAAATGAATAAGTATTGTATTTTACCACATAAATGATAGTAGGTACTTTTATACTGATAATCCCTAACCATCCTAAAATATCAAAAATTCCCAACGTTAATATTCAAGTTTTCACTTCTGCCGGCAAACCCGGAGTGCAACCCGTTTTTTTTTGACATTATAACATACATAATAATTTTTAATTTATAAAGTTTCGAAATTGTGAACTTTGTAAGTGCCTAGGTATTCTAGTACTTAATTTTTCGTTTTTTTTTTTTATTTTGTTAATCTTACAATGTTATCTATACTTATAATATTATAAAGCTGAAGAGTTTGTTTGCTTGAACGCGCTAATCTCAAGGACTACTGGTCCGATGTGAAAAAATCATTCAGTGTCAGATACCCCATTTATCGAGGAATGCTATAGGCTATACAAGGTGTTGTTTTGTATTCTCGTCAAAATTCAGGAGGTTGTCACGCTAGACATAAATATTCAATTAAAATTACGGCACCTAGTTAATTATTAATAAACACTGATTTTTTTGGTTGTTTATGTTTGTCAGTATTTCAGAATAACCCCCTTAATTAACGTGGTTTAGGGAATAAGAAATTATCGAAAAAACTTTTAAGATTGTTTGTAGGTATTTCTGGAAGCGCGGTTATAGGGCGAGAATCAGACAGCCAGCGTTTAAAACACGGGTCGTTCACACTTACCGATTTCCGTAAATAAGAAAAATAATTTTAAAAAACCTACCGATTTTATTATTGATTCGGGACGAGAATCAGTGGCATAGTTACCTCCTTTAATTTGACGAGGATGCAAAACAACACCTTGTATATCATCACGCTACGACTAAAAGGAGCGGAGCAGCAATGAAAAATGTTGCGAAAACGGGGAAAATGTGACGCGTGAATGAAGTTGCGCAGGACAGCTAGTGTGAAATATTTACGCATAATATGTACGCCGATACTTACGGCTTAAACATGATTGGACTCAAACGATATAATATCTTGCATGCTCTTGTATGTATAATACAATGTTTATACAAATAAAGAAATCTTATCTTATAGGCCCAAAGCCCCAAACCACCATAAGTTTATTATAGCCTTACCAGCACCAATTTGATGAGAAATACGGCGAACGTGAGGAAAGATATAGTCATGAGCGCACTCTCCGAGGAAGGGAACTGCACGTGACCGCGTGGCGACGCATGCGCGGACCTTGAGCGACGCCGCACGCCGGCGCTGTCATCATCTGGCCATGTTGCTTCTATGCGCTGCTCTGAAATAAAAGGCTTGCATATGACCTTAACGACACCTATAGGAACGTAATAAAATAAATGTTTTCTGGCGTAGTTTCGATCGATTACCGCCTTCTGATGGTAGGTGTGTACTCGTACCTACGTGATCACTGAGGGCCAGGACAAGCTGGCTGCTCCCTAGTAGGGGAACACGGGGGACTCGGAGCCACCGGGTAATGAGTACCACCCTAGTTGACGTGTATCTAAACAAGTTAGATCCCAATTTGACAAACATAATTTAAAATGAATAATTTAGAGTTTAACATAACAAAAATGCTTAACGTATACTACCAAAATGTCAGAGGAATGAGAACAAAAACTAATGACATTTATCACAATATTCTGTTAAACAACTATGACTTAATTGCTTTTACAGAAACATGGTTAAACTCAAATATATGTACAAGTGAATTCATCGATGATAGATATATTACTTTCCGCAAAGATCGATTGTTTACTGGGACTTCCAAAAAAGATGGAGGCGGAGTGTTACTTGCTGTTTCAAAACACATAAAATCAACAAGAGTTCAGAGCCGGGAGACTAGTTCTGAAGATTTATGGATAATATTAGAAATCAAAGCTCAACATTCTATAAGAAAAATTGCAATATGTATAGTTTACCTTCCGCCTCCGGTCAAAATCGAAAATTTATCCTCATTTCTAAATAACGCTGATAATGTAGTGGCGAAAGTTGACGATGTCCTGATTCTTGGAGACTTCAATTTGGGTTTTATAAAGTGGAACCAAGTGAATAAAGGTTTTCAGCACACACTCCCCGAAAATTATTCAAATACATTGGGTTATTCTCTAACCGATTTTATTTCATTAAATAATCTCTATCAGTTCAATAACGTAAGAAACATCAATGATCGAATGTTGGATTTGGTGATAAGCAATCTGAAGAACATTACAGTTACTCCTTCTCTTGATCTACTTAGTAAGCTCGATTCACTGCACCCTGGTTTACTCGTAAATATATCCAATACAACTCCCGAGACATTAAAATGTACCCATAAATCAGGATACAATTTCTTTAAGGCAGATTACACTAAAATAGTAGCTAAATTTAAGGAAATAGATTGGACTGCCTTATTTTCTAAATGCTGTGACGTAAATGATATGGTCTCTCAATTTTACACTTCTCTTCAGAATGTTATTGCTATGTTGGTACCGAAGTATAACCGCAAAAAGCAGAAATATCCAACCTGGTTCTCATATCGGCTGATAAAACTGCTTCATCATAAACAAAAAGTGAGACTAAAATGTCGCAAATATGAAAATCCACGTGATATTGTGGAGTTTGAGTGGTTGCGTGACCAATGCCATAAACTTATAAGATCGTGTGACAATTCATATAAACAAAGAATAGAATCCGACATAGTACAAAATCCTAAGGCTTTTTGGCGTTATATAAAAGACAAACGCCAAGGGCAATCTAGTTTTCCATCCACTATGCAATTAGACGGGTCGGTTGCTGATACTGGACCCGAAATTTCGAACTTGTTTGCCAAACAATTTTCTTCAGTGTATAGCTTGAATAGCGTAGGGACAACTGATGTGTCCCATACTGTACAAAAAGTACTCCTTAAAATAGGCCTTACAGAGAGAGAAGTTCTCAACAAATTAAAGAAGTTAGACTCTATGAAGGGCCCCGGTCCTGATTCTATTCCACCTCTCTTTATAAAGCGCTGCTGTAATGCACTGGCATTTCCGTTATGCACTATTTTTAATCGTTCATTGGCCGAGGGAATTTTTCCCGATGAGTGGAAACAAGCAAAAGTTGTACCTATATATAAAAAGGAGGATCCCGTGGATGTTAAAAACTATCGTCCGATCTCAATATTATCATGTTTCTCGAAGGTATTTGAGTCCCTTATTTGTCCAATAATCACACGACACTTTAATTCCAATGTTTCATCTGGTCAGCATGGTTTCCTGGCGGGTCGTTCAGTGGAAAGTAACCTGATCCAGTTTGTGTCCGACATATCCGAATCTCTAGACCAAAGACTGGAGGTGGATGCGGTATACACGGACTTCAGCAGTGCTTTTGATAAAGTTAGTCACTCACTACTTTTGTCGAAATTAGCAGCTAATGGCGTACATGGATCACTGCTGAGGTGGTTTGCATCGTATCTAGAACAGAGGACACAGAACGTTGTCTTGAATGGTTACGTGTCAAAGCCATATGTATCCATCTCGGGTGTTCCGCAAGGATCCCATTTAGCACCAGTCTTATTTTTGCTATTCATAAATGACTTGGGGCAAGTTATCAAAACCTGCAAATTCTTAATGTTTGCCGATGACCTTAAGATCTACATGCCAATCATGTCACCAAACGACTCTGTGGCGATGCAACATGATTTAGATCAAATAGTAGACTGGTGCAATAAAAATGGCATGACCTTGAACGCTAAAAAATGCTTTCATATAAAATTTACAAGAAAGAAAAAAGCTAGCGTAACATCTTACAAAATTAATAACGTAACACTTACCAGGGTCAGTGAAATTCGGGATCTCGGAGTGATAATGGATGAGGGATTAACTTTTAGGCAACATGTAGATAGTTGTGTAAAAAAATCTGCCCAGTTACTAGGTTTTATAAAAAGGAATACTCAAGGATTTAGATTTGTAAAATCTAAAATCGCTCTGTATAATGCTCTAGTGCGCAGCAAGTTGGAATACGCCAGTGTTGTTTGGAATCCGTTTTACGCTATACATTCCCAGCGTCTAGAGAGCATACAGCGGGCTTTCACCAAACACCTTGCGTTTATGGTCCCCGGCATATCACATAGGTGCCCATACCAACAACGCTTGACATTCTTCAATATAACTTCGCTATATCAACGAAGAGTTATGCACAGCCTTATGTTCCTATACAAGTTAGTCAACGGCCATATTGATTGTAGTGAACTACTATCGCGCATTTATTTGAGTGTTCCGCACAACATTCTACGGTATCCCCTTACCAGATTGTTCCATCGCCCTTTTACCCGTACCAACATAGGTCGCAACTCCCCACTAGCAAAGATGTGTGACAACCTGAATTCACTTATTAAGTCCATTCCTGAGACAGATATATTTGGTGACTCTAAGGCGAAATTTAAATCGAGAATTCAGGCATCCCTACGTGCTATCAAGTCTCCTGATCAAGTCAGTGGTCCAAAAAATTAACTTAGTTTGTATCTGTATTCACTGGTCTACTACTGTTATTTTTTCCGTTTTATTGTATGTATTGGATGTATTGTATCATTGTTTTTACATCGTGTCTTTTTGTAGTAGTTTATAAATTATCTGGCGTACTTTTGTCAATGTTGTGTTTGCCCGTAATTGGCATATATATTAGAATATTACCATAAGACTCAATATGTATGTATGTATGTCCATATATGTGCTGTGGGTGAACCTTAAATAAATAAATAAATTTGTTTTGGCATAGTAAAGAAGGACCTGGGAGAGGTATGTGTGACTAGTCGCATCGCTTTTTGGTGCATAAACAGACCACATGTCAGTTTTTCGGGCGATCGATCTATTTTATTACGATATTCAAGTACAAATTGTGAGTATTAAAATTATTTTATTATTTATCTGTGCTTACTCTTTTAACATGTAACTTTGTCATTAGAAAATTGGATAAAAAGGTCAATTTCCATAAATACCTGTATTTTGAAAATTCAATGAAAAATTAAAAATGAGTATGGGGTAATGGGAGCCGAATAATTGCTATTAAATTGTCCTGGGTGATGATTTCAAAATATGTAATTTTTTTTTTTTTTTTGAATATACTCTTTTTCTTATTTACCGAGTGTTTGTAAATGTATGGACATTGTAGGCCTTATAGATTCCTAGATCCTTGGTAACTTTTTATCTTGTTCTACGTTTTGTAGTAAGCAACGACTTATTGTCGGGCCTACGATGTCCACTCATACTTAAGTGCCAATGCTGTAACATAGAAAAATTGTAAAGCCAAATGATTTTAAAAGAGTAACCATGGAGTTTCTTGCCGGTTCTTCTCCATAGGAAACGACCAACCCGAACCGAGCACCTTTTTGTCGACGTTTTACAAGTGCCCATGTAGGCCTATGTGAAATAAAAATATTTTGATTTGATTTGATTGATTTGATTATGTATAATTTGTTCTGAATCTGTAAAATCAGACGAGTCAGACAGAAAAATCAGACAGGTCCTGCATCTGTACCAGAATAGATGCAAGGCGTATGATGAATAGGTACATGCTTAATTTTGAGGAAGTGATTCCACCAAATAATATGTTTGTGATTTTGTATTAGGCAATTATTGTTTTTGAAAAGAACATTCATAAAACGAACTGTGATTTACGTTTCTTATGAAGTTAAGTTTAAATTATAAGATTACACATTTAAAAATATAAGAGTATGTAATATTTTGGCTATTACCCTTATTCTGGTTCTTATTACCCAGTACTCTTGGCCAATGGGAGCCAATATCATTTTTTTTTAAATGAGCGTCATTGCCTTAGTCTTGTATATTTTTTAAACTTCTAGGTTTTGAGGATAAACCTGATTAGTTATACTATAGTAAAAACCAAAAACTAAATTAAAAAGTGATTTTTGTTAAAATTTATTGGATTTTTTGGTTAAGTGGCGCCATTTGCCCCATGTTCCCCTACTCCGTGCAACTGCATGTAGATATATAGGACAAATGTATACGGTACCCAATTTTACAATACGTTGTAGCGTTTCAGATCTGTGTGCAATTTGTCTATCTTTGGTAGAATGTAAAAACACTGACAGTAATAAATTGCGATTGAGTAGGTACCAAAGCAATTTCTTCTCTTAGTTCTGTATTTTTTACTTTATTAGTCTAAATTACCCACTGATTTCAATGGTTCACTTACCTATATTGGCCAGGATAGACTCCTTCAGCTCATGTAAGTATTGCATCTTGCCGCTGAAACTCCTACGTGAGTTCTTGGATATGGTGTCCGCGACCACTCTCATGAATTTGATCACATTCTCCATTGTGTTGACTTTATTCTTCTCCGCTTTGGTGCTGCTTGGTGCTTTATCTTTCTTGTTTTTGATATTTTCCTTTTCTATCTCATGATCTTGCCTTGGTACGTTGTTATTTCCTTGAATTTTTGTTTTATGGTCAGTGGCCATTGAATTAGCTTCTTTTTCGTCTTTTCTAGACACTTGAACTTTGTTTTCGTGTGATTCTTTTAAATCATTCATGTTCTTATGAACGTCGTTTGGTATATCTTTCGTTGCGACAGGTTTACCTTTTGAACTTATTTTGGTAACATCATCGGTGTCAACAATTTCTGTAGTAAAGATGTTCATTTGATCAGTCACTTCGGATGATTTGCTGTTAGTGATTTTATAAAATCGATCTTGTTCACTTTCATAATTGTTGAAAGCTCCAGATTCAGTAATAAAAGTTGGTTTTGTAGAATAAAAATCCTTTACTTTAGTATGATTCTTGTATTGCTGTTTTGTTTTTTCTGTGTTAAAAGTCGTTACCTCTTCAGTAAATGATGAATCATCATCATCTGGTGAAAATGTAGATCTTTCAGTTCCATGAGGATGGTTACCTTTATTTACGTAAATTCTACTAAATGCTTCTGTATTATTTTCATGTTCAATATCATATGCTTCATCATTATCATTGTTATCATAGGGGTTATTATCATGTCGATTGTGCGAGTACTGCTCTCTGTCATCCTTGTAGTTAACAGCGGGTGATTTAACTGGGCTGTTATTCAACTGAACGCGTTTAATATTACCAACGTTGGGAACTTTTGCAATCATACCTTTTTGTTTGTCATGTAATCTGTAGTTGGGCCTAAGTTCATAATCTCTAAAATCAACATGTAGATCAAGATCATCTTCTTCTTCTCTGTCAACTGTTTTTATGGTACTTCCAAAATGTTGCACTCGTTTCACATTACCGATGTTTGGTGGTCTGGCAGGGTTCTTGTTCCAGTTATACTCGGTGACACTTCGGTTGTTGTAGTTCCAGGGTTTTGTGGTATCCTCGACGTGAATGACTTTGTCTGGTGTGGTGAAAGGGCTGTGTGTCCTGAGTGGCTTCCTGTAGTGCTGCTGTGAGATCTCGACCCACTCCGCGGTGGCTTGTGTGATGAGGAGCAGTGTTAGTAGGCGTGTCATTGTCGCGTGTGGGTTTAGTCTGAATGTGAAGCGTCGTGTGACGTGTTCGGCTAGTGTCGTGTACTGTTATGTCAGGGGTGCTCTACTCAATTTTATTCTTCACTTGTATCTAGTGATAATACAGAGTTTACGTGATGGGAAAAAAAGGCAAAGTATAGGCAGGTAGTCTTTTAATCCCGGATTAAAGTAACTCCTCAGGATGCTTAAAATTTTAAGCATTGCTGTAAAGTATTGCATGTATTATGTTATATAAGATAATTTAATTAAGGACCACGCTAACGCATTAGGAATTCCCTGTAATGTTAGCAGGGATTGTTTGCGATAAATAAATAAATTCTTTAGGACACTAGATAGCCTATATTAAGGAAGCATTTGCTTTAAAAATGTATGTTTGTTCATAACTAATATAAAACGTCTCTAAAGCGAAATGTTTGTAATATTCGCGCTAAATGCAGCTATTATCCGCTCCACGCGCTAGCTCTACGAGGCACCCGACAAGCGAGCCGTGAAGTTTGTCTACCTCGCAGTCATGGGTATGGCAGTGGAGAGCATTTGAACTTGCTCCGTGGTAGTCACCCGTGGCTGATTCTGTGTTACTGGGTGACGGATTACTTATCCCCTTATTTTGAGAGGCAACTGCGCAATTGATGATGTGCAACTGTGCAGTGATCGGAATAGATAGAGCTAATTTACCTAAAGTTCGAGGAAGGAACTAACATAGAGTTGATAATACCTCGTCTAAAATAACGGAATTATAAAAATTACAAATAAAACCCGGGATTATCAAAACATGAACTGGAGTTTGAGTAGGTATAGTTCCTAAATATTGATTTGAAGAATAATATTGTGTAAGATTCAAATAGTATGTTTTAAATAGGCTTGATTTACACGTGAACAAAAAAAAATCATCAGATGTCCGTGGAGATTTTTAAGTTATGCCTCAACCTTTGAAACCCTTTTTATTACAATATAAACTGTAAAGTATAACAGGAGTACTTTCAAGAATTAACTTTTTTGCATGTAAAACAAAGCTCTTTAATTAAACAGTTTTAGTATGGAACTCTAGAAACATAACGAAATTCTTCAATATAATAATTTAGTTCAAATGTATTCAAAGCGCATTAAGTAATTTGCAATTTCATAAATCCCGGTATTTAATTGTCAAGTAAGATTTCGGGAATTTTGACGAGGTATTATCAACTCTATGTTACTTCCTTTCTCGAACTTTAGGTAAATTAGCTCTACCTATTCCGATCACTGATGATAAGCGTATCGTTTTATCATGTTAAGTTGCAAATAAATAATCTTGTTTATTTCTCAAAAAACAGCTTTGGCATTAATAATTCTTTATTTTGCACCTACGAAGTTCGAACAAAACTGAGACATCTGACTACCTGTTGAAAACCGAATGAGTCTAATGACGCACAAGCAGAATTCTCTGCAACCCTCAGTACAGAACACACTTAGTACAAGATGTTGCGGCTTGGGGGCTTTTTGTATAATACAATATAGTTTTTTTAAAACGTTAAAATTTCCTATAGATCTGCCAAGAGGTAATGAAAAGCATATTTATATTAAAAACGGCATTTATTATTTAAATAATTAATAATAAAACAATTTGTAAATCGATCTGTCACAATATTAATCTCTTATGCTAAAACATCAACATATCGGAGTCAGTGAGTTGTGCTCGCCATATTGCAACAATATAGGCTTAACAACTTTTCCTAAACAAGTTTCGTCACTACTTCAAATATGTCGTTCAAATATACAACACACATGGTTAATTATATAACATTAGTTTGTGTGGAGCAGCGACGAACCGCAAGCCACTATCAAATATCAATAATGTAAATTCAAGATTTGAACGCGGCTATAGAACAAGAGTCCAATACACAATACGCTCGACTCAAGGCTATAATGGGGCCCTCATTTATCATCTCTTGCAGGACGGCAGAGTTCAGCAGCATATGCTGTCAGAAAAATCCGTCAATTTACTGATGTAGATACCGCGAGGCTAGAGTATTATAGTTATTTTTATAGTATTATATCATACGGTATTTTATTATGGGGACGGGCTGCAGACATCGAGTCTATATTTAATCTCCAGAAAAGAACCATCAGAGCCATGTATATTCTACGTAGACGCGATTCTCTAAGATCACTGTTTATGGAAATATCATCATGACGGTACCTTGTCAATACATCTATGAAAACATAATATACGTTAGGAAAAATCTGCATTTGTTTAGTAAAAGCGATGACCGGCACCACTGTAATACTAGAAACGGGGACCAACTAGTTTAGCCAGGTTTCAGGCTAGCTAATTTTATAATTTATAAGTTGGGGGATTACATTGATGATAAAAATGCTTGGCTAATAGCTGGTCCTGCTCCATAACTATAGGGAACAAGTGAAATTATTGTGAAAGCTGCAGAAGATTGTAAAAATATGTTTGCGTTGTATGGATTCAATCTCTTAGTATTATATAATTACAAAGCACATGTGTGAGTACTATAAACCGCCATTTACTGAGAACCTACATCTTTCATTGACGCGAATTTACCCTGGCGGTTAAGGAAATGTCTGTAAGACTGACCGACCGCCAAAATGACTGTAGCTTCGCGTTTTTTTTTTGACTTTCCAAAGTGCCTGTAATGGTCTAATTGAAATGAATGCTTTGATTTTGAGTTTTACAGCATGTAACTAACACTTGGCTTGTAACATGCCATATAGGACTTGGGTCGACCAGAATAGGACGAGCTAACGCTGTCAAAAAGAGAGATAACTACCTCTTTCAATATTTTGATGTCGGTTAACAGACAAGATATATCAATTGCTTATGATAGGAAATATTCTATAATTCAGCTGAAATTACTATATTGCCAAGATATCCTGCCAAGCAGTTTCTTCTTTCTGCGATATCCGGTCTTTTTACCAGCACAATGCTACCACAATACCATGTCCTATCTAATATGTTCAACGAGCACAACACACCGTTCCCCTCCTAACATCAAAGAAGCACTCAAAAATGTATTCTCAACATAATATCATGATTGCCATGGTTTAGGTTCGAGTTCCTACACAATGGTCCACGCGCGTCCATGATGGAATTTTTATTCTCGAATTCAGGTTGTTTAGCTACACACAACGGTAGTTGCTAGCTCACGGATACTTGAGTAACGTATTTTGGATTAAGTGCCTAAAATGCAGCACCTAAGATTCAAATTGAAATAACAAGCTTCGTAACAAAAGGATCGAGTGTTCTGTTACTGTAATGCAGATGGCCACCAAAGACCATTGTGTACTTAGCCGTGAACCATTACACACATCATCACACTTTGACACTTGTTTGGAACTAAAGTTACATTTGCCCCCGATGCGACCAAATCTGTTAGGTAAACTTATAATTAAAGATGCATCCTAAACGATTCTCAACTTTAACACTGTTTTTTGATAAAAATCAATTGTTAAGCATTATCTAGCTCCACCATTCTTTTTGAAGCTTTACACTGTACCAACGATTCATAAAGTGGTCAAACTCTAAAAATGTATTTTTTTATAATTGGCACGAGCTTGGCTACATTTTAGCTTATGTAACTGGAAGTCAAACTTCTATTCTCCCCCTATAGAAAAGTTCGTTCTAACAAATTTGGACGCAACACATATTTGGATGATATATTAATGTTACAACTTTATATTACACGATTACAAACTTGGGTTTTGGTCCAATATTCACCATTTATAACGTAACATACATTTGAGTCAAAATATTTAAAAAAATATACATCGGTATTTATTTAGTTAGTCCGTTATTAAAAAAAAAAAGTTTTTGAATTATTAAATTACAATTCACAAATTATTCTTGTGTTTAATTTGATAACAAAATCTACAAAAATAAATAAATATATTTCGTAAACATTATTGTCTCCCCTGGTAACAATCATGTACCTAAAATTTTTATTTTATCATTTGAACATAACGGACACCGAAACAAATAATAGATAAAACAATAATAATACTAATACAGTAAGCGTTTGCATTCAAAACTTCATTAAATTAAAACAACCAGCACCTATTTAGTAACAGGCCAGAATTGACGATTTAAATGTATAGATTAAGTATACAAACTTGCGTATGAAGAGACGTATCTATGTATATCAAAATATACATGTTGTTTTTGTCAATAAATACAAAAACGGCTGTAAATTAAATTGTAAATTTGCAAGTTTTCATAATCAAAAGTATTAATATAGATAAACGACAAAGATTAGCACATTAAACATTACACAGACAACATATACATTCACCTATATATATAATATATAATCAATTATAAATAGTATTTCATGAGCTAGCTGCGAGTAACATAACGCCATAAAGAGATCACAGAAAATGGAAGCTTGTATTGCAAAATGTAAAGTGTATAAAAATAAAAAATAAATGTATAAAATCACAGCTTCATTTATGTGCGCCCGGAGACGAGTCTGTTAGGCCATTTTAAAGTAATAATATTTTAAATATTCAGCTGCTAATATAGTTAGGTTGAGAATCAGTATTTAAGATTTATCTATAGTTCTTGTGATTGCACTAAGCCCATCACTACGATATAAGTAACAGAAACGATCTCAAAGCTCATACTAATTGAATACTACTAGCTATGTAGTTTGATAGAATAATAAAGTCAAAAGGCAGCCGGACAGGCCCCGGTACGCTTCTCTCTTGGAATGACGGCTCGAGACAAGAACAGTACAATAATTGTGACATATAGTTACAAACACACATCACGACGTATACTCTTAACTTAGGTCCCTTTCACGTATTTCTAACATTTACCTCCCGTTTCTCTCTCATCGTATCGCCCGCATCTCCGGCATCGCAGCGGCAAGACACATATCATGGAATTTGTCAGATCTCGCGACTAACGTGACAAAATTGTGACACATGTCTTGTCATCTTTAGTCTACAGGACATTATTATGACTCAATTTAAACTACGTAATATGCTGATGATCGCTCCTTTTATATGTTTTTCAAGTTTAAGTTACGTTTAAAATATTTTTTAAATAGGGTTGAGAGCGTTAAAACTATCGATATCGTGTCGATAAAATACTATTCAGATTTAATAATGAAAATTGAACAGAATGGAGCGATATCAGCAATATGATTTTATTATTGTTGTACTTCTCATTGAATGTACTTATTGATATATTACAATCTGTAAATGAAGTACTTAACAAAATGGGGAAGATTGCCCTTTGAATATTTAACATATTTATAAATTTTTATTAAAATATTGCAGTTATGTTTCTTAAATATCTCACATATATATAAAATGGTATATATTTACAAAATGTTTATGCGTATGGTAAAAATGTAAAATGTTGGCACTACTGTAGTTTTTGTCACTCGAGTTGATAGAATAGAACTTAAAGTCATTCGTGTATGATTCTCTTTTATGGACCGCACCATATGTGGGCCACCCTAATATTAACAGAATTAAAAGTGTCTATCAGATGCACTATTCATATCTATATTATATAAACTAATTTAAAGTAGAGTATAACACTTAGGCCGCCGCGTTGTAGGCTCGTACACACTAGATGGGATTTATTTAATTTATTAGACCGTGATAAACTAACGTTAAGATTATTGTTTAGTGAATATTCTGTATGAAACACACACCGTATTTTTGTCAATATGTGTATAGAACGGTAAGATTTTGATCAACGGAAAGATTGTATGCCCTGAAAAAAGAAAACACAAACTGTGTATTTTCTAAAAGAAATCTTGGATTCTATAAGTTTTTAATTTGTTATTTTTTAGAGATAAAATCTAGCGTCCAAGTAGTGTTTTTTTATTATTACTACAAAATAATTTTTCTAATAGTTATAGCGTATAAATTAGAGTTCAAATTCTTACGTGCTAAGTTTTCTTAAGATTAGGAAGTGAGTTAGATATAACTGTATCTAGTTTGAACTCATAAGTTGTGAGTACAGCCTGAGTTACGGCTAAAAGTAATTGTGCGTACTTTAATACCACATGCATATCTACTCATTTGCTACGAATTTGATTGGGCTGCACGGAAATACGATTTGTCATCATCTCCCTAGCCTTTTCCCAAACTATCTTGGAGTCGGCTTCATCTAACCGGATTCAGCTGAGTACCAGTATTTTACATGAAGCGACTGCCTATCTGACCTACACAACCCAGTAACTGGGTAATACGCTACCCCTTGGTAAGTTTTTGACTACTCGTAACGACTATTCGACCCGTGCGGCTGTTATTATGTAGCCACGAAATATGATTTGTAAAGAATAGATAAACTTACAGGCGTGCATGATTCAAAAATAAAGGTTCTACATTATTATGTACCGCTGTATTGTACTGTTGTGACTTTCGTAATGTAAAAGTTTTAACATTCTTACAACGAGAAAGTAATCAATTACCGCGTAAGTAAAGTTCTCTAGCATATCTATTTGTGACATAAAATATTAGGCAAAAGCCATCTCTTCGAAACACTTAAAAATAATTAACTTAAAATAATATTTGTTCACAACATATAAACGCAAATGTTAGTATTTTAAATTTAAACAACGTTACGTAAGAAAACCCTCCGTACTAATAAATTAAAAAAAATAGCTAAAAACAATAAAAATTAGGTTAAAAAACATTTTAATATGTAGGAATGCAGTTATTAGACAACCATTGTAGGTACCTTAATGGTACATTTTGTGACAGAACTAAGTTTGTCAAATATATCTTCCATAAAATATATTTAAAATATAAAATACATCTTAGCTACAACATGGTACATTTCCCTTATTGTTAGGTCTATTTGTTTGTCAGGAAAAGCTTCTTTATAAAAACATATTTTTTACTATTAGAAGTAAACTTCGCTCTATTTGATAAAAAAATACATCTTTGTGAATATTATAGTCTTATTATTCGATTCGTACTTTCTCCAACCGGCTGGATAGTTGCTGCCATGTCTTGAAATCCATGTCACTTACACAATATAGGTGGTAACATTTGGACACTTTTTTGCTTTTAATTGTATTGTAAGCGGCCATGATACTCATAATATCGTGTTTAATTTTGAGTAAGTCGTAAGCGTTTAGTTCTACCATGATATAATTAGATTGCCACCAAGCTACTGACTACTACTTGAGGAGTTATGATGAGGTGGTGTCAGCGTGAAAGTCTACCTGACGCGGATGAATAGCTTCTTCCAACGCAGCGCGCGCGCAGCCGGCCCGCGCGGGGTGCCTCCTCGGGAGGCTTGGGAGACGATCTGTAAGGGAGGACAATATTAGTTGAGGCTAAGAAAATGCCGGAAAGTCTGATAACTAGTCATGCCAATACCGTGTGGGGTTAGTTTGGATCTGGGTTGTGGGGGCAAGGTCGCGTTGTCGTTGTACCCGTACGCATAATACACGTTTAGGACGTGCAGTTGCGGACACCAGCCCGATGTATAATACAATTTGATGTGCATTCGGTTAGACTGGAAGGCAACCCTAATATAGTTGGGGAAACGCTAGGTAGATGATGATCTAGGTCGTGGTTAAGTTTCTCACAGTCGTCGCTGGGGTGCGTGAGGTAGCGCGAGCCGACGCGGGCCTCCAGCGCGCGCAGGTGAGCCAGGCGGCGCGCGTCTGTAGCCACAGACTTGTCTACTGATAGTATACTCACAGTCAGCGCTGTTGCCAGCGCGCGTCGTCGCTGGGGTGCGTGAGGTAGCGCGAGCCGACGCGGGCCTCCAGCGCGCGCAGGTGAGCCAGGCGGCGCGCGTCTGTAGCCACAGACTTGTCTACTGATAGTATACTCACAGTCAGCGCTGTTGCCAGCGCGCGTCGTCGCTGGGGTGCGTGAGGTAGCGCGAGCCGACGCGGGCCTCCAGCGCGCGCAGGTGAGCCAGGCGGCGCGCGTCTGTAGCCACAGACTTGTCTACTGATAGTATACTCACAGTCAGCGCTGTTGCCAGCGCGCGTCGTCGCTGGGGTGCGTGAGGTAGCGCGAGCCGACGCGGGCCTCCAGCGCGCGCAGGTGAGCCAGGCGGCGCGCGTCTGTAGCCACAGACTTGTCTACTGATAGTATACTCACAGTCAGCGCTGTTGCCAGCGCGCGTCGTCGCTGGGGTGCGTGAGGTAGCGCGAGCCGACGCGGGCCTCCAGCGCGCGCAGGTGAGCCAGGCGGCGCGCGTCTGTAGCCACAGACTTGTCTACTGATAGTATACTCACAGTCAGCGCTGTTGCCAGCGCGCGTCGTCGCTGGGGTGCGTGAGGTAGCGCGAGCCGACGCGGGCCTCCAGCGCGCGCAGGTGAGCCAGGCGGCGCGCGTCTGTAGCCACAGACTTGTCTACTGATAGTATACTCACAGTCAGCGCTGTTGCCAGCGCGCGTCGTCGCTGGGGTGCGTGAGGTAGCGCGAGCCGACGCGGGCCTCCAGCGCGCGCAGGTGAGCCAGGCGGCGCGCGTCTGTAGCCACAGACTTGTCTACTGATAGTATACTCACAGTCAGCGCTGTTGCCAGCGCGCGTCGTCGCTGGGGTGCGTGAGGTAGCGCGAGCCGACGCGGGCCTCCAGCGCGCGCAGGTGAGCCAGGCGGCGCGCGTCTGTAGCCACAGACTTGTCTACTGATAGTATACTCACAGTCAGCGCTGTTGCCAGCGCGCGTCGTCGCTGGGGTGCGTGAGGTAGCGCGAGCCGACGCGGGCCTCCAGCGCGCGCAGGTGAGCCAGGCGGCGCGCGTCTGTAGCCACAGACTTGTCTACTGATAGTATACTCACAGTCAGCGCTGTTGCCAGCGCGCGTCGTCGCTGGGGTGCGTGAGGTAGCGCGAGCCGACGCGGGCCTCCAGCGCGCGCAGGTGAGCCAGGCGGCGCGCGTCTGTAGCCACAGACTTGTCTACTGATAGTATACTCACAGTCAGCGCTGTTGCCAGCGCGCGTCGTCGCTGGGGTGCGTGAGGTAGCGCGAGCCGACGCGGGCCTCCAGCGCGCGCAGGTGAGCCAGGCGGCGCGCGTCTGTAGCCACAGACTTGTCTACTGATAGTATACTCACAGTCAGCGCTGTTGCCAGCGCGCGTCGTCGCTGGGGTGCGTGAGGTAGCGCGAGCCGACGCGGGCCTCCAGCGCGCGCAGGTGAGCCAGGCGGCGCGCGTCTGTAGCCACAGACTTGTCTACTGATAGTATACTCACAGTCAGCGCTGTTGCCAGCGCGCGTCGTCGCTGGGGTGCGTGAGGTAGCGCGAGCCGACGCGGGCCTCCAGCGCGCGCAGGTGAGCCAGGCGGCGCGCGTCTGTAGCCACAGACTTGTCTACTGATAGTATACTCACAGTCAGCGCTGTTGCCAGCGCGCGTCGTCGCTGGGGTGCGTGAGGTAGCGCGAGCCGACGCGGGCCTCCAGCGCGCGCAGGTGAGCCAGGCGGCGCGCGTCTGTAGCCACAGACTTGTCTACTGATAGTATACTCACAGTCAGCGCTGTTGCCAGCGCGCGTCGTCGCTGGGGTGCGTGAGGTAGCGCGAGCCGACGCGGGCCTCCAGCGCGCGCAGGTGAGCCAGGCGGCGCGCGTCTGTAGCCACAGACTTGTCTACTGATAGTATACTCACAGTCAGCGCTGTTGCCAGCGCGCGTCGTCGCTGGGGTGCGTGAGGTAGCGCGAGCCGACGCGGGCCTCCAGCGCGCGCAGGTGAGCCAGGCGGCGCGCGTCTGTAGCCACAGACTTGTCTACTGATAGTATACTCACAGTCAGCGCTGTTGCCAGCGCGCGTCGTCGCTGGGGTGCGTGAGGTAGCGCGAGCCGACGCGGGCCTCCAGCGCGCGCAGGTCGAGCCAGGCGGCGCGCGTCTGTAGCCACGCATGCGCTACTGACTTGTCTACTGACAGCCGCTTGCGCTGCTTGACTTGCAGCAGGTTGTTGATTAGGTCGATCGCTGCACAGACATACAGAACCACAATAAAGAAAATAACTATACTTAAACTTACTTTACATTTTTTTTTTTAAATTTATTTATAATTTCAGACCCAGTATGTATTAGTGCTTTTAACTTTACTATAATTAAAGCGGTGTGTTTTTTGTTTCTGTGCTCACACTACTGTATTTTATGTCTACACGTGAGGATTTGTCATTGGCTCTCTGGTGACTATTGTTCCCTTTCTTGTTTGTTTTTATTAGCTGTAAGTCCTCCATGTTCTAAATAAATAAATAAACTAAATGCGAAACAAAATGGAGCGAACACTTCACGTACATATTAGCGTAGATGCACACTAGTTACGGAACACAATCTGAATGACAATGTCGGACGTTGTGCTTGTGGAAGAAAATAACAAGAGTCAGTACTCACCCTCCGCGGAAATCTCTCTCCATGGCGTGGGCGGGTACATGAAGGCCGCGTTCTGTATCTGCTCGTTGATATCTTCATCCTCGTTGAAGGGGAAGGTGCCGGACAGCGACACGTAGATGATAACGCCCACTGACCACATGTCTAGGGAACGATTGTAGCCTTTGTTGCGAAGCACCTCCGGGGCTGGGGGGATGATATTTATGTAATTGTGTAGGTTTCCCGAATGATAAGTGTAAAACACAAAAAGTATAACGTATGCGGATGACACAGCTCTTATAATCCATGGCAAGGACTGGTCTGAGGTTCGTGAAAAGGCAGAATTGGCAATGAGCACGGTTATGAGGTGGTTAACCTCTAACGTGCTCACACTCAACATCTCCAAGACTAGGTATATCCCCTTTACCCCGAGTATTCTTAGCCAACCGCCTTTGTCGTTTGAGATAAGGACCCATGTCTGTACTAACCCAGTCGCCAATACCTGTAACTGTGGCCAAATAGAACGTTCTGATAACATAAAAGCGTTTGCGAGATGGTCAGTCGCCACTTCACTCACACCAGCTCTTAACTTTATAATGCCATAAATATAAGAATTAAAATATACCCTATGACTAAGAATGTATTAAAGAGGAATGTGACCAACTGGCTTAAGAGCTTGTCCTACGATGAGACTGAGCAACTTATGGTGTCATAAACGCGGTAGACACACACACACACACACACACACACACACACACACACACACACACAAACACACACCTCATCCTCACATCATACAACATAGTAACCACTTAGTGTACTATTTATTTTGTTTGTACTTTTTTCATTTCTTTTTATAATTCTTAATTTATAATTTAACTTGTTTCAGGTTAATCTGGAACAATGTCTATGATTGTATTTATTTAGAATTGGGCGTTGATAGCTGCGCCACAGTACTTTACTTTTGTAGCTATCTTCGTTTTTCCTGTGTAATCTGTAAACTTAAGTTTTTCCAAATAAACTTTTATTATTTATTTATTAATAAAATCCCGTGCTCTCGATGGGATTTCAGCCAAATTACGATCTTCCTTATCTATCTTTTATTTAACCCCTTTAGGTAATATTTTTCAAAAATGCTCGCGTTGTGCGCTCCTTCGATAGAAAATGTACGCTTAATATACATTTTAAGCTTCTAGAACCAGCGTTTAGCTTAAGCGTTATCCGTCACTTAAATTGGGCGAAGATTGTTTAGCGGAGTTTCAGAGATAATTTACATCAGTATTTGTGGCCTGTATCGGCTAGATGGTGTCATTGTCATTAAAAAAATCTTTAAAATATCGAGTCAAATTAAATTAGATGGTTAAATGCTACAAACGTGATAGGTAACGATGCTATAAACCGGTGGAAAACAGCTCTGACGTCTTGTGCATTTTGCTAGGTAATTAAATACAGCATGTATAGCATGTTACTTCGCAGGTTTAGAATAGAATAGAATAGCATTTATTTGCAAATATGGGTAGTACATAAGTAGTAGGTAGTAGAAGGCACATCAGAGTTCTGCCATATTTCACCATTCGGCATGCAAACATTTTCATTTTACAAAATTATTAAAATTAAATTCTCTTTAAAACATCACATTAATTGTTACATTTATTAAAATTAAATTGTCATTAAAACATAAACTTAATTATTACATTCAATTACAAAAATTATTTAAATTCAAATTGCCATTATTGGTATAATCATATTATAACAATAAAAGTCGTGGTCGAACTTTAATAAACAAACAAATATTAAAATTACAGGACATAGATAATAATTATGTAACATTTCTTAAGCAAATCACTAATTAATTAATTAAACATTATTCAACATTTAATTTGGAGAATTTACTCAACACGTCTGCTACTACTGCTGAGCGTGCGCGACTGCTGGCTGTGGGTGAGTGGGAGTCGGGTCTTTGGCTTCTCGCACTGCCATCGTCGAGCATAGGCACTTTGTTCGACGACACGACCTTCCGCCTCGCTGCTTCTTTACGTCTTGGTGCCGCCTGCTGCTCTCCTCATCGCTGTTACTGTGGTGAAGCTGTCAACAGCCTCGGACACCACGGCCTGTCATGCAACCGAAGTGCGGGACGTTTTGCGCGGCACGCGAACATAAATGACATCATCCGTCGAGCTCTTGTTACCGTCGGCGTTCCAGCTATCTTAGAACCCAATGGCTTGGCACGCGACGATGGCAAAAGACCGGACGGCATGTCTTTGTTTCCTTGGAAGATGGGTAGGCCTTTAGTGTGGGACGCAACTTGCGTCGATACTCTTGCGCCATCACATCTTCCAAGCTCATCGTGCTGTACAGGCGCTGCCGCTGCGGCTGCGGAGAACCTCAAGCGGCGTAAATATAGTAACCTTTGTGGTAACTATATTTTCGACCCGTTTGGGGTTGAAACTCTGGGGCCGTGGGGTCCGAGTGCTCACAGCCTTTTCAAGGAAATTTCTAAACGCCTCGTTGACACTTCCCGTGACCCAAGGGCTGGGTTTTACTTTGGCCAGAGGCTAAGTATTGCCATACAACGTGGCAACGCTGCCAGTCTCTTGGGCACGTTACCAGTTGACAGCGTTGAGGAGGAGTTTTTTGACGCCCTTTTATAATTTGTTGTTAGTAACATTATAGGTATTTAGAAAAATGTTTTGTCCGTTAAAAACTCAGTTACACTGTAGTACGTTTTGTCTATCAATAATTTTCGAAGTGTACTTTTGAATTGCACCGTTTTCAAATCTTTCCAAGCACTTGGCAATTTATTATAAACAATTGGGGCCATGCAATAAATACTTTTGCGCATCATAGCTGTTTGCCACGAGACCTGATTTATTTTTTTGTTGTGTCGCCTATTTCGTGGAAATACATCGGCCTAACATTCAAAACGATTTGGATTGTTCTTTACAAACACAGCTACTTCGAGAATATATATACAGGGAAGTGTCAGAATGTTGTACTGCTTAAAATATGGCTTGCAACTGTCGGTGGTTTTTAGTTTGAACATTGACCGGAGACATCTTTTTTGAGCCTTAAATGCAGTCTCTTTGTCGGTGGAGTTTGCCCAGAAAATGACACCGTAGCGCAAGTGAGATTCAGCTATACCGTAGTAAGCCGCAAGAAGTGCTTTGGTATCTACTACGGAGGACAACCTATATAAAGCATATGCTGACGAGCTCTATTTTTTAGACAATACGCCTATATGTGCTTTCCAATTTAAACTGCAGTCTATTTGTAATCCCAAAAATTTGGTATCAGTTACTTCGGGTTCCCTACTTGTCTTCGAAAGTTGATGGTTCGATTTTCATTATATCGAACACGGTGTGTCGATACTTCAGTTGTACGATGGTTTATTCCATCGATGCTTTAATGGTGCGATGTAACGTTTGTGCGAAAAATCCTGTTGCGAAATACCATACAGCGATTGCTCATTAGATCGGTAAATATTAGTTCGATAGTATGTCGGTTCGAAATTTTTTTTATGATGTGCAACATGTTCAGTTTGATGGTCTGTAGCATACCCTTAAGGATGTATATACCCTTTCCGTTACACCCTGTATAGAGAATACATGTCATATAATCTTTTTTTGACGTGACAACGTCTTATAAATTGGTTTGCCGGGTGACACTTCAAGAAACTGCGTTACGCTCCGCTCACGTTATGCGCTCACAATGAGAGCGAGTGAGAGGCACGCGTGCCTTTCACTTTTTATGTCTGTCTCTCTCGCTCTTAGGCGGGCTAACCATGCCCGAGTGGAAGGGACGCGTGCCTCTATATATGTATATTTGTATATAAATACGTATGTATGTGTAAAGGTAAAAATAAAATTTTGTTAATATGAAATTCAGTGCGAGATTCTTTGTATAAATTAATGTTTTAAATATAATTCTTTGTATAAATAAATGTTTTAAATTGTTACTATTATTTCATCCTTCTTCCTACTATACGAATGAATATTCACATTAAAATTATTTTACCACTCAAAGTCGTTGTCACGTAAAACTTTCGCCCGTATACCGACTTTACAGGCAACCAATTTTTTTATTAACGATTAATGTTTTGTTATTTCTTGTTCTATGCTGACAATGTCGAAGTTTATATCCTTTTTGTTATTTTAATGTTTGATTTTATCAAAATAAAACATTTAAATGAGTGTTTTAGGTGTTGTTAATTTATTTTAGGTATTAACAAAAGGAAGTAGTACGGAAGCCAAAACTGTCAAAACTGTCTTGCTCATTTTAGGAAAATCAACGTGAAGATAATATGTCATGTATTGTATTGAATGTATTTCCTTAACGCCTATAATGAAAAATAAGATTATTAATTATATCTCACGGACAACAGTAGGCATTTCGAACCGACATACTATCGAACTAATATTTACCGATCAAATGAGCAATCGCTGTATGGTATTTCGCAACAGGATTTTTCGCACAAACGTTACATCGCACCATTAAAGCATCGATGGAATAAACCATCGTACAACTGAAGTATCGACAAATTATTTTTATCTAGCCATTTAATTAAATTGTCAAGAGAATGATTTATGTCCGTTTCATATGTATTTACGTTCTTACAAGGGATCGTAATGGTGCTATCATCAGCAAACATAGTTAAAGGGTGTTCAATTGACGTGGGCATATCATTAACATATAATATAAAACCAAAAGGGCCCACAACGCTTCCCTGTGGAACACCGAATTTAATTTTACGTTCTCGTGATCGTGATATCTCTTCATGTTTATTCATTACATTAATGCGACTAATCTCGGTTATCTGTGTTCTGTTTTCTAAATATGATTTAAAAAGTTTGAGCACGTTACCTCTTATGCCGTAGGCTTCTAATTTATTTAACAACTAGCTGTACCCAGCATGCGTTGCAATGCACTTTTTACTACCCACCTACCCTATCCGACCTACCTACCCTATCCTACCTACCCTACCCGACGCTACCTACCTACCTACTCTACCCTACCCTACCTACCTACTCTACCCTACCCTACCCTACCCTTACTACCTACCTACCCTACCTACCTACCCTACCCTACCTACCTACCCTACCCTACCCTACCTACCTACCCTACCTACCTACCCTACCCTACCTACCTACCCTACCCTACCTACCTACCTACCCTACCCTACCTACCTACCCTACCTACCTACCTACCCTACCTACCTACCCTACCCTACCTACCTACCCTACCCTACCTAACCTACCCTACCCTACCTACCTACCCTACCCTACCTACCTACCCTACCCTACCTACCTACCCTACCCTACCTACCTACCCTATCCTACCTACCTACCCTACCCTACCCTACCGTATCCTATGTCCTTCTCCTGGCTCTAAACTACCTCCCTGCCAATTTTCAGCTAAATCGGTGCAGCCGTTCTTGAGTTATAAGTGAAGTAACTAACACGACTTTCTTTTATATATACAGGAAGAATTTTTAGTCACCGTCCAAATTTTTTCTAGGCATTATGTATCATACACTAACTCCATTTTTGAAAAAAAAACGTTACGTAAAATTTTCATATTAAATCATTTTCTCGAAATAATTATCCGCTCACTAAGTTAAACGTTAAAATACTACACTTGCCGCGCAAACATTCAATGAAAAATGCAGCGCGCACCCCGCTTGCCCCCCGCCCCGCTACACCTGCGCGACACATAATTATCTATCGTCATCCCAAGTCGGCATCAACTTTTTATAGATAACTTTGTGATGTGATATCTCAATATTTTTGTATTGAGTGATACTAAAAGAAAAAACACGTATTCAATGGTTTTCGCCAAAGATTAATATAACAAAATTTGGATGGTGACTAAAAATTCTTCCTGTATAGATGTATTGTAATGGACGTAGTCAAAAGCCTGCGTCATATCACAAAATATGGCACATATGGGGGATCGTTTATCCACACTTCTAATAATCGGAAACAAAAAATCATAAATTGCCATATCAATGGTTCTATCCTGCCTAAATCCTTTTTGTTCCTCACATAATATATTATTTTTTTCAATGAAGCTATTTAACTGTTCGTAGATGTACTTTTCAAATACCTTTGAGATGACTGGTATGAGTGAAATGGGTCTATAATATTCCATCAATTCCTTATCTTCTTTCTTAAATAAAGGCTTAATTATAGATATTTTTAATGCTTCTGGATACATACCCATACATATACTAAGATTGATTAAGTGACTTAGATGACTGCATATCTCAATTGACACTGATTTTAATATCTTAGTGGCGATCCCATCGAAACCTACACTACCAGTGTTTTTTAATGACAGTATTATTTTATGTATATCGTGTGGTGTGCTGGGTGCCATAAACATTGATTTAGGACTTCTTGATGAAATGGATGCTTTTGGTTTATATTCAGCATCTAATTTTGGATGAATTTTGTCAACAAAAAAGTCATTAAAAGCATTAGCAATATCCAAAGGTTTGTGAATAGTTCGATTACCAACTCTTATTTTTTCTATTTGCTGTTTAGGGATATTGTTTTTTGTCTGATTAATTATTTGCCAAGTAGTCTTTGATTTATTTTTTGATTGTTGTATTTTGTAATTATACTGTGCTTTCTGTGTTAGATTAACAATTTTACTATACAGTTTAGAATAAGTAGCAAATTTCTTTTTATTTTCTTGGTTGGGATTCAATCTAAATTGCCATAAGAGTTTTCTTTTTTTCCTACTGCACAATTTAACGCCATTTGATAGCCATTTAGGTTTATTAAATGTGTTAATTTTGATTTCATTGAACGGGAAGCATAAGTCATAGAACAATGTAAACGTGTTGATAAATTAATTGTACGCCAAATTACGATCCTCAGTAAGATAAATCTCCGAAAATTTGAGACTGATAATACAGTTTTTAAATTTCACAATATTTTCGTTGCAGTAATCCCTTCTAGTAATATGCCAGTATTTTATTCTACATACAGTGGGTACTGGACATTGAAGCAGCTGTGCTGTATGGTCTGACAATGCAAACTCCAACACGTCTGTTTTACAAGTATTTTTAAAATTATGCGTAAAATTATCTATGCACTTTAGTAACATACCACCAGTGCAACTGAATTTACATTCGGTTTTAGAATATCGATATTAAAATCGCCTGCAATAACAATATTCTTATTTAATCGGTTGGATAAATCTTTGAGTAACAATTCAAGTCTATTAAAACATTCAGTTATATTCTTAGTATTTGGTACTCTATAGAGACATAATTATGACTATCAATTTATAATGAATCAGCTCAACACCACAACACTCAAAAACCCCTGGTGATGACAATCTTGCTATTTGAGGTATTTCTTTCCATTGGTGACAATTATTAATAATAATACGTGCACCCCCTCTCTTTTTATCATGTCTACTATAACATGCAGCCAAACTGTAGTTTGGTATGCATAGTTGTTTTTCGAAACCCTTTACGATGAAATGCTCGGTAATACATACTACATCCACAATTATATCTTTATCACAAAGTTCATTTAAGCATACCGTAAGTGCATTTGATTTATTTAACAAATCTGCAATATTTTGATGTAGAATGCTAATATATTTATTGGAGAAAAAACAATTCTTTTGGCTCTTTTATTGTACTAAGCGTGTTTTCTTCTAAAATTTCCAGTTGAAGGTTGTACAAGTCCTCAAATATAGTTTTCATGGCGTAGTCTTTTAAAGCTCTCGATCTTGTATACGCAGAATGATGATAGCTTAGGTTCAAATTAGAGTCCAAGATATATGAGTATTGATGTGAAACATTGTCTATATATAGCATGTTGTTGAAAATTTCTAGTCTTGAATTATATAAAATATTGAAGTTATTATTAAATTTGAAAGTTGGCAATGTAATAATTATATTATTTAATGCTCGAAATGAACAATGAACCATCGCAATGAACAATGTTTGCACGATGCTCACTTAAAGTCACGCTCTTTCCTCATCATCATCATCATCATCAGCCTATATTGTTCCCACTGCTGGGACGCAGGCCTCCTCTCTGTGAGAGGGAATGGGCTGTAATCCACCACGCGGGCCCAGTGCGGGCTGGTAGATGTCACATGTCTTCGAATTTTTAGTTCTAGGACATGCCGGTTTCCTCACGATGTTTTCCTTCACCGTTTTGAGAGCCTTCCTCCTCACCGTACCTCATTTTACACGTGCAGCCTGTGGGGTAGATGTATGCAAAGATCGTACAGTGCTCTCCGCATTCAGTATAATAAGGCGTTTAGGATGCAGGTGAGGCTGCCCGGTACAGGAGGTCTACTCTGTTTCTCCGAAACGTAACTTCGGCAACGAACGAAAATTAAACGTAGTATCGTTTGTGACCCTACACTATATAATTTGCGGACGCACACAAGAAATTCGAATTCACAAATAACGAATGTATTGAATGTTATTGTATGCGTCCGCAAATTATATAGAGTACGGTCACAAACGTAACTACGTTTAATGTTCGTTCGTTGCCGAAGTTACGTTTCGGAGAAAGAGAGTAGGCCTCCTGTAGCGCGTGGGGGATTGCGCACGTGGCTTGTTGTGACGCAACAATGTATACAAGGTGCGCTTCCTGGTGCGCAGGGTGTGAGCCAGCACCAACAGTATGCTAAGCATGATTGCAAGTCGCCTACACTGTGTTTATGTGGGTCGCTGTTTTGCGATTTCTCATGGGTTGTCGCAGCAGTGATCCATTGTGTTGTTTGTTTTTATCAGTGCTTTCTAACAGTCCGCCAATATTTATTTATAAGTGTGCCCGCGCTTTGGTATCCCCTTTAACACTGATCTTTAACAAATCACTTAGCTCTGGTATTTTCCCAGATTTATGGAAAAAAGCAAAAGTTGTTCCAATTTATAAGAGTGATGAAAAGGACAACGTCAAAAATTATAGACCTATCTCAATACTGTCAACTTTTGCCAAGGTTTTTGAATCCCTCGTTTGTCCATACATTCAGACACACTTCAAACTGTATTTAAGCTTTTCTCAGCATGGCTTTGTGGGCTCTAGGTCTACTTGCACTAATCTAGCAACATTTACAGAGATGCTATCGGATGCCATTGACAGCGGTAAGCAGATTGATGTTATTTACACAGACTTTAGCAAAGCTTTTGACCGCGTTCCTCACCACATACTTCTGTCGAAGTTATCTGCGTATGGAATCACTGGTACACTCTACAATTGGCTAAAGTCTTACCTCGAAAATCGTTATTTCTTTGTTGCAGTTAATGGGTTTGAATCTGGAACCTACAAGACTTCCTCAGGGGTTCCCCAGGGCTCACATGTTGGGCCGGTTCTATTTATTATTTTCATTAACGATATCCTGAACTGCCTAAGATTCTCAGAATGTTATATGTATGCAGACGACCTGAAATTCTCTAGGATAATCGAATCTGAAAACGATGTAAAATTGCTTCAGAGGGACGTAGACTCGCTAGTCCAATGGTGTAACGAAAATAACATGAGCTTAAATGTAAAAAAGTGCTACCATGTTAAGTACACCCGGAAAAAGAAATTGACGGCTAGTGTATATAATGTTGGCCCTAATGTTATCCAAGAGATAAATCAAATAAGGGACTTAGGAGTTGTCTTTGACAGCGCCTTGACATTTGTACCTCATGTTGAAAACGTCATCAAAAAGGCTTCCAGAATGCTGGGATTTGTAATTAGGAATGTTGCTGGATTTAAGCGCAATCGGACAAAAATCCTGTTGTACAACTGTATCGTTCGTAGCATCTTAGAATACTGTAGTACAATTTGGAGACCTCATTACTCCACGCACATCCTTCGACTGGAGCGAATCCAAAAGAGGTTCCTCTGGCATCTAGCCTATGCCAACGGAATCGCAAAAAGGATACGATCTTACGAAGCCCGACTATCCTATTTTAAGATGGTCACACTGGAGAAACGCAGAATTAGCATCGATTCCAGTTTCATATATAAGCTACTCCGTTGCAAGATTGATTGTCCCCTATTACTATCTAAGTTTCAGTTTCGGGCTCCTGCTAGAATTCCACGTGCTCCTATTACCCCCTTACACCCTCCACTACGTAGAACAATACTTGGTGCAAATTCTGTCGTGCCTCGACTTTGCAAATTGTTAAATAGCTGCAGTGATCTAGTTGACGTGCACTTTGACTCATATTCCAAGTTTCATAGCGCAACTATAAGTAACATTTAATTATTGTTTCTTTTTTTTCCAATTCTCGTGTCTCTGTTAATTTTGATCTATTAAATCCTACTTTTGCTGTTTATGTTGGTCTTATATATAATGTACACATATGTTAATTTAAAATTGTTAGTTTTAGTTAATGAAGTTTGACCATGTTTTCAATACCGACTGCAACACCTAATCTATAAACACGTAGTGTAGTAACTCACCGAGATACGCGGGCGTGCCGACAACCGATCGCCTGAAGGACTTCTCTCCTATGATCCTCGCGAACCCAAAGTCGCAGAGCTTCACTTGAGGGAACTCCTCGTCTGTGGACAGCAGCACGTTCTCCGGCTTCAGGTCGCAGTGCACGATGTTCTTCTCATGCAGGTGCTTCAGGGCTACCAAGATCTGGGGAGGAGTTCAAAGAAGTTGTATGCTTTTTTCATTCTTAGACTCCCTTGGTGCAATAGGAACTCGTAGCTAAATAATAACCGCTCGGGGTCAATCATCAGGTTAAGCAACCCCTCGCGAGGTTAGTCCGTGGATGGGTACCCACCCTGTACATACCGAGTTTCCTCCGTGCCTCAAAAAGCAAGTTAAGCCGTTGATACCGGCTGTCATTAACATCACTCACACCTGCCTGTCTGCTTATCATTTGCCTTGTATTTGCTTAACAATGTTAGAGTCGGCAGGTAGTCAGTGGCCCGAAAATCTGACAACCAGTTACCAAGGGGTATCGTATCGAGTGCTTACTGGGTTGTGGAGGTCAGATAGGTATTTGCTCTTGTAAAATACAGCTACACCCGGTTAGAATGGAAGCTGACTCCAACGTAGTTGTAAAAAGACAGGCAGATGATGATGTCTCGCTTGGTGCAACTCACGCGTTGGGTACGGGCATTACCGAAAGATTGAAAGAAACAGATTTCTGTTTTAAGCACGTTTATCGCTTAATGTATATATTTTAGTGCAAACAGGCGGTAGTGTAGATGCACTTTATTATGTAAAGTTGGTAAACTTTTGCAAACGTTTACCGAACATACGAATAATAGGATAGAATTGAATATACTTAAACATCAAAATTGGTGTCTGTATTTAATAATGTTAAGAAATAGTTAAGTTAGCCCTAAGGTTTTTTTAATTCTTGAAGAATTAAAGGATGATTTCTCATAATACCTGTGCCACCAAAAACTTGGTTATCCTTTCAGTCAGCCTTCCATTCTCATGTGACAGGATCATCTCCAGCATGTCTCCTTTGAGCTTCTCCATCACGACGAAGATCCTCTCGGGAGTCTCGAACATCCTCTCCAGGTTCACTACGCCCGGGTGTGACAGGTTCTGCAGAATCGCTACTTCGTTCTTCAGCTGGGCTTCTTGCTTGGTCGGGAAGCGGAGCTTGTCTATCACCTTAGGGATACCATGGGAGTTTAGAATAATAAGATATGAACTGATGCTAATATGGTGGAGATCACAACCGGGTCAAGGTGTAACACGTTGATGAGTATGGTTGCTCCCTTAGTTTCCTATAGGCAATATTCAGTAGTTATTGCCATTGAGGAAGCTCTATTGTACTAAGCTCCCTCAAATTCGTGTCTGCATGTGTCGTCTAACAATCTTTTTTTTTTGTTATGAAATCAACATCAAAATATTTTATTTTACATAAGCCTACATGAGCACTTATACGTCAACAAAAGGTGCACGGTTCGGGGTGGTCGTTTCCTATGGAGAAGAACCGGCAAGAAACTACATGGTTACGCTTTTAAAATCATTTGGTTTTACAATATTTCAACTTTCAAGTTACAGCGTTAGTATTTTAAGTATGGGATGACAGGGTAGGCCCGACACTAAGTCGATACTTACTACAGAAGGTGGTAAAAGACAAAGCCTACAATGTCCACTCATTCACAAAAAATAGGTAAATAAAAAGAATCTATACAAAAGTAACAATAAAAAAAAAAGAGCACTAAATTAAACAATTGACACAGATGTTATCATCACTGCTGTAACTATTCTGAACAATTAACGAATGGTGCAATGATTGGAAAACTATTGTAAAAAAATGAATAATAAAAAGGATGGAAAAAATAATATTGGGAATAGTTAGAGACATCCACACATTTGTGTCGTTTATGAGCTACCAGGGAAGCCGCATGAGCAGACGGAACTACAGCCAAACTTCTTTATCTTCAACGTGGTCCTTAATTTTGTAATATGCTTTTGACGTGACAACGTCTTATAAATTGGTTTGCCGGGTGACACTTCAAGAAACTGCGTTACGCTCCGCTCACGTTATGCGCTCACAATGAGAGCGAGTGAGAGGCACTCGTCCCTATAGCGTTGTCACGTTCAACTATCGTCAGTAACCCGACTTTACAGACAACCAATTTTTTTTAATAAGTACACGTTTGATGCAATTTTTAAACTTTCCATCTGTCAGTTCTGTAACTGACTTTGGCAACTTATTATAGAAGCGTATACTGTTTATAAGAAATGACTTGCTAGTTTTTGTTTCTAAATTTTGGTATTACTATTTCGTGTTTACTGCGCGTGTTTATATTATGGAAGCCGCTTCTAATTTTGAAAAGTCCTCGGTTTTTGCGGACATATAAAATACATTCTAAAATATAGAGTGAAGGCAGAGTCAGTACATCGATTTCTTTAAATTTTTCTCTGAGGGAGTCGCGAGGACCCATTTTGTAGATGGCGCGGACTGCCCTCTTTTGCAGTATGAACATTGCGTCAACGTCTGCTGCCGATCCCCACAGCAGAATGCCATAGGACATAATACTATAGAAATAAGCGTAGTATACTAACCTAGCTGTGGCTACATCAGTTAACTGCCTTATTTTTCTAACTGCATAGGCAGCTGAGCTTAACCGTCCCGAAAGAGTTCGAATGTGCGCGCCCCACTGCAGTTTTGAATCGATAGTAATCCCCAAGAATACAGTTTCCGCTATAACATCAAGTTTTTTGCCGTCAAGATTTAAATTTAGGTCACGTTGTGGTACATTTGGTAAAGAAAACTTAAGACATTTTGTTTTATTCGCATTCAGTAAAAGATTGTTGGCTGCAAACTATTTTGAGAGAATAGTTAGGCTTTCGTTGACGTGTAAGACATCCGTATCTTTTCTATGAATTTTAAAAATTAGCGAAGTGTCATCAGCAAATAGAATAATATCCGAAAATTTGGCCATCATATAAGGGACATGAGGGGTCATTAATATAAACAAGAAACAAGAAAGGGCCGAGAATTGAACCTTGGGGCACGCCCATCTTGACTCTAGACCCGCAGGACGTCACCCCATTTACATTTACTTTTTGCTGCCTGTCCGATAAATAAGAAAGAACAAGATCAGCAGCTAGTCCACGAATTCCGTAGTGGTGTAATTTACAGATCAGTGTTTTGTGGTCGACGCAGTCGAACGCTTTTGAGAGGTCACAGAAGATGCCAATAGCATCCTGGGACTTCTCCCAGGATTCCGAAATGTAACTGATGAGTTTCACTCCCGCGTCCGTTGTCGAACTACCCTTTGTGAAACCGAACTGCTGACTATGCAGTATCTTATTAGAATTGAAGTGAGACAGCATCTGGTCCAGCATGATTTTTTCATAGATTTTACTCAATGCTGGAAGCACAGATATAGGTCTATTATGAGAGGGATCACTCTTACAAAAAAAATTGAAAATTGGCACTACTTTACTATGTTTCATCAGGTCAGGAAACTTACCGCTGTCTAAACATTGATTGAATATGCCTGCTAAGACAGTAGCAATTGAGTCAATGATGTTTCCAAGAACCTTGACTGATATCCCCCATAAGTCTTCAGTATTTTTTATATTGAGACTTTTGAATGCGTTTTTAATTGTATCAGTACATACTGGTTAAATTTAAAGTTTGGTAAGTCTTTTGTAAAGTTCTCTTTAAGAAGCTTCAGCTAATGTTGCTGAAGAGGGGAGAGATTTCGTAACCTCTAACGGAATGTTGGCATAGAAATGGTCTAGAGTCTCAGCGACTTCTAGCTATGCTATTTGAATTCGAATATCAGATAGAATTATTAGAGTATTATTAGGTCTCGACATTAGATTCTATTTATATGATTATATATTTTTAGATAACAAGAAAAAAAAGTACTCCGACAAAAACTAAATAAAATGTACTAGTAAATGTACTGTACTGTAAAATGAGGAAGCTGACATGGCAACACAGGCAACACTCGGGTCGCTTCCTAGATAGTGACGTCATAAACTAATAACTGACGATCGGCCATACTAATGCCGAGATTGGTGTTGTCACGTTTTAAAAGTTTGTTAGATTTTAGGGAAATGCCAGCATTTATTATTAATTCAGCAGGGAAATAACCAGTTATTTGGGCACAAAAATCAGATTTTTAAAATTCATTAACATGTTCTTTTTTGCTAATATTTGAAATTTCTATATAGCCCTTTTGGATCGGACAGGGTTTTTATAACATATTGTATAGACATATACATTATTTTATTTATTTTGAGCGTGGGTCCCGATTGAGATAGCGTAGATTTTATGGTGAAGATACGAGACTTAGGCCTAGTACGGCAACAGATCTTTTCTTTAGTTGGTACCTAGTCAGACAGGCTGGTTAAACATACCTTGATGGCCGCGGGTCTCTTGGTCCGTCGATGCAAGCCTCCGTACACGATGCCGAACTGGCCCGAGCCCAGCACCTCATCAGGATAGATCTGGTACAGCTGTGCCATGTCAGTCACTCTCTCTTCCGTGCTGCCTTCGCCTTCGGCTTCCGCTACCGCACAACCTCGGGCCTCCGCTAAAGATGGTGATGTAAGATTATTGTGTAATAGCTGGGGTAACGCTGACGACATTGTCGTATTCTCTTCTACGGCGGAAGAACTAGAGCTAATGTTAAACCAACTCAGTACTGCAAGCCTTGAGGTTGGACTGGCGATGAACATGTCGAAGACCAAACTGATGTCAAACACCACTAAACATAGGATCAGAGTGAATGGTGAAGAATTAGAATATGTCCATGAATACATCTACTTGGGCCAGTTAGTCTCTTTCCAGTCCAGACAAGACAAGGAAGTCACAAGACGAACCGAAAATGCCTGGAAGAGCTACTGGTCCATGAAGGAGCTTATGAAGGGAAACCTTCCTTTGTCGCTAAAGCGCACAATCATGAACATGTGCATTCTTCCCATTTTGACCTATGGATCCCAGACTTAGTCTTTGACAAATATTCAAAAGTCCAAACTCAAGGTCTGCCAACGTGCCATGGAGCGCAGCATTCTAGGCGTCAAACTAACCGACCGGGTACGCAATACGACACTGCGCTCCAAAACACAAATTACTGATGTTGCTCAAAAAGCCGCTAAGCTGAAGTGGGACTGGACAGGCCACGTCTGCCGCATGCCCAATGATCTGTGGGCCAAAATAACCACTTTCTGGAGCCCTGACACAGCCAGAAGGCGTCGCGGTAGACCTCGTAAAAGATGGCGGGATGAGTTGGACAGGACCAGCAGCCAGTGGTCCACATTGGCCCTGGATCGAGATAATTGGAAGTCATGGGGAGAGGCCTTTACCCAGCAGTGGGATGACGCAGGCTAGCAGTATCAGTATCAGCTGGGGTAAAATTCTTGCTTGACTGCGTCGTTGGTCAGTGGCCGCAACCGCAACTGCTGACGTCCTGAATTCGATTCGCGGGTTGGACAAAGTGTTTTTGGGTTTTCCCATCAGGATTTTCTCGATGCCAGCCTGGATTTGTGCCCGGTTGATGGCAAAAGGCTCATCTCCTATTATATGGGACTTAAACATAACTGGCGAAATGTGCTTATACTTGTTAGGTACACTTCTGCGACCCGTTTCGGGGATTACAAGGCGTTATATTATGTTTATGTTAAATTCTTGTATTTATCACATAAAACGCAAAGATTACGGTCGAGATTAATAAGCGTTATATAGATCATACTTTGGCTTTGCAAGTTCTCGTAGTTTATCCGAACGGATAGTCTCAATTCCACGCATATGACGAGCTAAGTGCTAACAGGAAGTTTGAGTGAGTGTTACCCGAGTGACGCGTGACCGGCATGAGCGCCTGTCGCACGGCGGTGTCCCAGTGTGAGTGAGTGTTACCCGAGTGATGCGTGACCGGCATGAGCGCCTGTCGCACGGCGGTGTCCCAGTGTGAGTGAGTGTTACCCGAGTGATGCGTGACCGGCATGAGCGCCTGTCGCACGGCGGTGTCCCAGTGTGAGTGAGTGTTACCCGAGTGATGCGTGACCGGCATGAGCGCCTGTCGCACGGCGGTGTCCCAGTGTGAGTGAGTGAGTGTTACCCGAGTGATGCGTGACCGGCATGAGCGCCTGTCGCACGGCGGTGTCCCAGTGTGAGTGAGTGTTACCCGAGTGATGCGTGACCGGCATGAGCGCCTGTCGCACGGCGGTGTCCCAGTGTGAGTGAGTGTTACCCGAGTGATGCGTGACCGGCATGAGTGCCTGTCGCACGGCGGTGTCCCAGTGTGAGTGAGTGTTACCCGAGTGATGCGTGACCGGCATGAGCGCCTGTCGCACGGCGGTGTCCCAGTGTGAGTGAGTGTTACCCGAGTGATGCGTGACCGGCATGAGCGCCTGTCGCACGGCGGTGTCCCAGTGTGAGTGAGTGTTACCCGAGTGATGCGTGACCGGCATGAGCGCCTGTCGCACGGCGGTGTCCCAGTGTGAGTGAGTGTTACCCGAGTGATGCGTGACCGGCATGAGCGCCTGTCGCACGGCGGTGTCCCAGTGTGAGTGAGTGTTACCCGAGTGATGCGTGACCAACATGAGCGCCTGTCGCACGGCGGTGTCCCAGTGTGAGTGAGTGTTACCCGAGTGATGCGTGACCGGCATGAGCGCCTGTCGCACGGCGGTGTCCCAGTGTGAGTGAGTGTTACCCGAGTGATGCGTGACCGGCATGAGCGCCTGTCGCACGGCGGTGTCCCAGTGTGAGTGAGTGTTACCCGAGTGATGCGTGACCGGCATGAGCGCCTGTCGCACGGCGGTGTCCCAGTGTGAGTGAGTGTTACCCGAGTGATGCGTGACCTGCATGAGCGCCTGTCGCACGGCGGTGTCCCAGTGTGAGTGAGTGTTACCCGAGTGATGCGTGACCGGCATGAGCGCCTGTCGCACGGCGGTGTCCCAGTGTGAGTGAGTGTTACCCGAGTGATGCGTGACCGGCATGAGCGCCTGTCGCACGGCGGTGTCCCAGTGTGAGTGAGTGAGTGTTACCCGAGTGACGCGTGACCGGCATGAGCGCCTGTCGCACGGCGGTGTCCCAGTGTGAGTGAGTGTTACCCGAGTGATGCGTGACCGGCATGAGCGCCTGTCGCACGGCGGTGTCCCAGTGTGAGTGAGTGAGTGTTACCCGAGTGACGCGTGACCGGCATGAGCGCCTGTCGCACGGCGGTGTCCCAGTGTGAGTGAGTGTTACCCGAGTGATGCGTGACCGGCATGAGCGCCTGTCGCACGGCGGTGTCCCAGTGTGAGTGAGTGTTACCCGAGTGATGCGTGACCGGCATGAGCGCCTGTCTCACGGCGGTGTCCCAGTGTGAGTGAGTGTTACCCGAGTGATGCG
Source organism: Cerastis leucographa (assembly GCA_963082945.1). Lineage (NCBI taxonomy): Eukaryota > Metazoa > Arthropoda > Insecta > Lepidoptera > Noctuidae > Cerastis > Cerastis leucographa. Next base: position 19,064,236 of record OY720366.1, read on the forward strand.
TGACCGGCATGAGCGCCTGTCGCACGGCGGTGTCCCAGTGTGAGTGAGTGTTACCCGAGTGATGCGTGACCGGCATGAGCGCCTGTCGCACGGCGGTGTCCCAGGACCTGGCGAGGTAGGCGCCGAGCCCCGAGTCGGGCGGCGGGGGCGCTCCGCCCGCCCACGCCTCCTCCACGCCCACCAGGTAGTCCACGTTGGCGGTGCGCAGCTCGAAGCAGTGCATCACGTCTGCGACACGTTTTACGATTTTATTTTTGTGTTGCAACATGGAATATTACACGCGCTACACAAAACATAAGCCCCCGTATTCACATTCGGAAAGTCGTATGTCTATCTCGCTCGCTTTCGTAATGCCAAAACTAGATAGACATACGACTTATCGAATCGAAATCCAATCCGAGCGATTGTGAATAGGGGCCAGGTCGGCCTGTTTCGGCAGAGTCGGCCGAATCAGACCGATTTGAAAGTGTTAAAAGAAAGGAAAGATAAATAAAAACAAAAAATAAAAATTATAAGCAACAAACAAATCATTACAAATTGGATGTTATGGTTTGTATCAGTCGTGCCTACAGATATCGGGTGTATCGTGCTCTTAAAGGTTAAAAAATCTATGCAAGATTTTATTTTTCTCAAACCAGGAATTATTTTGACTTCAGAGAAGTAGTAGAGCTATCCTAGTGTGCATCTTGAAGAGACGTACGTGTTAAAACTCGAAGTTTATATAAAAAAAATACAAAAAAGCAGATTTACTGTAAAAATTGTTAATATTTCACGACAAGTAACTTTAAGTGGTTATCAATATCGTCGAATGAATAAATCAATCTGATCTGTCGGTCCAGTAGTTTTGATGAAAACGGTAACAGACGTACACACAAACGCACACACACGACCTCTTACCCCAAACGCATACCTAGACCGTCTCCGTCCCGTCGTGGGTAACAGCAGGAATCATTGATTACGCCCTTTCGAAATTGTGTTTTACAATTTTTGCAAGGAGTCGGTTTGTCACGGCGTGCATCTGGCATAAGTAATGTAATGTTAGTGAGATCAATATCATAGATCAGACAAAAAGATTTTCGACAAAGTCAACCTTTTCTGCATAAATGGCATAAATAAAATATACAAAACGGTGACGATCATTGTCTTCAGTTTCACCAAGTCATGACCAAAATTATTTTGTAACACTAGATTTTATTATACGGTTAAATTTTGATCCTTTTAATCCCGTGGAGGGTCCATCCGGTGCATGAAACACTATCGATTTGTGAAGATGAAATAAAAAAACAAAATACTTTTTTTTTAACTAGAATTAATATTCGCATGAGTGAATAAAAAATGCGAACCATTAGTAGGCACCATTCGATACTAACAACAATGATGCCTAAGCGCAGTCAACGTGGACTCACAAAAATTAGCCAATCCTAGACCAAACCACGCCCCCAAACCCTATTTGATTGGCATTGCATAAGGCGCGCGCCCCGCACGCTATGGGCAGCGCATGATCACGTTATAAATTCATAATTCAGTTTCTCAGCTCTCTTTTAGCTAAGAAAATGCGAAAAAAAAACCACGGTAAAAGTGAAACTTTTTTTCACACTATAGACATTTAACTAAAAAAATGAAAAAGGATTGTGTGGTTTTATGAAACCACGGTAAAAATGAAACTTTTTTTCACACCCAACTTTTTTCATTTTTAAACTTTTTACACAACTTTTTTTTTTACTTTTTTTCATTTAGCTAAACATTTTTGGAATAATATTCCAATAAGGGTATAAAACGTATAAAACGCGGAGTAGGTTAGGTAGGAAAAAGTTTGTGACGATGTAATAAAAGTTACACTTAAAAAGTATGATTGAAACATAATTCATATGCCAGTTGATTGTGGATATAAAAAAGAAACAGGTTGTATAGTGTCAAATGCACTCATTAAATTTGTGTTGGGTGTTTTTGCTTTTCTGTATAAAATTACGTTTTGAATTGTATCTACAGTTGAAACTAGATAGCAGTCAATCGATGCCATGACATGCATCGATCCAGTTTAGCAAATAGCAGTTGTCAATACGTTCCGACTGGTCGAGGTGGATCTAGCGCACTCTAGGCGACTTATCTAGCATGATAGCCTACCTGTGCCTGCGTGTGGCTGCCGCGCGGTGTCGATAGCTAGGATCTCGTTGAGCGGGATCTCTTTGTAGTACTTGCTGCCTTGCTCCGAAGTGAACAGCGTAATGGACTTGCTGTCCAAACGCCAGTAGTGACGTTTTAACTAAAAACAATTATATATGAAAAAAAAATATAATTTTCATGACAAAATCAAAATATTTTATTTTACATAGGCCTACATGGGCACTTATAAAACTTCGACAAAAGGTGCACGGTTCAGGTTAGCCGTTTCCTATAGAGAAGAAAAATCCTGCATACCTCCTGATGTTTAGTGGTCATTGCCGCCTTAAGATATGTTTTGTACTAGAGGTCTGTACGGATGTGTTGCCATCACAGAAGGCTATGTGTCAGTAATGGCACCAGCACTGGTTAAAACGTAGCATGTTAACGCAGTTACACGGCAGTACTTACAGTTTTATCCTTATTAGTGAAGTGCACGAGCCAGCCCTCCTTGAGCCACTGGCCCTCTCTCTTCTTGGTGTGCTTGACAGACTGCACGATGCGCATGAGTGGTATGTTGGCGCTGGGCGAGGAAGACGAGCTGTAACGTGCAGACGAGTCAGATCTACAAGGACGAGGGGTTGGGGAGAAGTCATAAGGGGACTTTGTGTGTGATGGTGGGTTCTCGTTTGGTTTGTAATTCTGTTCTAACTTCATGGGTAGAGTAGACTACTACTCGGTGTTTCGGTACTTTATCATCCTTTTATATAAGTTATTTGCTGTTAAGTGCTTGAGCATCCTAAACCCGTCCTTTTTTTTTCAATACATTTCACTAATGCCGACTATACTAACATTAAAGTCATTGGCGCGTCTTAATATCCTTGTTTAAGGTATGTGGGTTTAATAGTGTATTGCTTAGTGCTGCCACTTCATCGACACTAAAGGCAAGACAAGCACTCTATTCAACTCTATTCAAGCGTTTAGAAGTGTTAACATTGTCGTAACATGTCAAAACTAATACTAACATCGTCTTAGTTCAAGACGACCGCGACAGACAGAAACGTTTAGTCGAGTGTAATTAGACAATAAGGTGGAACGACGTTTATAGTGGTTGGATTTTCATGGGACTTAGTTTATTGAATTCCTAGAGAAGTGGAGAAGAAACTAAAAAAAAAAATTAGTCACACGCGACTTTTTTTAATTTGTGTAATGAGTAAAAAATTATTTCGAAATAAACTATACTTGTTAAATGCGTATTTCATCAACAACAATGACCAAATGGGCGTTTAATTGAATTTCAAGTGTGACTCACTTGAAATTCGATGAATTTATGTGATGGCGTAATATAGCCACCTTAACCACATTAGGGTTCATTCCGGGAAATCGTTGGGCTTTGTTCCCGGGAAATCAAGCTCGAGAAAAGACGAGAACTCGAGACATCATGTATCAAGTCACACTATTTAAAAGCTATTGCCAAACGTTATACACGTGCAACCTATGGAGCAATTACACTAAAAACGCCTGCAATGCTCTACGCGTTCAGTATACCGACGTCTTTAGGGGTTTGTTGGGGCTCTTATGGCGGAGCAGTGCCTTCTGCATGTTCGCCGACCACATCACGGACGGCTTCCAGGTGCTTCGCAAAAGAACGGCGTCCCAGCGGTCTCGGGTAAAAAGTAGCACCAACACGTTTCTGAGCGTGGTGTCGGACAGAGTGGACAACCAAATCCTGAGGCAATAATCGCTCATGCATCGCCAAAATAATTATTATTTAAAATTTTACTAACATAGCTGGAATTATCTGCTTACTAACATAATATGGACTTATATCAATTAATGTGTGCTTAGTCTGAAATAAATATTTTTAATTCAATTCAATATTGTGTTTGTGAAAATTAAAGTTATTAAATCAATAAGATGGAGAAACATAACTTGTTGTTCAATATTTATAGTGTGTAATTTTTTGTTTTCCCTAATATTTAATTATTATAAAAATGTATAACCAAAACCGAAAAACCCGGTTTTACTATACTAGCAAAACCGGGTTGCATTTCAGTAGGTTAACCGGTTTATTCGATTAATTGGGTATCCGGTTTGCATGCCCTAATGTGAAAAAATAAATGTTCGTGCGACAGTTCACTTTAATTGAAATTGAAATGGGAAAACTCTGGCTTAAACGGTTAAGACAAGAAAAGAAGCGTATCGTTAGGCTTTTTCAAGTGTTGTGGGAATTTTATGCTGCTCACACATGGCCTCTTTTTCTGAAACCTTCCTACAAAACTATTTACTACCAAATTCATCTGCTTTCATCTGCACCTAACGCTATTTCTGATAATACGCAAGCATGACAATAGGAGATTGACATGACAAGAGCATGAAGTGAGAGGACATTGCACTATTGACGTATTTCAGCGAGGACAAAGCAGCAGTGATAGCCATATTATTTATGTATTTAAAAAAAACAGTTAGTTAGCTTATTCATAAGATAAATGTTTTTAAATATAATCAATAAAATATAATTAATTTGATAGCTACTTTTATTTGAGAGGAAAACCACTGAATTTGTTAACGTTATTGGAACCAAATAATATGAGAAAACGTACGTAAATTAAAATTTCTCGGCAACCCGAGAAGACCCGAGAAATAAGCCTCGAGAATTCTCGAGACCCGAGAAATTGAAAAGCTCGAGAAATCATGAACCCTACACCATATAAATATGTCGATGAAAAAAAATATTCAAAAGGAAATTAAAAAAAAAGCGTTGTTTTTTTTTTTACTTTCTTTTCTACACCACTAGGAACTTAATATAAAGTCCCATGAAAATCCGTCTACTATAAATTTCGTTCCACCTTATGAGTGTTTTTTGTTTAATTTCACTCGACTAGTTTCAGACATTAATAAAGCATAAATCAGCGAAGTTTCAGGCAGGAAATCCCATAAGCATAAAGCATTTTCGATACACAAGTTTAACCCTTAAATTATTAATACTTGCAAAGAATTTTATTAGTTTATTCATCTTTATACACTTTTGTACATTTATTATTTAGAATTGTTTTTATTTTACATACTTTTGTATAACCACACATTGTGTGGTCCTTACATAAATCTCAGATTCTATAGAAGACCTACACAAGTATAAGCGACACTGGAGATAACATAAGCCCACCACAGATCCCTATAATATTGATCACCTGACAGTTACAAGCTCTGCACAGAACACTGGTCTACAGCTTTTTTGCGCATGGGACATATATACCTTATTTGTATTGCATTTATAGTTAGATATAAGAATAAGAACAAAAAATTGCTCTGTATTTGATTTTGTGCGAAAAAAATGCAAAATATAAATTCAATAAAAATACACTAAATTTTTACATAGAAATGATTTGTTAAAAGATAATGAACGTCCATTTATGATTTATTTGTCTTAAAGTAGGGTCCAAATGTCTAAAAATTAATTGTTTTGGTTTTCCTGTCATGTTCAACAGAAGTTTCTCTGATCAGCCCCCAAATATAATCATCCATCACGCTTTCAGTGTACTTGCTTTGGTAACCTCTGTCATTCAAATTTCATTATGTCTTGATGGAAGCGTTCCCCTTGTTCTTCCGAATAAGCTCCCATGTTATCCTTAAATTTATCCAAATGAGAATGTAACATGTGCATTTAGAGGCATTCTACCGTATGTTCTTGCCGAGGTTGGTCCGTGGATGGGTGATCATAATTACATACCGAGTTTCCTCCGTGCCTCGGAAAGCACGTTAAGCCGTTGGTCCCGGCTGTTATTTGTAGATCTTTGACAGTCGTTGCGAGTAGTCAGAAGCCAAAAGTTTGACATCCAGTCTTACCAAGAGATATCGTATTACCCAGTTACTGGGTTGTGGAGGTCAGATAGGCAGTCGCTTCATGTAAAATACTGGTCCTCAGCTACATCCGGTTAGACTAGAAGCCAGCCCGAAGATAGTTTGGGAAAAGGCTAGGATGATGATGATTGAAGTATGTAAGCTTGATAGGCTTCGCAAATCTTTAAATTTGTACTTATATCATACTTTTTGTCTCGAACTTTGATAAATTCGCCACAAATATAGCAAAACGAATCAGCGTCTCGTTTACAACCTCTCGAAGCCGTTGTGTACTGGTTGATACACGTAAGAAATACGTAAAAGACGTTTTACCTCAGTAATATGCAAACACACACTGTTTGTTGTTAACGTATTGGCGATGCGTAATGCAAGAAACGATACTGCGCGCCCTTTACTGATCTTTCGACAGCGACAGCGCGAATTAACCGACATTATAGGGCGCAAAAATCAAAAATGGTCAAATCGCTATAACTTTTTTAAAAGCAAATATTTTCGATGTCCAATCGCACTTTTTTATATATTTTCACTTATACAATCATAATATATTAAGTAAATCCCATGCGCAAGAAATTTTTATTTTTTTGTTGACCGGTGGAATCATGCCAGACCCGTTCGGGATTTTTTCTCAGAAATTCCATACTGCGCGCACACGTACGCACGTATGCATCGCAACGAGATTACGTTGGAACTGAAGCAGCTAGTCAAGAAGACTTGAGGTGATGCCGATACCATGCAGAGCTCCTAAGCGTCGATCATGTCCTACCCAGGCATGCTGTAGTAGGAACGAGACAAAGACAACATAAGCCCACCATAGATTGTTTAGATAAGAAATGCGACAGTAGAACAGAAAGAGACAGACAAGAGCCACAAGCCCACCAGCACACACAGCGCCGCACTAGATCGTCTCACCTGCTGGGGCGGCTGGCCGAGCGCTCCGGCAGTGTGTCGCGCTGCGGCTCGTCTGTGCGACGCCGGAGCTCCACCTGCAACATTGCAGCCTTACTTTATTACGTGCCCATAACGAAGTAAAAAAAAAATACATAAGCATCGTAACTAAAATATCGATTAGTATCGATATTAAATTATACTAGCTGCTGCCCGCTACTCTGTTCGCGTGTGTGTTTTTCAGGGATAAATTATTCATATAAACCTTCCTCTTTTTGTCTATTGATGAAAACTGTATCAAGATCCGCTGCGTAGTTTTGAAGCGTAGAGACAGCGGGAAGCGACTTTGTTTTTTACTATGTAGATATGTACAAACACATACCGATTTGTCTAAAGGTCCACATCGAAGTTAGTTTTGGTAGAGCAAATTTTGCAATATAACTTTCTATAACTTTCTGTAATTTGTTGTTGCCAAAAAAAAAAAGTCACTTTAGTGAGGAAAAAAGCATTTCTACAAGATTGAAGTTGATGTACCTCACATCGCCTTGATCACCACCATCGATCGAATATTGTAGTAAAAACGGTCGATCGCTGATCTCACATATTATCGGTGGGCTAACGTCAGCCGAGTGGATAACTCATAAAGTACTGAATGACTGACATGTCAGTATAGTATTGCATCTATAGTACTATAAGAACCATAGAGACCAGTGTAGTGATCCATTACCTCTCCGTCGTCCCCGGCCGCGCTCTCGGCGGCCTCGGTCCCGCCGTCGTCGGACTCGTCGTCCGGCAGCCGCGCCGACTCCGACAGCTCGCTGCCGCCGCTGCTGTCCTGGTACTCACCTGGCCAGTTACATAACATTACTACCGAACGACATCGTTTTTACTATTTTAGACATTCAACTTGCATACTGTTGTTTTTGTCTGCCATGAAACCTATAAGAATAGATCGAACAGGCCACCACTCTTATTATACGCGATTTAGTTTAGAAAAAACGTTTCTTATTCAAAATCGATAAGACAGTCGTTTGTTCGGCATTACAAATTACGTTTGTCACTCAAAAGTAGCAATACTCACTTTGTTGATCCCGTATCTCCCCATTACAATCCTTCGGTATGAAGGGAATACACTTGCGATGCGCGTTGTAGTGGCAGTCTTTGCACTGGAAGCCCTGCTTGAAGAGGCCGCGGAGCAGCTTCTTGCAGTGGCGGCACACGGTGGGGCGCGTGTACGAGTGCACCTCGAAGGTGTGCGGGATGGCGGCGCCCGAGCCCGCGCTGGCCGCGCTCCAGCCGCCCAGCGAGCCCGCGCCGATCTGTAGTGGAGGCACGACACACTTCTGTTTACTTAAAAACATTTTATTATTATAGCTAGCCCATATTGTCCAACTGCTGAGCAGAAGCCACCCTCCATTCCGTCCAACGGTCACGATTCTGTGCTACTTCGTTCCAATTCTCAAGAAAGACATCCAGTACGTCCCGCCATGTCCTTCGTGGTCTGCCGCGACCCCGTGTCACCGTTTGAGGGCACCAATCCTGAGTTTTGCGGGCCCACATACAAACATACTATTTATTATTGTTAGCCCGCAAACTGTCATAGAAGTTCTTTCTAGCGAGTTTGTTATAGCGCTGCATAGTTCTCTAGCTCGTGGCCATAGTTGGAACTAACGCCGCCATCTTGTTTTTGTAACACTATTTCTATAGACCATTTCATAAATGTTTACCGACCCTGAAAATGTTATTCAAGCGCTACGCTGCACTAACAGTGGATAATACTGTCAAGTTATTTCCACTTAGAGTGCCCCACATGTTTGTTACTTTTAATTCTGCTGCTATGGATTTCCTTGCTGGAAATTTCGCCGCGAGATTTTGATGTCGATTTGTCGCTTCTGATTCAACATGACTGATAAAATAAGTGACACAAACTCAGCGCTCTTTCGCAGGGAAGCTTCAGCCTGTAGCCCCATTGGTGGTAATGGGTAAAAATTATGATTTCGATTTGAATAAACATCTATATGTGATCAATTTAATAATAAAACAATGTTTTTTTTTTAAATAAATTAGCTAGAAATAACCCACAGACGAGACGGATTATTTTTGCTTCGTTATTTGAATAAACCTGAGAGAAGACCCAATATAATTGGATGTATGGGTACTCAGTGTTTTTGGGCCAAATCAAATTTCTTTCCCACAACTTAGTCTTATTTTGGGTCAGTTCTGAATTGGATGATGGGCAACATGGGAATTGAAAATAAAACGAAATATATTAAAATAAGTCATTTATTTAAAAACAAAATATATTTATTCCTCAAATGCTACCCACCACCCGATTTTTGTTAGTTTTACAAATTAAAGTAAACAATACTTGTATCTAAACTTAATACTTTCAGTATTAGAAAATAAAGAGAAAACTTTATAAAATACTCAATACAAGTTACTACTAAACATACTAAAACTTCGTAAAAGTTTACAAAATATACATAAATCAACTTAAAGGATTTCCATAAACTTCAAACATTAGATACGAATATAACCGATTTTAAAATAGATTTTCTAGCATTTTATTATTTTATTTAGTTTGGCAAATGCAAAGATTTTGATCTTCGAGCAAATGCTTGTTGATTTCATAATCATCTTGGGGGCCGTCCATTAATCACGTGATGTTTTTTTTTAGCATTTTTTAACCTCCCCCTCCCCCTAGGTGATACGTGATGAGGTTTAAGACTAACCCCCCGTCCCCACCCAAAATCACGTGTATTTTTAGTACCTACACAGAATCTATTTTTTTTTAGAATATTATCATTAAATACAGGTAATTCGTACGTTGCCTTGCAACGGCGATTCAAGGTCACACTACAAGCCGCTTTTCGGTTTAGAATCGCGCGTTTGACGAAAAAATAAATACACGTGATATCTTACTACACCCCCCTCCCCTCTTGTGATATTTCGTAATTTTCGCTACCCCCTCCCCCCCCCCCTTTCAAGCCTCACGTGATTAATGGACGGTCACTTGGTTTTGGGCGGTTAGGTAACCGCATGAACAATTCGCATGACATTATAACGACTTCAATTAGGAAATGCTGTATTGGAAAAAATATTATGATAATTATTTATTTCCTCTATAACATACGAGTGTACTGTTTGTTTATCGTGAGATTTAAATAAAAACAATTATTTCCTATATCTGGAATGTTCGTATTTCTAAGAAAATATTATCAAAATATTTGAGCTTGTTTAACGCCTCCTAAGTATATTATAACTGTGATACTTTAACTTCTCAATGCTACAGTTTTCACAAATAAGTAAGATCTACAAAACTAAATGTTATTCTTGTGTATACAAGCTTGATTTAAAATATGTTTGTGCTAAGTTATGCTTATAAAGTTATAATAACCTATGTTAATGGATATAGCAAATGCAGGAATATAATAAATATATTATTATAAAAATATAAGTAATACTCTTGACACATTCGTAAGTAATTAATTGTATACTCATTTATTTTAAATTTAAAAATGCAAATTGTATTTAATACTGCAATTCTGTACCTACTGTACCTAGACAGATAGTCTTACAAAGAAATATAAATCTCTTCTGTTCAATAATGAGATTTTTCCAATCATTCAAAATTAAGTAAATACTTTTAAAGTTGTAACATTTAATAATTACGAAATTGATGTTACAGACAGATTCTACATGACCAGTTTCGACAAACTTTCCATTTGTAATCTCAGAGATTCTTCCCTTCCTTACTATCCGTTACTGCTACATAAAGTTATCGATGTACAAGACTTACATTTACAGCACCCACCTCTAAATTTCTTTAAAAACTTTATATTCCTTTAACTGATGAAGTTAAAATATCAGCAAGGCTCTCGATGTGTTTACGAGTAGCAATAAAGCTATGCTGAATTATTGCGTAAATTTCCTTTGCTAATGTGATGTTGTTGGCTTGCTGCACGCTTTGGTGCAAACTGTAAGTGCAGCAAGTATTTGTACAAATAAATAATTAAAAACAAAAATTGCTCTTCACAACTGGTATGTACAGGACTGTATGGAACAGTTGTTCATCATTCAAACATTCAATGTCGGGGTTGGGAATGACGTACTGAGTACACGGTAACGGATTGTATCATCGATAACTCCTCTTACTCGTAAAAACATTGCTACTACTAGATACGGTTTCATCAGAGATTCCCCCCTCCTTTTCCTACGCAACTCCCGTATGATTAGTCTCCTTCTAGTTATCTTTATCAGTGACGAGCCTGGCGAGGCGCCTTACCAGCGACGTGGTGTCGTCGTGCGAGGCGTGCGAGTGCGTGGAGGCGCGCGAGGGACTGCGGCCGCCCGACACGCGCCGCACGCCCGCGCCGCCCGCGCCCGCCGCGCCCGGCGTCACCGGAGACGTGCAGTTTGACGGGACTTTGACGGCGCAGCGTTTGTGGTAGTTTAAGCCGCACCCTGGAATTATTGAAGAACGGTTGGTAAAAGATATAAAATTCATTTCATCGCAGCATCTCAAGAACTGATCTATAGTCATTTCACATTTACTTTACCGGTATGTTTTCAGTCCAAAAACAACTTTGTTGAAACCACAATAAAGACCCCAGCGATGAACTTGTTGGCAGCATCCAACAGCGTGCTGGTTATAACGAGAGTAGAGGTTACTGTGATGTTTACAGTGTTTAATTTGTGAAAGGACTGTGGTCCGCAAGAACAGGGTAACAGACGTTAACATCCCAAAAGTTGGCTACTGCGTTGCTTGCCATCTCACGTTCTCTTTTATTGCGGGTGAATCGATGAAGTCATCAGTTATCAGATCGAGCACTTCAGATTATGTTTTGATCAGTCATCCAATAACGTAGGTTAAACCGACGATGCGGCGGTGGATATTTAGCAGCTTACCTTCACACTTGAGCCCTTGCCGCACTAGTCCGAACAGCATCTCTCCGCAGAAGTCGCAGAAGGTGGGCGCCTTGTACGAGTGCACGGCAAGCGCGTGCGGCCGCGGCGCCGGCGCAGCCTCCGCGCCGCCGTCGCATAGCAACGCTGTAACAACATTAGTATTTCAATGTAGATTATATACAGACCTGAATGACATTAGTCTCTATTAGGATTAGTATTTATGGAGTCGGAAACTCATTACTTATTGAATCAGCATAGCTCACAGTAGCAGTACACAGTGTAGCTCAAAATTATTATTAATTCGTTTATTGCAGGCATAGTGACTGGCTAATTTCCTATGTAAACTCTCTAGTTTAATTTTTCAGTCAAATTGACAAGTCTAAAATGCCCGTCATTTCTGAAGGACTAGCAGGGTGCTGTCGTAGATAACTTCAATTCGTGACATTTAATTCAGACACTGACATCCATACTCACGGTTGGCAGTGAGCACGATCTCGACGAGGGTCTCGTCGGTGACGTCGGAGGCCGAGTTGATGAGCTGCAGCACGTTGGGCGAGCAGTAGTCGTGCCGGAACAGCAGGATTCGGTCGTACAGCCGGTTCAGGCCGTTATCCGGGATCTGTACAGATGATTTCAGTTAGCAATACAGACGGCGCGGCGGCGGCGCATACTGCCTTAGTTTGGAAACTGCTGGATTAGTGTATTTTAGGGCTGAATTCTTAATCTTGTTTCTTGCATAGCTCGTTATTTGGAGAATTGAGTTCGTAAAAAATCACTCGTATTTCACTATTCTTACAGGATTATCGTTGAGTAGTTTGTCCCTGTTTGGTCTCTTTGGAAACTTACATATTTTTGGACTGGTATTAGTTCCTAAACCATCAAGTTATAGCTGAAATACCAACCCTGAGAGCTAAGCCAGGAACAATCTCACCTTATCATGCACGAACTTGACGGCGAGCTCCTTGAGGTGCCCGAGGGTGAGCAGATGCGCCGGCGCCGCCACCGCGTCGCGCACCACGCCCAGTTGGAATAGGAACGTCACGTCGTCCTCCATGCCGCCGCCTCACCTAAACAAAACACAACGCTCTTAGAATGGCCACAAGTCATAGAACATATGGAATACGAATAAGGGAGTGAGACAATCCTGTACTGCCTATCCTGTTGTTTGCACTTTACAAAAATGGATGATGCTGCAGAAAATGCAAAACTCGAAGCAAAGTTCTGGGCTGATTCAATTTAGATTTCCATCGACATTCGACACGCTAAGAAGAGGTGCATTAAATAAAAGTAAATAGTCCGACGCGCTGTCAGTCGCATCGTACGAACGGAAACGAAGCGAATGACGCTGTTTTCGTTTTAAGTGCAAGGACATAAGTACAGTTCTTTCTGACCAGCTCAATATTATTCCACGGCGATGGGTGTGGCCCTAAGATAGAAAGACAGAAAGAATAGGTTATTGCAGATGCTGAAATATGCTAAAAATATAATCGGTATTCCGACAATTGATGTTGTCGAAATATCCGATTGATGATGCACCGTCTCTTTAAATCTCTCTTTATATAGAATTTTATCTATAGGTTATTCTTTATGAGCTTCAATACCTCATAGGTATTAATCTAAAATGTGATAAGTTATGAATCTGCGAAATCCATGATCTTAAGTGGACGATTGAGGGCCGATATACATGTGAAAGTTTATCACCTAAAGTACCAAAAATGACATTGCACACACGTTGAAAAAACAAGTAATTTTCCTTATTATTATTTCACTTTATCACTAACAAAAATATTTTTTTTCGGGTATTATTTATATTGGACAACCGGACGCTGTGCTTGCGCACTGGCCTTGTGCGGAGAAATTGTGACACTGTTGCATCCTAGGAGAGTGATTGCGTATAAGTGCACACGCACTCAAGCTAAATCAAAATCATTTAATGTTAGGACAAAGGTTGAACAGCTCAATCTTTGTTTTGTCGGTGTTAGTCTGTGGTTTTTTTGTTATCTTGAACCTTTTAATTTTCTTCTACACACGTGCATTTAGGGTCTACGGAATTGCTACGAAACTTCGTAGGTCGTACACGTAATTTCGCAGGAAAGTACAGAGTAACGTAGCCGTAAGTCGTCGTAGCAGAACCCACCGCAACTTAAATGAACAAGGTAAAGTATAGCACACCTTGAAAACGTGTTAACCTTTAATGGTTATTAATAACTTAACAGGCATCTGTGCCTGTTAAGTTATTAGACTATGAGCTGGTTTAAGACAAAGAATACTTTTAAACCGGTAGTTAAAGTAGTTCCCATGGGATGATTCCCAACTTGCATGTGGGCAAGCCGCGGGCTAAAGCTAGTATGCTAGTAAGCCAAAAGTTTTATTTAACACCAATCCATTTCTGTTCCATACCCGAGCATTCGATCGACAAGACAAGATTTCGCCGGTTATAGAGATTATTAGAGATCAGGGTCCATCCGTAGCGGTCCGAGGATTATCTAATATTTCCAATTGCACACAGATTAATTTGTTATCTGCTCCGTTTACGGTTCACGTAAACAGCTGATAGGGTAAACACGACTATTGTTGACAGTTGACACCCCACCTATTATCGACACCCAAACAGTTTTTATAAAAAAAAAACTTCTTGTAATGTTGCTTATACGGTTATAAATTGGGTTTATGGGTATAATTTATACTTTATTATATTGGTGCTACAGCACTGTCTGAAAAGCTAGACTAGACTAGATCGAAGCGGTATTAGCGGAAAATTTTCGGCCTGCTCTTACAGTCTGCATTCTCTTAATTAGTTCTAAACTTTCTATATAACGTTCTGGATAAAGTTACTCCAATCTACGAAGTGCAAACTAGTTTCCCCCGCGCTTGCATCCTATGTTCTCTTAAGTTCCGAAGTTCTTCTGCCGTCTGCGTATCTTGACAACTTCTTGTGTGAATGCACAAACCAGTACCTAATCAATACAAAGATTATTAAACTGGCTTTGGGGAGCTAAAGCTGCATCCCCTCAACATAATTCTGCTTGCGCCCATATTAACATCTTCAGCACGACACAAAATAATGAAAATAATAAGATTTTTCAGTTAAGAATAAGTTCAAGTGCAAAAGCGTTTTTTGACCGAGTTCGAGGACAAAAGATACCGAAGACGAAAAAAAAACAACAATAAGATTAGCTTTATTTGTTTTTAATCAACCCAAAGACTATACTACATTTATGGAAAATTATCAGAAGTTATTCGACAACAGTAAAGGGTGTTAATATATGTATTTCAAATGGCAATAATTGGGGAAAATGTGTCAATGACCCGGCAAAAATACTTTTCATGTTTAAATTACTTTTTAGTGTTTTAGTTATTATCCAGTATTCATTTTATCTTTCAAAAACGTTTATTTTCACTTGCAACTCGCTCAATCGATTCTTTTGAGTGAGAAGCACAGAGAAGTCCTTAAAGAGTTGATAATTGGGTGTTTTACCCTACAACATGCACCGAGGTACTTACACGTGCTAATGTTACAAAAACGAAGGCCTCTGATGTTTGGTGCTCTGATTCAAAGGTGTAAGCTATAGACACTTGACCTTAGTCAATGGGTTTGTTCAAGTTGGAATGGAAAGGTTAGGAGGAATTTGGGTGCATGACAATTGTTGAGCATACACTGAAGAGCCGAGAAAACGGTTCTATTAGCGGCATATAAAAGTAACATAAACAGGAAGCCAAGTCGCGTCGATTTTTTGCAACTAATCTATTGTAAGTTGCTTGAAAATAGTGTTTTAAGTAATGAATACTTCAAAATTCACAGGAATTGCAACCGCTTCGTATTTACGTGCGGTACAACAACGTAATCCGCTTACGTTACAGACTATTGTGCAATTCCTGCAACTGTCGTGTCCACCCTCATATAAGCGCGCCTTCATATTGTAATATGATCGCTGTTTTATTTATTCGGCTTCGTCTGGTCTGCGGAGGAATTTGAGATACTTTTCTTTACTTAGTAGTACTATAACTATATATATGACAACAGTTATGTCAATATCTGGTGGATTATGACGGTTTAAGAGTGATTTGCTATCATATATTTTCTGTTTCGAAGTTTAGGTGTTCAGAAAAATATTCCAGGCCGATCCTCTCAGTAAATCGTAGTAGTTTTACAGGTCGCTCTACGAGCTGGTGCTGTATTACTGAACATATTCAGTATCAGACAGATTTAAAGCTAGCATGTTTACACTAAGCTCGACCCAACTCGTGTATAATGATAGTGTTATTAACTGCTAATGAGCTCGTTTGAGCTGCTAATGGTGACTAATGGCTACTAATAGCGAAAGGTTAATCCAAAGGTAAGTAAAACAACACAGCCGGATTGGTCGCCGCGTGGCAGTAGGCTACTGCAATGTGATAAGGTTAAATGGCTGCAGTAAAGATTAGCTGCGGTGGTATCGGATACCTTTGCTCTTTACCATTCTGTAGATTAAACGTTCACTTTCGTTATTAGTGACACGTTTTATAATAATAATAAAAACATTTTACTGTCGAGTGTCGGGCATCACGGTCCATAGGGTTAGGCATTGTCTGCTTTTAGGGTATGGTTATCCCAAAGGCTGCTGGTGTAAAATATTTGGTAGTAGGTCTTATAAGAGTTAGTTTCACGGGAACTGAACAACCATGAAATCTACTGCATAATATCATATTTCCCCTCACAGCCCTGCGCTCCCTTTCCATATCCAAGTCGTCTTTTAATTCTTCAGTAACAATGTGGCCTAAATACTTAAAGTGGGTAACTCTCTGCAAAAGCGAACCATTTAGTTTTACAGAAGGGACAAATTTTGGATTTTACCTACAAAAATCTTGACCAAAAGACGTTTTGTATTCCGCTGTTTTCTTCTTCAAAACTAAACTGATCTAAATAATTCTTATATCAAAATTTAGAGGAAAAGTATATCTATACTTCTATTATTTTTTTTTTGTTAAAAACTTATCTAATTTGTCTGATAGTCGTCTGAACATGGCGGTAAAAACGGGCTTTTTTTGAGGTTTTTGGATTATCATAATTCTTTTAGTGATTATGTTTTGAAAAAAAAAGGAAATGATGAAAAAGACCTAGATTTTTTGGAAAAAAATCATTGCTCTAGACGCATTATCCACGAAGAAAACAGCGGAATACGTTTGTATGGAGAAAGGCCCACTAGAGTCCCCTCTTAATGTTCGTAGGTGCAATCTAGGCAGATAGCTACCTTAGGTAACATGTCTGAACTAATACGAGATTAGTAGATCGACTTACATACTGCCACACTACTGCATTACCCGAATTTATCTTCTACCTGCCCTTGACCTATGTAACTAGAGGTCGGCGCAACTCTTTTTTCTCACCATTATCTCGTGTCAACCGACACGCTTCATTTACTTATTTCTCTCTCAAATCATTCCTCACCGAATCCATCCTCTTCATCCTTCATATTCTCTTCGTTAGTCTTTCTCGCTCTCTCACATCCATCAACACTTATATTGATTATTATATTGAAGAAATTGTGCTACAATCTTATTTCCAAAAATATGGGTTACGAAGACTGCTCCCACTTAGCGTAAGTGCAAATTTCAAAGCCGACGTTGTTTTCAAAATATATTTTGATAACCCCCTCGTGTGAAGTGTTATGTATGTCACATACGTCAGTATTTTCATGACCGTGGCCCCATTAGGTACACATTGGTCCAATAATATTGGAAAACAGTACTTTCCGTCACGATTGATGCTACACGTGGCACTATTCAGCCCTGAACTTGGCTCGTGTTGTGCAAGATAACGCGTTACTAACGACGGCCTGTAAACAAACGCATGCGTAACGATTAGCAGGCATGTAGTTTTGAGAGATGACGTCATAGTGTTAGCTTTGACCTAGGTGACCTTAGATATTTGAGGGCGAAGGGTATTCCACTTTTTTGGATAAAAGGCAGATCGGGACTTCCTAAGTCAGTCTAGGATATTAGAATAATATTAAATGTTCAAAATCACCGTGTATCAGAAGTGAATTCACATTCTTTCTCTTATGACGTGAGAACTTCATCAAAATCACAATATTTTTATTTTACATAGGCCCACTGTTGGTTTTCTAAAAGGTTCCTTTAGTTAGCCATCTAACTGGAGGTACAGCGAATTCTTGTTCTGTCATCTAATGACTGACCCATGACAGCAACCCCTTGCTGTTGTGGCTCAGCTCATTAGATCATATAATTAGTCTCGTTTCAGGTTCATTTGTCACACATTTTTTTGATATCACACACATTTAAAAATAAATACATTCTACCAAAAGCCAACAATGTGTACGGAATGAGGGTTGCAGAATATTTAATACCTTACTTTCTTAATAAACTTCCAGAAGACTTACAACACCAGCCGGCCTAGCATGACCGCCGTAGAAACGAGCTATGTCTACGGAAGAATCGACAATTTGACAGATATTTCTATCTTCCCAAGCATGGCGATATTAAGAATGTAGAAAAGAAATGTTTCTTTTCTTCAGTCGACACAAGTCTACAACGTCGAGCATGACGACCATATTTTCTCTTCTTTTGACATTTGGGGGTAGAAACATTACTTCTGACAAATGTCAAACTAGTCTTAATAAAAACTAAATACGAGAAATACGTTTCTTGGTTGCGTTGAGTTACGTTCAAAAGGTTGAAATGTTATGTAAAATATTTAGGTTTAATTTCGCGAAAAAGATCCAAGATGCAGCAACACCATCCCGCCAACGAAAAATGAAAAACTCGTGCAATTGGCAACTTTTTTTTGTTAACTAAACGTAACCTTTTAACTTTCCATAGCAACGTCCCCGTTGCTATGGAAAGAATTTCTGTCTATGTCTTCGTAGAAACGCGAGTCGACGGTGCGCGCCATGCTCGGCCAGAAGAAATGACAAGTTGTAAAGAAAAGATTTCTTGTCGTTTCTTGGTAGAATAGAGATAGAACGGTCATGCTAGGGGGGCAGTTCGAAAAGCTATATCGAAACGTTTCTTTTCACAAAGGGTTACCTTGAAAAATATTAGTGTCTACTTATAATAATCAATGAACGGCCCGCACACACAGACAAACTCTGAGAGGTTAGCGTTATGTGGCATAATCAACCTTTTATTTTTACAAGGTGTTGTTTTGCATCCTCGTCAAAATTCAAGAGGTTGTCACAAAAGACATAATTAATCTATTTAAATTACGGTACCTACTTAAATATTAATAAAGACTGCTTTTTTGTTGTTTAAGTTTTGTCAGTATTTCAGAAATACCTATAAGAAATAATATATAAGTAGTGTTAACTGTCACCAAACACTGATTATATCTATGTATTAATAGCTGTAGCTACACGGCATGCGTTGCAATGCACTTTTTCCCCTACCCTACATACGAACCCTACTCTACCTACCCTACCTACGTACCTACCTACCCTACCTTACCTTTAACCATATAGTTCGGTACGGGCCCCCGAAGGGGCTCGACGCTCATACCTCCGCTGGCTTGGTATCGGCCCCGAAAGGGGCTAGCAATTAAGTCATTCGTCGTCCTCATTATTTATGTAAATATTTAATATTCTGATTATCAAATACTACGAGTGTGCGTTAATTAAGGGAGTTGGATAAAAATCTCATATAATAACGCCATTAAAACTTCTGTATTTAGCGTGCAAGTTTCTTAATTTGCCCTTATAAAATGCAAGTGCATAAATACGGTCATCGCCATTTTGGCGGCAGTGCCGGTCGAGGCTAAAAATCATAAAAAATGTGGTTTTCGAACATTCTATCTCCACTACATGGACAATAATGATCTCGTCGTTTAATTATGGTGCGAATTCATCCATAGTTCAATTTAAATAAGCAGTGGTAATGATGAATTTTGATATCTAAATTCGAAGTTTCGCGCCAATCGTGCGTGTTTACATTTTTATATTTCACATATAACACAAACACGCGTATAGATTCGGTAACAATTATGACAAATATCATTCCAAATATTATAAACCACATGAAAATGCCCAGATCTTAGCGTTATTTACTAAAACAGGACCAATAACACGTAATATTCATTACCACCACTCAATTTGAATTTGAAATAGACGACCATTTGTTTTTTTTTTTTATTATTGTGATGTGTGAAAGCGATTATTCCAATCGATTATTTTTTTATAAACAACGATTTACTCGAGTAATTAAATTAAGGAATTTAACAAATCTATGGATGAAAATTAAAATTAATTTATTTTGAGCGTAAATACAATAAATATTTATTATAATATTTTTTTTAAGCTTTATAATGGTAATCTTAATTGTTTTTCGTACATTCTGACCCAACAATAAACAGCACAAACTGATATTATGACTAAATTCGCGCCGATTTTTTTTCTATTTCATAATTTAAATTAGGAATTTGTTCTCTGTTCCAATTTATTTTGTAGGTATTTAAATTTACTATTTATACAGGGTGATTGGAAGATGGGTGCAAAGATTTAAGGTGAAGATAGTATAGACAATTTAGGACCATTTAAGCCATGGTTGTCTTAGACGAAGTCTTACCAAATTTTTTTAACCAAATTTTTAAGTTTTTTTTCGGAAATTCTCAAAATTTAATGTAAACTGCATAATTATGGCCAAATTGAATGATAAATGAATTCATTTTTTATTTATTTAATTAAAGTAATGTGTAAGCAATCAAGCAAAACATGTTTTAGGCTTCTGTGTCATTAGACATTTTTTTTACAGACATTTAAAGATCAGAAAAAATAAAAAAATTGTACAATACGTCTTTTAAACCTTATTCAAAAAAAAAACGGAGGGTGCTTTTTTTGTTCAAACCTTTTTGAAGACATGCTTGATAATCGCTCTTTCTTTTGAGGTATCATTTATGCGGATATCTTACAAATTATTGAAATTAGGACCTAATAAACCAAATCGAGGGAGAAATTTTAAATTTTAGGCAGTCTAACAAAACACAAAATTTTTGCTTAAAAGAATACTTTATGTGCTCGAAATGATAACATTGTTCAATTCTAAGAATTTTTGGCACATGCAGGAACCAATTGAGGGGAACCCATTGAGGGGATTCTCTAAACAATGGCCACCGAGCGCGGTGCGACGGCATTTCCAGGTAGAACGCCCAATGAATAGCAAAAAGCGATAAAGAGTTGGTTTTTACAGCAAAATGGTCTTAGTTACTGAGGCAACAAAGTCGTTTTTCTTTAGTCAGGGTCAGTCGGTCCGTGATGAAGCCGTTACATCTTTTACTTATTAGTCAAACTACTGCCCTTGTGAGTGGACGTTGTCGTGTTGATTCACAATTTACCGTGTTCAGTTGTAGCCCTTTGCGTTCCTGCACGTGTTGTTTGCGTTAGTTTTGAACTTTTTTGTTTCACCGTGTCCAGTCGTAGCCTCGCGCTCCTGCACGTGTTGATTTTTGACTTAATTGTGTTGAGTTGACGTTTAGTGCGCTCCTACGCCGTTTTTCTTAATTGTTAAGTGACTATGGCTACTTTTTCCAATCAAGAATATGCGGATATCGTATTTATGTACGGTAGAGCAGACGGCAATGGATCTTTGGCGCGACGGATGTATCAAGAGCGCTATCCGAATCGCAGGATACCGAATGTCCGAGTGTTTTACAACACGTTTCGTCGTCTTGCCCAAGATGGGTTTCACCGCGTGGAACCTGGAGTCAACCCGGGCAGACACGAAACTGCCGTCGACGAAGACATTTTAGCAGCATTTCAAGCGGATCCTACTACCAGTACTAGAGCAGTAGCTCGAAATTTAAACATTTCTCAATGGAAGGTGTGGCATACAATGCACCAAAATGATAAGTATCCGTTCCATGGCAGGAGTGTGCAAGGTCTAGTAGAGCAAGATCCTCAAAGAAGAATTCAGTTCTGCCGTTTCCTCCTCAACAGAGACATCGAAGATGCGTGGTTTCTGAAATCAATCTTGTGGACGGATGAAAGTAAATTTTCAAGGGAAGGTATTACAAACTTTCACAACATCCATGAATGGGCCGAATCCACATTTTAAGAAGCAGGTGTCATTTCAGATGAAATTCTCTGTGAATGTATGGGCTGGAATAATTGGCAGAACATTGATTGGGCCCCACTTTTTGCCTGATCGATTGAATGGCGAAAATTATTTGCAATTTCTGCAAATTGATTTACCACTGCTGATAGAGGAATCAGGTGTCCCGATCTTCGAAAGAGACCGAACAGTCATCTTTCAGCAAGACGGCTGTCCAGCGCATTGGACTTTAAATGTAAGGGAACACCTCAACAATTGCTTTCCTGATAGCTGGATCGGCAGGGATGGACCCATCCCTTGGCCCGCTCGCTCCCCAGATCTGACCCCGTTGGACTTTTTCGTGTGGGGCCGGGCCAAGGAACTGGTGTATAACAACAAAGAAATTAACACTAGAGAAGAATTGATACAAAGAATAAATTCAGCGTTTGAGACAATGAAGCAGGAGATGATGTTGAAAATAACGACTACAGAAGTTAGAAGACGGGGCCGTGCTTGTATTAGGAATCACGGCCGTCATTTTGAACATGAAAAATAAATAATTTTAATTCAAATGTTGTTTTAATTAGTCTGCCTAAAATAAAAAAAAATCTCCCTCAAATTGGTTTGTAGGCCCTAATTTCAATAATTTGTAAGATATCCGCATAAATGATACCTCAAAAGAAAGAGCGATTATCAAGCATGTCTTCAAAAAGGTTTGAACAAAAAAAGCACCCTCCGTTTTTTTTTTGAATAAGGTTTAAAAGACGTATTGTACAATTTTTTTATTTTTTCTGATCTTTAAATGTCTGTAAAAAAAATGTCTAATGACACAGAAGCCTAAAACATGTTTTGCTTGATTGCTTACACATTACTTTAATTAAATAAATAAAAAATGAATTCATTTATCATTCAATTTGGCCATAATTATGCAGTTTACATTAAATTTTGAGAATTTCCGAAAAAAAACTTAAAAATTTGGTTAAAAATATTTGGTAAGACTTCGTCTAAGACAACCATGGCTTAAATGGTTCTAAATTGTCTGTACTATCTTCGCCTTAAAGCTTTGCACCCATCTTCCAATCACCCTGTATGTTATTATTTCTATTTTTCTTATAGATAATTTATTGTGAATTTTGTTTTGATCTATCCGAAGGTTGGTAGAATGCCAAGGATCTCGGTAGGCATAGTAAAAAAGAATTATGTAGTTTGATTATTGGTTAGGAGGTTGGGTTGGTTAATGGGTATTTACTCTTTTATCAGCCTGCTCTGTCCCACTGCTGATTAAAAGCGCCCATGTCTTTCCAATTTTATTTATCTTTTGCGTTCTCCGACCAATAATTTCAATCGATACTATTTTTTTGATACCTACTTAGATAAGCTTGGGTATAACAACCCCAAAAACTAAAAATACAATTTTAAACACAACTCTACAAAATATACGAGTAAGACTCATGTGCTGATGGTTCTGGTTCATATCACGGATATTCACGGCCTATGATGGATAACCTGAAATTGGCAGATATAAAAAAAAACCTTTTTAGACTGTACAGCGACCCGCTTTGAAAGAATAAACTAATCTTCCTTGAAACGGCTTATGCATTGCTGATTGTCAACCATCATCATCATCTGTCTGTCTAGCGTCTTCCCAACTTTGTTGGGGTCGGCTTCTAGTCTACCCGGATGCAGCTCTATACCCGTACTTTAAATAGAGCGACCTGCGACTGTCTATCTGACCTCCTCAAACCAGTTAATATATATAGGGTAGCACGACACCCCTTGGTAAGACTGGCTGTCCTACTTTCGGGCCACTGACTACCTGTAACATAACAATAACCCAACCATACGATACACAATTTTGAAAGAATGTAATTTATCTTTGGTGGATCAAAAAAAATATTTACTACTAGCTGTCCCGCGCGCGTATTGCCGAACTGTATACTGACCCAGACTGGGGTTGCTCTGAGTTTGATCGCAGTTTGCCTTTTTAGTTGAAGAGTAAACTGTATATCTATTCAGAGAGTGTCTGAATCAATATACATTTTGCTTTAAAATACTAGAGCAAAATACATACGAGTCCAGACGGCGAATTTACAAAGGCTATTTGAGTGACCAGCCAGACTCTAATAGATAAGCTTTTGTTCATGCATATTACTCGCCAAAAACTAATCTATCTCAGTAAAAAAAAATACTCAAATGGACTAGCTTTTTGCCTGGATATTTTCAAAGAAAGTGCACGGACAAAAGGGATGATGACTGGGTAAAGAAAACGATATCCTATTTTGTCTGTCAATCAGGTAATACAAAAATATTAGATACGTATTTTTTGTTATATCAAGTTAACAAAAAAATACTTAGTTAAAACGCATTCAAGTTGGAGAGTGGGGGGCTCACTATGTCAAAACTAGGTATAAAATGTACTGAGCCATGACGTCATGCGCCATTTCAACTCAAAATATCTCCGTAATTTTAAGATTACGAGAAAAAAAAATACGTGTCAAATACTTTTTAATAATGTAACCGATAGACAAATAAATAAAAATTAGTCACCATCCCTATTGTACACATCCAGGAGAATTTGGATGCAAGAGCGAGCGAAGCGAGCGAAGCGAGCTCTGGACTTGGGGCACCCCAACTCGGTCAGGTTAGGTTCGAAGGGGATGCCGGGGTCTAGCGAGCGAGCGGAGCGAGCGAACTAAGACCCCGACTTCCCTTTCGTGTTAGGTTACTGTAAACCCTGCAGAAAGAAACAGGATCCCCGCGTAGCGGGGCTACGTCGACTATGCTTTATAAGCGAATATAAAATGTTTTGAGGTGTCACAGTTTGCTTTACATATGCATACATTATCAGATTGCTCTGAGCTCGTATGTACTTTGCTCCAATTTGTTGCGAGCAAAATGCATACCTTCTCATATTGCTCTGAGCTCGTATGCACTTTGCGCCAATTTATTTGTGAGTTTAATGAGCACGATGTAGTTCAGTTCAGACTACGGGTGTCTGGGTCAGTAATACAGTTTGGCAATACGCGTCCCGCGCAACTTCGTCTGAGTCACATTTTCCCCGTTTTCTCCTATTGGTCGTAGCGTGCTGATACTTCCTACTGTACCCCATTGGCATATATATATATATATATATGCCTATATTACTTATAATACCTCCAAGAATATGTGTAAAAAGTTTCATGATGATCGGTTGAGTAGTTTTCGCGTAAAAGCGTAACAAACAAACTTAATTTTGCATTTATAATATTAGCTAAGATTCCTTCCAAGATCCTGGTCATTCTTTATTCAAACATTAGATATTAAACAATGAAATTCTCAATAATTATGTAGTAAAATTAATACTTATTTTAAATTATGAGAATGGCGAGCGCATTCTTAATTTAAATTTTGAAATAGAAAATAATCGGCGCGAATTAAGCCTAAGGTGCTGCCTGTGCTTAAATTTTAAAATCATTCCATTTTCTGTTTTTTTCTTTGCTTGAACTTTGAGACTTAATTTCTTGTTATATTTCACGCTGCTGGAAAGTTTCTCCTATCTATAAGTTTCTCAAAGAAAGAAAATCATCAAAATGTTGATTTGGTTTTTTTTTGGGTTTACAGACTTCTGTCGTTCTTTTTAGTAATAAATCTCCTTCTCTTGAAGTCAACGTTCATTAATTAATTATAAGATGCTTTCGATCTAATAATTACTTAATTAAATTGTTAAAAAATATGGTATTTTATGACCTAATTCTATATTAAATAATTATTTGAAATTTTACCAACGAGTTTTTATTCAGTCTCAACTCTTTTTTCCAAACTCGATTTTATTACGATTATCGATTAGGCTGAATGCAACATATTAATCGTAATTATGAAACCCGGGTTTTCGGTCAGCACTAAGAAGTGTTATGTAACAACATAGTTTTTAGTAATATTTGTCAAGATTTTGATTGTGTTTTTATTTGAAATTGTGTATGAAAAATGGCAAAAATAAGAACGGAGATAGAATGTTACTGTTTTTATTTTGCCTTTTCGAATTCTTTTAGCATACGAGAAGCTTGCCTATGTACATTATTTACGGCGCATCTAAGGTACCTACTTTTTGGAAGGGTGTAGTAATATGTATTTTACACATATTTCGCAATAGACTGACTCCGATTTAGCGACTTCAACACGATATTGGAGATATTAACATCAAATTTATCGTACGAAACAGATCCCATGACATATTTTTCACAGTAAAATTGAATCCTGAAAGTTGATGAAAATATCGTGAATTTCATGACAATTCGAATCACCCCGCCGAATCAGCTGATGTGTCTTGTGTCAAAATCTTGTCGGGCATAGTGGTTAAAACCTTCCCTGGACTACTACAAACATTTCAAAACCAAAATCAGCTTAATCGGTCGTTCTCGAGTTTTAGCGAGACAAACGAACATCAATTAATTTGTTGTTACGTAAAGAGGTTCTGTATCTGTTTGTTCTCCGTAAACAAAGAGACACGTAGTACAGATCGTGTATTACCAATAAATGTAATTAAGCATCATTATTACATTATAAATGACATAGATTTATGAAAAACTGTATTTTACCTTATATTTTTGAATAAATGTTATTTATTTATGTATTACTTATTCTATAAATTGAAAACTCACTTATTTGTGCATGAAGCAATATTTACCCAATCGTTTTCAAACGGCTGGGCAGATAATAATGATTTTAAAAATGGCATGTCCAAACAACGTCCTCTAAACGTTTGGCATAGTAATCCATATAAAATCACTTAGAACCTTTACTTAATTTTAAAATTCTTTCACCTGTGATAGTGGTTGAAAACTACACAAGAAACTCCAAAGTGAACATTGAGAAAACAATTGAGTAGTTTGTTTAAGGTTCATCACACTTACACTGTGATGTGACTTCAGTTCAATTAACAAAGCAAGATAAAATAGTTAGGACATGCCCTCGCAAATGCGTAGCAACAGTAAAACAATACAGATAATATTTCACAACATGATTGACAGATAATGCATCACTGTTGTTTGTCTTCTCAGCTATATTTAGCACCACGAGTTGCAAGACTGATAGCTACGCGGGCGCCGCCGCCGGCGGTAACCGTGCAACACACTGACCCAGCTCAGCGGGATCACGGGACCGATACACATATGTTACTTCAACAAATACCTTATTAAAAGCCGAGATAAAGTGATGCATTTTGTTGCATTTCACTTCCGCCAAACTTCAGAAAAGTTGTGATGTAGTGGAGGACGCCAGATTTTTTACTATAATAGGATTCTATGAGGAAAAATTAATTATGCGTCAAGTGTTCGGAGTAAACTGGATGCTAGGACTCAGTAGTGAACTGTGATAGAATAAGTTAATGTCTCAGTGAACGCATCTGAATGAAGGCTTTGCTACTTCTGCATAAAAGTTGCAATTTCGTCATGCAACGTTCGTTCGTGTTTATACCAACCTTGTGTTAGAAATAGATTCGGGGCCCTTGGCAAGCCTTGGGCCTAGAACTTACGACCCATCAATAAAGATCTGTTGAGACAGTAATAGTCTCTTAACGCCATTAGTTTGAGTTACAACAAGCGAAAACCTTCGTTCGTCACACAAAAGCTTGTGAGTCAAATAACTACACATCTTACATAAACGCCTTTTTCCCAGGTGGGTTGGCAGAAGCTACGAATACTACGATTCTTACATAGTTTTTCTGCTTCGTAAACGTTCTTCTATTGCGTCAATCATAATCGTCAATATGCTGTTGCTAGGAGCAAGTACAACTATCCCACATAATCATCCCTTTTAATAAGTTCATGTAATCAGGGACAGATGTGATAAAATAAGCAACTCGTGTATACTTCAAGTTGTTATGATTCGATACTTTCCATGCACGTGCCAGATAACTATTGTTTGAGCCGTTAACGAGATTCGCCTGTTTTTGCCTACATATCTGCTGAGCGTGTGTAGGCTATTAACGTATGATGTATTTACGTACGAGTACGTAATACATCGCTTAATCTAGAAATAGCAGAAGAATAGAGAAACAATGTGATTGCCTTATTTTGTTACTTTTTTTCGATTCCTGAACTTCGTATTTTTTCCTGGGACTTGTGCAAGGGTCAAAGTGTCGTGCCTCGTCCATGACTCTGGCAATTTTTTGCGTTTTATCATCGTATGCATTTTATCTGTTTATGTCTCTTACCAGAATTATCTTCTGAATGATCCAAATTTCAGCCCGTGAACGTGCTTTATTGACGATGGCGAATATGGCGATATGCTACTAGCGGACGATATTCTATCGTTCAGCTTTCTTAGGCCAGAAAAGCTCTCTAAAACTTCAATCTACAAGGTGTTGTTTTGCATCCTCGTCAAATTCAAGGAGGTAACTATGCTAATGATTCTCGTCCCAAATCAATAATAAAATCGGTAGGTTTTTTTTTTTTCTTATTTACGGAAATTGGTAAGTATGGACCACCCGTGTTTTAAACGCGTCCCGTCTCATCCTCGCACTATAACCGTCCTTCCACACATACAATCAGTCTCAAACGTTAATTAGATAATTTCTTATTCCCTAAACCACGTTAAGAGGATTATTCTGAAATACTGACAAACTTAAACAACCAAAAAAATCAGCGTTTATTAATAATTAACTAGGAGAGCAGCGGTGGCCCAGTGGTGGCAGCCCCGACTTACGAGCAGTAAGCCGTGGGTTCGAACCCAGGCAGGCGCATTACTTTGTGTACTTGATTTCATCACCGCTGCCCTCAAAAACGGTGAAGGAAAACATCGTGAGGAAACCGGCATGTCCTAGAACTAAAAATTCGAAGACATGTGACATCTACCAACCCGCACTGGGCCCGCGTGGTGGATTACAGCCCACTCCCTCTCATAGAGAGGAGGCCTGTGTCCCAGCAGTGGGAACATAATAGGCTAATGATGATGATGATGAACTAGGTACCGTAATTTTAATTGATTATTTATGCCTTTTGTGACAACCTCCTGAATTTTGACGAAGATGCAAAACAACACCTTGTATGCTAATATTATAAAACCTCTATCCGACAAAATTCTTACTGGGTTGCCTCGGATATAACTCGCCAGAGGTAAGGCGAGCTCGAGATCAGCTCACAATAGCCTGTAAGACGCTCCGGATCTGGTTGTTGCACTGGCGCGCTTTTTTGTCCCAGACTATTACTGCCGGGGAAGAAAGCACAGGCTGTTTGCCGTGCCTTCATGTCGTACTGTTGCACGTGCTAAGTCGCCAATTCCTCGCACTCTGGCCGCGCTTAATGATCTCTCAGAGTCTATTCCAACTTGCGATCTGTTTGCGGATGGATGGATGAAGATTTTATTGGTATGTCAGAAGTACTGCAAGAGGAATTTATGAAAGTGTTTTTAACCTTCTTTAATTTATGTATAATGTTTTTATTTATTTTTTTATTAATTTTTCTACTTAATTTGATTTACTTGTTTGTATATTTTGATATGTGTTAATTTTAGTTACTGTAATTGGTGTAAACGCAACCGTTGCAATTAATTAAATAAATAAATAAAGCTGAAGAGTTTGTTTGTTTGTTTGTTTGAACGTGCTAATCTCAGGAACTACTGGTTCTGGTGATTTTAAAAATTCTTTCAATGTTAGATAGCCCACCAATAGGAGCGGAGCAGCAATGAAAAATGTTGCCAAATCGGCGAAAATATGACGCAGACGAAGTTGCGCGGGACAGCTAGTAAAACATATGCGGAGGAAATCCCTTGTATTACTTTTATCAGGCTCACCTTATTTGTAATTATTTATGTTAGTAAAGAGAACATACAACGGAAAACAAGTAAGTACTTATGCAGATCACTGTTTATTTTTACTATGGTTAAACTTTTAATAGTAGTACGAAGAACATTTGAAATCGTGATATTTACAAATCGATATGAAGATCGCTCGTGTGACCCACTTGATACGAAGTCTTACCACCTCTGACACAGGGCTGGGCATTGAACCCAAGGTTAAGGGCGTTATAACAATAATATTTAAGTTAATCTAACCTAATTTAACTTATCGGTTGAAATAGCCAAATGGTGAGGGTGTGTGATCGTTATTTTTATTAAATTGTTGAAAGCAGGGATGAGAAAGATCAAAAATCTTTATCAGGTGAACTGCTTTAATCTGACAATTATTAGCGTAACACCAAGGTTTCATCACCAAGGAGTAAGGCTACGTTTATCATTACCGTGATAAAAAATGCTGGGATGCAATCTTTCAATGTTCGAAAATCAATGTTGTTTTGGTGCAATGCTTCGTGACAGCTCACAAACATATTCCTACACAATTGTTAGGTTCCCATGTCCAAAACAACTATTTTTGTAATCGATGATTTATTGTAATCGACTAAATGTGCTGGTAACACCGAAAACGATTGAATTTGATCTATGGAAAAGCTGTCAGTGCGCGGTAATCGCTGGCGACGGGATTTAAAAGCTTCTTGTTCGTTTTGGCGCTTGTCGAGGTGATACGCACATTTCGCCTTTTGCACTAGATATCAATATTCATAAAGTACCTAGGCTAGAATATAATTATAGTAATAGAATTGTCTAAAATCCTAATCTTAGAAAGCATCGAAATAAATACATATAATACCGGAGTGCAGCAGTTTTATTACAATTAATACTTACATAATTATCCTTTATCAGAACGTACATTCTAACTCAAAACATTTATTTAAATTAAATCATTAAGGCTGCGCAAGCTAATTGTTCTATTCGGAGTAAAACACCAAAAATGATTTTTCTTGTTAATATTTAGTACAAGCTTATGCTTCGCCCGCGTTTTGTTCCGTAATAATTCCACGGGATCGTTCGTAAAAAATAGTGCGTGGAGTCCCTCCGCGCGGAGGAAGTGAAACTTCGTAATACTACACGCATGCGTTCGAGTGTGACGCATTCACTCTCGTTATTTTATATTGAGCTTCTAAATAATATTTTATTGTTGTACACTTTTTATTACATAAGTTTATCGAGGTTATTCTACTCATGGAAATTGAGCGAAGGCTGGTCACACCGAAGAGTCGAATGCATGACTGTTTGCATGCCATCTTGTGTACCTAGAAGAACTACGTAGTCACAAATCTTGTAATAGCGCCATCTCTTAGTGGGTAATAGAAAATATTCCCCCTCCATTAAAACGTTAAACTTGTTGGAATTCGCATAAGAAGTTTCACTTCAAAAGTATTCTATGTGCTATTCCAGACTATTATCTATCCCTGTACCAAATTTCATCCAACCGTCAACATCCATATCCCCTCACAAACTTTCGCATATATAATATAGTAGTATATTAGGAAGAGGGATTATTGCTAATCAGAACAGCTTATGAAATAAGCAGTTCCTTTGTACTCAAATATTTTTAACGTATACCGTGATCATGGCGTTTGCAAACAGCGCCAAAATATCGGTCACTCAAAACAAATAGTCTCTCTCTTGGGTCGGTCTTTCATATCTGAGGATCGTGGTCAGCCTGAGGGTTGCATCGGGAGCGGATGATCTGCTTCCATCGGTTTCTGTCCATCGCGTCTCTTACGACCGTGTAGAATTTGGAGGACGACGAGTCTTTGACTTGATCGGTCCATCTTGTTGGTGAGCGACCGCGCGATCTCTTGCCTTCGGTGTTTCCAACCACTATCAATTTTTCCAGACTTTCGTCGCCTCTACGCACCGTGTGGCCAAAATATGACAGGATGCGTTGTTGGCATATGGTGCATGGACAAGCGAGTTTTAATTTGGAGCTGGGCTAAGATGGATGCATTGGTGCGTTTCGCTGTCCAGGGTACTCTCAGCATTCGTCTCCAGCCCCACATCTCGAAAGCATCAATCCTATGTCTTTCTCGGGCCAGGATTGTCCACGTCTCTACTCCATACAGGAAGATAGGTGTTAGTGACAGTGTTAGTGACCATGTCATGTCAGTTTAAAAATAAATAAAAAGTATATCAGTAACAAGCCTGTTGTAAAGCCTTTTTAACATTGTGGAACGCAAATAAAATGAATATGAAAAAAAAGGATTGTGTGGTTTTATGAAACCACGGTAAAAGTGAAACTTTTTTCACACTATAGCGCGGAGTAGGGATAAAGTGAAAGGCGCTCGTCAGAGCCAACCACGCACGGCCGACCGTCAGCGTCACGCGACTTGCAACACACAGACGAAAAAGTTTGAGACGATGTAATAAAAGTTTCACTTTAATAAAATGAACATGGATGGAGTCTACTTTAGCTAATCTAAAACCAGGCTGAACTAATTGGTCCCTATTTCTAGTATGCTTAATATTGTGTATTATTTTTTAAATTCTGTAATTTCGTCCTTTTTTTTTGTACTGTCGGAAGCTAACGTAACGTAAGTGTCTATGCACAACACGTGTTTGCGGGTAGGCATGTGCGCGACTTCCGAGTACCCACAGCAACAAGCCTTGAGCCATCCTCCACGTGTAAGCGTATGGAAATCTTTTCGTGGAACGCATTTAGGTGCAAAAACTTCTATGAATTACTTGAACTTTGCTCATACATGTTTTTTTTTTTGGATTTACCGGTCATAAACGACTTCTGTTTACATACACGTTGACGTAGATTGCTACAATGTACTTGTGTATAAATTAATATTCTAAATCAAAAGTCAGGTTTTTAGCAAAGTATTTTGACTTGAATTGTATGAATCAGTCTACAAGCAGACACAAGAAAAACCCTTTTATACATATAAGAATACACGAAACACGATGATGATAGTTATTAATTAATTCACTCTTACACAAAATTTTCAATACATTTTTGTTCCATATTTGTTAATTTATTAACTAAGTCGTGCACAATGGTGTGGGTTATATCTTTACCTATTTTCTAACGACACATAATTTTAAACTTGAACACGTAACTATTTAATTGTCCCTAATAAATAAAATAAAATAGTGTCGCCCAAAGTGCCAGCCATTTTTTTTTTCGTAGCTACTGTTACTGGAACAGTCTGAATTTACAACGTACAAATTTAGGGTCAGTTCACACCGAGTCGCGACGCGACGCGAAGATACTTGAAGAGGCCAGTGATTTCGCGCTGCGTCACTCTACACCACGAGGCGTCACGCGGCGCGGCGGCGCAGCGCTGCATGGCGCAACGTGTTCTGAGTTCTCACAACGAAATGTGTATCTTTTCGTGTAGAAAATAAAGTTATATTTTGAATCGCTCTTTGAAAGTGTGCGCGCAGCGTCGCGTCTCGGTGTGAACTGACCCTTAGATTGTAGAATTATAAGCAACGTTTTCCGAACTAATGCGAGAAGAAGATGAACTTATAGCACCTAACAATTTGGACCCTGGGAATCTTGATCTTCAAAAGTTAGAAGTTTATTTTCGTTTATCAGAAACGAAAACCACTTACCATGTGTAGTAGTTTTGTAACAGTCTGATATCACTCACTATTACACCAATAAGTCAGTTATCACGCTAAATGTTTGAGCCGACACTGCACTATAGATAGTGCACACGAGGCCGAACAAGATACAACACTCGTTTAGTATATAATTAACGGCACTAATGAGCCACTGAACACGGCTTTCTTCAATTCTAACATGTGTACATTTAAGCCTGGTGCATATTACTGTTGCATCGGGCTGCAGCGCATTTTGATAGTACAACAACGCGCGGTAATATAGGCCGTGTTCGGTGGTTTTTAAAAATGTACAAAAATTACTATAAGTATTGTAAGGGAATTGTAACGATATGAGCGCAGCGTTTGATATGGAAATATGGTTGCATGAGTAGCCAGACCTTGTCCCAATTTCTAGTTAAATCTTGTTTTTAAGGTTTGATGGAGAGCACAGACTTCAACATTTACGTAAAGTTACATTCTGTTCTCGAGAGTAAAATGGCATATCGAGCTTTATGGGGCACTGATAGTCGAGATGGGGCAGAAATTCAAAGCGCCCTGTGGGTGATCCATGTTTCGGATTTCTTTGAAGGATAACATTTGAAATGAGATTATCCTAGCTAAAGTGGCAATGGGCCGATCATACCAACATTGGAGTCTTCCAGCAGTGGATTACGAAATTTATAATTTCACATCATATACGTGGACGGTAGGACGGACAGGACGAATCCAGGGTTACCTTTTTTGCGTTGGCAACGGAACACTAAAAACCAGTCTTCGTAAAACAAATCAAATACAAAGGAACATATTTTCAATGTTCTGCTGGTGAATGACGAGACCGAGAGCTTTTATATATTTTTCATCACACTTGCACGTAAACAGTGTCATAACATACAGGTTAACTTGGCTGTAATGCCCCATATAAAACCCTAGGGCGGTAAGTATTTTTTTTTTAAATTTACAGCACAACATGACAGCACACAGGTCATGCAAGTTCAAGCAAGGACTTTTCACGCAATTGAAAAATTGTCTTAAAATGTTATTTAAACAGGAATTTCATTCAATCTCGCTACTTGTTATTTAATTACTCAACTAATGTTCTAAAATCTAAATAATCGATAGTTTTTTGTATCAAAACGTCGTTTTTTTTTTTATACTCCGTCATGGCTGTATACCCAGGTAAGTAGGTATTTGCCTTTAACGTTTCTGAACAAAACATTTGTATAATCTGTGGTGTGGGCAAACAGCCCGCCATCCGCAAATCAGTTCACGTATTTCGTAATATTATGTGTGCTGACTTGTGTATATTCATAATTATTAACTCGCAAGTGTGATGAAAAACATTGTATGTTTCACGGGCGGTACGGGAATTACGAACCTCGACTCAGAAAGCCCTCAGTCTTCGACTTCGGGCTTCTACTAGAGCCTCGATCGTAATTCCTTACTTACCGCCCTTAATACACAATATACTATTTCAGCTGACTCTTACCTGACTCTTACGTCACGAGTTCTGCTTAGCCTCATCTTATTCTAAACACTATAAACATTGGAGAAAGAGATGTTTTCACATTATTATTTACTTACGTATATTAAAACAAAAACTCGTTAATTATCGACAATGTGTATTAAGAAAAACGTTTTAGTAAGCTGGTTCATAATAGCCAAAAAATTCTTATTTCAGATCGTTGAACCGCAATTAGGAGAGAGTGTTTATGGTCTTCAGCTAAGATTAAACAAAAACTCATTAACTTATTATAATTCGAATAGATGATCACAGTTTGACACCTCTTTTTATGATAACCACGAGAATTTATGAACTAGTTAGTCATAGACATGGATCCGGGGTACAACAGACTAAATATCTTATATCTTCTGACTGATATTAAAATATTTATTTATTTATTTAACACTTCAAGTACAATGTACAGAGGCGGACTTAATGCCATAGGCATTTTCTACCAGTCAACCTTTGGGTGATGCAGAGACAAACAGTGGTAGGTGACTAACTGCAAAAAAAAATAATTTAATAAGAAATACTAAAAAGATATATAAAATACTATAAATTTATATAAAAATACTATAAATATATATTAATATATAAATTATGAAATAAAAGGACAAACAATGAGGAAAATATCAACGTTGTGACGATACTGCTAGCTTCTTCCGAATGTGCTCGCGAACTTTTATTTTAAAAGATAGACGATTTGTTACCATCCTGATTTCCTGGGGAAGCGCGTTCCACAGAGTAATAGACTGGACGAAGAATGATCGGTGAATGAAGTCTGTGCGGTGAGAGGGACATTGAAGAACACGGTTTTGCGAAGAGCGCAGACTCCTGTTGTGGTTGGAACACAAGTATTGAAAGTGGGGAGCAAGGTAACTAGGGGAAGTGGGATTAAAAAGAAAAGAAAACAAGGTGGTTAACGCTCTTTGCTCCCTACGCTGACGTATGGGCAACCACTTAAGAAGAGACCGCTGCTCAGAGACATGATCGTATTTACGCAAGTTGAAAACAAATCGAAATAATGTTAGGCATTACGCTCAGATGGACAGGTTAACTTTGTTTTCATCTAATAACCAAAATGATCAATAAATATTGCACCAGTAATTTAATAAATGCATTAAAACCTACTTATAAGAAGAAACTTACAATTACTGAAATACCCCTTCCTAATAAAAAAAGCCAACACCCTGTCACTATTTATTTAATAGGAGTCACTTCTATCCTTTCACAGTCTGTTATTACACGACTGCAATCGAAAAGAGTGTTATTCAGGATTTCAGGGTTCATGTTACGTATTTATAAGTCTG
The DNA here is from genome assembly GCA_963082945.1 of Cerastis leucographa. Lineage (NCBI taxonomy): Eukaryota > Metazoa > Arthropoda > Insecta > Lepidoptera > Noctuidae > Cerastis > Cerastis leucographa. The sequence goes on from OY720366.1 coordinate 19,100,206, forward strand.
ATTTTGCATCACACACGGTTAAAATTTTAGAATCTTCATTCTCATTGCTATAAGGATGTTGTTAGGTTGCTGACGTCAGAGAAAAAAATATTATGTGATCGCTCGGCAACACACGCGCTAGCGCACCCACAGCGCCAACAGACCAAGATTCCGAGACAAAACAAAATACCAATCTTATAAAATGATTGAGGTGTGTTCTCGCTTCCCACCATTGAAAAGAATTCGTATCGTTTATGATAATAGTTGCAGCATGTTTTGTCTGCCCTCCTGCTTAGAATGCCTGACTGAGTCAGGACCTAATGATGATTCGTCAAGCTTAGTAGTCGCAGCCACGTGCCCAATTTGCAGCGAAGCTTCTTTTTGCGGTTGCACTAAAGTTTTTCGGTTATCGAGTCTATTCAATGATGCGGAAATGCTCTTTTTTTTAAGAATCCTACCACTAAATGTATTAGCATCTACTATTACATAAATATTAATCCATAAATCGGTAGGTGGAACTAAGTTTGAAAAGTTTAGCTTGTGCTTTTAAGGGTGCATAGGATGGCAGCTCAAATTCAAATTTCACCCCGCTTCCTCAGCCACTTCTCCCTTCTCCCATCTTCTCCCTGCACAATCCGTCCGGAGTTGCACCCAGAAACGGTGACTTTTGTCAATTAATAGTGAAAAACTATAATAACAATTAAAATAGTCCCTTGTCTACTCCATGTTTAATGGACGGCACGATACTTATTTATTTATTTAGAGCAAATTCCTCACAAAATCACACTTGTATTTCAACACCTAATAATGATCACTTTAGCAAAAAATAAGGCTGTTACAAATTTTCGCCATCTAAATTCTAGACCAATGAGGCGGTTTTGTTCTAATATATTATCATACGTTTCAGGTTTATTCATCTTATATTTTTTTTTTATATAGAAGGTACGATAAAGATGCCTTTTGCACAACATTTTTGGAATGAGTAGTTATGATTTTTCGATCGTGTGTTTGCAAAAACAAAATATAATATGCGTCTGGCAAAATATTTGATTATTTAACTCTTAATAGTATAATAAATAATGAATATTATTTGTCCCGGGTACCTGAGTGAGTTAAAAATTAAGATATTATTAGTTTTTAAAACGAAACATTTAATTCTTTCAATTTGTAAACTTAGCTAAAATACAAATGTGTGGGTAAATAATAATAATAGATCGTAATGGTTCATTTTCCAAAAGGTCTAAGGAGTAACAACGAATTCCCACGGATTAAATTGCGGGCGTAGAGCTACTTTGATATAATTTATAAAATTAAAAAGCTTGCACAAGTAAAGTACTTCATTTATCCATCGATTTTAAACCATTTCAACAAAAAATTTTTCGTGAGCCGTTCAAATTTCACAATTGAGGGTTTTAACTGTCCCTAAATAGCACTATCAAATGTTGAAAAAACGCTGACGCTGGTCAATAAATGAAGATATTTATGGCAGCGTTGGGCTAAAACCTGGGTTTCATAATCTGGTTGAACTCCTAAATCAAGTTTAAATCAAATCTTCTTCAAATCAATGTAAGTTTTATTAAATTTCTATTTTATTCCTCTTACACGTTCCATACCACGCGAAGCTCAAAGTAATCGGTCGTAGCGTACTGCTAGACACGTGACAGAGGTCAGAGAGCTGTTTACTTCATTTTTCGAGATGCACCTTAATTGAGCACTCACTCCTGACCTGCTGATAAGCTATTATTGGTAGCAAGTGCAGTGATAGTCGGATAACGACGAGTATAATTTACCTTAATAGTTGATACATAACAGTCGAATAGATAAAATAAGAAATTAGTACTTAAGGGTCAGTCTGAAAGTGGCGCCGGTGACTGAAAAGATGTGTGGCAATCAGTTGTCGTGGTATGGGCATGTGATGCGGAGGAATGGGGAAAATGTCGTGAGGAAAGTTTTGAGTATGAATGTGGATGGTTGTAAGAGTAGAGGAAGACCAAACAAACGATGGATGGACTGTGTGAAGGATGATATCGCAAGAAAGGAGGTGTCTCATGAGATGACAAGCAATAGAGAAGTATGGAAGAAAAAGACATGCTGCGCCGACCCCAAATAAATTGGGACAAGGGCAAGAGAATGATGATGACATAACACTACGTTTGCTGCTGAACATAGATTATACACACAGCGAACTTCACTGACATGTTCTTTGCCCCCGGGTGTCTCATTGCGCAATCCTGCTCCTGAGCTCTCTCCGGTCGTGTCGGATTGGCGTCCCATCAGACCATGAGAGGGAGAGAAGAGCGAGTGAATGTGTGCTTGCGCACAGACTTGTGCATTCCCTCGTCGATTGGTTAGTCTCCGCTAAGATTAGCCATCTAGATTGAAAACAGTCAGGATATGTGGACCAGCATTAAAAGAAGTCTCCGCCAAAAGTTGTTGGAAAAATTGCTTTCATTAGTTCCCTTATAATTATATTGAGTTCCTAGAAAACGAATAGCGCATTTATATCTTAGTTTCATGAAGAGATGTTAGACAATAGATAATTATGCAACATCGAAAAGATTCTCTGTGCTCTGCTGATTCCAGGGTAGTTTATATAAAACTCCACTAAAACGAGGAACAATAAAATTGGAATACTGATTTAAACTCATTTAAAGTAATAAAAAACATTAACGAGATTATCTTTTAAGTGTATCTTATACTTTTTGACTACATAATCCAGAACAACATTTTTTCCTTGATCGTTCAATGTGGTGTTCGTTACGGGATTGTTTTTGGAGCCGCAACGTCTACGGTGAACTGATGCGATAGTGATGGCGCCATAAGTCTGATAAATAAGACAAGTCTTTTCCTCATAGCAACATAACAGCAAGACTATCAGGTCATGAGCTACACGTTATCAGTAAATTATCGCAAGTGACTGATGAATCGCTTATCGAAATGCAATGCATCGCATATTGTCAAAATATTGGGAAGATAATGAATCAGATGATAGCGGAATACCTATTTATTTCGGGGGTATTTTATGAGAGGAAAACTTTTAGACGGATACTAAGATCAGATGTATTCCGGATGTACATCTGATCGTATTATCTATCTTAAGAAGTCGAAAGCTACGATATCACGGTCTCACCTGTTGCTAGCGAAATAGAAATTAAATCTTTGACTTGTCCGCAATAGTGTTATATTTTTGGAACTCATACCTGGACTCGATTTTTTCAAATCTTAGATGTTTTTGTATTTCGATTTTCCGCTGTAATCATAAGCCATAAAATATGTACGTCATCACGTCCATTGCATTATAAGGCAAACTGTTAAAATGAAAGCCTTTACCATTGTAAGTGTGTTACCCGCAGATTTATTTTAAAAGAACTCAGGTTTTGATAAACACCAAATAGAATTCAAACTCACATTTATTTCAATTAGACCATTACAGGCACTTTTGAAAGTCAAAACACAAAAAAAAACGCGAAGCTACAGTCCCAGTCACAAGGCATAATAACTTGTGAAAGTACTGTAGTTGCCCATTCCAAAGCGTAGATCTCTATGGAGAAGAATGGGCAAGAAACTCCATAAAGTTAATCGCGTGTCACTCAAAAGAAGTGACAATATTTCGTATTTTATATTTCATTTTTACGACAATCTCCAGGTAAAGGATTAGCTAAAGGTGTGAAATCAAATTGTAAATAAAAACAAAGAACAATTCACATGTAAACAACTTATTTTAATGTTTTTCTCCTCCACTTAAAGTTCAAAGTTGTTCATCGATGTCCTTCCACCCTGTATTTTATCTCTCGGTCAAGGTCGAAGGCGTGGGCATTTTGTGGGTTTTATTTAGAGGTCGGAGACGTCTACACGTGGAAGTTATTCGCACGTGGATATCCCGGCCTTGAGCCGAGGAGTCTGTCATACAAGAGAGCGCTTACTTATTATCGCTGACTGAGTTGCCGGAGATGAGAGATGTTGGTCTGACCTAAATTTTATTTGATTCGATTTTGGTTCTGAGTTAAACGTTGTTGTTTAAGCGCGTTTATCCAATTTATGAAGCAATGAGTTAGGAGGTTCTTTCAAAATCTTTCATATTGTGATTGAAAGTGTGTTTCGCAATTCAGGTGCTGGTTATTGTTTCAGAACAGTTTGCACCTACAAAAAACACCTGTCACTATGTTCGTACACCATAAAAATTTTGTGAATGCATGATTGGTTCCAGCTAAAAAGATAGGATACTTTTGGATACTTATCCAAAAGTATCCTATCTTTTCTTTTCGGCGCCGTGCGCAGCAGGGGCGGGTCAGTAGTGTTTTGTAAAATTAAGCTACGTAATGTCTACGTAACTTGATTTACATTTTTTTTTTTGTTATTTTCTCTCTCAGAGCTTTGAATACACAACGAACAATTAGGAACGAGGTCGCTGAAAACATTTCAAGTAAGATCCTTCGAGTAACCCAGGACAGACTCACTGTTATAACATTTTTAATTTGGTTTATGTTATCACAACCTACAAAACTGAACCTTGATAAGCATTAAATTATTTTTCTTAGAGTGGATAACTAAATGAAACTTAGAATAAACTTACTCTTATAATAAGAATATCATGAGCTCACTTTTTAAAACATTATATTTGAGGCCATGCCTCGACGCGTACATTTCACACACAAATAATGGATTTTGAAATGTGACGTCACGAAATTTATTAATTAATTTATTTTTTAGGACACTTCGTCGACCACCTCCCCCCCCCCCCTAAACGTGTGACGTAATTTATGGACGGCCCAGATGATTTTCAATACTGAACATATTTATTGCACAAGCAGAACTTAGCTGATAAGTTACAGAGACATGATCATTGCGGAAATGTGGATCCTGTTGGGTGGACACAGCAAATTAGGAGAAAAGAAAAGGGATAAAATTTGTCAATTTTATAATTATATTTAGTACCTCGCCTCCTGTCGCAAGGGACTTGTTTGCGCCAGAGCTAAAGTGTTGCGCACTAACTAAATAGCAAAGGGTATTGTTCATTCTCGGCTTTAACGTGGACAAGTTGTTCAGTTAAAAGTATTTTTATGATTAAATATAAATAAATCTAAAATGAATATTTTTTGTATACTCGTAGTTGGAAAGTAAATCTAAAAACATGTCGTTTAAAAAGTATTTAATCCGATTGAATTACAAAAGAGTCGCCATCTTTTTGGTTACAGGCTGATTTTGTGTTGCCACATTAATAATAATAGTGAGTTGTCTCTTTTTAAGATAATAATCGATTTCTAAATCCGAGTCAAAAATATGTATTTTCTTGAGAATGTATTATCAAATCAACTGATTTTCAAACGCATCTGTGTTTATTTTCCTTTCAATACTTTAAAAATGAACAAAACACTTATCGCTTTTGACCTGCAAATCATTTTCCATTCGATTTTAATAATAAATCGATTATTGTACAATCGTTTTTTTTTGGCAACACCTGTCATCTGTCAATAATGACGTACAGTGAAAAATAAACATTACATTCGCTTTGCCTCGAGCAAAGACTCCCTCATTGCGAACTTTTCTGTTTTTGTTATAATGGACTCTGATACCGCTCCAATTGAAGACCCTTTGGACACTGTATCTGCTCATGACGATGACCCTGGCGCTATTTTGTTAAATATTGAACCGGCTTGAAATAAAACCTTGGCATGAACATTGACGCTCCTGTGCAGGATCTTATTGCCCTTAACGGGAATGACGAACCGTTGCGATGTGTCAATTGCGGCATAGATATTATTTATCGCAGAAGTCGCACTCTGGAACCCATTGAAATACTAACAGTAATTCGACATTGGACTGCTCCACAAGTGGTAAGCTAATGTTCTATTATTATTTTTAAAATAATCATTGCTATTATCCATACGAACTGAATAAAAATAAATATGCTTATGTCTTATTTGTAGGTTACAGTCCAGAGCTTTGTCTGTCATTCTTGCTGGATGTTGGCTCTCAACAATGCAGCGGATCAAGAAAATGAACCAAGCGCAAGTAGTGGTCAGCAACGATAAATAAGTGTAAATTGTGGATGTTCAATACTACATACTAGATATCATGTTTTGCATACAAATTCCGAAAGAGAAACACACATAAGAAATGTAATTATGGAGTGGATATCACCATGGCTGGTACTGTCCTTTTTATGTATTTTATGTTTCCATTTAGAATATATTAAATAAAAATACTATTATAGTAATGAAAATATGTAATACATTATGTGTGAGGAAAAAAAAGATGTCAGTTTGTGTTTCAACCAGTGACTATGAATGAAATTCTTTTAGGTTCATGGATCTGACCGCATCTGCCATCCATGTTGGCAATGTGCTGATAGAGCACCACTTCCTGCTTTAATATCTGCAAATGTACCAGCATAAGCAGAAACAATAACCTTACTGGATTATACTAGAGCATCTGATACACAGGCTTTTTGTTTTTGTCCCTGTTGTGACTCATCGCAGCGATTGAGTATCCCAACATTGCTAAGGGGGAGAGAGCCAGCAACCTCCTTGAAGGTTTACCTTTAACTGGCAATTGCGCTTGGTATGAGGAAAAATTCAAAGTGGGCATATTTATATCATAATTAATAATGATCTGCAAGGCAGAGAAGCAATAACTCAATATTGTTGCAATTGCCTTGTACAGCTAAGAATGGTGGGCTGCTGTGCTCATGTTATGACCATAATATGGTACTTAAGCTGGGCAAGGCACAACAATAGGCAGGCAAAATAATATTAGACTGCCGGCCCAGTTTTTAGATAATATTTTATTTATTTGTGATTCGGAATAAAAGTTATTGAAAAAATATATTATTTTTATTTTTTTCCATTTAAATCACCTCAGGATGAGTTACTACAACATTAAAAGGAAGAGAATATCATTATAGGAAAGCTACAAATCATGTTTTTTGGAAATAAAATACTCATAACTAACTTTTTTTCAGCGACAAGCCTTATCATTACACATGCTAAATATGAACTATTTTTACACTTTCCAGCAATCTTATTACTATAATTCGTTTCTTAGAGGTATAAACTATTAAAAACCCCTGTCATAAAATATTATAGTTAATGTCCACGTTAAGCCAAGTTACCCTAACAAAGTGAGCAATTCCCTTTAATACTCGCGCTTTAGTGTCAAACGTCAACGGAATAACTGAAGTCAGTGACATCGCTCCGGGTAACGATCCTGATATTGACCCACTTTTGTCGATTTATGATTTATAAATTGAAACGAGACAACGTGCTTGTGCTCACGTACGCACAACTTCTTGCCTAATAATAATAACATAATTCGACAACCAAAATAGCCTGTCAACTTAACTATAATGTAGCTGTCTTTGGGACGCGCGTGAACTTTACAGATAGACGCATCAACAACAGGGAGTGCCAGCCATGTAGCATCGTTATGAAGGTATTTATTATGTATTTGTTTATGAACAATTTATAATAAGGAAAGTAATGTTTTCTTCATAGTTTAAGATCAATATTGCCTTCGGCACTGGTGGATTTAACCGCAAGCTTTGTGTCATATTTATACTCTTTCCTGCTACCAAAAATTGGTCTTTCTCTTGTCTTATATTTTCTTTGTGTTTATTTATTTTATGTAATTTCCTTATGTAACCTTGGTACAAAACAACTGACTCTTACATTTATTTGTTATTGTCTTTCCTACTTACTTAATGATATATTGTGCCATTGAGCCTTATTATTTTCTAACCACCAAAGATAATTAATTAATCAACCACAACAATTACTTAATTATAATTTATGATCCTAAAACCTTAATTATGTATACTTCAAGCACATAATACGTAGACGGTAAGTCCGTCTGCGCCCAGGGTGTTACCACACTCAATCGATCGACACATTGATCGATTGGTGTGGTAGCTTTGGCCGATCGAGGGATACCGGGCGATAAACAACTGATCGACCGAATGGTGTAGTAGAAACTATCGATCGATGGCATAGACACTTATGCCTGTCAACTTTTAGGTGATGCAGAAATATACAATGGTAGGTGAAAATGAATAATAGTGCAATGCATAGGACTTATTTAAATATAAAAGCTTTATATAATTATTAACAAGTTATCTAAATTTTTTATTGTTGTGATTAAAATTCCGGAGGCTAGTTATCACGTGCATCTTATTTCGGTAGTGTTACGAGTATATCTGCGTTCTGCGTCAATGCACAATGGTCAAGGTAACGATAGGCAGTATAACCCACGTTTATTTGACAACTTCGTGATCATGTATTATATGCACGTTTATAGATAATTCAAAGTCCTGAATGACTGCCTGAGTTATCAACGTACAGCCTGAACCGCTTGTCCTAGAGACATGGAATTTGGAGGGTGTGTTCTTTGTGAGGAGTTGGTATCCACTAAGAAAGGGTGTTTCGAAATTCCACCCCGAAAGGGGTAAAATTAGGGATGAACGATTGTATGGAAACCGGTCAGTTTTAAAGTTATAAACCTGAAATTTCATATAAGTAAAAGCTTCTGGTTAGAAATAAATAAATACGTATTTCAGCGTTTTTGAAAATCTACACCTAAGAGGGTGTTATAGGAGTTGAAAGTTTATTACACGCAAACGTATTGAGTGGTTTTTCGAAATTCAACCCCAAACGGGGAAAAAGGGGTGGTAACATTTGTATAACAAAAACGGTCTTATCTGCTTGAAATTTACTATTTATTTTTCTTGATTTAATTGATAAACCCGTATTTCAACGTTTTTTGGAAATTCCACCCCTCAGACGACAAAAGAGGTGGCTTTTTTTAAATTTTTGTTTTGATGTTTTAGCACGTTTGTATGGACAAATACGCAAAAAAATCTTTATAACATACTTCTAGGGGATCTAGGTCATTTGCGCAAAAGACATTAACTGTCCGAAGGACACTTGCGGGAACAAATTTGCGCGACTTATACTTGCGCGAGAGACACTCGCGCGACTAGACACTGGCGCGACTCAATGGCTTCATGGGTGTCGTTTTCGTGGTTTTAGCGGGTCGCTGGCAATGAAAATGAAAATCCGAGATGGCGCCGAGGAAAATTTCCTGTTTTTCGTTCATTGGTGTCGTTTTCGTGGTTTTCGGGGTCGCTGATAACAAAATGAGGTCAAAATGAAAACTCAAGATGGCGCCGAGGAAAACTTTCGGTTTTTCCTTCAGGGGTGTCGTTTTCGTGGTTTCCCGGATCGCTAGGACGAAAAAAAAAATTCAAGATGGCGCCGAGGAAAACTTTAGGTTTTTCCTTCGTGGGTTTTTCGTGGTTTCCGGGTCGCAGATAACAAATTGAGAAAAAAATATTTTTGATTTTCATTTTGACCAAACTTTCTAGGTGCCAATAATGAAATTTAAAAGACACAATGTCTCAATATCCTTCCCTAGGTTATGGCTGGCACTGATTTTAGTGAGAACTGTTTCTCACATGGGCAGTTTTACGTTGCATGCTCCGGAGTGAGCTCTGCGAGTAACTTAGTATTTTTAGCCCCAAAAGGATCACCGCAAACGTCATTTACAAAGAGCTGCTAACATTATTCATTATTAATATAGTTTTCCGGGACTTAAATAGTTTTTTCGATTTAAAAAAAATGTAAGCTAGCTCATTAACACCATTTAATAAGACCACCATTAAGAGGCGTGGATGGATGTATAAAATAAATTGTAGCTCAACCCATTTAGATCACTAACAACGCAAATTAAAAAAAAAAAAAACGCCGTAATATACTTTTTTCTAACCAGAATGAATTCTCTGGGATCTTACTTTGAAAATCACAGACTTTTACACAACTATTTATCCTATACTTACACTTACGCGCGAGCGAAGCCGCGGGCAACAACTATTATCCATAACATTCGGCAATTGCACACGTGGGCAATTGCCGAACTCCACGCGGGTGAAGCCGCGGGCAGAAGCTAGTTTATTTTAAACAAGAAGCCATTATTCATTGATTAAAAACGTTTACAGTGCATAATACAGTGAGATTGTCACACTACAGAATCATTTGTTAGAACAGTTAACTCTAAAACTCTTCTTTTATGGATAATTATTATATTAATAAAATTGGTGCTTATTATTGGTCCTCGCGCGAACTCGGAAGCGTTCGGGTGTCGAAACAAATATGTCTTCCGAAAAGTTAAAGTGTACGCAGTGCAATATAGTTATTAACGAGTTGTTATGTTTTGTACAAAACAAAATATGTATAATGGATGAAGAAAGCTTGTTCCGGTTGTGCGTGAGCTCATATTCTGCGGCAGAAATAACCGCTGCAAAGAATTTATTGTTCGAATCAGTTTCGACAAGTACCCGCAATGTGTCACGGCGCAAGAACAAAGAACAAAAGGAAATCGAAGACATAATTTCGGTATTCAAGATCACAGACCCTGACAAAACACCTATTTTTGTTGCCCGGGTATTGGATAAATTGCCTCCGATCACCTTTGATCATGTCGATGTCACTGCACTGTTGAAAGATATCATTATTTTAAAATCAGAGGTAAAATATCTTAAAGAATCCAGTGCCACAATCGACCAGTTGGATATTATAAAACAGGACGTCGATCTCATAAAGTCTACATCTGTGGTTGATATAGATCGCCCTACATATTTGCACAGAAAACGAGAAGCATTTATGTTAAATAACGAATGCGAAAGCGGTTCGGTTGGTATTATAAACATTTCAAACCATAATAATAGTGTACTCGAGGCTAGAACGCCCGATCAAGTGAACTGCCAATCCCCCGTATGCTCTCAAAGTCAGAGAAGTGCATGTAGCAAACCAGGAAGTGTCCTTAAAGCGACTAAAAGGATAACTGAAAAGCGCCTCGATTCGACCCCTGTCGGCGCGGCCGCCGGCACTGTTGACTTAGCACGGTTGCGACCGAGTAACGCGGTCAGCTGTTCGCCTGCGATGAGTAACACAAACCAGTTTGTTATCGCGACCGAGTGCGGTCTCAACAAGTGCGATGTTAGTGCTAATGATCATAACGACGTAAACAAAGGTAAATCACTAGCAGATATAGTTTGTGAAGGGGAATGGAAATCACAATGCCCCGATGAAGAATGGATTACTATACAAAAAAAAAGGTACAAAAATAAGTATGTCGAATTAAATAAATCAAAGGGAGTGGTGCGTGGTAAAGCCGCCTGTGGGCCTGGAGATAGATTTAAGCCCGCTAGCTCGAGTAAGACACACTTGTTCTTATCTAATGTTCACAAGGATACTTCGGCAGATGATATAACGGAGTATTTAATGACTAAAACGACAGAAAAAGTTCAGCTACAAAAAATTAAAATGAAAAAGGAAAAGGAATATAATGCTTACAAGATATCCGTTTGTTCCGATAGAGTGGATATGTTTATGACTGAGGAACTATGGCCTGCCGGTGTTACATGTAGGCGTTTTAGACCTTACAAAAACCCCCAACTGGGTAATGAAGAAGAGAACGACAAATTTACTTAATGAACTCGTGCGGCACAACCCTTTTAACTTACAACTGCAAGAGTATTAAGCGTTCTATACACGGTATAAAACAGCTGTGTTGTTTTGCGGATATTATCGCTTTGCAAGAGACATGGCTGTTGCCGGGCGAACTGTCCTTTTTGGAAAGTATTCACGATGACTTCGCGGGCACCGGTACGTCAGCTGTGGACACGTCTGCTGGCATGCTTCGGGGTCGACCATTTGGTGGTGTGGCATTGCTGTGGCGTAAGTCAGTGTTTCAGTGCGTTACAATAATACCGTGCGGTAATCCGCGTATTGCCGCAATACGTGTCACAACAAAAGATCGTCCAGTGCTTGTGGTTTGTGTATATATGCCTACGGACCTAATAGAAAATATGCCTGAGTTCACGGATTGTCTCAGTTCAATTAGTGCTATTATTGATGAATCTGGCATAGAGTCTGTGTTCATACTTGGCGATTTCAATGCCCATCCAGGTGAGCGCTTTTATCATGAACTTGTGGTGTTTTCAAAGGAACAGGACTGGACTTGTGTGGACACAAATAAGTTGCAATTAACATCAGGAACGTTCACGTTCATCAGCGAGGCTCATGGGTGTAAGCGTTGGCTAGACCACTGTCTCACGACAGACGCGGCCCTGTCCAGTGTCACCAACGTGTATGTAAAGTACGATGTCTTTTGGTCTGACCATCTACCATTAGTTTTGACCTGTGACTTTAATGTTGTAAGACAAAAAACAAATGTGCAATACCCATTGCGTAGTAAAATTCAGTGGGGCGTAAGAAGTGTAGAACAATGTCGTTCCTATGAAAATATGTGTAATCTACAGCTAAAACATATTGACTTGCCAGTCGAGCTACAACATTGTTGTGGTAGATATTGTAGGGATCCTAATCATGTTAACATTATAAATAACTTGTATAGGGACATTGTTGACATTTTATGTAAGAATGCGAGTTATACGTATGTGTATAAGTCCATGAAGCGTAAGAAACATTTGGCCGGGTGGAACAGATTTGTAAGTGACGCTCACAAGAACGCTAAGACTAAATTCAATACGTGGCTGTGGTATGGTAGACCTTCTTGCGGCGCCATATTTAACGAAATGATAGAATCTCGTAAGATCTTCAAGAGTAAACTTAAATGGTGCCAAAACAACCAGGATCAGATTGGAATGGATTTGTTAGCAAAACGCCATTCGAATTCAGATTTTAGGGGTTTTTGGAAGAGCACTAAACAGTTTAATTCTAGGTCCGGTGTGCCTGTGAGTGTCAATGGTGTTTCTGACTCGAAAGATGTTGCTGATTTATTCAGAATGCATTTTGATGTAAAGTCGCGGTTGGGGCCACCATGCCGGGAGTTCGATGCTGGGGACAGTGCTACAGAAATAACAACGGTCATTCTGGCAAAGGACATCAGGACAAAAATTAGAAGCATGAGAAGGGGCAAATCCCCTGGACACGATGGGCTCAGCATCGAACACTTGCAGTATGGTGGGATCCATTTGCCACGTGTGCTCGCTCTACTGTTTAATCTGTGCCTAGGTCATTCACACCTTCCTCCAGATATGGTGCGGGCTCTGGTGGTACCAGTGGTGAAGAACCAGACCGGAGACGTCGCGGACAAGTCAAACTATAGGCCGATTTGTTTGGCGACCATCGTAGCTAAAGTACTTGACAGCGTGCTTAACTCTCACTTAAGTACCCACATCAAACTGCACGATGCCCAGTTTGGGTTTCGGCCGGGGTTGTCAACAGAAACCGCAATTCTTAGTTTGAAGCATGCTGTCAAGTATTACACAGACAGGAAAACACCTATTTACGCTTGTTTTCTAGACTTGCCCAGGGCTTTTGATCTTGTCTCGTTCGACGTCCTCTGGCAGAAATTGTCTGATACCGCCGTGCCGCCGGAGCTTGTCTCACTTCTACAGTACTGGTACATGAAGCAGGAGAGTCGGGTGCGCTGGGCAGGAGAGCTCTCGGAGCCAAGTAGGCCTGAGTGTGGCGTGAGGCAGGGTGGTCTGACCTCACCGTTGCTATTTAGTCTGTATGTGAACGCACTGATCGAGCAGCTCAGCAGCACACGTGTCGGTTGTTTTATTGATGGTGTTTGTTTCAATAATCTAAGCTATGCAGACGACATGGTGCTGCTGGCCCCTTCGGTCGGTGCGCTCCGTAAGCTTCTCGATGTTTGCGAGTCATATGCTGCTTCTCATGGCCTTGTATACAACGAAGGCAAGTCAAAATACATGGTCTTCAAGTCCGGTACCAGGTGTCCCTCCTCCGTCCCTCCTGTTTTACTGAACGGTGTGGAGCTACATAGGGTGTACTCTTTTAAATACCTGGGCCACTTGGTGACGGACGATTTGAGGGACGACGCAGATATGGAGAGGGAACGCAGAGCATTGTCGGTTCGGGCTAATATGTTGGCACGCCGGTTTTTCCGTTGTACAGCTGCAGTCAAAGTAAAGCATATTGCATGTCGCTGTACTCGGGGAGCCTGTGGTTCAACCACACCCAAAAGGCCTACAATGCTCTGCGGATTCAGTATAACAACGCGTTTAGGGTGCTGTTGCGTCTGCCTCGGTTCTGTAGCGCATCATCTATGTTCGCTGAGGCTCGTACCGACTGTTTCGATGCTGTGCGGCGTAAGAAAGCGGCCTCGCTGCTAAATAGACTTCGTGGCACCCCCAACAGCATTCTGAGCGCCATAGTCGGGAGGTATGACAGTCCGTTGGTGAGGTCGCTAGTCACCTGTACACTGTCTGTGTTTTTAGTTAAGTACTAACATAGGTTAAGAATATTGTTACTAACCTAATGGATCTTGGTCATCTGAATAAATGAATATTAATAATTATTAGAACCGGACCTAAGACAACCTTGAGGTACTCCTTTAATTTCCATATTTTGTAATAGGTTTCCAATTTACGATAAAACAATATGTAAGCAAGCAATTTAGACAACAATTTTGCTTAATTTTCTTGTCTTCAGTCTCCAAACCTTGATGTCAAATTTTATCAAAAGCTTGAGTCATTTCAAGAAATATAATTATTAAGATACACGTTTTATTTTATTTTATATTACTAACGACCCGCCACTGATAAAAAATCGAGATTTCTTTATTATAAGCCGGTTTAATATTATTTTATTATAATTACACATAAACGTTCCGGAATAAATTCTCTAAATGAAGGCGAAGACATCAAACTTTATTACTTTTAGAAGAACAACGTGATCAAACAGACAACCACGAAAATAAAATCTAGTTTATAATGGGAACTATATTTTCTATCACCAAAATTTATATTTATCATCAAGTTGTATCACCTAATAAATAGATCTATCGCCACGAAATATTTTCGTTCTCAGATAAACAAAAATTGTTCCCAGGTATGAATTATCAAATTAATGTTAATATATGTGTAAAATAAGAGATCGATAACCAATAAAATTATATTGCATTACATGAATATAAACTTCGTTCTTATAATAACAGTTTTGTTACTTAAATAATAGCTCTGTGCTCAGAATGGTAGATCTGTCACCAAATAAATAGATCAGTTCCTTATTTCAACTCGGACAGGTTAGGTTACTTTAAACCCTGCAGAGAGAAATAGGAGCCCCGCGTAGCGGGGCTCCGTCGACTACGCCTTAGTTTGGACCTGTGGTTTGGAGATTTATGTAAACATTTTTACATTGTTTGATGATTCAATTTTCGTGACACTTCTATTATTTTGAAACCTAATAAAATTACTTGATGATTGATATTATTTCCAAGTAATTCTTAATTAATATTTAGGTAAGCGTTTTGATATTATTTGATGATTCCATTTAGGTGACAGATCTACTATTTTGAGGACAAACCCTATTATTTAAGAAACACAAAACTAATTAAATTGGTGATAGCTTAAATGATACCCGTTTATAATTTGTTCGGATTCTGTAGATCTGATCACATTGAAGAGTGTGATACGAACCAACAACTGATTTCTGAATCAGCAGTAAATGTTACGTGTTAATTAATACAAATTTTCTAACATTAATTGCGATAGAAAATACGTGCTAAGCTGACTTGCACGCGGATTTAGACATTTTACAACAATGTTGCTGCTGATATCAGGATTACTATTTTACTGGTTAGCTCAGGTTTCAGGTCTGGGTCGGTAAACTGCGATAGGTATCATAGAAATTGCCCTTATTGAAATTATTAAAATACACAGATTTAATTTAAGTATATGTACCAGATCTCACCTTCGATATTTACATACACTATTGTTACACGTGTAGACTGATAATAATGCTCGACCCTATGTTTAATAGGTCATTTGAAAATTGATTACTTCTTCTTTTTATTTTTTTAATTTATATTGTTTTTATCTTTATCTTCGCAAGAGGTAGGTTATACGCGTATTGCTAGCGAGGTGCAATGCTATCTTTGTTTTGAAATCAATTGTTTATATTTAATTAAGAATAATTTTAAATTCAAGTGCAGATATAAGCACAGTAACGTGCTTTACGTTGCTGCCAATTTTTAGTCAACTTCATTTATAACTCTAATTGCATCAGTATCGACGACATAGCTTAACAAGTCATGCTTGTTTTTTTAACAAATGAATTTGTTACGAAAAAACTGCTTTTAGACGAATTTGAAAGTTCTCCATGAAAGTGAATCTTTTGAAGTCTTGGTTCATCTTACCGCTAGAAATTAGAACAGTTGTTTGAACACATACACATGACCACGTCGATGTCACCAGGTTACTGAAGGACATTACAAGGTAAGCCTGGCCGAGGTACAGTCCAAATTGGAGTTGTCGAATACAGCATTGGTGAACTACGTGCCGAAGTAGAGTTGTTGCGCAACTCTGTTATGGTAAATAGGTCGCTTGATGCCTACAATGTGATGTGAGCGCACGTTGCGGAGCGGGAGACGCTAGCGTCGGCAGTTTTGAGTCGGCGAGCTCCACTGCGTCACCCGCTGCTGATACTGCACGCGTTGCAACTTGCGCCGCCGCGGACTCGAGGCTGGTCGAGGTAGTGACTCGTGTAGGTACTTCAACCCCTAAACATGCCTACGCTGCTTTTGTCGCCACGCACAAACCGGTGTCGCAGATCAAGAAGGGGGATAAGAAGAGCTGCTGTGAATCTGGCAACAGGGGTTCGAAACAGCTAGGCCCAGCTTCAGGAACGTGTGACAAGAATGGATTCGTGAAGGTGGAGAGGAAGAAGCTTTCTATTCAGAAACTGTGCGGGGCACCGCCGGTAGGCCCCATTATGATGCTGCGTCCAGCAATACCAACGATGTAGCTCTATGTGTCCCGGCTACATCACACCACGAAGTTTGTGGAGATCGTGGAGTATGTTCGAGTGAAGACCAGCTGGACCTTGAGTGTCGAGAAGTTGGAGTCGCGCACAATATGAATTTCAAGTCATTCATGGTGCGAGTTCCAAGTCATCATATCGAGACCTTCCTCAAGGAAGAGTTGGCCGAAGGGTGTCATGTATCGGCGAGTCCGCGGAAGGCTACGCGGCACCACGTATCGAAACACGACTCCGTCACTTCGTTTACAATAATTTAATAATATTTTCGTAGTTTTTAAAAATATGTATGATAGTTTGTAAGGTATATATGCTATGGGTATTTTATCCGAATTAAATGGTTTGATTGATTGATATATGTTACCTTAGTAGTGCCTGCAGTTGGTTGGATTTCGAAATGCAAAGCATCACCATTTACCTGTAAAAGAAAATTCTTGGTTAAATATGTAAATTGTAATTGCCATAAAAAATTTTCATCAAAAGGAAGATTTTATTTTAAGGCGCTCTCCCCTCACCGGGAGCATTCGCCTGTAATTTAATGTAACTATGTGATGTAATGTAAGTTCAGATTCGAACATAACTGAGTGAAGAGAACCGAGAATAACAGTGCGCAACCTGTAACCCATACAATTTGTAACTATAACTTGTTTCTGAACAAAATCAAATCTTGGACTATTATACAACAGGCGAATGCTTCGGCGAGGAATTGCCTTTGCTTCATTAGTACCCTGAAAGAATAAATATTTCGAAAAATGTTGTTAGCAATATTTTTTAAGTTAGAGGAGCATATCCCTGCTGGGCAAAGGCCACTCACCCCCATGACCCCTTAGCTCTTACGATCTAGGACGAAAGTATTCCGATAATATGAACAAGTTAAAGTTTTGATCAGTAAGCACTGAACAAAACTTTAACTTGTTGTTTTTAATTTTACGCTTCACTGTTTAGCGAGCATGTACGGCCCCTTATATGATCACAACAGTATTATGGTATGTATAGTTAAACAGGATATCAAATCGATCTAGTTAAATCCAGTTACATCTACTCAAGATAACATACCTATTAATTTCCTAGTTTTTTAGAGTCAATGACCTGTTTCGCCAAACAAGTTCTGGATTGGAAAAAAAAAACTATATAAGCTACTTGATAATACCGGTTTATATTTGGCAAGACAAGCGAATTAATTAAGACATTATTTAATAATAGAAAATATATTCAAGGATGTAAACTACGTTGTTGTGACAGGCTGACATGTGTAGAGAACTTAGCGTCAGTAGAGGCTGCCTTATCACAATTTGTAGAAGTTGCTTATTCACGGGGCACAAAAGCTGATCCGATAATTATTTAAAAAAAATTGTCGTAAGTTTTTCATGGTCACTTTACGCGTTACTTTTCCTGCTGTACATCGGCTATACAATGCTGATATAATCGTATCCTCTACTGATTCGGATAAAATAGGCTTTAATGCCACGTAGGCCTAGTGCGGGTTGGATAGATAGATTTATGTTTCATGTTTTCGAATTTTCAGTTTTAGGACAACGGTTTCCTCTCGGAATTTTCCTTCGCCGTTTAAAGAGCAGTGACGATGAAATAAATTACACAAAGTATCGAGTCGGCCGGGGTCGAGCTTACGACCTACATCTCGTAAGTTGGAGACGTTCGCTGCCATTGGGGGTCCAATGATGCTGGGCAGCAACGCTACTATCGCGCGTTAGTCGCGTTTGCAACGTGCGCATATGCAACGTTTGCATAGAAACGATGCAAACGCACGGCTGTATCGCATGCGCAACAGCACCGCGACGGTATCGGTGCAAACGCGCGACCTTTTCTGACGACACCGGGGAAACGATGGGTGGCGTGGGTGGCGGGAATGTGCCGTGTCAGTCAGTGCGACACTAACAAGCAGCAAGCGCTATTTCCGTCACATGCACAAAATTGAGTCTTTCAACACAGATATTAAAATCAAAATATTTTATATCACATAGGCCTACATGGGCACTTAATTATAAAACGTCGACAAAAGGTGCACGGTTCAGTTTGGTCGTTTCCTATGGAGAAGAACCTACAGGAAAATCCATGGTTACTCTTTTACAATCATTTGGTTTTACAATAGTTGTATGATAAGCATTCTCAGATGGGGAATCTACAAGGCCTACATTGTCCACACACTTTTGTTTACATTACATTTATTGGAAAACATCAAACATCTATTATGGCTATTCCTCTGCACTGTAGCGTTCGCAGGCGGGGCTTTTTTTTCTGTGTCGATGTTGAATCGCGTTCGCATCGCGACTAAAGCGCGACAGCATCGCGATAGAAGCGATACAGAACCGGGGCGAAGGAACACAGTCAGCGACAGAATCGTGGCTGTATCGATACACATGCGCGACAGCATCGCTACAAAAAGTCGCCGTGGGCGAGGCCTCTAACATGCACTTGTCCAAATCTTAAACACTCCTGGGCATGAAAATAGCCAATAACTTACAATTCATTATTATTAACACATGAATAGGCAATGAATCTTTATGTACGATTTAATATTTCAGGCAAATACTTTAAGTAAAAAATTATACTCGTTTACCTGAGATGTGAGAACAGTACGTAATTGAGACATCATGATTTGTGTAATGATCTTCAGTGAATATGTAAATACGGTTCACTATGTGAAAATTAAACTTTCATCTTCAATTCCATTTTATGTAAAAACTCTCAATGGGAGTCTCTTCAACCATTGAGAGTTTGTTTTTCGAAGGGGAGGATTCGTAAGTGTAGCTGTTGTTAGACTCTATTTGTATACGGTGCAAGGGACATCAACGCATATTACTGTTACCATGAATTCAGAACATGAACATGGGTTGCCGTTTTTTTTTACATCCGCCAAAAAATCCCTGGAATTTTATAATAATGAGCTGGATTGTCGATATCCCTTAACACTACACCGCGTATAATGACAACAGGAGACGCTATATGATGAATGTCCTAATAATAAAAAATATCGGCGGTACAAATTGTAGAAAGAAAATACCAATCTAAAAATTCCTTCTGCAAAGTCGCAGTCGTCACGAGGTGTTTAAAATAGTGCAATTAGACGTCAGTGAATTCAATGACGTCAGTCACGTCAATTGAGTCGTTTCCGTGAATGAACAGCAATAAGTTGTGAGAGAAACAGGCACGCTCGAAGGCTCCACGTGCGTGCTACACAAGCTGTACATTTAGCTACACGCGCGGGCAGATAGACATATTTATAGAGGTGAGCCATTAAAAGTTTTCTAACGTGGGCGGGTCAGGTGGTGTTGCTGCGATTACACGAGTGACCTTTCGGTTATATTATTACGTTTGTAAACTGTATTTCAGTGGTTATGGGTAAAGTCGAAATTAATGGTATTGATGTTCAGTTGTATACTGTGATCGTGAAAGGTGGGCAACCAGTTGAAAAACCACCGACTATTCTTGAAAGGTATGTTTCAGATGAGTGAAATATATCACTCATCTGAAACATACCTTTGTTCACGAAATTCATAGGTTCTTCGACTCCAACCGGTACCAATTACGATGCTGGCCAACGATCACAGTTACTTACGTTGACTGGCAACATCGAAAGCAATGAACGCATGATGCGACTAAAATCGTAAGATTTAAGGTTGGCATGCCCAAGTGAAAAGTTGATCATTGTCAAGCAATATTTCTAATGAATGAGCTATCTTACTCTTTCCACGTGCCAACGATCTCGAAATCGTGTCAATACACTGGTAAATGAACAAAGGAAATATGTTATAATCTTATTACAGCACAAATAGTATGTTATGAAAATCTTTACTGTCGCTGTGATCTCATTTGAGAACATAATTTTACGAGACGATAATTAATTCAAGTTTCTTGTTTATTGATTTTTTGCCTTTGGCTCCAATAAAGGGTAGTTTTCGAATGTAGGCTGAATAGTTGTATTTGGAAATGGAGCGGGTGTGCGCATGGGTGATGGGTGGCCGGTGTGCATATATACAGCGGGAAGGCGGGCGCTAGTCCAGTGCGCTGAGCGACACGTAACCGACATGAGCCCGCAGTGGATCGCGCTCGCCTTCGTCTTGCACGGTGAGTCCACACGAGATACGATATCCGTGCAGTGATTGGACAACATTGAAATTTTGTGCTAAGTTTTTTTTGGTGATATCTAAAGTGGTGTTATGGAAAGTTATACATTTTCGATATGTTTATTCGAGATACTTCAATTTTGTTTATTTGGTTTAGAGACATTTCCGTTTTCAATTCATCATAATTTTTTACACTCAAGAGAAGCGTTATTTATCAAAGTAATCAGAAACTCTCTAAAGCTCATAAAAAACGAAATTACCGCACTTATCAAATAAAAATCTTTCGATAATTTCCAAATTTGCAGCCGGTACTGTTCGTACTATAAATATTGTAGGCGCGATAATATTTCACTACAACTTTGTAAAACAAACCAACACAATACTCGACCTCTGCTGAAACTACAGCACAAAAAGCGAAGTAGCAAATTGATATCTTACAATTAATTGTAACTTTGTATGTAATGACTCCGCGTCTCAACATTCGACGCAGGCGCAGGGCTAACATTGCAATTATTTGTAATTAAATATAATACATCTTCATGAAAAACATTGTTGTGCTCGTTACACGTGTTGAAAATTATAGTTAAATATATAATTATAGTTTCTTTGATAAATAACGGAAATGTTTAGGAGGATAAAGGTGTGCTCTCCGGATATTGACCTTTTTCTGATGATGTATTGAAGGACCTGTCAGAGTCCAGTTGCCGCAATCTGTCCTAAATGATTCATTTGAATCGTTACTGTGGGAAGGTAACAATTGGATCTTAAAGAGAAAGCGCCGGAAATTCAAACTTTTATTATTTGTTTGCAATTTGCCGGTCAGGGTCAGGCTGTATGTTGAACAAAATATGGGTTTAGGCTCAACTCGACCCTTGGATCATAATTCGCGGCCGTAACAAATATGTCTATACTCCATAATCATTCAAATCATCAATACAACCCTCTAAGTTCATTTAATCCCATTTAATGACTTTTTCATACAATAGCCCTATTTAATGAAAAGTCTTCCACCTTAAAGAAAATGTATGTCACCTTATCGAATCTGTAAGGATTCGGTTATTTTTGCTCATTAGGATTGCAAGGCAACAAACACCATTTACTAGTTGATAAATATGTAACACATAACATAAACACGATTTAACAATATCATGACATAAACTGAAATGAACACATTTTCTTTGAGCTCATATAAACGCTAACATTTATCATAAACAAGCGAGTTGTCCCTGATTTGCACTTTGTTAACGACTTGATATATCGTCGAGATTTCTTCATTATTTGCTAGGTTAAAATTGATGCATTTAATCCAAACAAAAATAAACTGAAAAAATATATCTAATCAAAATTGAAAATTGCATTGAAATCCATTTCGCAGTAAAGATGAACTACGCGGTCAAACACACAGACAGACACGACAAGCGACTTCAATTAATATTTGTTTTATCATAAATACCTTCATTTTATTTAATTACATAGCAAGAGCTCAATTGTTTATTAAACAAGATCGATAAAGATACCCTATATAAATAATTTTTAAATGGTCTTATTATTCAAAGAGATGACCACTTACGGATATTTCTAAGTCTCGTAGCACTCGTAGCAAGGTGCTACGCCTCCAGCCTACGAGCTACGCCAGTAATGTAACGTTAACTGTGTATTTTGTTACGTTTTATGTGTTTTGTTCATGTATAGGAATAGAACATTCACGAAATTAATTTTGGACATCGTCAAAAACAACTTCAAGGACTTTTCTTGTGTTTTTTTTTCACCTTTAATGTAAATTATGACAAACGTTGACATAATTTACATTAAAAATTAATTTGTTGTAACTTATTGACATTTTGTTCATACAAATCGTTGGTACTGCCTAATTTAAATACGTTTAAGATTCAATCTTATTCTTGATTCAGTACGAAACTGGATTTTTTTTCGAATATTTCCTCATTGCTATTAAAACATGCGGGTATTATGTTGTTCAACGCAAAATTCATGTAATTGCTCTATTGTTTACTGTTTTGTAAAGAAAAACTTATTATTACGTCTCAAGTACTAAGATAATCTATTCGATCTCTCATTTGAATTAATGTCACTCATTAACGACGATTATTTACAAATAATGCTACAAATCGATCCATTACCACTTGATTTAAACGATAGTCGTTCTGATACTTACTAGTTTATAACTATAACTTAGTAAGTAACTAAAGTCTTACAACATCAATGAAATGAACTTAACTTTCGGTGCAAACATTTGTATTTAGTGAAAAACAAAGAGAAGATACCCAAAAACTACGTTATTTATGCTATTTCAATGCGGAGCCCTGTCATGCCGTGGATGTGCACATTAAACGTCGTAATAATACAGAGTGAGCGTTGGAGTCCTGAGTTCGATCCCCAGGTTTGGCAGTGTTATTGAGATTTTCTATTAGTGTGTAGCATCAGGATTCTAATGTGGGATTTTTATACACCTCCGCCTAGCAGTAACGAAATCTTGTATTTTAATTTGTTAAAATTATTATAATAAATTAAATGAATAAATCATAATAATTATTGTCCCACTACTTGGACAAGGATACCTCCATTCTTCCATCAAACTTTTTTAATGGTGTCAAAATAAACGCTGCCTTGTTTAAACACCTAGGACTGAAGATGACCTTTGAGAGGACAACTATAGTGCGACACATAGACATGTGTACAGCCACGAATATTTAATTAAATACAAAATCATTTTCTCGTGAAATATCGCATCTTACTTTGTGATAACACCTATTTTATTATAGTGAGTGCTAAAAAAGGATCTTTATACCAGCATAAAAAAAAATTAAAAAAAAAAATTTATTCCGTAAATTGATTTTGAAAACATTTTTACACGTCAAATATTGAAAATATTTTAAATCTCGATGAGATCGGTGTTTTTAATTCGACGAAAAGAGACACCGAAATGAACTCGAAGGTGTTTTTTTAAAGTCCAGTTGACCACCATCAAAACAAAGAAAACCTCGTTTAACAGTTGCTACGTGTAGATAATTGTTAATTAGTGGTCGCGACTGTACGTCCCAGAGATTCGGTTACACGTGCCAGTGATGACCTACAAGGTCCTTGACTGACAAAACCTTGACGCCATTCCTCGCAGCTCTGAGCTTTATGTGTCTATGGGGTCAGACTTAAGACACTATTCATAATATTCATAGTTATGTATCAGCATTGTTTGATTTGCTCTAACTATAATGATGTCCACATAATGATACGTTAAAGTCGTTTTTCATATGACCACGGTGTTCTTGTAAACTTTGCAATGGGTTTTAAATGCGGTTTCAGCATAAGGTTTTAGGGGTATCAGGAACAAGTTTTAAAGTTCCTCATCCCCTAAAGAAAAGGGAGGATCATCCGACCAGTCGGGTGTCATGTCTGGTGGGCAACTGCCCGACAGCTGTTGTCGGCTTAATTCGAGGAGAACTTTGCTTGCGAATTGTAAGAACCTGATGGTTGTTTTGTCGTGTCAGAGATGCCGCTGTAGTACTTTTTGTAGTAAGTTGCTTTTTGTAGGTCGCTACAAGGTGAATTTATTAGGCATTTTATTTTTGGCTCGTGGCTAAGTAGCCGACTTCCAACTTACGCTGGTATTCATAGCCATGAACTGAACTTTAGTCGTACCAACCACGCGTACATTCCGCCGTTTGTTTGTAAATTGACATATAAACGCCTACTTTTAATCTGGCAAATTTGAAGTACCGGAAAACTATTAATTATATACATCTGTAACATTGAATAAAGAGAGTCTCTTTATGTCAGACATATGACATCTTTAGCATTGATTGAAGCAGAATGCAACTATGGGTTTGACAAAGATAGCTAGTTAGAGGAGGTACCTTATTCGAAGATCCACCAATTGCGGCCAAGAAATTCTGGGAATACGATTTGGTGGGTGTTTTCAACTGGCAACAAAAGGTCGAATTAGTTTAAAAATTAATTTGGGAAAGCCCTTAGAATATGGGTGTTAGTGTCTGAATTATTGAAAAAAATTAACATCACTTAGGCAGTTAGTACAAAGTCAGGTCATAGACATTTCCGCTTTTCTAATTTAGTTATACCGTATCAAAGTCTACAAACGTACTAAGCCAAACATGGATGCCCGATACCGTTAAGATTCGTCATTATTTCCACATCACATACACGCTGCAAGGACATCGACGCGCAATCTGTGTTACTATTCATTTCGCACATGCGTCTAGACCGCCCCCAGCTATAAAACCTTCGGTCTGTAATAAGGTACAGCTATACTATCAAAATGAATGAATGATGATCCTTTTTATTTGCAAAATGTATGTAACAGCCGATATTTGTTTTAATAACCGGCGAAAAAATTAAGGGAGTGTGATTATAATAGAATCAAATACTAAATTCATATCAATAACTTGGGCGTTGATATCCCTTACATCCGGTATGGGTCTTAGTATTATCTTCAAATTGCCTGTGACGCACAGATAGACATCCTATTTCTATTATTTAGCAAACCTGTGACCATGATGTGCAGAATGTCAAGCCCGTAGCTGTTACAATTCCGCACCAAATATGCTACAGCGGACCGGATGGAGTTAGGACTAAGGATGGGGACATAGGCGTGCAGCGTAGCAATTCAAAGGAATTAATATGAATACATTGTAACGTAACGTTTACTGGTTAATAAAAACAATTATATCCGCACGGTAAATTGTAACCCACTTCTTCTGACACAGAGGAGAGCCTATGCCCCAGTGTGAACATTACATGCTGGTTATCATCCAGGACTATAATGTCTCAAAGCGGTGGAATTCAAAGAGAACCAAGTTTTTTTGAGAACTTTATCATCTACCAAATAACCGCGCATTGTCAACCAGTTTTTGTTGTAGTCTAATTAAGTTGGCAGTAAGGTCATCAAGTATAATACATCAATTTTTTAACAACGCGCCATTTCAAATACGTTTTGAAAATGATAATATTATGCAAACATTTGAACTTGAAATTAATAGAAATCATTTTATATAAATAAGTTTACAACCAGTGTTTTTAATTGTTTTTTTTTTTTGTATAGGCCAGGTACACGTGTAACTATTGGTGTTGTTTAAATAGGAAAAACATTTAAGACTTGTTCACAAGAGTACAAAAAATGTATGAGACGTGTTATGAACTAGAATATCTATTTTGGGCAAAGAGTTATATCGTCTTGATATTTTACATCCGTATCTAATGAACAATTAAGTACAAAACTGCCCCTGATAATAAGAAAGACGTATCTTACACAAAGTATATTCGGAGAAAAAAATATATTAAGTTGAAAAACGGGAAAATCCGTGCTGTGATTTAGTTATATTTATCAAAATTCTGTGAATGAACTATTTTTCGGCCCGTATGTCCTCTTAATTTAGTATTATAACATTTTAGTGTTGATAATACGTTTTATTTTAAATCCAAAGAAAGCGCTTTTTGAAGCAAAAAAAAAAACATGAAAATTAAAACACCATAATATGCGCCCAATTCACCAATTTCATTCTTAATAACTTAGCTGTTGCGTATTGCGTCACGCTATTACATCTATTGAAACAAATGGCATCTAAATTGAAAAGACGCAAATGGTAACTAGGTCCTTTTCTCCTAGTATTAGCACTAATTTTTAAATAAATTGAAATGAAAAAAAAAACACAATACAAAGGCGTTAGCTACGTCTTTTCATTGTCACACGTGGAACTTAATGAATAGATGTGCCTTTTTACTTCTCGATCAAAGTGGTTTTTCATTGAAAGGTTAGACCAATTTACTATGTCTTTTAAACCCGGACCAAAAAAGTCTGTGGCATCATAGCTCCTGAATGGATGAATCGATTTTGATAAAGTTTGTTTCGTTTGAAAGGTGTTTTAATCGAGAGATTTTGATAAAGTTTGTTTCGTTTGAAATGTGTTTTAATCGAGACTGTTCTTAGACTTTAATAAAGTTTGTTTCGTTTGAAAGGTGTTTTAATCGAGACTGTTCTTAGCTATGTTTCGAGAAAATCTGCTCAGCTGTTTGAAGATCATCACCTCTTTTCTAGTTGATGAAGGGATATAAACAACTTCCACAGGTCTGGTCGATTCGAGATTTGACATCTTGTCACTTGTCACCATGGGCATCGCCAGGGTGGTGCAGCTGCACATCCCCTCCCTCCTCCTCCTTTTTCCTCATCTCGGCAATATATACAAATAACACATTTTGGAAAAAATGTTGGATTCCTCCTCTTTACTATCAGGGTCAGAATATTATAGTTAGTCTTTGGCCAAGATCCGATCTCGGGCTTTTACGTCCCAGTTTTGGCAGAATTAATTCAGTACTTAAGTCCCGCCATCATCTTCTTGGCTTATGACACCGACTCTCTGGCAGTAGCTCTGTGCAATTTGGATCCACAGTTTGTAAAGCAGCAGGCATATTCTAACGCCAATTCCAATTCATAATACTAAAGTTTTGTGTTTTTGTTTTCTTGATTCCAGCTTGCACAGCGCTTGCATCGCCGTCACCGCAATGCAGCGTCGGCGTGCCCGCGAACACCACATCAGGATTAGTCTGCGGCGTAGTACGACATGCGGACGGCGTACCATACGCAAGCTTCCGAGGCGTTCCCTACGCTAAGCAGCCCGTAGGAGAGCTCAGGTTTAAGGTAAGAATACGTTTAAACCATTATTGAACTATACCGCCTACAAAGGACTGCAGGTAAAATCTGGATGAGAGTTGCACGGAACAAAAGTACGTCACGGCAGAGAGAAGAGGACACTCATCAGAGGATATAACCAAACTACAAATTAATATGAGGGAACATCTGCAGCTATCTTTACCGACACAATTTGTACTAATGGAGTTCTATTTTTCATTGCAGGAGCTCGAACCTGCAGAACGCTGGGACGTCCTGTACGCAACAAACGAAGGTCCAATATGCTTACAAACCGAAGTGCTGTACGGGAAGATAATGAAGGACAGCTCGCAGAACCAGAGCGAGGCGTGCATCTACGCAAACATCCATGTGCCCTTGGATGCTCTGCCTTCGATTGGTCGCAGACCGGTCAGGGAGCTGCAGCCTCCATACCCGGAGGAAGTCCCGTTATCTGGACTACCGATCCTGGTGTTCATTCATGGTGGAGGATTCGCCTTCGGGTCTGGTGACTCAGATCTCCATGGTCCAGAATATTTGGTCAGCAAGAAAGTCATCGTCATCACTTTTAATTACAGGTAATCTTTACTTTCATATGCATGTATGTTAAGCCCTGCTAATTGGTAAAGCACTAGAATCATTTAAATCATTACCAAAGAGCTAAAACAGCAGTCAAAATAAATAAGTTATTTTTGTGAAAATTCGGCAATAGTTCTGGTAGCAAATCACGGTTGCTGTATGAAGTACAATTACATTTCTTGAGGTCGGTAATTACAACTTAGATTAAATCTCGTAGCGAACCGAGACTGCTAGATATAATTAACCGACTTGTATCACATTCCAGGTTGAACGTGTTTGGTTTCCTGTCTATGAACACTCCCAAGATCCCCGGTAACGCTGGTCTCCGGGACCAGGTGACGCTGCTGCAGTGGGTGCAGAGGAACGCACGGGCTTTCGGCGGAGACCCCGATGACGTCACACTCGCGGGACAGAGCGCTGGCGCCGCGGCCGCACATCTGCTTACCATGTCGAAGGCTACAAAAGGGAAGCGGCTGTTTAGAAGGTAGGTTTACTTTAAGTTTTATTCATTCGATAGAACGTACGATGATTGGGGGATCCCGGCATCTTATTATGTTAGTTGAAAGTTAAAAATTTAAAAAAAATATAGCTTGTGTATTGTCAGTTTGACTTCATACGGGCATTTATTTGCTCTGTTACTGGAACATCTACTTATTAAATAAAAAATAATTAAGTATTGCTCTTTTTTTTTAAATTTCAGAGCGATACTAATGAGTGGAACAGCCGCCTCAACATTCTACAGCTCCTCTCCAGTGTTCGCCCAGTTCATGTCCAAGCAGCTTCTGGCCATCCTGGGCATCACTTCCACAGACCCCGACGACATCCACCGCCAGCTCATCGCACTAGACGCAGACAAACTCAAAGCAGCCAACGAAATCCTTCTAGAGAATAGTGGCCTTTCAACCTTCGTGCCCACAGTGGAGTCACCACTACCCGGAGTCACGACCATCATTGATGAGGACCCAGAAATTTTAATATCCAACGGGCGTGGCAAAAACATCCCACTCCTTGTGGGATACACAACAGCTGAATGCGAGACCTTCCGCAGGCGTTTTGAAAAGCTTGACCTAGTGAAGAAGATTCAAGAGAACCCTTCTTTAATAGTACCACCGAGGACCATATTCATGACACCGCCAAAGTTCCTGATAGATCTGGCGAAGAAAATCGATAGGAAATATTATAATGGTACGATAAATCTGGATAATTTTGTAAATTCATGTTCGGACGGTTTCTACGAGTACCCTGCGCTGAAGCTGGCACAGAGTCGAGCGGAGACCGGCGGAGCGCCGCTGTACCTGTACCGGTTCGCGTACGAGGGCCAGAGCAACGTCATCAAGGAAGTGATGAGCGTCGACTACGAGGGAGTCGCCCACATTGAGGACCTCACTTACGTGTTCAAGGTGAACTCTGTCCTCGACGCACCGGATGCCATCCCGCCTTCTGATGAAGATATTTGCATGAAGAACTTAATGACAGACTTCTTCGTCAACTTCATGAGTTGCAGGTAATTGACACTTATTATTAATTGGTCTTAGTACGTGGTTGCTAAATTGACTAACTATAAACGAAAAACTGTTAATTAATGATGCTATCAACTATATCTCAAAGAGAGTAACAAACCTACACTAGTAGAAATTGAATGTATCACTTTAACAATTTTTGTTTTCCAATTTACATATGGAACGACACCAATATTCATAAAAATAAATTCTCATAATTTCTATTCCAGCAAACCAATCTGCGATGACAAGCAGTCTCTATGGCCAGCGAACAACGGCCGCCAGGTCGAGGACATTGAGTCTCCCACCATAGTCCAGACGAAGGACATCTCCACGAGACAACAAGACGTCATCGACTTCTTCGACAGCCTCACCAGTAGAAAGGGACTATCATAAACAGAATGAATTAACTGTTCTCGGTGTAAATATTTGTCAGACAGTGGAGTGTTGGTTAGTGGTTAGTGTCTGAACCAAAAGGTCTGAGCGCATTTAAATTTGGTCCTTATTGTTACTGGGACCAGTTCTCGAGGAACAATTTTTCGGTATACAGTTGTGTTGGTTTCGATTCTTTAGCTAGCATTAATTTATTTAGAGTAAGTTTTTTGTCACAAATCTAGTCGGTAACTAATGTAATTTTTAACCTTCTTCGGTACAATTTCTTATTGTTCTTCAAAATAGAAGAGTGATATTGTGCTTTGGAAGGTTTTAACTATGTCAATTTTGTTTGCAATAATAAATTCTCAAGTAGTGTATAGTAAATTAGTGTATTATATTAAATCAGTTTTACTGATACCATAGTTATGTGTTTACTCCAAAGCTAAACTAGTTTGATTTCAAAGATGATGTCACTGTTTAGTTTAAAAATACGGTTTTGTTAGAAAAAGCTAGATTGTCTTTAGCCCTAGTCTCGTTTTACGAAGCAATCGTAAATAAACTTGAGCTCTAATAATGCTAAACTTTTTGTTGTAACTACTGTTGAGCTTACTACAGCTCCGGCTTGAGTAAGCTCAACAAAGTATTGATTACATAAAACTTAACTAGGCTTTAGATCACAAAATTACAATCTGTCCGTAAATAGTTACTTTTAAGTTAATTTAAATCATTAAAAAAAAAATAAGTTTGTACAAATCTATAGAGATCACGAGGCAGAGATTCTAAACTGAACCACAAACCAAATTATATCGTTTTTGGTATCTTGCAATAACACAAATCAGCGATGGCCTTTCGTGCAGACTCCAGCACATCAACCTACAACAATGTGTCAAATTTCTTTAATAGATTTTCAACTTTATCCTTCAAAAATTAGGTTCAAGGTTGATTGGGAAAGTTTGACAGTTTCGGATAGCTTGACCTGCTGGCGCCTGTACCATAACACTTCTCGGAGGAGTCTTAAATGAAGATAGTTTGTTTAGTATTACAGTAACTGTCAGTTTATCATATCTGCGTCGTGATCCTCCATTTCAGAAGCGACTGATGTAACGTATTATTATTTAAGTCAACCTCTGTACTGTTAGTTACGCGTTTGTAAATACTTCACTTTCTATGTAATGCGCCGAGTACAAAGCGCGAGTGATTGCGTGTTGTGTGCCGACTATTGAACGCTCCAATAAAATAATTGCGATGGACGGACGTGGATATTGTATTTTTATTTCAATACTTCAAATTGTTTTTTTTAAGGTTATTGCTAAATGCATTAACAATGAGCTGGACTCTATAGGAACGCTTGTAGTAATTTGACAAGATGAGCACAAAATATAATCTATGGAAATCAAATAGCCGATTGGCTGCGCACATGCATTGTAACTTCAGTACAGTATCTATCAGTAAAATGGCCGGAGCCGCGTCTGCAATTGAACCGTACTCGGTTGACAGAACCTTAAATTGAAATTTTTGATTATTATTTCACAAGATCAGCTATGGAATAAATACGTGATTTATCGTTCAGAAGTGATTACCTAGATTTACCTTGATTAAACAAACGCAGCTAGCCTTAGGGAAAGCCGCCAAAGCCAGTAGGATAGCCTGTGAGCCCAGTGAATGTAAACCCTAAGCAAAACCATCGGTGCAGATAAACGGGAGAGATCTAAACGATACGATACAGAATAGTTAGTTGCATTACAAAATTGAAAAACCTAACATAATATAGGTATTGTGTGAAAATATTGGGATTTCCCGCTGTTTCGCTTGGCGACAGACCGGAGCGAGTTCGCAGTAACGCCAGTTGACTTTCACAATCTGTACACGATACTCATTTCTTTTCTACTCACGTGATTTTATATCATCTATAATATAAAAGACTGCTATAATACAGCAGCATCCGGTGAGCGTGAGACTAGACCCCTTTTCCCCAACATACTTGGGAAAAGGCAAGCCAAGCGGATTTTCTATGAATTTATTTCAATATTCCTTGAGCACTTCGCCGTGTTTCTAAGAATGTGGCAATACAGACTAGTGGTGATGCTACAAATGATGATGATGAGCAGGCAAGACGTGATCAGCATCGCGCAGGGCAAGCTGCGTGGGGTGGCCAGGGGTGGATACGTGTCGTATACGGGGATTCCTTATGCCAATGTCACAGGGAGAATGGGCCGGTTTAAGGTAAGTTTGTGTCTAAGTTATAACTGCACTATTGTATTAGGTAAGCCCGTGATGATAGTGTATGTGTTTATAAATAAATTATATTTTATTGAGTTCATTTAAGTCAGTTGCCTCGTAATAAAGGCGGTGATTTCTCTTAGTGCCATCAACCGGACACTCACAACAATACTTAAAATATTTATCCATAAAGTGGAATAAATTATTTATAGTATGAAAGCGTGATTTTTCTTTTGGTAGGTAATAGAAAACAGGATATTTAAATTTAGCCAGGGCTCTATAGCTTATTGTATTTCAAGCACTTTAAACATTTCAGAGAGCTGGTCTCGCTCCACTATGGTCTGATATCAGAAACTCCAGGCCAATGACCTGCTCGTTGGTCTCCAATGCTGAAGACTGCCTTCAGCTGGATGTGCACGTGCCCACCGCAGAGGGTGGCAACTGGCCCGTTCTGGTCTGGGTCACTGGAGGAAGCGGGCCATACAACCCTGGGAAGATGGTACAGGAGGGAATCATTGTGGTTATTGTCTATCATCGGTATGTTTTCGAATCCGAATGAAAGTAAGAAAATCATTAGCTTGCGCTAAAACATTACGCATAACATCAGACAGAACGATTAGAGGGACATATGCGTCACATCCACGCAAAATGGCCATCGCTCAGCATAATGTCGTGACACCATGCTACAGTGGCACTGCGTTGGTTTTTAGAATGTTATTGGAGGTTCGTCGTTCGTCCTTCTTCACTCAGATATACGTTTTGGTTAGCTGCTACTTTCTGAATAAGTAATCGTTTTCGTATGCGCTTGTAAATGGCTTAGCCAAATAATAGGGGACCGGACTGGGTAAAGAAAACGACATTCTATTTTGTCCGTCAGACAGGTAATACAAAAATATTAGACAAGTATTTTTTGTTTTATCAAAATATCAAAAAATTACTTAGTTAAAACTCATTAAAGTTGGAGAGTGGGGGCTTACTACGTCACAAGTAGGTATAAATCTTACCTACATGTGACGTCATGCGCCATTTCAACTCAATATATCTCCGCAATTTTTTGACCACGTGAAAAAAGAAAAAATATGTGTCCAATATTTTTCAATAAACTACCCGACGGACAAAAAAAAAATGGATTATCTCCTATTGTATTGAGTTTGTGTGCATCGAAGATCTGTTTTCGCAATTTATATCCCTATTTGATTTTTCCAGAGTGGGACCGTTAGGGTTTCTATGCTCAGGAGACGAGGAAATACCAGGCAATGCCGGAGTGAAAGATGTAGTCTTAGCCTTACGATGGGTCAGTGACAACATCGTCGCTTTTAAAGGAAACTCCGCTAAAGTAGTGGTAGGAGGACAAAGTTTCGGGGCAGCTATGGTGGAGGCTGTGATACTGTCCCCCATGGCCAATGGGCTATACCATGGCGCAATTCTACAAAGTGGTAGTGCTCTATGCCCTTGGTCTTTTAACTACGACGCAGAAGACCGAGCTAAGTCTTTGGCTACCATGACAGATTTCGAAGACGAATCCGTCCAATCATTGTTTGATGTTAAAATTGAAGATCTAGTAGCACAAGCTAATAAACTCAACGTCCCATATTTCCCTTTTGGCATGTGCGCTGAAAACCCCTCGAAGATGGAAGAAAGGCTCTTATTTGAAGCACCTTATGACTTATTATCGAGTAAGCGTAATTCAGTTCCAATGATGATTGGATATAATGACAATGAAGCTTATGTGTTTGTTTCGATATTGAGAGAAGCTAATGTTCTCAGGAGAACACCCAAAGGTGCCAGTTTTTTGTTACCAGATGATTTGAAGTTTCTGAACGAGCGGGAGCGAAAACAAACTGGAAGACTGATTGAGGATATCTACTTCAAGAAAAATGCTACCATGGTTTCTTTGTTAGCTTATCACAGGTAAAGTTAGCAACCTGTTTTGTTTTCTACGTAGGCATAAAGGTCAATGAGTAAAAAAAAAATACTTGGGATAAATAAGTAAGGACTCGGCTCACAAATGTACGGAGGAGTATGATTATGTGCCTTGGGCACAATAAGAATACAATACTGGTACTGTTAGCCTGCGTCATTCCAATAAGAATACAAAAAAAAAATATTTATCATTAAACATAAACATACTGCAAGTTTTTTTGACTCCGGATTGCTACTGAGGAACGAACTGGCTAGTTGGTGTAGCGGCTGCAAGCACTACAGCTGACCTGGTTTCTATTACCAACTCGGGAAATGTGTTATTGGGATTCTTTCTAGTTATGTATAATGTCTGTTTCTCATCACCAGGGACGCCTACTTCTCGAGCCATATCCACCGCAGTGTCCGCTTCCACTCCTCAACAGCCCAGGTCTTCTACTACCAGTTCTCCTACTCAGGTGACCTTGGGGTCAGATCTGAGCCTGGGGTGCGGAAGCAAGGCGCGGCCCATTCGGATGAGCTGGCCTACTTGTTCTATGATGGGACTGTTGATGGAGAGGAGGCTAATGTGCAGAGGCGCCTTTTGAAGCTTTGGACCAATTTTGTAAAGCATTTGTAAGTTGGAGTTAGTATTTGTTGTTAGTTAGACGTTGTTTGATTAGAGAGATCTCGCATCTTGATCTAGGATCTGCAAAACATGCCAAATTTTGCCACAGATTTGATATTGACTTTAATGCCATATTTATTTATACTAACGGTGCCCGTTATTAATTGAATATTAGTATTTCAACCTCAAAATATTTCTTCTTTGTTTTCCTGGACGTTTACAAGGAAACTTTAAAACAAGACGGCATTTATTAGCTGTCTGATGAGCGGAAGAGCTGAAACAAACTCAAAAGGCTTCTTCTAAAGTTTTAAAATAAAGATAAAATATAATTAGAGAACTTCGTTTGGTTTGTTTTACAAACTCAAATGTAGTAATAAATGTAATAATAAAAAATAATGTAGTTCTGTTAATTTGGGAGTCTATATACGCACTCCCAAATGCTTATCTATCACCAGAAGACAGGCAACAAGAGAGATCGATGCTATGCTCATGTGTTTTCCAGGAACCCCTCTCACGAGAGCGAAGTAACGTGGGAGGTGACGAGAGGCGACGGCTACCGTCTGCTGGACATCGGCACGGAGCTGAAGATGATGGAGTACCCTCACGCTAGGACGCAGCGCATGTGGGACGACGTCTACGACAAGTACTACTACACGAGGAAACGGATCAATAACTAACTTACATTGAACATTTTATGGAATAAATAATATTGTAAAGACTAAAAATCCTTCATTGTGTGGCGAGTTGGCGACATCTAGTATGCCACATACGAACTATGTCTGATACTACTACCTGAAGACAAACAAATCATACAACGCAAGCCAAGATACGCTAAATTAAGATTGTGGAACGAAGAATCCTCAACTTACATTACTGAGGATTATTTTACCCTATTATCCAATGTCATGTGCACCTGTGATCCATAAGGCGTAAATAGCTAAGAGACAATCAAAGTTATTATTGTAATTAAAATATTAGTATAGTAGAGTAAAATATATGTAGTTCACACAGCTATCAATTTTAAACAACAGTATTGATTGATTTGTCAAGGTTTTATTCACACATCATTTGATACAAGCTGCTTACAAATGATCTTATTTTATTTGTTTACAAGTCAGGATTTATTTTGTAACATAGGCTAAGTACATCGCCTTTATAATACATGTTAATAATACGTTATTTTGTGTTGACTTAACTTAAAGATTTACATCGATTCGTTTCTACGTATTGCATTTTTTTACTTGAGCGTATTATTAACATCAATACATGTTAATAATACGTTATTTTGTGTTGACTTAACTTAAAGATTTACATCGATTCGTTTCTACGTATTGCATTTTTTTACTTGAGCAGTGTTTCCACGCACTGCCAAATCTCAATTACTTGCATCCTTAACACGAGGTACTTATTAGTTGAGTCAATTATCTAGTATAAACGATGCTTTACCAATTAGTTTTAAGGTGCGTCCTCACCTTTAGATTTAAAGTATGGGTGCATAAATCTTCCCAAGCTGATGAATGTTACGCTTTAGATGGCATTCCACCATGAAAAGAGTTGGTATGTCGAAGTGAAAAAAAAAAAACACTGAATTGAAATGGCGCATTATTCTGGTCAAGGGAAAAGCGAGTTGTTTATAGTGAAGGTGACATTTGAAATCGCAGCAGTCATTCGCGACCGCATGCGACTGCTGTCTGACCTCCATTACCTCCGTAACCCAATTACCGGGCAACTGATGGCCGGTCAAATACCTATACGTAATTACCGACCGACATAAAAGCTTAAATTAAAAGCGGTATACGAGTTTGTATGCTCGTTAAAAAAGACATTTACACTTTTTTTACATTACTTTATTGTATTAGTAGCTGATTCCGCATGCGTTGCAATACACCTGTTCCTATGCACTACTTACCCACCTACCTACTACCTAACTACCAACCTACCTACCTACTCACTACGTACCTAACTAAAAACCTACAAAGCATTTATTAAATCGGTTAAGTTGGTCTCAAGTAATGGCGTGACCAAGGGAAATAGGTCATATATATATATATATGTCGATTGTACATAATTATGATGTAAATAAATAAAAAATAGTGCGTGGAGTCACTCCGCGCGGAAGAAGTGAAACTTCGTAATACTACACGCATGCGTTCGAGTGCCACGCATTCACTCTCGTTATTTTATTGAGCTTCTAAATAATATTTTGTTGTTTTATTACATAAGTTTATCGAGGTTATTCTACTCATGTGAATTGAGCGAAGGCTTGAGGCATGACTGTTTGCACGCCATCTTGCGTACCTAGTAGAACTACGTAGTCACAAATATTTTAATACTGCCATCTCTTAGTGAGTTTTAGAAAATATTTCCCTCCATGGTAGCGTTAAACTTGTTGGAAGTCGCATAAGAAGTTTCACTTCAAAAAGATCATACGTTTTGAGTATCAATGTGGATGACTATTGTAGGAAAGGAAGAGAAAATAAACGATGTCTGCAGCGTGTAAACGATGATTCAGCTAGAAAAGGGGTGTCCACTGAGATGACGAGTCCTAATATGGAAGCAGATATGCTGCAGCATAATGACTGCACTTATGAATAAAAGCAAAACATTGTGTAATACACGTAAATGTTTTTCAGTTTCAAGTGTACCCTATGCCTTAACCACATCACAGTATTTATATAGCTCGCCGGAATGAATCGTTCTAGTGCAATAGTGTTAATTGAATACAATGATGAACGGCTACAGTTTGGTGCTGATAATCAACTTGTGTTGTGGTAAGTTTCATTTCAACTGGCAATAGGTACTGAAAGAGTTTTTTTTGAGAGGAATAGTAAATTACGTTGCGGAACAGGAAACGAGTCATAAGCTTTTTACAGAATATTAAAAAAAAACGGATACTGTTTGAGATAAAGAATAAAATGGAAGAAGAAGAAATGCTTCACCGCAAAATTGAGAGCAGGATAATAATGAAGGTAAAGAAATTACAGAAGAAATGAAATTCATGAGTTTTGTAAGGTTTGCTTCTGCACTATAGTCGATCCATGCACTAAATACATTGCATAACTATAAGTGCAATGTGCGTCAAAAAATGCTTTTTTTTATCCAACTACTAGCTGACCCCTAAGGTCTTTTAACACCAAACTGATTCAAATTGCTTTAGAGAAGAATCGTTCATTAAAAATAGCGAAACAAGGCACCGCAAAGGGCAAACCGTGGATAAATTGTCTTAAGGACAACAACGGCCAAAAACATCGAAGTAGAGACAAAGTATTACAAATCTGCACAAATTATTACAAATCACTATACTCAAACTGCCAGCCCTCAACATCCAGCATAAATTATTTTTGCCCAGATACCATTCCTCCAATTACTGGTTATGAAGTTCACACCGCACTCAGTAAAATGAAGTACAACAGGGTAGCCGGTGAGGATGGTATAAGTACCGAGATTCTGAAAATAGGTGAACCTGCTCTTCTGCCCATTGTAAGTAATTTGTTGAATTCCATTCTGTAAACAGGCATATTCCCGGATGGTTTCTGCCACTCCAATATCATACTGCTGCATAAAAAGGGAGATAAGTCGGACCTCAACAACTATCGACCAATCAGTCTTGTATCCCACCTTTACAAGGCCTTCATTAAAGTAATTGACAACCGTATCTCACCTCAGTTGGAAAAACACCAACCTCCTCAACAAGCTGGTTTTCGATCTGGGCTCTCCACTACTGACCATCTGCACGCAATAAATCAAATAATAGAAAAATATCAAGAGTTTAATATTCCCATATATCTTGCCTTCATCGACTACTCGAAAGCCTTCGATAGTTTGACACACGATGCTATATTTGACGCACTCAACAACCAAGAAGTTGATCCCACCTACATTAGTTTACTCCGTAACGTGTATCTGAATAGCACTGCTTCGATTAGGTTACAAACCGGACCATCATTTTTCATTGAAAAAGACGTAAAGCAAGGAGACCCGCTTTCACCTAAGCTTTTTAATAGCGCCCTCGAAGAAGTATTCAAAAAGCTAACAGCTAGTTGGGAAGGAAGCGGTATTGAAATCAGTGGGGCGCGGTTAACCAACCTTCGCTTCGCTGACGACATTGTCGGATTCTCTTCTACGGCGGAAGAACTAGAGCTAATGTTAAACCAACTCAGTAATGCAAGCCTTGATGTTGGACTGGCGATGAACATGTCGAAGACCAAACTGATGTCAAACACCACTAAACATAGGATCAGAGTGAATGGTGAAGAATTAGAATATGTCCATGAATACATCTACTTGGGCCAGTTAGTCTCTTTCCAGTCCAGACAAGACAAGGAAGTCACAAGACGAACCGAAAATGCCTGGAAGAGCTACTGGTCCATGAAGGAGCTTATGAAGGGAAACCTTCCTTTGTCGCTAAAGCGCAAAATCATGGACACGTGCATTCTTCCCATTTTGACCTATGGATCCCAGACTTGGTCTTTGACAAATATTCAAAAGTCCAAACTCAAGGTCTGCCAACGTGCCATGGAGCGCAGCATTCTAGGCGTCAAACTAACCGACCGGGTACGCAATACGACACTGCGCTCCAAAACACAAATTACTGATGTTGCTCAAAAAGCCGCTAAGCTGAAGTGGGACTGGACAGGCCACGTCTGCCGCATGCCCAATGATCTGTGGGCCAAAATAACCACTTTCTGGAGCCCTGACACAGCCAGAAGGCGTCGCGGTAGACCTCGTAAAATATGGCGGGACGAGTTGGACAGGACCAGCAGCCAGTGGTCCACATTGGCCCTGGATCGAGATAATTGGAAGTCATGGGGAGAGGCCTTTGCCCAGCAGTGGGATGACGCAGGCTAGCAGTATCAGTATCAGTATCAGCTGACCCCAGCATGCGTTGCAATGCACTTGTTCCTACCACCTACCTACTACCTACCTAAAAACCTTCTACAAAATATTAGAAAACGTTTAAAAAAAAGATATTCACCTTTTTTTGTTCCCGCCATTACTTGACTAAGGTTAATAGGGATTCATTTTTTAACCCCCGACCAAAAAAGAGGGGTGTTATAAGTTTGACGTGTGTATCTGTGTGTCTGTTTGTGGCATCGTAGCTCCTAAACGGATGACCGGATTTTGATAAAATTGGTTTTATTTGAAAGGTGTTTTAATCGAGAGCGTTCTTAGCTATGTTTCGAGAAAATTTGCTCAGCCGTTTAAAGGTCATCACCCCTTTTCTAGGTGAAGGGAAATTAACAACTTCCACAGGTCTGGCCGATTCGAAATTTGAAATCTTGTCACTTGTAACCATGGGCATCGCCAGGGGGCAACTCCCCCCCCCACCAAAAATTCGTATTTTTTTTTTTAATTTAGCTGTTTTCGTTAATTGTCGAGAAGACGCACAACACCGAGAAAAGTTGAAGCAATGGGGGAGGCATACGCCCACAGTTAGGACAGTCAAGCCTAAAATAAAATACTATAAGTTTAAAAAGTGTGAAATAAAAATTAAATTAAAAATTTAAAAACCCCCGACACTAGCGTCTTAGCGTCGGGGGACCGCTTTGTTTTGTGCTTGTACTAAGCGGTCTACTTAGCGGTCCCCCGACGCTAAGACGCTTGGATTAATTTATTTTTGGTGTTTTAGAGGTTTTTAGTGTCGGGGGTTTTTTAATTTTTTAATTGAATTTTTTAGATATAGATAGATGATGCCGATGACCAAACAAATGACTTGTGTAACAACAACATTTCTAGCCACCCTCGCAAATTCATCCAGCGACTTGCGATGCAACGTGCGTACACGCATAGATTCCGGATGGGTGTGCGGACTGCTTAGACAAGGAGAGTACAATGTCCAGTACGCTAGCTTCAGGGGCATCCCATACGCGCAGCAGCCTCTGAGAGAGCTGCGGTTTAAGGTAAGCTGCTCATCATTAGGTTACAGTTAATACCATTAATTATCATCATTTGCATAGCCCTTTCCGTAACACCAAATAATCCAAGTAATTAACTTGAACGAGATTTAAGGACAAGTCAAATTAGGGATGCCCGACTTTTTGCTTTCAATTGATCTTCTGTATCGATCGAATGCCTGCGGGACTGTTCGAAAGAGATACCGTGGCCCTGGCACACAAAAGGCTAAGAAGGGACATGGATGGGTTTTCCGCTCCGCCCAGAGCGGGAGGAGTCATTTGATGATTTCCCATACGTAAAAAAAAGGGCATGCCAATCAAATGCGCTGAGCGAAATGAAACTAGCGACTTGTTTTTACTGACATACTACGGCAGATGACTACACATTCTTAGGCTACGTTCACGGCCTCACACTTGGACGTGTGTGGTTACATTTGCGTGAGAAGTGGCAGTGCAGTGACACGTCGTGTCACCGCCGTTGTGGGTCGGCTTGCTCTCAACAACTTCATCCATGTGTGGGCTCCGCAGTCGCTGTCGCACGACGCTCGTGGCCTAGAGCTACTACAATATTCTGTACATTCCAGGAGCTGCAACCTGCGCGACCCTGGCCCCATCACCTGGACGCTACCGAGGAAGGTCCCATCTGTCCCCAGCAGGACGAGCTCTACGACCGCCTGGTCAAGCCCTACAGGGGCATGAGCGAATCCTGCATCTACGCCAACGTGGCCGTGCCCATGGGAGCCCTCCCTGTGACCAGAGATGATGACCACTACCACACGGGTTACGTCAACAATGCGGAAAAGAAAGGAGCTCCTATTTTTGTGTTCATCCATGGCGGAGGTTTTCAAGGAGGATCAGGAGATACTGATCTTCAAGGGCCGGAGTATCTCGTCAGTAAAGGAACAATCGTAATTACTTTTAACTTCAGGTAGGTGTTACTTCTGATTTCTTCTTCGAAGCTTGTAGATGGTTATCTACGATTCGTCCCAGAATTTAGTCAAGTTTTTGGTACCATGACTGGCGTTAATCAATTGTCCTGTAGTGCGCAGGCATTAGGACACGAAAAAAGATTACATACATTTTAACCCCCGACCAAAAATGATGGGTGTTATAAGTTTGACGTGTGTATATGTGTGTCTGTGTATCTGTCGGTGGCATTATAGCTCCTGAATGGATGAAACGATTTTGATAAAGTTTTAATCGAGACTGTTCTTAGCTATGTTTATGTTTAATGAGGGGTGGCTGCACCCCCCTCCCCCTAAGGGCTCAAAATTTTATTAAAGTTATAATTTTACCTGCCCCCCTAGCATGACCGTTCTATCTCTATTCTACCAAGAAACGACAAGAAATATTTTCTATACAACTTGACATTTCTTCTGGCCGAGCATGGCACGCACCGTCGACTCGCGTTTCTACGAAGATAGAGACAGAAAATCTTTCCATAGCAACGGGGACGTATCACGTGATGTTTATATTCCCTGAATATTATTACGTTTCGTTAACAAAAAAAAGTTGCCAATTGCACGAGTTTTTCATTTTTCGTGGGCGGGATGGTGTTTCTGCATCCTGGATCCAGGCCTGGATCTTTTTCGCGAAATGAAACCTAAATATTTTACATAACATTTCAACCTTTTGAACGTAACTCAACGTAACCACGAAACGTATTTCTCGTATTTAGTTTTTAATAAGACTAGTTTGACATTAGTCAGAAATAATGTTTCTACCCCCAAATATCAAAAGAAGAGAATATAAGGTCGTCATGCTCGACGTTGTAGACTTGTGTCGACTGAAGAAAAGAAACATTTCTTTTCTACATTCTTAATATCGCCATGCTTGGGACGATAGAAATATCTGTCAAATTGTCGATTCTTCCGTAGACATAGCCCGTTTCTACGGCGGTCATGCTAGGCCGGCTGTTTACGTTAATTGGCGAAAAGAGGCGCAACACCGAGAAAAGTGAAAGGAATGGGGAGGATAGGGATAAGTATAAAAAGATTGAAAAATAAATTAATTAAATATTTTAAAAACACCCGACGCAACGTCGCTTGGATTTTTTTTTTGTGTCTGGGATTTTTAATTTATTTTTTCATTACATTTTACTTACTAATATTAGTCGATGTACCACGAATGCGATAGTCTGA
Source organism: Cerastis leucographa (assembly GCA_963082945.1). Lineage (NCBI taxonomy): Eukaryota > Metazoa > Arthropoda > Insecta > Lepidoptera > Noctuidae > Cerastis > Cerastis leucographa. The sequence goes on from OY720366.1 coordinate 19,142,956, forward strand.
TCAAAAGGTGCATAAATAATACGCAGGCTTAACGTCTTCGGTTTTCTGTCGCTGAACACTCCCAAGATCCCCGGTAATGCTGGTCTGCGTGACCAGGTGACGCTGCTGCGCTGGGTGCAGAGGAACGCGCGAGCTTTCGGCGGAGACCCAAATGACGTCACGATCGCGGGGCAAAGCGCCGGCGCTGCCTGTGCTCATCTGTTGTCCCTGTCTGACGTGACTAAGGGACTTTTTAAAAGGTAAAACGCGTTGGCAGCTTCTGCAGCTATTGTCTTTACATAATAAAATTTCCATTTTGATTTCCTATTCCAGGATGGTCTTGATGAGTGGCACGGCCGAACAAACGTATTACACGGCCTCTCCGATTTACGCCGCCACAGCTGCCGCTAGGTACCTTTCAATCTTAGGCCTCAACTCTACAGACCCTAACTTCATCCACGACACACTAGTTATTACTCCACTCGAGGAAATTCTAAACGCTAACAGTGTCTTTCAGTACGAAACTGGGTTAGTGTCCTTCGTTCCTGTAGTAGAAGCAAAATACCCAGGAATCGAGAGAATTATAGACGATGATCCTTTAAGACTTATAGAACAAGGTCGAGGAAATGAATATCCAGTGATTATTGGCTTCACAACTGAAGAGTGTGAATTCTTCAGGAGAAGACTGCTATACGCAAAGTTTTTAGAAAGGTTCGAAGCGAATCCCTCTCTTATTTTACCAGCCAGGATTCCGATTTCGACGCCTCCAAATGTAGCACAGCAGTTGGGTATAAAAGTGATCGAGAGGAACTTCCATGGGAAGCTGAATATAGAGGAATATATGGATGTGTGTAGGGACGTGCTTTTCGTGTACCCTGCGTTCAAGGTGGCGCAGTGGCGAGCCGAGATGAAAGCGGCACCGGTCTACTTGTACCAGTTCTCGTACGAGGGCGACTTCAGCGCAGTGAAGGCAGGGCTGAACCTGCAGTACAACGGCACCACACACGTTGATGACTTGACTTATATTTTCCGTGAAAATGCCGTTCTTGGTGGTGAGAAGTCTTTCCCGCCGAAAAACAAAGACGATCTTATGAAGGACTGGATGACGCAGTTTATAGTCAACTTTATTCGGTGCAAGTCAGTACTCGATTATTACAAATTTTGACAATTTAAATTGTTCTAAATGGGCTTCTTTTCCATGTCACTGGCATAGTACTTAAATAAATTTTGTCACTTCGTCGGCCTTGTTGTGGGTGGCAGCTAAGAGCTCACTTTGACTGCATGTTTACAAAGTGCAGGATCGGTGGTAGAACATGGTTTTTTGACACAGCTCTACCATACCTATATATAACCTTTAAGTCTTGGCTCACATGGAGCCTGTGACTAATTTAATTATCAACAAGAAACACGTATGAGTCTTCAACTCAGCATATTGCTCAATCAATTCATATGGTTTCAGTGAGCCAACTTGCAGCAAGCCAGGCTGGCCGCCCGTGCACGCCAGTGTGCTGAACTACCAGGACATCCGCAAACCTGGGGTGTACGACAACACACCACCGACTAAGTATCAACAAGACATCATCAAGTTCTATGACAGGATTGACCAAATCGCCAGGTGATCTAAACATACTATGTTTTCAGTAAATCTAGCTACATAAATTAATTTTCTTTAGTTATACTGTAATGGGCCAAAGACGGGTTAGTTATTAAACATGCGTTTTGTTGATGCAGGCTAACCTTAATAGAAATATCTTAAGAGGTGACAAAAACTCCTTTGTTGTTTTCAGAAATTCTTCTTTGGACGCTTTTACGCCGCTACGGTAGATGAAAATAGTGATAAAATTGTGTGATTGTATCTCATAAGACCGTCTAAGCCAAGTGACATTCTATCAGTGGTAACGATAGAGGAGTCAAGAATGTGCTGTTTCAACATGAGCTATCGAAAACCACCTTATCTCAATCTCGACGAAAGTCATAGTAGAAATATGTGATGTTTTGCTTTTTTTTAAACCCTATGATTGTAACTGTATAACTTGATATCAAATAAATAACTTATTTTATATGAAATGGTTCCTTATAAGTGATGGAAATGAAAATATGGGTTTAATAGTACCGTCTTTTTCTAGCAATGAAACAATGTTTGGTTTAACATCAACATCAATCAATCAACATCATAATCGGTCCTGTGAGTAATATCCAAGTCAATTGTTTCCGATGCACGCTATACCAATAGGGGGTAATCCAATTTGTTTTTCTTTGTCCGTCGGGTAGTTTATTGAAAAGTATTGGACACGTATTTTTTCTTTTTCCACGTGGTCATAAAATCACGGAGATATATTGAGTTGAAATGGCGCATGACGTCACATGTAGGTAAGTTTTATACTTACTTGTGACGTAGTGAGCCCCCACTCTCCAACTTTAATGAGTTTTAACTAAGTAATTTTTTTATATTTTGATAAAACGAAAAATACGTGTCTAATATTTTTGTATTACCTGTCTGACGGACAAAATAGAATGTCGTTTTCTGTACCCAGTCGGATCCCCTATTACAAATCCAAACAAATTGATTAGAATTAAAACACTAGCAGGTACTGCTATACACTTCTCCCTATGATCTCTGCCGAGACTTGAAACGTCAGTCGCGATATTTGTTTTAGGTTTTAACTATTAAGTTTCGGTACATAAAGGTCAACGGACACTTATATCCCTGCACGGAATCGGAATCGGAATTTTTAATAGCAGATACCGATCTGGGAAAAATGTCGGGTTCCAAACCCACGTTATTCCCTGGATTAGCTAGTAAAGCGAGGTCCTGACAACAATGACCCTAATTATGGCGATAACTAAAAACTACCGTTATAAATTATTAAGATTAAAGTTGAGCGAAATGAGATCTCATTTCGTTATTAACAGCCAAAAAAAAACGATGGCCATATTAAAACTTCAGTCTGAAATTACCTATGGCTGTGTTTAGGCGTCCTATACGAGACGAGAAGTATAGATAGCCACCCACTCGTATCTACACAATAGGTGATGATCACATTTTTTTTTCTTTGTCTGTCGGGTAGATTATTGAAAGTATTGGACACGTATTTTTGCTTTTTTCACGTGGTCATAAAATTACGGAGATATATTGAGTTGAAATGGCGCGTGACGTGACGTGTAGGTAATTTTTATACCTACTTGTGACGTAGTGAGCCCCCACTCTCTAACTTTAATAAGTTTTAACTAAGTAATTTTTTGATATTTTGATAAAACAAAAATATGCGTCAAATATTTTTGTATTACCTGTCTGACGGACAAAATAGGATTTCGTTTTCTTTACCCAGTCTTCACCCCTATTGTTCTCTACAGCCACATTACCGCACTTTCATTATTTGGTTAGTGACTTGTGTCAGTTTTTTATGACGCCCATGGACTTGTGGCTTGGCTTTTTTTTTATTTTTTAAACTCAGTCTCACACTAGCATTTTCTCCTGTATCTGTCCTTGTCTGCGTTTCCAACATTTAAATTCACATACACAAACAGACAGACTCGGAACAACTACCTGTAGGTCATACAAATATTTGTTCCGTGCGGGGATCGAACCCGCGCCTTGCAGCGCAGCAGTCAATCTCTCAACCACTGCGCCAACCGTGTCGTCAAATCAATTCTGTACTAGCTGTATCCGGCATGCGTTGCAATGAACTTTTGCCTACCAACCTCCTACCCTACTCAACCCTACCTACCCACCTTACTAACCTACCTACCTACCAACCTACCCTGCCAACCTATCCTACCAACCTACCCTACCAACCTACCCTACCAACCTACCCTACAAACCTACCCTACCAACCTACCCTACCAACCTACCCTACCAACCTACCCTACCAACCTACCCTACCCTACCAACCTACCCTACCAACCTACCCTACCAACCTACCCTACCAACCTACCCTACCCTACCAACCTACCGTACAACCTACCCTACCAACCTACCGTACAACCAACCCTACCAACCTACCCTACGAACTCACCCTACCTACCTACCTTACCCTACCTACCTATCCTACCTACGCTTTTTTTTTTTTTTGCGGATGGGAAATCATCAAATGACTTCTCCCGCTCTGGGCGGAGCGGGAGGGAGTGTCAGACTTGACTGACTAAAACCCACCCATGTTACTTCTTAGCCCTTTGTGTTCCAGGGCCGCGGTATCTCTTTCGAACAACCCGCAGCCCTGGCAGGCATCGGCCCTTTCGGACCCCTTCCGGTTTGCTGACATCTCCTTGAGGCGCGCGTGGAACACGTACGCGCCGTCGACACGGCCTGTCGTCATGAGACGGGCGGACGGTGAGCTAGCCCATTACTCACCGTCCACAGGCTCGCGCCTACGGTGGCCGGGGCTACTGGTTGCCCCCCGACGCCCGGGGCGTCTCCCGCGGCGGCTGGGACGTTAGGTTCTCTCCCTCTCACGTTCCGCCACCTCCTTCGCTAGCATGACTGCTTCGCAGAAGGAGGCGACGTCTTCCCATTCCCTCTCGCTCCGGACCATGGATTGAACCAGGGCCGGACGCGAGAGGTCACCGCCGCCAATCGCCGCTACGAGGACACGGCGGTGCTCAGCCCAAGCGGGGCAGAGCTCCTGGGTGTGCTCCACCGTGTCCTCCGGCCGATCCTCGCATGGTAAAACCCGGGCGTTTCCTCCCGCCCGATTCGGTGCAGGAACCTCCCGAAACAACCGTGTCCGGTGAGGACCTGCGTCAGGCGGAAGGTAAGGGCGCCGTGCCGCCTCTCTAGCCACTCCTCAAAGAGGGGACTTATCGCCACTATTGTGGCGTGCCCTGCACGTGGTTGCTACAGTCGCTGTCTCCATGTCGCCATGAGATCGTGCCGGAGGTCTGTCCGCTGAGCGACAATTTGCCGCGGCAGCGGAGTTTCCCCCCGGCGTAGTGCCTCCGCGCGCCATAATGGGCGGCTCGCCGCCTCAAAGAACGCGCCCACACCGGGGCCCCATAAAGGGCCATGGACCGCACGACCCCCGCATAGAGCCTCCGGCAGGAGGCGTTTGGACCCCCCAGGTTAGGCTAGAGCCGCTTGAATGCAGCTCCTGCCCGTTCCTGTTTTGGAGTCAAACGTCGGAAGTGCTCAACGAAGTTCCACCGGCTGTCGAGGACAAGCCCTAGGTACTTTAGCGTCGACTCGACGCCGATGGGAACCCCTCCTACCGTCAGTATGGATCCCGACGGTGGCGCATTCCGAGGCCCATGAAAGCACATGGCCTCGGACTTGTGCAATGCCACCTCGAGACCCAGCTGCCGGATTCTCTCCACGACTATCGCAACCCCGCGTGTCATTAATTCGGCCGCCGCCTCGTGCGACCTCCCCTGTGCCAGCACCAGCGTGTCGTCAGCGTAGCAAACTACGCTGACACCGCTAGGGAGGTCGGCGATCCTACCTACCCTAAATTTTCTTTTAAACAAACCTTGTCCCGGCAATAACGAACACAATAAAAAAAGAATTATCTCATTTGGTGCCGTCGTTCGGAAGTTATGCGCATACGTACATACATTACGGCGATTCTGTTTTATAAATAAATACTGTTAATAAATTCTGTTTTATAATTTAATATAGATTAAAACACCTGTCTTCCACGTCACAAGGTAAACAATGATATGCTCATATAATAATTAAACAAATAACAAAATGGTAAGGAAATGAAAAATCTATATAATTTCATGCATGACACAAAGATAAGGAAAGTCAATTTTGGAATTATTTAAATAGGGTGCGTATACATTGGTAAAATAACAAAAAAAAATGCACGTAGATAAAATTAACAAATCAGGACTTATGCCTTTTTTATGATTTTTTTAAGTCTGCGGCCATGAAAGCATGGACCGAAGCCATATTTCGCATTCCTTTTGCCAACGATGTACGATTTTTCAAATGTCATACGACATTTATGAGGTGCTTAGCTCAATCCGTATCTTGATGAGCCACATAAAAGCCAAAATAATGGGGTTCCCTCACATTATTTAGGCTGAATGTAATGAAATCTCAATGACATGCCACCGTGCAACCATGACAAACCTCGGAGTAGAAACTCTCTTTAAGTTATTTTGGATTGAATCCAATTACTAGTTAACAAGCCTTCTGCTGAAAACCTTTCCCTGTAACATGACTGTTCTCCCCCCCTTTATTTTAGAAAGCTTAGAATTGCAGCTAGTCAGGTATTAGAGACTGGCTCTGGCTCCCGAGAGCTCTTGTCTTAAAGATATGTACCCATTTCCGAGTTCAGGTGACTGAGCACTCGTTAAGAAGCGTAGGGGAAAAACATGCTAGTCTATACTGTTATCTTCGAAAAAATTTGCCGAACCTTGCCAAGGTGTCGTCTGAGTCCCACATCACGTACAGTTGCTCACTGGCCGATTTAACTGCCGCGAAAAACAGTTGACATTGGGACGCCCCACTTTCAAAACATGACCTCCGAGGCCTAGGGCTTAGGGCAACAGGAACCAATCTGGCTAGTCGGTTCCTAAATAAGCGGTTAGCTAAACCTGTAAAACTTTAAACCTCCCTGAGAGGTAAACCGCTGACAGAGTAATATTCAGCTTATAGCCTCAAAATTTTTAGGTTCGATTCAAGAGTGCTAGTGATCATATCCGAGTTGAGTGGCGTGCAATTGAAGAGCCTATGTCTGTTAGTGGACTGCTATAGGCTGATAATGAACTACAATATGAACATATTCTATAGAGACAGGCTTTTTGGCTGCTAATTACTATATTTATTGCAAAAGTATCAAAATCTATCTTAAATTAGAGTACTAGTTTTCTCTGGTTTAGGTAACAAGTTGCTGGTGACTGGTGTCTGTTAATTTGGGATCTTACACTTTCCTCTATAGCATATGTGGACATTAAGTGGATCTAACCTCAACCATGTTTAGAGGAAACTGATGGACCTTATGGCACCACAAGAACTCCTGGCAATCCAGTAGAGCGACCTTTTTTATTTGTTTTGGTCTACTTTGCTTACATAATATCATAAACCTGCTTGTCCAATGACAACATAGGTATACCCTTATAAAAGAAACTTCTGAACTTGTGACACGTCAGTTGTCCAAGATACTGGTAATTACTATTGAATTTTGCTCGTGGGACAGCGTACCACGTCAACTGTCAAAGTTTGCTTTGTTAGAACTCCCAGTCTCCGGGATATAAAATTATGGTAATTACTAGTGACTTCTCTTGTAGCATAGCAAAAAACATATCTAATAAACAAGCATGCAGATACCACTGGCTCCCAAATTCTTAGCCAATTGTCTACCGCTGCAATTATTCAAAGAGCTGTCAATTTTTCACACTAAGTTCTTAAGGTTTCGCAGCAGTAGGGCATGCAAACCGGATACCTGGATAACCGCAATTGTCTACCGCTGCAATTATTCAAAGAGCTGTAAATTTTTCACAACAAGTTCTTAAGGTTTCTTAGCAGTAGGGCATGCAAACCGGATACCCGGTTAACCGAAAACGGTTAACCGACACACTTGAAACCCGAAAACCCTTTTTAGGATATTAAAACCGGGTTTTTCGGTTTTCGGTTATCATTTTTTTTTTATAAATAAATATTTAAAAAATTATACCCTATTAATGTTGAACAACAAGTTATTTTTCTCCTATCTTATTGATTTAATAATACTTTAATTTTCACAAACAAAATATTGAATTGAAAATATTTACTTCAGGCTAAGGACACAGTAATTGATACAAGTCCATATTATGTTAGTAAGCAGATACTTACAGCTATGTTAGTAAAATTTAAAATAATTATTATTTTGGATATGCATGAGCGATCAATGTGTCGGACAGAGTGGACAGCCAAATCCCCTCAGGATTTGGCTGTCCACTCTCTCCGACACGACGCTCAGAAGCTTGTTGGTGCTACTTTTTACCCGAGACCGCTGGGACGCCGTTCTTTTGCGAAGCACCGCCTGGAAGCCGTCCGTGCTATAGTCGGCGAAAATGCCGGAAGCACTGCACCGCCATGGGAGCCCTAACATACCCCTGAACGCGTTGTTATACTGGACGCGCAGAGCATTTACTACTATTTGGTGCAATTATAAGTGGCTATCATAACAAATCTGTGGTTGATAGAAACAAAACAATTTGTGTTTTGTAATGAAGGTAGGTCGTGAATTAAGAATAAGCATATAGTCTGACTATGTTCTAATGATGAGAAGCGTGTAATATTACATTATCTAGAAGGCCTAGTCTGCACTGCGACAACAATTCGCGCGATTGCAATTTGACGCGATTTCCATACTACGAGTGCGTGTTGCCTGTAATTACATAATGAAACCATGTGTTACAGAATGGAGATGAAAGTATCGCGCGCTTTTTTCTCGTAGTGCGGGCGAGGCCTCAGGTAATAAAACCTTAACTGTGTTGTTTGTGAGAATTGGGATAACGCGACTAAGAAAAGGTTGTTTACGAGACAGATGTGAGTCACAACGCCAACCTAAAAGAACTTGCGCTAACAATCTACACAGAACATCGTGGTGATGTCCACCAGAAAGGTCCGCTGCGTAGTACTCGCAACCAGCGTGCGTGTGACCACATGTATGAACGTGGACCTTATCTTCCTGAAGAATTTCACTTATAAAGTCATCGTATGACAGAAATTTGATTTTGGCCAAATTAAGCGAACAGACGAACAGTTAATATTGATGCCGAAGTAACGACCTTACAGCTGATGTCATGCTATCATCATTATAATTAAGTCTATGGATAAAAAACTCTGTACACAAAAGGCGAATGATAAAAAAGTAATAAGTACCCAGAGTCGAATGAAGGTGATGTATGCCGAATTACTGTAGGATATTGTTAGGGCTCTAACTATGGCGTAGCACGATAGATATAGTTTTTTTTAAGGTAAAAATTAACTTGACTTTTATGGCTTTATATTGGCATGGGATAAAATCCGGGCTAGTGTCGATGTGATTTTTTCATACCTGATGTACTTCTAAGTTTATCTCGGACATCGCTTGCATGGTTGTCGCTCGCAATATAGTGAGGAAACTTGCACTTTGAATTAATATAAGTCTGGAATCGCTAATCTGCCTTAAGCAAGCGTGGCTGCTCATGCTTATTGTTCGTGCCTTCTTTGTATGAAAAGAGGCGTTTACCCTGCAGTGCGACTGCTATTATTGTTATTATCTATCAATACTTATAAAATCGTTTGCCCAGACTGATTATCAACGTACAGCTCAAACCCCTGGACGGATTAGGTTAAAATTTGGCATGCAGATAGCTGTTTTGACGTAGGCATCCACTAAGAAAGGATTTTGGAAAATTCAACTCCTCGCCGGGTAAAATATGGGTTGAAAGTTTGTATGGAAATCCGTCATCAGGCGAAAAAAAGAATAAAAAGAAAGAAAAAAAAGGAAAAAACGCAAAAAAGATGACATGGTTGGCATCGTCAGAAAATATGTATACGTAGTTTATTTTAAGTAATTGTTACAATTAGTACCACGATCTATGACGTGCAAATTACCACACATTATTAACCATTTATTTTACCAGTAAAAGTTAAGCATCTTTTCTCATTTCAAGTTATAAAACAGTTAACAATAAAAAAAATAGTGACCGACCGATGGACCGGTTTCGGCTAGTTTCAATTACTGGTCGAAACTTCGGCCACGCCGAAACCCTGTATTAATGATTTGTCGTGCTCCGTGCGGCTAACTGAGGGTAAGTTCGTTACGTTGAGATCGCCAGCTAAATACGCCGCCATTCTCGGCTTAAAATTATTGTTAATCTTACATATAACAAAAAATTATGGGTGTTTGTTTGTATTGTATGCGCCGCCATACCGTTCATCCGATTGTAATAATAGGCATAGTACACATAACTTGAAAAGAATTAGGTACACGGACGTAACACTAATAATAAGTAACTATTTTATTACATACTTTATTTACTTATTATTTTTTTATTTTATTTTATTTGCCCCTTGTTATCTTGTTATAGGCTACATATTTAGAATTTTATATATTTACTGTTGGTTTCGGCTTAAAATCCTGTTTCGGTCGGTGTTATCTAGGAAGGCACAGGTAGAGTCCCTAACAGTACACTAAATTTCCACAATTATGTTTACGTCGCACGTAGTAGGGGGCGAGCCATGAACCGGCCTAAATTCTGACTCCGTGGCTGCTGCTGAGGAATTTCTGATCTAATAATATTTACGGAGCCGACCTGGAAATCGAACCGGGACCTGATATTCATCAGTAGCGCTTGCAACCACTGCACCAACGAGGCAATCAAATAAAAAACTAAATATTTTTGGGGCACAAGCAGCGCCTATAATCGTGCGCAATGTGAAGTGTTCCTTAGGTACCTATATGCATACTGTGACAAGCTATATAAAGTTCCGGAACACTCAATGATTTATTCCTCACAGCGCCATTAAAATGATAAGATACTTTTGCTTCTTTATTTGTTTGTTGACCATATGCTTCTGTTGCGGTAAGTCATGTTATTAATTAACTTTAATTTAAAAAAAATGATAGCCTTAAGTGATTTTTTTTCTGTCAATGGCTCTTGTCTTTTTATTTCGTCTTCATGTCATGAAAAGTGGAACTTTCCTAAGATTGCGAACTGAAATAGAATTTTCGTATTTTTGCATGTTTCCTTTGTCAGCCTCCTCAGAACTAAGATACGTTGTGTCTTAAGACCCGTTGTAGACAGAAAATGTAAGTTTAGCGGTGACAGGCGGGAATATCGCTATCAGAGGAAGCATTTTCGAAGAGTTACATAAAAAACAGTGGGATCTCTGTGGTCGGTTACTGCGATTCGACGACGTTGCTGATACGGTTTGCCGTTGCTTCCCGAAGAACACGTTAAGGTAGAAGCGCCGCAGTGCGTGCAGGTCAGTGTCATACTGTACCTATGTTTAACACATCGCGAATTATATTTTCGATTTGGAAATTGAAAAACACTACGAAAAACGCTTACCTTTTAACTAAGTTTACTAGTGATACAAAATATTTATGACCACTTTTCCCAACCGAAACTAGAGCCAATAACTTATAGGGCCTTCACTCTTTTATATAAGCAGAAAGCCCAACGTTCTCGGCGAACAATGACACGAGGTTGGACTGCAACGTGCTGACGCGCATCGATTCGGGATGGGTGTGCGGACGCGTCAGGGAAGCGGAGGAACACGTTAAGTATGCCAGCTTTAGGGGCATCCCGTACGCGAAGCAGCCATTGAAGGAGCTGAGATTCAAGGTACAGTGCCTATCATGTATGTTAAGAGATCGAACAGGGTGTAAAGTGCCAAATCCTCCATAGAAAAGAGAGAATTCTTCAACCAGACCAGACAGGTTTTTGTGTCTACATAATGTCAATCGCGAGAATAACTTTAAATCCCGATATATCCCGATATAGGATTTGAGTTTAGCTCATATGAGGCATAGCATTAGCAGAGTTGAACTGAAGATTTCCTGGCACATAAAAATATGAACCAGTCATATATCATAATCTACGCTACGGGCTGCTACTGAGAAATTCCTGTTCAAAAATACCAATAACAGCAAACTCGACCTGGTAATCGAACTCAGGACACCATGCTCAGCAGTAGCGCTATAGACCAAGGAGGCAGTCGCCAATAGGCTTGCCTCTACTACACGGTAGTTAAACATGACTGTCGGACTTTGTGTACGATGTTATGTGTCTAGAAATGTCTAGCGCTTATTACCATCTCACATTTCACATTCCAGGAGTTACAACCATTGGATCCCTGGGACGATGTTCTGTTAACTACAGAGGAGGGTCCCATTTGTCCCCAGTATGACGAGGTATACGGGCGCCTAGCCCGGCCTGTGGGCATGAGCGAGTCATGTATCCACGCCAACGTCCACGTTCCTCTCGCTGTCTCCAAACCAGCGTCAAAAGCCTTATGTCAAAAGACTGGTCTTCCTATCCTTGTCTTCATACACGGTGGAGGGTTCCAAACCGGTTCGGGTGACTCCGATATGCATGGACCCGAATACTTAGTCAGCAAAGGAGTTATTCTCATCACTTTTAACTACAGGTTAGTAGTACCTACACTAAATAACCTGAAGCCCGTAATACAGGAAGTTTTGGGCAAGGTATGCCTTTAGTGCACCCTTCACATGTCACCCGTTATGAGTCTCATTAGCAGGGGGCGAGCCTATTGCTATCAACCGTGCACGATTTCAGACTCCAGACTGCTACTGATAATTTCCTGATGAAAAAACCCAAAAATACTTTGTCATTTAGGTATTATTTAATTGAAAACTTTTTTTATAACTGGAAAATATTTATAAGTAATAGATTGTTGCATCGAGCGCAAAGTGAGTTATTAATGCACGAGTGTTAAATTGGTGCCCGAGCGCACGCGAGGGCACTAAATTAACACGAGTGCATTAATTACTCACTTTAGCAAGGTGCGTAATCTACTTTTCTTTCAACTACCGTGACAAAATATATCTACTCAAAATAAAAAATTAAATTAATGAAACCAAGTTTAATTCATCATTCCTTCAAACATTTAAAACTTACAATTATTTAATCTGCAGTTATTAATAAATTTAACTTTTACTTGGAACATTTATTCTATTCTGGAGTTGAATTAATATCGCTATCGCTGTCTATTTCCATTTTTTGTAACTTTTTTTTCCTAAATAAGAAGTATCAAAGCTTTACAATGGTACAAAAAGCGCGCCATTTGTTTTTACTTTTCCCCAAGTCGGTTTTATTCAGCCGATTTTTATTTTCAGCCAGTATCTTTTTGATCTAATGCATACATTTTGTATTAAACTGAATGGGAGACATTAAACATCTGGTAAATTTATATCCAAATAAAAAATAAAAAAACAGTGCAGTAATGAAAAACAGTGCAGTAATGAGATTTCATACAACATTTCTGCACTGTTTTCGTTCTAAGCAAAAAATACATCCTTTGTGATCGGTTTTGTAGTGATTAATGATAATATTACTGCGTAGTTGAAAGAAAAGATAATTAATGAATATAAATTATTACTGCCGTACTTTTCAAACACACCTGTGCGTATTTAGCATGACCTTGTTTTTTGGGCGTTTATATTTACCGACCTTGTTTTTCACTTGTGTTCTGACTGCCTCGTGCCGTAAGCGCTACTGCTGAAAATATGGTCTAGGGCTCGATTCTCAAGTCGGAAGAAGTGTTATTGGGTTTTCCCAACAGGGATTTCCCATAAACTCGGTAAACTGATTGTGTGTGACGGTGATGCTGTTTTTGATTACTTTTCTCTTTATAGACTCAACGTGTTCGGCTACTTATCCCTGAACTCTTCGTCGGTCCCTGGTAACAACGGGCTCCGGGATGCCATCACCTTGCTCAAGTGGGTGCAGAGGAACGCGCGGGCCTTCGGAGGCGACCCTGAGAACGTCACCCTCGCAGGACAGAGCTGCGGCTCAGTAGCCGCGCATTTAGTCTCCCTGTCTATAGCTTCTGTGGGGTTGTTGAAAAGGTACCGCTAAACTTGACTCAACATATTTGGATCGACCCGGTGATTGGGTAAACGTGGGCAATACTTTAAGAGAGTGAAATACTCATAAATTAAGGTAGTTTTACTACAGGGCTAATAGGGATGATGACTGGGTAAAGAAAACGAAATTCTATTTTGTCTATCAATCAGGTAATACAAAAATATTAGATACGTATTTTTTGTTTTATCAAGTTAACAAAAAAATACTTAGTTAAAACGCATTAAAGTTGGAGAGTGGGGGCTCACTACGTCACAACTAGGTATAGAATGTACTGAGCCGTGACGTCATGCGCCAATTCAACTCAAAATATCTCCGTAATTTTACGATTACGTGAAAAAAAAAATACGTGTCAAATACTTTTTAATAATCTACCCGAGAGACAAATAAAAAAAAATGAGTCACCATTCCTATTGTGCAATATGAAAAATAATCAGCTGTACCCCAATTTTTTTCAAGATAATTATGCGACCATAAATGTATGGGGCAACTAATGTCGTCCAAGTGATGGTTGACCTCTGCCTAACCCTTGGGAGATCACGCACGTGATGTAGTTTCATTTGGATCTCTCCACAATTATGCATTTTATTCAAGTTTTTTTGTTGTTTCAGAGTTATACTGATGAGTGGTGTAGGCAACGGTGGATTTTTCACAACATCACCAGCCTACGCCCAATCTGTTGCGACTATGTTTCTGGGATACCTAGGCATTAAATCTACTGACGCCGACGAAATTCACAAGCAACTCATACATCTACCTCTTGAAAAGATCATGGAAGTAAACAGGATAGTACAAACCAAGACTGGGCTTGTGTCCTTCGTTCCTGTTGTCGAAGCAGAACATCCGGGCGCCACCAGAATCCTGGATGATTATCCAGCAAATCTTATAAAAAAAGGTCGAGGTAAAGACCTCCCAATGATCGTTGGTACTACAAGCGTTGAATGCGAATACTTTAAACGAAGAATAGAGTACTTGAACTTGGTTGGGCAAACGGAGAAAAGTCCTGTAGCAGTGCTCCCACCGAACATTACTTATTCTGTGTCTGACAGCGAGGCGCTCCGTTTGGGTGAGATTTTGGCGAGTAGATATTTCGACGGAGGAGTAACGGTGGACAAGATCGTCAAAGTGTGTACGAACTCATATTTCACATACCCTGCGTTCAAAGTCGCGCAATGGAGAGCTTCACTACCAGCTGCTCCAGTCTACTCGTATCTGTTCTCATTCGACAGCGACTTTAACATTGTTAAGTTCGGTCGTATGCTGGACTTCGAAGGAGGAGGTGCTCATGTGGAGGACCAGACATTTGTGTTGCGAGTCAATTCTATAATGGACCCGGATGAGAAGTCCTTCCCCCCCAGAACCAGGGACGATCTCATGAAGTATTGGTTGACCACGTTTTTCGTTAACTTTATGCGATGCAGGTAAGACGTTGGAGGAAGCGATTAGTAAGTTTAGAGGTATGCGGAACAGGAGTACAGTTCCTCATAAACGAAATTCAGGATCCTCAGACCAGACGGGTGTTGTCTGTTGAGCTACTGGGCGACAGTTGTTGTGCAACCATGTTTGCTTATCGCGAGGATAACTTTGCTTTCGCGATGTAGGAATTTAGTTCGTATGTTCTGTCATAGATGTAGCTACAAGACGTTTGGCGGAGGAAGCTACATATTAGCGGTTCTCTTGATGATCTGCAATGTTTATGGTGTGTTGCAGCCACCCGCTGTGTGACAACCAGTCGGCATGGCCCGCGGCGGACGAGAACCAGCTCAACTACCAGCAGCTCAAGGACCCGATGTTCGTTAACAACATCAACATGACGGACGCACAACGTGACATGCTCGACTTCTACGATAATCTCTACAACATGGGAGGGTAAACGTACATTTTATTATTTTTTCGGGATGAGAATTATTAGCATAGCACCTTGTAGTAATTATTACATATTGAAAATGAGATTAAAAGCGATTGGTCCTTCGGAAATAATTCAACTATTCAAAACAACGTGGCCCCTACCAGAATCACTTACCAGCAAATGATGAAGTTCAAGATGCAATTTCGTTTTAATTGCAAGGCAGACCAAGTTGGCAGTAACAGTTGCACCCCACATGGTTCAAAATCGCTTGACACTTCACTTTTTGTCAAACGTTAAGTATTTCGTAATCCCTCATAAAAACTTCATCGTACGTCATATAAATGTTTATAATTCTCGTGTTTTGTTCCAGAGGTACCACGTTCGCGTCATCCTAGTGCGCGTGACGCAATAATTGTAACGTCAGCAGTCTAGACGTGCGTGGGCGCACTGAGTACAGAACTGTGTCCCAGATAATGATGCCAAAGTATACAACATCTACTTTTGATTTCAATGAAAATATATTTATTTTCAAGTGTTGGTTCTTGCGTAATAATTTCGGTTCGAAGTACTTACCAAAATGGAAGGAAGGTGTGAGGAAACCAGATTTTGTTAAACTCCCGGATCTTTGAATGCAATAATTTATGAGATATCGTAATTTTGCATACCTGTAACAAGAATAATATTGGTATTAATTTTTTTCATAGACAAGTCCCTCACAATCTGGAATTTACAGAGATTGTGGGTTTTGGTTTGGTTCAGATGGTAAAAAGTCATATTTATTAAACCTGAAAACGTCAAAACTTCATATTTAGAAGCGGCTTTTCCAGTTGAGTGTTTCTTCCTCATAGAAATCTTTTTAATAACCTACTTTGCAGAAAAAGTTACCAAAATTCTAAGTTTACCTTGAAATTTGTTTCATATAAAATATATTACAGGTGGTGTAGCACAAAATAAACAGCAGAGCTTTCCTTATCAAAGCTTCGAGAGCCTGATAAAAAAATGGTATTAGTGAAATCCGATAAGTGCCCTAATCTTAGTACTGGCAACACCAGAATAGAAAAACCAAAAATATTCTAAACTTGAACGTTTTATTCGCAGTTTCCAAAAATTAAGCGAAAGTTCAGCACTTTTTTAACGTCAAAATGACTTAAGTCTCCAAAACGCCCGCTCTTCACTACTCCCTAATGTTCTAATTAAAGAGAAAGAAAGAGTTGTGAAACCGACCCCATAAATACATCAGACTGTTAAGTTTGATGAACTTGATTTCATACAATACTATAGCCGACCCGCACCAGGAGGGCTACTCTCTTTCTCCGAAACGTAACTTCGGCAACGAACGAAAATTAAATGTAGTTACGTTTTTGACCCTACTCTATATAATTTGCGGACGCACACAGATGTTCGAATTTACAGACAACGAATGTATTGAATGTTATTGTGTGCGTCCGCAAATTATATAGAGTAGGGTGACAAACGTAACTACTAAGAGAGTACCTAGCCCTACAGCTTCGCCCGGTGACGGATTTTCAACCCAAACTTTGAACACCTATTTCACGTGGTTTGATCTGTGCGTTGATAGAGACAGTTAACAATTACATAATTTGGAATCAGTTTATGTATAGGTTGAATGTTCTCGGACCGACAGTAGTTTATAAGAAGCGTATTTTAAAATGCATATTTATTAACAAGTTCGGCTTAACTGCAGAACTTGTTAATAAACTTAGCAAAAGTTAGTTAGTAAAGTAAACAAAATTGAGTCGTAAAAAGTAATAAAATTAAATGGGTAGTCACGAGTGAACAGTAGACAAATCAAAATTAGTCAGTAAGAAATCTCATTCTAAGCTGCTTGCGGCTTAAAATGTGCTAACTAAAAAAAAGCTGCCGCCCTATCTTCCGACAAACATGTCGTCGTCGCCGCCTGTGCATATACTTGAATTCCGACAAAAGAAAGAAAAGGCGTTGATAAGTCGACCTAACCACCTCCGCCGATGTTTGCCGATGAGCCCTAAATTCGTCCCTAAAAATCTAGATCCGATTTACCATGTCCTTTACTGCCCTTCTCCAGCGACATTCCAAGCAGAGGTGCCTGCTGCTAGGAGTACGTACTCCACAGGACGTGTCCTTAGCGTGTAGTTGCTAAGTTCATAAGATTGCATGCCGGCTGGAGGCCTTACAGTCTACAGCATAGTCCCATTAAGCAGACGACCACCTCCTAGGATGACCTGGGAGATGCCATTTACAAAAAAAGCTGGTGGCGTTACTATCAAGGCACAGGATTTTCCGGTTAAGCGGACGACAACATCTTAGGCAGATCCGCAGTATACCACATCGAAAACAGGATGAAAGGTCCTGACCTCTTAAATACTGGTCTTTAGTTCCGCTACTGTCTCAGTTACTGGTGATAGACAAAGGGTTTTGTTAGCGAGTGCCCTGCATCATCGATCTCGCAAGCAAAGCCGCATGCTCGTCAGTGCGGCTCCCGCGTGTGATCTGAGCGAGCGACCGACAAACCAACACCGAAAGGTTAGTAAGTCAGGCTTTTCGTACCACTTAAATTACATCACAACTTTATTTCTCCGAAGGATGAAACAGAGGTGTGAAATAGTTTTGAGATCCACATTTCACCAGTTTTATTTAAGTTTCATGTAATAAAATGTTTGATCCCAGACGGCACCGATCGCGTTTATTATAAAACCCCAGCTTAAGTTCTACTTCTAACTAAGCCTACAATGTTTTATGGTCGCTTTGGTAGCAGCTTAGCGTCAAAATATTATACTGGGTTCAATCCTTAGTTGGCCACTGTATTGTGGCTTTCTATCAAAGGCAAACTGTATCAGTTGTTCTTATTTCAGCCTAACATCCGTGGTTAACCGCAGGCTATTGAATTAGTTAACTGATACCGCTTTTCGATGAGCACCCTGCACGTTATTACTGTTTTATGTGAAATATTCTTAATGCGCAATTGCGCACTGTCACATCTATTCCTCAATCTCTTAATACTGCATCCGAATCCAGCATAGCGAAATCCGTCAAGTCCTTAGTGTAGTCATTATGCTGAGCTGTGGCACTTTTGGCTTGAGTATTTTTGCTTGTTTTTGTTGAGTTGTTGAAATGTATTTATATCAATACACGTTTTCTTCCTATACATAGGAAAGGTAGTAACGATTTGTTACACCTGTGTTTGCACGTCGTTACCTCGTTACGTTACTTAATTTGTCAAGTAATACTACACTGCTCGTGTGGTTTACGTAAACCAGGGGTTGCTTCAACAAACTGCTTTAGTTTTGGAATTACAGTCATTATCGAGGTACTGCGTAAGAGCTGTACGCAGCGATCAATCTGGACAGTAACATTACACTATCACTCCTGTAACACCGGCCGCTATAAAGCGAAAGCCATTTAATGATTGGGTCTAATATTCATTTGAAAGTCGATGGTAAAACGAGGCGTGTTCCAATAGAGTTTGCAAATTAAATCAACAACAAATACAACCCTAATCTCTTCAAACTTAGAGAGAACAGCCTTCTTCTGGGTAAGCTCGTACCATCGTCGACTTTGTCTCTGTCATCTCTGACCTAGACTAGAGTCAAGAGCAAACGCATCGCAAATAAAAAAACATAAAAAAATCACCAGGAAATGGATTGTTGCATGACTAGAATATAATAGAATAGAATAGAACTTTATTGTACACCAAAAATAAACATAACGGTTCTACAAAACCACAAAAACAGATATTATATGTAATGTTTTTGTTTTTATAGGAATGAACACCGGAAGCCATTTGCAAATGTGAACAATGCGGTGGGAGACTACGGTATGGATGAGTGCGGCGTTGGTTGTGGTCACGACAGCCCTGAACCTGCCCATCGAACACAAACTCCTCACCGATCAGACGAGCCCCGCTGCTCTCGACACTACTACACAACAGGATACGGTAAACGGTCCTGAAGAAATTTTTATCAGCGCTCACACCAAAGCTGACGAACCAGAGAATGCATCAGAAGAACACTTTTCAGGTAATTTAATTGGATCGGACTCAAGTTCCAGTCCTTCAAAAAGCCAAGAAAATGATAACTTAACAAAACCTGATTCAGCTTCTAACAGTTTTGAGCCCGGTAACTCTAAGAGTAAAACTAGTGGGACAAGTCAGGAAGACGATAATGAGTCAAGCGACAATAGATCTAATCCACCAAACGAGAATCCAAACACAGGTGAATCTAGTGAGGAAACAGACAATGACTCAACTACCTCGACGGAAGCAGAACCAACTACCACGCCGGAATCAGGACCTACAGATAGCGAGGAAGATAACATAAATACCACACCGGCACCAGGCGCAAGTGTAAATACTAACGGAGAAGAAACCACTGCTAGCGAAACAGAAGAAACTACACCTGAGTTAGGAGACCCGAGCACATCTTCAGTAACAGGAGGTAACGGAGACCCAATCACACCCGAGCCGCCTAATACGATTGTAGCAACAACGACTGGCCGCGTTCTTGGACGCGTGTGGCGAGAGAATGAAAAGATACTGAGCTACATAGATATAAAGTATGGTACCTTCAACAATTACTTCGAGGTACGTATTGCAGTCAAAAAATCACTTCTCGAATGCTTCGCTATTCTCATTCTATATTTGTTTATTCTCAGGCTGCACAATTTCCGGAGGAGGTCGAGGACGCACCAGTACACGACGAAGAAGTTCATAGCAAACACTGCCCGCAGCTTCAAGGTGAAAAGATCGTCGGGGAGCCGGACTGCCTGACTCTGAGCATTTTTAAACCATTTAAAACCGAACTAAGCGGTGCAAGTGTCCTCGTTCACATCCATGAAGGAAATTTCATTAATGTAAGCGCTAACCCTGATATCTACGGTCCCGAATATTTAGTCCCACAGGATATCATTCTTATTTTACCCAATTATCGACTAGGGCCGCTTGGCTTCCTGTGTCTACAAAACGAAACAGCTCCAGGAAATGCCGCCCTAAAAGATTTAGCTTTAGCGCTAAGTTGGATAAAGGCAAACATAGAAAGTTTTGGTGGAGATCCTGAAAATATCGCCGTGAGTGGTGAAGGAACGGCGGGAGCTTTAGCTGTATATTTAGCTTTGTCTCCTATGTCTAAAAACAATGTAAATAAAGTGATCACAGAAAGTGGTTCAGTTCTTTCACATTGGGCGATAGACAGGAACCCAATTGATAGTGCAACAAATCTAGCAACCAGGATAACGGGATCTTGGGAATCATGGCAGACTATACCCATTGAGGAATTACTGGTAGCAGCCAAAGGTATTGCATGGAGACCATGCTTTGAAAACAATACGGACGATGGAGTACATTTTATGGTGGAAACTCCATGGTCGTTGTTACAAAAAGAAGACATTAACGTCACCTTCATGATAGGCTCGGCACAGTACGCAGGTGCGCACGAATCTTTATCTCATACAGCAGCTAGCATACAACAACTTAATGACAATACCAGTCTTTTGCTGCCCAACGACTTACAATTTGACTTAAGTGAAGATATGAGCAGAGTAGGGGACAAAGTGAAAGAACAATATTTTGGTCCAGACACTATCACCATGGATACTGTGAAAAATCGAACCCTTTATTACACGGATATGGCATATCTTGGTCCTGGGATCCGTACCGCGCGGTCTCTAGCAAATTCTGGATCGACGGTTTACTTTTATGAGTTTTCTTTTGTCGGAGACTTAAACAGGGAGTTGGAGGCTATTCAGAAGCAAGTTGAAGGAGCAGTTAGGGGGGACATCATTGGCTACCTGTTCTATAAAAAAAAAGGAAGCATGCCGCCTGCTGAATCGAAAGAGGATATAATGATTAAACAGCTTCTTGAATTCTGGACATCCTTCCTCGGGACTGGGTAAGACCTATACATTTTATTACGAATAGGTTACATTTTATTTTTGCAACTTTCAATTGGCTTTAAGTACTTTTTTTTTTTATATCCAACACCGTGGATATCTTACGAGCAACGTGATTAACTGGGCATTATTAACAAGGA
Organism: Cerastis leucographa; assembly: GCA_963082945.1. Lineage (NCBI taxonomy): Eukaryota > Metazoa > Arthropoda > Insecta > Lepidoptera > Noctuidae > Cerastis > Cerastis leucographa. The sequence continues at coordinate 19,164,331 of OY720366.1, forward strand.
CCGGCCATTATTAATAATGCCCAAGAGCGATGGGCAAAGTGATTAATTTATCACTTTGACCGGCCATTATTAATAATGCCCGACGGCCCGTGGTCCATGTAATAAGTCAGTGTTTGAGATAGCTTGAATTTATCACTTGGACCGGGCAGTATGAATAATTCCCTACTTGTAGCCGGGCAATTGGGTTTGGATAGGTTATTATTTCATTTAATAAACAAAAACACTACATTTCACCTATTTTATTACTTTGCCCAAGATAGGTTTGGCATTATTCATAATGGCCGGGAAAAGTGATTAATCATGCTGTTTTAATCACATCGCTCAATTGAGTCGGGTATTATGAATACAGACCGGCCATTATTAATAGTGCCCGGACTTATCAAATTGCCCGTAACAGATATAAATTAACTGAGCTAACTAATAGTGGAACTAATATCGCCATCTTGCGAAAAGTGATTTTCCAATGAATTACCATTTTTTTCACATTATTTGTTTATTATTTCTTTCAATAAGTTCATTAACTTGTGACATAACCAGCTTCGATAAAAACTTGAGAGCAACATAATTCGCCAATTCTATCTTTTGGACTAAGTATACCCATATTTTTCACAACGAACATCTCAGGTGTTGATTAAAATTGTGATATTATTACAGAACGCCTAAAGCCAAAGGTATTGATTGGATCAAGTTTGAGAAAACGACTGCTGCGCAAGAGCAGTGGCTGTCGATTGGCAAGGAGACCGTCATGAAGAGAGGCGTGCATTTGGACCGTCTGAAGGTCTGGACTGAAATCTACAACGAGCACTTCGTCGACAGCCCAGCCGTGGGGCTCTCCCCCAGCGTGTACACCGTGCTCGTCCTCCAAGGCGTCTTCTTCATCACCTTCTTCAGAAACGCTTGGCATATTTTCTGATCAATCATAACCTTATGTTTAGCACCTTAATGCAAAGCCATGTACTTTAGAAAATGTAAGTGGTATATTTTAAAATAAACTATGAACAAAACTAGTGTCGTTTCATTAAGTACCAATTCGTACGTACAACCTATTAATACTGTACTGTTACGGAATTCCTAACATTGAGTCACAATCACAAATAGTCTAACATTTGACGTGTCAATGTTTTGATTGGACGTCGTCTGTTTTGATAACGAAACATAAACTGGAGCACTCGGACGCCACACAAAGGCTTGGAAAGCTCGGCCATGAGGGTCAGGTGTGGTGGTGTAATGGTTACAATGAGTGTGCTGTGTGTGGTGCAGGGCCGGCCGACACCGGTGCCACGGGCGCACCGGGACGCGGCCACCTCGCAGGGCGCGGCCCGCGGGTACCTCGTCTCCGACCCACCCCACTTTGCGTACTTCGGGCTCCCCTATGCACGCCCGCCCACCCGACAAGACAGGTTTAAGGTCAGGTCAGCTGATCTATGTGTTAATATAATGGGATCTCCATTTGGTGCCATGTAGATTAGATAGCTATCGCGAAATTTACTGCCACTGATAATGTAAAATAATTACTTAATTAAAAGATCTCGTTTTGGCTTAAATGCAATCGGTACCGGGTACGGATTCCGTAATAGTCTCTAAAATCTAATTTTCGAGCAACGGTAATGAGTTAGTTAAAATAACAGACATGAAAGCCTAGCTGATTAATTAAGTGCTATTGTCAGGGGACAACGATACCATTTAATTGTCTCGGAAAATTAATTAGAAGTATATAATATAAACAACGTACTCTCGCAACACTCATTGGCTAATTGGATTCTTATTGTTTATTCTTTAGTTTCTGCCTGGGGGTTCTCCATAGTAAATAGGCGTGAGTGTATGTATGTCCGATGTAGATTATCTTCTTATATATAAAATTCTCGTGTCACAATGTTAGTTACCATACTCCTCCGAAACGGCTGAACCGATTTGTATGAAATTTTGTGTGCATATCGGGTAGGTCTGAGAATCGGCTAACATCTATTTTTCATACCCCTAAAACCCATCAAAATTTCCACGCGAACGAAGTCGCGGGCAACAGCTGGTATTACGTATAATTTAAGTTGAACTTCATCGAATTTCGAGCGGGGAGTGAAAACAGTCCGAATGAGGAACTATCTATGAGAGAGGTCTGCATCTAGTATAGTGGAAGGCTTGCAAACACCTACTGCTTCTCAGAACCAAGCCAGAAAATAAGGAGTGCCATATTGTCTCATCATAAAAGCATAAGGATCCGTTTTTCCAGGCCCCCAAGCCTCCTCCTGAATGGGACGGCATCTTCGAAGCCACCCACAAGATCAAATGCCTCCAGCCCATCGCCGACGGTGAGGAGAACTGCCTTGTCGTCAATGTATTCACGCCAGAACACGCTGCATCGCTGCCTGTCCTCGTGTTTGTGCACGACGGAGACTTTCAAAACGGGTATTGTATCTCATGCTTAAATTATTGAGAAAAGATTGTGAGGATGTCGGTTGAACAAATAAAGAATATTTTGATAATCTAAATATGTTACTGTACTATTTATATCGAATGATGTGATACTCGGGAAGTCGTGACTGCGTTTGCGTTTTTAAATACGATTGAGAGTATTCGTATGTGCGGCGGTCACTTCGACGTTTGCTTAAGAAGTTAGTATCAAAAAGACAAAAACCAAAAGGAATTCACGAGATTTAGTTGAACCAACGATCTCGATTTAAGACTTAGATCTACCACCCACTGCACAAAATAATAAACAGAATCGAGATATTTTTACAACATTTTTATCAAATGAGTGTCCAGGATCTTGTAGTCAGACAAGACGAGGGTCGTGTGACTAACTGGGGATTTCCGTAACTGAAATAGAATAACGGATAACGATTAGGAAATACGCTAGGAAACAATGTACGTGACAATGCATGTTAATTACAATAATAAATTCATATGTCAATAATCAATAGCACAGATCGATAGAGGATGTAATAACGAAAACGGATCCTCTTAATTGGTTTAGATAAGAAAACACATTCAATTACTCATCAGGAAAGTAACTTATGACGAAATGTTTGTTTTTAGATGGGGAGCGTATCAAGCTCCTAGAACTTTCCTCAACGATGGTTTCGTAATCGTCACCTTCAACTACCGACTTGGAGCCCTAGGGTTCCTATGCCTTAGCACCTCTGATGCACCGGGGAACGCCGGCTTGAAGGATCAGATAGCGGCCCTGTACTGGGTGCACAGAAACATTGCAGAGTTCGGCGGGAACCCTGATGACGTCACTGTGTATGGTACTGGGGCCGGTGCAGCAGCAGTGCAGCTAGTCCTTCTGTCCGGATTGGTTGAGGGACTCTTACATAAAGTTGTTCTAGAGTCAGGCTCAGCTCTCTCCCCCACCTCAATGACGTATGACCCTCTTGTCATAGCTCACAAAGGTGCAAGCTCTTTGGGCTATGAAGGCTCGGATGACCCAGATCAATTGTACAACTTATACCAAGAAGCGTCAGCGAAAGACTTGACAAGTATACCAGAAATATTCCTTCCCTGTGTTGACAACATGTCAGACTATTTACAAAGTCTTATAGATGTAGATCCTTTAAAAAAGCTGAAAGATGGTAACTTCTATAATGTGCCGATGCTAATCACATTCACACATAAAGACAAGACATCCATCATTGGACAAGACACAGAAAAATTTGAGAATTCACCGGAGAACTTTGACAATTTATTGCCAAACAATTTAGAATTTGAGAAACATAAGTTGAGGCATGGAGTAGGAGAGATTGTGAAGCAGTTTTACTTCAGTGAAGACTTTCGAGATGATATGGCCCAGAGCTACGCGGACTACATGCATGACATATTAACAGAATACCCTATTATCAAAATGGCGATGCTGTTTGCAGCTAAAAACAATTATTCGGTGTATGTGATGAAGTTCAATCTGCCAAGAGCAACGGAGAACTCTGGAGAATTGGAACCAAACAGTTTTGACACTATACTGGATTATTTATACAAAGAGGAGGAGCAAACTGAAGATGTCTTAGAAAAACTGATGACTTTGTTGAAGAATTTCATAAAATTGGGGTATGTTACTTAATGCTTTAGATTCCTATTAAGTATTCAAACATGTTTGACTAAGACAAGCAGTAACAGAAAGTTCTAGTTTGGTTTACCAACTAGTTTTTGCAGTTGTTGTCATATAAACAGTACCATATGATGGCAGAGTTCCAAAACCCCTACACTATTTAATTAGGACTCTTATCTGCCTATGCTGAATTTTGACTCCATAGAACAGAATAAAAATTAGCCTATATCACAGAGGAGATGTTACAATAAACAATGTTCTTTAATGTATTACAACTTTAAAACATTAATGAATGCTTTGTTTCAGCGACCCAACACCGCTGAAAACAACTTTAATCCCAGTCATATGGCAACCGGTACCCTCAGATAAAGAGAACTACCACATAACAGATGTGCCGATGCTTCAGTTTGACACCTCTCTGAGGATGAGTGTGCCTCCAAACAATCAGCGGCTGTTGTTCTGGGATAACATCTACAACCGGTTCTACAAGTCACATGTGCATGAACAAGAAGAACAGGAAGATTATTTAGATGATAATGATTAAATTCTGACAGATAGTTAAGTTAAGAATGTACAGTTTTTGCGACAAACACTTACGTTATATTCATTAGCTGTTGTAAAATATTATGCAAGTAGAAAACAATGTTTTATTAATTTAAGCTGGACTCTAAGGACAATAGCGCTAAGAAATTTATTTATTTGAATACAAAGTCGAGAATTATTCAAATATCATCACGCTAACGCGCCTGCCGTGCTCCTGTAACACACAAGTTCCGCTTCGCGAAATTCGAAGTGTCGCCCAAATTATATGACCACGCAATCGCGTCGTACACAAACATGATTATTTGCAACCACGGTTACTAATTACCGAGTCAAAGGTTATACAAAGAGATTACAATCAATAAAAACCAAACAAGTAAACGTTTCCAAGAAAATATCGACGTTGTCATAAATAAATCCCGTTACCTGAACAATTGGCGGCCGTAGAAGCGTTACGTTGAGACGCCAACACTGTGTGCACTTACAAAACTATAACATAGCTGTCCCCGCGGCGATTTATCGATTGTACACTAAATTCTCATTAAATTCTTTTAATAAAATCAACAAGTAAATTACAAAAGGCAAAACATGGGACACCCGTCACATTTTACTTGACATGACATTTGTTACGTTCGGAAACTGCGCTCAGATGTTCAATTTAGAAAGTTATGTTTTTGTCTTTTTTCAAGATTCAATTATGATAAATTCATAATTTGGGCTGTCTTATTAAAGCATAAATATTTTTAAACAAGAATGTGACTGATTTAATTTTAAATTATTGTAATTTTTACACCTTCACTCCAATATTAATACTAAGACCAAACATCAATTTTTAAACGAATTTTAGCGTAGACAAACACTTGCACGGATCAAGTACACGCAATACACACAAGCACCAACACGAAAGTAACTTTCATAAGTTATTCATTGATATGATAAATGATTTCAGTAACGATAAGTAAATGAGTTAATCGCTATTACAAATGTTTAATCTTTTGACAGTAGGTAGTAATCTCAACCAGGACTTTTAGTATGAATTCAAAGCTATATTTACCGATTACTATCGTCAGATAGAGACGCTAGATCCGGACGCCAGATGTTTTTGGCGACCCCGTTTATACAAATTTCAATATTGTTTACTTAATAAATTAGCAAGATAAGTTCTTGTTGAATTCCTTTAGTTATACCATACTGACGTCTACGTTTAGCACGTCTCGCATTGTATCAATTGTATGTATCTCTCTATCTATATACGGTCGGCAGGTACGGTCAGTAATGAAAGTTGATTAACACTTCAAGTTTAAAGCATACCCAATTATTTAGCAAAAAATGTAAAAACACTAACGGTATTATTGTGCATGAAATGAGGAATATACGATGTATTGCATTGAAACAGGTTTTAACTTGGACAATACATAAATTACCGATAGAAATGAAAAACAACTACTATTGTCAATAGATTTTTGTAGCTGTCAGTTTTATTGCCAATAAAATTATTTATAGTTACTTTAGCAACAGACTTTTGTGATTCTGCAGCTGAGGTATAACGTATAAGGTGCTAAATAAAATGTGTACATACCTACCCAGGTACCTACCTACAGTGATCAGATCAGGGGGTTACAATGACGTTTTAAAGCAGTATTGTTTTGGCCTGTTTTGGCACTAGCCATCTCTTTCCCACACTGGAATAAGATTACAACAATACTGCTTTAAGGCGTCAATGGTAGGCCTGCAGGTAGGTTTATTCTACCCATGCATTAGTGACCAACAGTAAAAGTCATTGAACCGAGATTCTATCCGTTCTAATAAGCAAAGCAATATGCTCTTAAGAGGGTGTTACTAAAGTACCTAAGTTTGACCGGTATTTAGGGGATTTAGGTAGCTAAGTACATACCATTAAAACCAGCAAGCACTGGGCCCGCGTCGAGTAGATAATATGGCTTACTCCCTTTTTTCACAGAAAGGGGGCTAGTGTCCCAGCAATGTGAACACTACCTATTTTTAGTTACCTGTTTACACAATACATATTTATAGTTGTTCAAATAATAAACCAATTTTCGTTTTCACATATTATGTGCACAGCCAATCTAGTACGGTTGCAGTATGGGACAGACACAGCTAAAAAGTTTGTGTCACCCGGTTACTTCTCCTGACGGAAAAGTATCCTCAAACACTTCAACAATCCTATTTGTGAATTAATCAAACCTAAATGGACCTCATGCTTTGAAGACATTATCGCTTGCGCCCACTACAAGGACAACCAACCAAAACCGTAGTCAACTAATAGATAGTACAGTACGTCGGCGTCGTAGAATAGACGTATCGCCCCTGCCTCAGTTTCAGTTTTTCCGAGGTAATGCGTTGATTATAAGATATTACGCCGATCAACATATTGCGCTATACTTGTCTCCAGGCGACATTAATCAAATATTACCAACATAATACGGTATATTCACTTAGGATCGGCCTTCAGAAGTTATTCAGAACGGTGCGGACTGTGGTAAAGGTTCCGTCGAACACTTTATTTTGAGGTGTCGTCAAAGAAAAGGAAAGCAGCTTGCACGTGCTACTACTACCATTCTTACTACCGCAGTTGAAAGAAGTAGCACGGGCAATTATTTATTACACAGGAATATAGGAATATTCAAAAATGTAAATATATTTGTATAGGAATAAATAATAGTACATTATGATATAAGTGCGGTAAGTTGAAAATTACAGCCGAGGCGATATTGGCAGCCCGAGCCGTAGGCGAGGGCTACAAGGAAGCAGAGGCTGTAATTATCAAAGCGCACGTACCTATGTCATACGACGTTTTATAACATGTTTGCGAGGAAATAAATAAAACTCGGACGACATTTTCAAATAAAAACAATACCGCGAAAAGAAAAAGCGCGCGGAATAATTTTTATAACACATATTTGCTCGTAAAGGGTCTCATATTCCACCAATTTCAGTATCGTAATGTATCTCATTACGCACTAGTGCGGTAATGTAATGTAAAACGCACGGTTTATCAAAATGCTCCGTCTAAAACGAACGGTACTTTTTTAAATCTTAGCAAAGAGTTTTTTGTAAGAAAAGTGGTCAACATTTTATGAATAAAATTAACTTGAGAGATAAAATATAATAAATAAACATTTAATTTTTTAATTTAATCAATTTTGACCATAAATTACAATCATTTACAAAACATAAAAATAATAATTTACTTTATTAGTTTTTGTGCCTTTGCCTTAAAAAAAAGCGCTGATGCGCGCGCATCGCTAATTTCATAATTTGTGAACAAGTAAAAATTATTCCGCGCGCTTTTTCTTTTCTATATTGTTTTTATTTGAAAATGTCGTCCGAGTTTTATTTATTTCCTCGCAAATATGTTATAAAACATCGTATGAGATACGTGCCCTTTGATAATTACAGCCTCTGCTTTCTTGTAGCCCTCGCCTGCGGCTCGGGCTAGCAATATCGCCTCGGCTGTAATTTTCAACTTACCGCACTTATATCATAATGTACTATTACTTCATACTTGTTCACAAATTATGAAATTAGCGATGCGCGCGCATCAGTGCTTTTTTTTAAGGCAAAGGCACTAAAACAGCCAGTAAGTATTACTAATAAAGTAAATTCATATTTTTGTGTTTTGTTACAGATAAATGGTTGTAATTTATGGTCAAAATTAATTAAATTAAAGAATTATGTAAATGTTTTTTTATTATGTTTTTCATAAAATGTTGACCACTTTTCTGACATAAAAACTGTTTGCTAAGATTTAATAAAAAAGTACCGTTCGTTTTAGACGGAGCATTTTGATAAACCGTGCGTTTTACATTACATTACCGCACTAGTGCGTAATGAGATCCATTACGATACTGAAATTGGTGAAATAAGAGACCCTTTACGAGCAAATGTGCTATAAAAAAAACCGGCCAAGTGCGAGTTAGACGCGCACAGAGGGTTCCGTACCCTTATTTATAAAAACGAGCAAAAAAAATACTTTTTTGTATGAGAGCCCCTCTTAAATATTTACTTTATTCTGTTTTTAGTAAGAAAGAAAGAAAGTAAGAAAAAACGTTTATTGGCGCAATTGCCACAAGTACACACAATATATAAAAGAAAAACGAGTATAAAAAACTTAAAACTAAACAAGAAATACTGTGTGACTCACGGCAGCGCCAAATAGGCCCAGTTCAGCATAATGCCGGACAACGCTGGTTTTCAACTGAACCTAAATGGTGAGTGTACGGATGTCGGTAAATACATAAATATTGTGTACGATATGATAATATTATGTCGTGTGTTATGAAAATAAAATAATGGTAAAAAATAAACTATTTTTAAACTGGGAACAGGTAGTTCCAAACACACCATCGTTAGTCCGTAGCAACACACTGCGCCGCACGCGGCCGAGTGTGACGCACGAACCACCGGCGGGCGGCGGCGTCGTCGGCTTAGTTTGCACATTTTTACTGTAGAAAATTTTTTGTAGCTGCGGGTATACTAATAAATATATATTATGGAAAAAAAAAGAAAGAAAGATATTTTGTGTGCTAGAAACGAACATGTTACATAAGTTAATTTAGAACGTCCAGAGTAATCATAATGAACTAATGTTAATAAAAAAACAAAATACCATGAAAGAACGTGTTTAAGAAAACTTTACTTGAGTAAGTTGTCTGTTGTATCACTGACATAATTTTATATTTCTACATTGTGCGCACTACACTAACCTATACACAACATTCCACTGAAATTGTCAATTATATAAGCGATATATTTATATTGACCATGTCCAATTTCCGTTGTGCAGCAATCAAGTACTGCCGTAAGCGTTTTCTAAAAATATCAGTCGAGTTTGATGATCGAATAGGTGGTGGCAGATTATTCCAAATCTTTGATGCCGCATATCGAAAACTGCCTCTGAAAGCCGCCGTACCATGAGACCGAGACGCAAGTTGTTGCGAACATTGCCTTCTATCGCATTCTCGTGTACTAGCTATCCAACTCAGCTTATTTTACAGATAGTCTGGTTTTTGAAATTTTATGATACCGAACAGAAGGCACGCCAAGTGCAACTTGCGTCTCGATTTCATTTTAAGTGTGTAGTGATTGTTTAAGACTGGGGTTACATGGCTTCTGGGGGGAATTTTATAACAAAACTATTAGTATTTGTTGTTATAGCATCAACAGAAATACATAATCTGTAGAAATTTCAACTGGCTATAATACCTATCACGGTTCATGAGATACAGCCTGGTGACAGACGGACGGACGGACAGCGAAGTCTCAGTAATAGGGTCCCGTTTGACCCTTTGGGTGCGGAACCCTAAAAACAATAAAAAACACATCTAAAAGACAATTAATAAAAATAATAAGAAATTAAAATAACCCAGCAAAAGAACTAACATATGTTTAAGGTAATATGTATATTATGAGCTCTGGTCGGTAAGTAGACGTGTGTTGATACTATGTTTGGATTATCTTTTTTTTATCTTAATTGTGGAGTAAACTATCTATACAATAAACTGGCATCATTATAAAATGACAAATGATGTTACGGTCTTACTTCACGATAAGTTTTGATTGATTTTTATTTATGGCTTGCATTATCCGTTCAGGGCTTTTGAGAGAGGAACCTCCTAAGAATCCACGTGTCCAGAAGTACTGCTTTCTGTATCAAGCCCTTGATCCAGCAGCCAAGCGAGAGCCTCTTCAGATGTTGGTCAAAGCTTTTGGCTATTAAGGCAATGGTTTATCATTGGCCGACACGACTATCGACACAATGACTGCTGTACTCAAGTCCCACATGTCGACAACCTCGCGAGCCAGATCTTGATACTTTAATTGCTTCTCTTTCTCTGCTTTCATGAGGTTCTCGTCATGCGGGACCGTCATCAACAATCATTACGCGACGCTCCAATCGATCTATCACCACAATGTCAGGCTTATTGGCAACAATAGTCATCTAATATTAGTGACGATAGGTCGACCCCAATACAATGTGATATTAACATCATCGAGAAATGAGTCGGGTGCATACTTATGGCACTTCTGCTGATCCAGAAGGTTCTACTTCAAAGCAAGTCCATGCCCGACATATGACAATCATGCCATCCTTCACAATGTCATTTGTAAATTTCCGGTAGTTATTCGTCATCATAATTTCGTCCACAGACAAAACTTTCGGTTTCCTCGAAGAGATCAGCCTGGATACGGACGCTAAGAACATAAATGAATAAATAAACTCTACATCGAGCCCTTGGAGGGCCCGGTAAAAACGTCATTAGTATCTAAAATGGTAGGGTTGCGCCAGTTCTTGTTAGCCAGAGAGAGCGGGGTAAGGCCCTTGTCAACTGAGACCACATCTCAGTGCACCCCCACGTCGCGTCGGCTTCTAGGAGGTATTCTCTGAGACTGCATACGAGTAGGCACCTCATTGTGCAAGGTCTTAGCATTTATGAAGCCACGAACCCCGAACTTCCGCGGGATATACAGTCTCATGACCGACAACCGTGGGTGATGCAAACGATTTGCGGTTAGCACTACGTGGACACTACTATCAAGGGCATCAAATTTTGTCTCGTTGTCAAAACCGGAATGTCCCGCACCTTGTGTCCGTTTGACAGAAGACTGCTTAGCACTTTATTAAAGCGGCCAAAGAAGCGTTTCCCTCATTGATTGCGTTATATCGGCGGTATTGATGCCTAATGTTTCCTTCATACTTGTTATAGGTTTCTGTTGAAGAGAGGGGACTAATGTATATGGAAATTATACTGAATTTTAAAATATTTAGTGTTTTTATATGATTGTTACTTGAAATGTTGGTGTACTTTATTATTTCTTTGTCATTTTGCTTGAGACTGATTAAAACGTGTTATAAAAGCTTACTTATTAGCTTTATTTATAATAAATCAAAATATAAATACTATCCATAAAATCCGGATAGTGATGCATGTAAAATCCAGATTTTATAATCGGCGGATATCCGCATAATACGGATATCTGCCGGATCTGGTGGTAAGAATGGTAGTAGCACGGGCAAGTCACGGTTTTAACGTGAACCCAATGGCTTGGTACTGTTGGCACAGAAAAAGTCCGGAATTTTCTCCGAACCCTTAGGAACTCTAGCTACAAGGGATTCAAGTGAGGATAAATTGCTTTTCAAGTTTTCAGACTTGTGAAACAATTCCACAGCTACGCTTCGTCATTCAACAGCTGTACTAGTTGGCAGCATGGTAGTCGGTACTTTCATTCCGTACTTCAATTCATTTAAATCTTAGATGGTAGGTAGGTACACCCTACAATGAACAGCTAAACTTAGATTTGTGTTTACTGATGTCCAGTAAACGCCAATAGTATGGGCTACCACAGAAATTAGGCGGCTACTATTCGCGAGGTTTCTTTCACAACTGACCCCAGAAGATGTAAGGGCTGTGAATAGTGTGGATCCAGCATAGATCACCACAACCTTGACTGAGATTGAAAATAAACATCAAGGAGGAAGGGTTGAAAATTAACATCATCATCAATAATCTCCTGCCCTTATCTCACTTCATTTCATGTCTTCTTCTTCCATACTTCTCTATTACTCATCATCTCATGAGACACCTCCCGTCTTGACATATCATCCTTCATACAATCCATCCATCGTTTCTTTGGTCTTCCTCTACTCTTATACCAAAGGTTGGAAAAAAAAAATGTAAACAATTTGAACAGTTTTTTTTTTCTAAATATATTTAAAAGTCAATGTGTATCCAGAGATGGCAAGAAACTATTGATGCTTAATTATAAGCCTTATTAATAATTATTATATGTAAACACACATGTGCAAGTACCTATTTAATTCTAAAATAATATCAATAAGTAATTGTCTTTTATGAAACCTGAGCACCTCAATTGCATTGTTAATAAACAGCGTTGACGTCAGGGGGCCTACCACCACCTCGCTTAGTTCTTATTTCTCATTCCCACACTGAAGGGGGTGGTAGGCCCCCGAGTCACTTTTCAAAAAACTTATTTTTTATTACCTCTTGTATTTTAGTAGGTGTTCCTTCTCTGAAAACAGAGAGTACAATACAGGGGGTACTCGTACAAGGAGTGTATACGGAATTATAGATACACACTGCGACACATCAATCTGTATATTTCCAGTATAAAACGGCCTCGCCTCGTGTTGATTTTCAATATAATGTCAGTTCCGCATAAACTGGTTTTGGATAGCTTGATTGGTCGCCGTGCGTACCAAATTTTGAGCATCAGTAAACTTAACTTTATTACAAAATTCTATAATAGAAAAATATCTATACCTACTTACTTACCTACTTAAAAAACTAAAAAAAATTAAATATCACATAAATCCTAGCTATCGATGATTTTTTTTTAGAATAAGTATTTTTTTTTTTACAGCCGAAAATTCATTTTGCAGATATAGTTTTGTACAAAAAATGAAAGAATTGGGTAGTTCTTACTGGGGGATACTACTCGGGGTTGTCATTTGTTTGAACTTTTCCCTCGGTCACATTTACAGAAAGTGTTCAACCAAACAAGGTTTATTTATTTATTTATTAAAAATACTTTGAATCTTACATTACTATTACTCTAATTCATTATATAAAAAAATCGCAACATCAATGTTTTAGCAACAATATTCTCTGCTTTAAATAAATGAAGTAGGTCAAAAATCTGCGACATAATTATTAATCATTAACTCGTGTCGGATGCACAATACAAATATTTCATCGACTTTAATCTTTGAAAAACTTTACGGCATGTTGTAGTCTTACTATGAGGTACCTACTCCGGTCATAGTGAAATGATCTTATGTTATTACAATAATTTTTGAACCCATCATAATGCACGAATGAAATAAATATCACGCTTAGTCAAAATACAAAACGAAACGTTTACGTTTCGGCAGAACTATATCAAAACTTCATACTTTTACTTTGATTTTTCCAAATGAAGACATATGATCCGACTCTATGGATTGATTTCCTTCAGGTAAGGCACACCAAGATCTGAACTCAACTTTTGAACAAAAATGTACTTGTATAAACTAAGCACAGACCAAAAATAAGACCGGCCACATGTTTGTGACTGAGTCGTTTCACTGACAATATACGAACAAAAGAAGTCGCACGATGGGCTAAGTTGCGAGCAAAGAACCTCTTGATGTAGACTGAAGGTCTGAAGCCAGTCCGGCGTGCTGTGTATCATTGGCAGTGTTCGTTGACGTCCACGACCGTGTTCTTCCGCCAGCCGAAGAAGAAGTAGCCCACGGCCAGACCGAGGACCAGCGCTATGCAGAGCCACACGTTGTAGGTCATAAACACCAGCATGAGGGTATAGGAGGCGGTCGACTGGAGAAAGTGCAGCACCGTTTGTATCGCGTGGCCTGAAGACAGCATCGTGTATCTGGAAGAGAGAGACGTTTCAGTTAGTTTTTTGAAGAACTGGTGAAATAATGTCATACTAAACTTTACCATAAGTAAAAAAGTATTGTGGGCGTACATGTAAAGGACCAGAGATAGTAAATTTTAGGTTTATATTTACAATAAACCTAGCATTTATTGTTTGGAATTGGTTAATTATGAAACCGTCTACCGATTCGGTAAGCGATAAATTTTGATAATCGTCTTTGACTTCCTCGCTTTCAACTGTGCCTTGTAGAAGCGATAGTCATAATGCTTTTTTGTTTAAATGTAAGCTAAAGATTATGTTTCAATATTCAATTTCGACTTTAGAGATGTTGTTTATATTTCGTCTTAGTCGACCAATCATTGAAAACTAGAGCACACCAGATAAACCTGTTAATACAATAAATTGGAGCACGCAACAGATCAGATCAAGTGTAATTAACACGTCTCGACGGATCCAAGACCTTTCTCTCACTACACCAATACTTCAATTACACACAAATTGTAGTTTTAATAGTAAGTTCAGAAAAACTTTTCGATCAATTGTATTTCACACTTTGAAGCTTCCGATATCAAACTGAGAAGATTAAGATATGGGTTTGGTTGGACACATCAGAGAGTGAGTTATCGACTGATATACTATACCTATCTTCGGGTACGACGGGGAACGCCTACCCCAATGGGTGCTATTGCTATTATACACAGGGACGGTAACCGTTACCAAAAACGACGATACCTGTACAGGTATCATTACTTTTTATCGTTTGCATATAGTAATTGGTAACGCTATACAAAAAATAATGGTAATTCAGACTCTGATTATACAGGATGGAAGTGACATCGTTGCACAAACGGTTACTACGTGTTCAGTACATCATTCCAAACCAGACCTACACGGTCAAAATGTATGGAACAGCAGGTTTTTGTTAAACTACCGATGAAAATACAAAATATGTGGTAAACTTTTACGCATCGATCTCCTGTATAAAAACGCCGCTATAACTATGTCCACATATCATCGTGTATCACAAAATAATCCATTTTTTTTTTTTTTTTTTTGCGGATGGGAAATCATCAAATGACTTCTCCCGCTCTGGGCGGAGCGGGAGGGAGTGTAGGACTTGACTGACTAAAACCCACCCATGTTACTTCTTAGCCCTTTGTGTTCCAGGGCCGCGGTATCTCTTTCGAACAACCCGCAGCCCTGGCAGGCATCGGCCCTTTCGGACCCCTTCCGGTTTGCTGACATCTCCTTGAGGCGCGCGTGGAACACGTACGCGCCGTCGACACGGCCTGTCGTCATGAGACGGACGGACGGTGAGCTAGCCCATTACTCACCGTCCACAGGCTCGCGCCTACGGTGGCCGGGGGCCACTGGTTGCCCACATCACAAAATAATCCTTAGGCATCTGTCTCGCCAACGATTAGTGACGACCTAGTTGAACTAGCAACTTAGTGGTTTGATTGTCGGAGTTCTCGCCGGCTGGGGTGAACAGTCAGCGATCATTTAGAAAGAGAAAATCCTACTACTATACGAGGAAATACAGGTGCCTAATTCTAGTATGGCATACAAAAACTTACTTAACAACAGCAGTTCCCCCACAAGGTCCGTTGGCTCCACACTCGCTCTTGGTGATGTTTACCCTGGAGTCTCCAGTAGACGCCGAGGCTCTGGCGTGCAGGGCCTCGCGGAAGTACTTCAGGCCCTCGTACAGCACGCCTGCGAAGAAGATGGCGACTGCTGAGCCGAACAGCTCCAGCGCGTTGGTCGTCATCCAGCCGCTGAACAGGATCTCCTGACAGACTCCCGAGTGGAACTGGAAAGGGAGACATTCGGAAATTAGTTGTATTTCATGGAACATAACAAAGATGGGTGGATTGTGTGTGGGATGATTTAAAAGAAAAGGGAGTCTATGATAGAGTGTATCCTAGTATCCTTCAGTCATACTTGTTTATACTGATAATAGATGGGGTTATTCCATGCGCTCCAAAATTTTAGTTGCGGCGGTTCCAAAACAAAAAAGCAACGCATATGAAAGATTTTATGGCAACGTCCCATATGGTAACTTCTTGTTGACTATATGCATGTCTAATAAAACCGGAAGTTGAACAACACGCTTTTATTAACTAGGTACTCCTACAACGATTTTGCTAAATCTTTTCACTGTGCCTAGACATTGCTATTTCATAAATTATCACAGCCACATTTCGTACATTTACGAAGTGTCTACAAGCTTTATTTTTGTAAAGTTTAGGTTACTTTTCAGCTGCTTCTACCTGCATCTACATATTTATCTGGAAGCACAATAACCGAACATCTGATGTTACTAACTCTTAGCTACTAAAAGTAGTTAGTATTCCGTGCCGATTCGTTTTATTCGCCATTGTTTGTTGGGAGTCGCTCAGCGGAACATTAATCAATGACGCGCTGACGTTTCCTTTTACGAATATTGCATATTTAACGTGATTCCCACGCTCTATGGTTACACAGGATATCGCAGAACTGATGCCTCATTCATTTGGCGGAAAAAGTTTTTTTCGTTTTAAGGCTTTCTTACAATAAATTCACTCATTTCTACAGTGAAATAAGCCAGGCGAGTCGGACTAAATGTTTCTTCTGACGACAAGTCAAATTGAAATAGCTAGTTATGTGTGTTATAAGGTAGGTATTTCTATACTCGTAATTCAAAGGTTCATGAAGTCTTGGGTTCTATTTTGAGGTCAGGCAAAGTACTGTTGGGTTTTTTCCATCAGGAATTCTCAGTAGCAGCCACGGAGACTGGATTTGTGCCCGATTGATGGAAATAGGTTCGCCTCCTATTATACCTACATGGAACTTAAACATAACAGGTGAAGTGGGTGTACTATTAGGTAACGCCTCTACTTAACCCTTCGGGGATTTCAGGCGTGATTTTATGTTAATTTTAACTACTTTGAGATGAGTAATAAGAACTTCAGTTACGAGCTATACAAGGTGTTGTTTTGCATCCTCGTCAAAATTCAGGAGGTTATCACAAAAGACATAAATATTCAATTTAAATTACGATACCCAGTTAATTATTAATAAACGCAGTTTTTTTTGGTTCTTTAAGTTTGTTAAGTATATCAGAATAACCCTCTTAACGTGGTTTAGGGAATAAGAAATTATCGAATAAACGTTTAAGATTGTTTTTATGTGTGAAAGTGCGGTTATAGGGCGAGGATCAGACGGGCCGCGTTTAAAACACGGGTGGTTCACACTTACCGATTTCCGTAAATAAGAAAAAAAAAATACCTACTCATTTTATTATTGATTTAGGTCGAGAATCATTAGCATAGTTACCTCCTTGAATTTGACGAGGATGCAAAACAACATTGTATGTTTGGAACTTTTGACACATCCTGAATTCTAGACCCAAATATCGGAGACAAGTACACCCAGGTGCCAAAACAATGGCATACAATCAAACACGGTGACACACAGACACGAATTTTTCCGTTTCGGTCCAACCGTGTAGGAATGCGCCTGTTTATCATATCGAAAGATGTTATACACAGCTACGGGAAATTCGCGTTAAGTTACAATGAATACATACATTGTTATCAATGTGTGTCTGTGACACTTGAAGCAGAATGACTAATGTAAGTAAATGTTTGAGAGTTTTCCTTCTCAGATCATAGACAAGGAAAGTGGGTCGTGAATAGTGCTGTATTTTCGTGTTTGGAGATGAAAAAAAATACTATTCTATTTGATTCTCGTTAGTATTGATTAACACAGTAGTACTATTGGTTACTGGAACTGGATACTCCCTGTGGGCCATGCACGTTAGGTCATACTTTCACCTTTCTAAACGTCCCATTTTGAAGCTGAAGTCACTTCGATGTGATTTCAATTTAACTGCGTGTTGTGATATGTTTATGTGTCTGCGTGAAGTCCTCTGGTCTCGCTTGTTTCATCGTTATAAGAAATAAAAGATAGGGCAGACAGATTCCACCTAGTCTCGACATTTTATGTGCCCATGTAGGCCTATGTGGAATAAAATATTTTGTTTACTATTCCCATTTAAAATTTTTCATTACTAACTTTCGTGAAAATCATTCTAGCTGCCGATTCATAGATTGGGTTTTACGTGTTTTACCCATGTGCATGTAATTGCATGGCACCTGCAACATTTCCAATTACATTCGTATGATTGCAAAACCAAAGAACTGATTATCATAAACACGACACGTCCGCTCACCGCAAACCATCGACAATATTATCTTCCTAAGTCCCGTACCGTTGCGATATCTACGGGAACGAGTGGTGGTGGCCGCAAACCACAGGTGATAAGGAATAGATAGCGACAATGTATGGTATGTATGTAACTATTGACTACACACTACATAACTAGACTATTTCTAGTGATAGTACATAGTTGTCAGTACAGCTACGGAGGCATTGCCTTGCGACATAAACACCAAGCATAGAGATTTAAGAAGTTATAGAGTAAATGCTACCTAGACAGACCTTCTTGATAAGTATTGGATTACGGTTTACTTAGTCTTGTATGTCTTTGACACCACCACCTGCAGGTGGAACATCTGTTGGTGAGTGATCCTCTGGCGCTGGACAAGGATATTTTTACAGGTGGACGAAATCGGACCTAATATTAATCTTGTTTTTTAATACATTTACACAAATGATCATTAAGAGCGTTGTTCGAGTGCCAAAATGCCTTGTATCAGTGTATGGAATTCTGCAAGGAATGCTACGAAGAAAGCATCACAGATGCTGGTGACACACCAGAGACCAATCTCTAGTTATGTACCTACTCGCCTGTACTCTAGAATAAAGCAAAGGTTGCTTGCACTGCTCCACGTCTATCGTGTTTCAACTTAACCCTCGTGTAGATCAGGTCCAGAATGCTTCATCGCTTTGAGCTGACTAAGAAGCACAGCGCAGAGCGAAAACGGCATAAGCATTCGTAGCCTGGTCCTCCGGTAAGACGGTAAGATTTCTACTCACCACCATGGCATGTCCATGTCCGGCGTGCGCGCACGGGTCGTCGTGCATGCTGTGGTCCATGTCCATGTTCTCCATGTGCTCGTGTCCAGCGTGGTGCATGCTGTGGTCCATCTTCTACGGCTGACTGGAAGAGAGAGAGACAACGTTATGTTGATTACAAGTTACAGGAGTAAGTATTGTGGCTACTGTGGCTAGTCTAGTTTCAGTAGGAGATTTACGGAAAGGGAGAACTGGAACATATTTTTGTGATGGGTCTTCTTCTCTTCGTGTGGTAAGTGCCTAACCTGATGTCAGAGTTTTTATGCCGCCCATGGGCCTCTGACTTGGCTTATGATGAGTGACACAGGTTGTAAGTACTAATCTAATGCCTTCGTGTAGTGTATGAAATAAAACCTTTATGTGAAAAGTTTTCAAAGGCTTTTGAAGTGAAACTTCTTATGCGACTTCCAACAAGTTAAACGTTTAACGCTACCATGGAGGGAGAATAGAAAGAGACAGAGCGAAAGTGAATGCGTGGCACTCGAACGCATGCGTGTAGTATTACGAAGTTTCCGTTCTTCCGCGCGGAGAGACTTTAATGCTTCACCCAAAAAATGAAATTACGTTTGTAATGAATTTAATTCAGTGAACCGGTAGTTCTGGTTCAACAACTATATAAATATGTATTTAAAATATTAGGTATATCTGCCTCGTTTAGTATTCTTTCGCTGAACCGACTTTCGATTAACACACTAGTTAAATATTGAAGTAAACAAAAATTGGGCGTGGAGTCCGTCCGCGTGGAAGAAGTGATACTTCGTAATACTACACGCATGCCTCCATGGTAGCTTTAAACGTTTAACGCAACCTTGTTGGAAGTCGCAGAAGACAACAAAACATTATTCAGGCATTGTCAAATTGCTTTTCTTTTCTTTTTACTAGTTTCCTTTACTTTTCTATTCGTAGGTTTTTATTACTTGTCAGAAAAAGCCGTCGTTAAGCAGTGATAGACTAGTGGTGTGACCGTCGGATTGCCAAGTCATAGTCATCAAGTTCGAAACCAAATCTGATTTTTCGGATTCAGGTGCGTATTGTATAATTATCACTTGCTTCGGTGAAGGAAAACATCGTGAGGAAACTAGCATGCCTGAGAGATATTTCTCGACGACATGTAAAGCCAAGTCAGAGACCCATAACTCGTCTAAAAACTGAGAATGTTCCGGGAGAATGCGTTAAATTATCCTGTAAACTAAAACTATGTCTTACTTATTATTTTACCTACGTAAAACAGTAATTACAAGTAAGTATATCAACAATAGCAAATACAAACATTCACGACATCCGTCCAGGTGCGGTTTGACATCACAGTCATGACAATGCCCTCACAACAGCACATAATGACACAATTGCCACTAAATAAAACTCATTATGTACCTAGTGACGGAGGAAACTCATTATTTTCAGTATTTTCCTCTTATTGTCAATTTTCCACTCTATCAGCATGTTGTTGGTTTAGTGGCAGATGAGTGTGTTGGCTAAAACCGTGGTATAAGTATGCTGTTGAGAACGGAAAATTGAAATGTAAAGAAAATTGTTACAATATTAAAGCTATGAGGAAAACGATAAGAGATTGCTTGAGGCTATTTCGATACTAGCTATGTTAGTAGGTATACGGAAGTATAACCTTAATCTCGATTGGAGAAAAATTCTGAGCGTCTTTGTCAGCTATGCAGGAGTACTGTTAGGTGTTTGAATTGTGTCAAGTTTCAAGAATGAACACAAAACCGACTTCTATTATGTATTTATATTGTGGTGGAATTTTTCAGTTCCACGAAAAACAAAACTGTGTTCGGTAGTCGTGTTAAACCGCAATTTTTGGGGTTATCAACGACGTTACATTCTTCCCCAGTATCATGTCTTGGTCACTGGGAAGACTGCTCACCTCGTTTACGAATGTGTGAATTATTCTGTTTATTTTGCGGTTTCCCGATTGATGCTAATCTTTAGTAGTTATGTATCAGCAACTGCAATGCCATACACGTTTCGGTATTCAGGAATATCATGGTAAAAATACATCACTTAGGTATGTGTTTTTAACTGAAAAAGATTCGACTTATCTCTTTATCTAATTTAAACTAAACACTTTTGTATAAATCCTATGACTACATGGATTATACTTTTCATAGATAAAATCAAATATTCGGGTTATCATTTAAGTTATATTTGTGAGTGAGCCCATACTAAGCAAGCTTAACCACTTCTTATCAAATTCGATAGTCCGTCGTTATCAGCACCTTATTTGTTTAATTAAACAAATTGACAGAATGCATATCTACGTAAATAAATAATCTTTGCGTCTCAGATAGCTGGGAGGGCAGGCTGGGGTCACTGTCGGTCACCTATAGCCATAAGCTCAGCCCATAGGGCATTGATGTCAATATGAGAAATGCATTGATGAATGTCGATGAAAACATCATTTCATTCATGAATGTATGATTATACCTACGTATAAATCACACTACATCTGTGTTAATGACAAGAAATTGACGACGTAACTAATAATAATAGATACATTGGGTACATATTATGTAGGTAGGTAGGTATATTCTTTGTGATTCACTACAAAACGTACAGTTCTGTGGAAACAGCTTGTTGTAGACAAAACAATGATTGGAATAACAGTTTGGTAAGAAGTCGCGTTATGTTTTGTTCAACGAACAAAAAGAACACCTACTAATTATTTACTGGAAAATTCACTCTCATCGGCAAGGAGGAAAACTGTAATTGAAAAGACGACTCGGCCATTCCTTCTTACACCTCTGCCGCGGGTCGGCACAACAAGTTTTCTTCAATTGTCCCCTGTCAACCCTAACGATATTATTAACTTATTTTCTTTTATATCATTCCTCACACACGCCATATATTTTTAACAATTTTTCTTTGCCGAATATTTTTTTAAGATCAAGAAGCATGTCCACGTCCATATCCGTCCTCTTGGAATAAAATATATGCCAAATGTTGAATATAATTTGATCTGCAAAATTGACACTCAAATACAAATTTGTTCGCTTAAATTATTATGCTGATCGTTCTGAATAACTCGTGCTTTCAAATTCGTATCATTAAATCACCGTTTCCAATATTTGTGTTCGCTCTCAGTCTTTCGCTCACTTAGTATTTCAGTACGCCATAGTCAGTATTTTTGACAGCAATTTGTGATTTTGAATTTATAGTCGATCGTTTAATACTACCCCTTAATTACGAATACAAAATCGAAAGAAATTTAATTTGATTCGGCTGAGAATATGCAATAGCATCACAAGAATGTGACATAAGAGAGTTCCACAAAAGGCCACTTCCCTAGGGTTTAGTTGAGAGGATATGTTTGTGGCGAAGCAGGCTCCTCGGAAAAACATCTCTCAAACAACAACAAATATTAGAAGAACACGTTTATTGGTGCTCATGGTTATTATCTTGTACAATCTGTCTAAATTAATACCAGGAACATGAAGTTAGACCGCTGCACAATTTAATGAACAGTGGCTATGCAAGTGCTTATAATTTTCCACTTTACTCGAGACTCGGTCTAAGATCTATGGTTGCGCAAGATCGGCTTTCACTGCTCAGGGCTGCGCGGGCGCTGGTGTTGCGCAAATCATGCCTTGGCTCCGATAGATCATACGATGTACTTCCTCAGTTTTTATCTGTGCTTAAATCTGGAGATCATTATTTCGTTGTGATGATCATGGATCTGCTTCGTCAGTCTAGTGGACACAAGCGCAGAGTGGGGTCCTGGTGCATGGGGTTTTAACATCTGGAATTTTACAATAACAGTCCGGAGTCTGGATATCCTCCTGATTGATAGGAATAAAATCGCACCCTATTACATGGGACTTCAACGTAAATGGCGAAGTGTGGGTGTGTACTGGGTATAAGTACACCTCTGCCTTTCCTTCGGGGATTACAGGCGTGACGATCTAAGTGTTAAACATGGCTATCCTCTAAAGGGGCATTGCCCGTAGTTGCTAGTCGCAAGTGTCACATTCGTTTCGCGTACATTCGCACTGGTCCGTTACTGGCAAGTGCGAAGACGCGCTAGTGGATTGTTCATCATTGCGCCCTAGATACCTGCAGTTATTTAAAAAAAAATTGTTTAGCCATACCATAAACAAAATGGACTGAGAATTTACACTTTTAAATGTCAAAATTATTTAAGACACTCTCGGTCGCTCGCCTAAAACGCCCGCCCTTCCCAGGTCTAGCTGTGTCTTAGCTGGATAAGTGGCGAACCACAGCGGTCCTTAAGAACATACCCTTTTCGTATGAATTCATATGAAATTAACTCGTAGTTACTCCGGCCAACAGCATCGCCAAAGTTTGATAAGAGATTCTACCCACTCTAGCTGATGAAACATGATCGAAGCCATTACGGGATAGCCACTTTAAGATGATTAAGTAAAGGTGTCTTCTGAAGACGTCAATAGAGCTTCGGGTTTTACCTACTACGGTTAAGTACCTGCACATACAGGTTTGGTTTTCCTCATTCGAACAGGTACCTATCAAAATCCAATGGGCATCAGTTAATTAATACTACCTACGTTATTTTATTGTACAGTAATAATACAACATATGTACCTATCTTATTGAACAATTTATTGGCCCCAATTTGTAACTTTGTATATAATATTATAGCAGGTAGATAATCAGTTTTTGTTATAAGTGCTTCTTGTTTACCTTCGTTTTTGTCACTTCAAGTAATCCAACACAGAGACTTAAATTAATTAAAGTTAAAATATTACATTCATTAACCACATGTCGACCTAATTTTACAAATGTTTAGTGAACCATGTGCAGGCGCAGAATTTTGTCGATAAGCAAAGTGAAATGTAAATGAAATACATAACAATTTCTGATATTTTATGATTGTACAGCATTGCTGGGATTTGTTGCGAAACGGTTGAAAGGCAGAACATGTGTAGGTACCTAAGTTATGAAATATTTATTTTTCAAGGAGGCCATTATTCGATGTTGTAAAATACGTAACTTCTCACTGCAAGACAGGTGGCAGGAGACCATATTCTTACCTTTGTTTTGACAAAAGGATCAGCAAAAGGACAGTGAACACAAAAGACAGAGATAACAATTAAATAAGCGAAATGTTTAAACGCCATTAGGTGTTAAGTAAATAAACAAGAATTCAACAAAAAGTAATAGTATCCTCCTACCATAGGAGGTTACTATTACTTCTTATTCTAAATTATGTTCTTGGACAACTTCACAGCAACAGTTCAATTGACGTTTTAATTTGTTGTTTTTCTCACGGGTTATGTAAAGGTAATCAGTACTATAATGTGCAATGTATGTACCCACTCTATGTGCCTACTTTTGTGCCAGCTGTGTATGACTAACTTATGAGATGTGTCTGCGGAGTTAGAACAATCAGTACAGTGCATTCGGTTGCGTGGGCGCACTTGCAGCGACATTTTATTTGAAAAGATTGCTTTATTAAAATTTGAGATTTTGAAGTTGTGGGCGATGGGGATTCCCAGGCTATTTAACTGCATCATCATCATCATCATTTTACGTACAGATTTATCTGCAGTCATATTGTGGGCAAGTAGTACTAGCTAAACATTTATCATTTGAACTTTAAATTAATGTTTTCTTCTATAGCGATGCTGTTACTAATATCGTCAAACCGTGTTCGGCCATTAGTTATTGAACCGTAAATTCATTACGCTTCAGCTGTTAAT
Source organism: Cerastis leucographa (assembly GCA_963082945.1). NCBI lineage: Eukaryota > Metazoa > Arthropoda > Insecta > Lepidoptera > Noctuidae > Cerastis > Cerastis leucographa. The sequence goes on from OY720366.1 coordinate 19,189,042, forward strand.
TTAAAACAAAAACATTATTAGTATTGATTAAAGTTTGTACAGATTTTTAATGTTGATGAAATTAAACGGAACTTTTCAAGTTGATTTACCAATGAACAATTAAAAGAAAACTGCATAACACGAAATGTCAAAAAAAAAAGTTCATGAAACTACAAGTTACCCTTGAAATTCAGGCTTACTTTGGTGCACTTGTACCTACAGCACCTACCTACAGCACATATAAGAAATGACTAATCTACAGCACAACAGTGACCCCGCACACTGAGACCCCACCCTGCCGGATACATGCAATTGTTTGGAAGCGCGTCGCGAATGTTCCCGACTGTTGCAAATAAACCGGCTTAGGACGGCCGTAAGATATCCGATAGAAAGGCTGGAACGTGTGGGCTAGGGTTTGTACTAGTACCATATATGGGGAACTGTAGGAGACCCACGTGATTTTAGATAAAACAAGACTTGTTGACTAGCCAAATAGTTGTTACCTGCGCCGGCGACTGCAAAGCCTGAAAGTGGCTCTACCTTCAAAATGGTTAAGTAAAGAAAAATCAGGATAGGTCACGTAGTCACTCAAAAATATTAGCTCAAACCGTTTTCAGGCATGGTAACGTAGTTAATCGAAAAGCAAGCAAGAAGAAGCGCTCTTACCGTATCCAATAAGACCCACAGACCTTAAGCCTCTGAAGGTGAATCGCCGAGAGATCAAACCATTTATTTGCTTAAAATATTCAGAAGCAAATCAAAAGAGGTGAATCTAAACGACCAGTTTCCAACAGAGTGAAGGATTATTCTTTCAATCAATCAGGAGGATAATTCTTAACGGGTAGGTACCACACCTAGCGGCTGCGAAGGGTTCCAATATAAAAGCTAATCCCAAGCTTGGCTGGATCACGTTGTTTATGCATTTGTCATTATTTTTATCAATAAATCCTGTAAGTATTCATTATCTTTTCCGTAGTAATCAAGATATTTCAAATGGTACAACATTATGCAGGCAAATAACAATAAATTCCTCATTGATAAGTTCGGGGATTTTTGAAATCGAATTTATATTGAGCATTTCGTGATTATAAATGGGTTCAACATTCTTTGTTATTTTTAGCAATATCTCAACATAAAGTAAGCATAAAGAAAGAAAACACAACCTGACCAAGTTCTCAGTTATACAGTTCTCTCGAATTTGTAAACGCGGCTACTAAGTAAGAAAAGTAGGTAGGCTACAGTGTGATGCAGGTATTGTAGAATGTAGGTGTTGGCGCCACGTGCAGGTGTAGTGAGAGTTACCTGCTTAGTACTGTTGGACACGTGGGCTTGTGGCCGATATTGTATGCTACATTGACTGTCCTACCATATGTTTGTAAACAATTGGGGTTCGGAAAAATAGTTGTGATGATCCATAAGAGTAAAGTAACACCTTTTTTATTTGGATGGTTTTTCTTTGAAGAACCAGTGGAGTCTTTTACTACTCCTTTAGGGAACCTGTACCGAACAAAATTAGAAAAGGCCAGTGGAGAAGAAACTATTTTTATTTTTTCATAAGAAAAACCACAGCATAACTAGCAAGAGTTTTTGCCTTAGACCATACATTAAGTATACATATGTATGTTACCGGCCAAATCCGATATATCAGGCCAAAATAGTTTGTAGTTCTTCCTAGACAAAAGAGCGAGCGAAGCGAGCTCGGGACTTAGGGGAACCCCGACTCAGACAGGTTTGGTTTGAAGGGGTTAGTTAGTTTTAGGCTACTTTAAACCCTACAAACACAAAAATAAGCCTCGCGCAGTAGGGCTACGTCGACCACGCCAGTAAACAGGTTTGGCCTAGGACAAACTACTTTGGTTTGAAATCGGGCTATGCCTGTAACACCTAAATAGCATACCATACTGGTCCATTATTTCACATCTCTCATCATCATCAATGAATCCTGTCTTTTCAGAAAACTGTACAAGAATAAACCAAAACATTACATAGTAAGTAGGTAGGTACAAAGTACCGCGGGCACCAGCGCGTGCGCATCTACGCGTATTTCAAGGTGATTCACGTTCGGTATGCGGTACTTACACAAACACCTTGACATTAAAAATCATAATATTTTTAGTAAGCTCCATCCATAATCGAGATGTGTGATGTGGAAGCCAAGCTAATCGTAAACTTGTCCTAGGTTGGGGCTTATGTTTCTTTTTGTAGTTCTTAAGTCCGCTCCATATAAACTACTGGTATTCAGCTGCGTCAAGTTAGATTCGAAGTCGACCTTAACGAAGTTGGGAAAAGTTCTTGTTGCTACAGTTCGTGCAGTGTCAAGGATGCACGATAAATAATCATCAACTTTGTAACTACACTGTTGTTATGACTATTATCACAATTGCTAGACTAGAAAATTGGTGTGATTTGAGTAAAAGGTGTTAACCCAAAATGTCACAGCAAAGTGGATTTTTTTGAGCACTCATCACTTGATTATTTAGTCCGTTTAAATTGCTTCTGCTCTAAATTATTCCGAAATTTCGAACATACAGCAAAAACTACGTAATATAACATTACACAGAGCTGAACCTTTTGTCTAAAGTTTTACGTCTAAAATGCCTTAAGGCCTTATTGAAATAAATAGTTTGACTTTGAGTACACACCGTTTTCGATACTTGTGTTCAATTCCTAAGTAATAAGAAAGCCACAAATAAGAGAGCCACAATCAAAAACGATGAGTTAAAGTCGCAAGCTTGTCCAACCAGGATGTAGTTTGTCCTGACTGCCTGATACGGGAAGTGACACTGTGACCTTTCGTACGAAAGGCGAATCATGTGCTGCTTCGGTGTCATAGAACATCTAGAAACAAGATGCAATAGATTTACAAACGGCACACTGACACAGCGAGGGGAAATCGCAATAGACATATACGAAGACATGCGATGCATAGACAATGGTCTACATGTCTGATTACAGGATTCAAAGCTCCAGAAATAAAGGCAGGGATGCTACTGACTAACGAAAGCAACAGATTCTGCAATCTGCAATATAAAAATGATGGAAAAATACAAAATGTGGACTCACATAAGCTACCGGAAAACTTACGTTAAGTATATCCCGTTAGTAACCTACAAATCATTGAAGAAAGATGAATATGTCACTTCGGTCTTTAGGTCTTTTTGAAAGGGACCAGCATTTTTTGGAGGCAATAGCTACTGCTATCACCAACACAACCACACAGCTGATCAGTAGCTCAGTAGCTCTTGCTATCCAGTAGATACCGACACGTTCATGCTCTGATAACGACCACTAGTAAACAGTTATCTGTTATGTATGCGCTAACACCACGTAACACAGGTAACACTGCACCGGTTCAAGTTGAGCTTGAAATTAAAGAGCCGCTACTCTATACGGTTGAGGCAAAACGGAATAATGTTTATCATATGAAGAAGACTTGTTTTCAGTATTTATAAAGACATGACTAACTTGGGCGGTTTAGCTGGAAGTTAATAACGTTCCTTTAAATAAAGAGTATTTATTTAAAAGTACGATATTTTTTTATATACATGTAATTCATAAAAAAGGTCTCTAAATAGAACTCTAAATAGATCCTTGGGTAATGCTTCAAAGTTGTTCTGAAATTTATCTCTTATAAAGAGATGGACCTACCACACAACTTTGTTTATTTTAGTGCGATTACAATCTTTGAAGAAAAGGAAACCCAGCAAACTTTAACTTAAACGCTGTAATAGTCAATGGACCAATCAGAGCGAGCAATTAGAGACGCTTCAGGTTCATGCGCTTGATTGCACTAGATCGTATATTGTTAACAGTTTCGTTATCAGCGGTATGCTTTGTTTTGTTAATCGAAACCGATTGTTTTCGCGGAATTTGCTCTATCACATTTAGCTTTTTCGGAGGAACGGACCACAGAGCTTGGACTGACATTCGAATGTTTTTGTAATAGATGGCCATTGACAATCGTAATCCAGCCGTAAGACTCAACTTTGCAATAATGTTTGCTATAAGATTTCATAGTTCACTGAGATATACGATTTTATATTTTTCTTCTGTTTGCCTGTCTATAGTATCTTTGGCGTAGACAAAGCGACATTCTATGAGCGATATACAATGAATGAAATTCTAAAAGGGTTGACATTAGCCATCGAAACACTATGATAATCGTGTGGACTCAAAATGATTGCCCCCAAACACAGTTATTTTTATTTCGAAAAGCGGACCACTTTTTCAGCCAAGCAATTTGAGTTCTGAGAGCTTAGCCACACATTGCACATTGTTCTTCAAAAAACCTGCCGCTAAAACATCGGTTGTGTCCACGTTATTGGTTTAAATTGGCATCGTCATGGACGTTATGTAGCAATGACTTGTTGGCTTGTTGGGCAATGCCCGCTGAGACATGATTCTCCCAAAAAAAAAATGAATTTAATAACTAATTGCAAAAAAAGTCTTTATCATGATCGATGCTTTGTTGTTGTTTGCGTTAGGTAAAGTGCAATTTATGACATTTTCTCAACATTCATTATCATCAGATGATGCTATAAAAAGACACGCAGATGCTTAGCCTTTTCCCGACTTTTTTGGGGACGGCTTCCAGTATAACTGGATGCAGCTGAATACCAGTATTTTACATAGAGCGACTGCATGACCAATTATAAACATGTAATTAGGTGTGATATTTCGTTTTTTTTGTTGTTTTTCTAATATATTTCCGAATCCCAAAACATACATCGAATCACAATATAACCCCAATTTGGCGTAAATCCATAATATTGAACCCATCCGTAGTTGAATATTGTTTACCAAACATAATAGTGATAGTACTACGGATGTTACTATTCCGCCCCGCGTGTTTGGCTGCGTCTCCATTGTTATGTATTTTATTGTCGGTGGTACTGTTTGGTAAATATGGGTGACCTTTGATAGGTGTCGCCTGCTGCGGGGCGCGTACCTCCGTAACGTCACGGATGTAAACACACTTTTATACAGGACGCTCGAAGCTCGAGCTCGAATCCGAACGTTTGTGAATACGGGGGCTTAATTGTCTGCATTTCTGACTGCAAATGCTGAGTATCAATTTTATCATTGTTTATACCGTCTTCTAATTTTTGTTGATAATTTTTTAAATTATTAATTAAACGAACACGCTCTTTCCTCAGTGGAATATACAGGAAAAGTGTTTATGTTGTTTCCTAAATTGAAAAGATTTTTTAATTATTCTATTCAGTTTTGTATATTTTTTCATTTTCTCATTGCTATCTGTGAATTATACAGTTTCATTAAGGAATCTTCAGTCAGATCAATAGTTATTAAGGCCAGGAAGTTGAAACGTAACAAACAAGAAATTTTCGGCAATTTCGCGCTACACGCTAGTTAACTCAGACTCAGTGTGTCACTACACGCTGAGTAACCTTTGTTGCGAGATGAGTCGGTGATCATGTTGTATTGTTAAAAAACTTGCAAAACTAATAGCTACTGGTGAAAACAGACTGGTTTCTATTTCGTTTCCGGATATTGTTCAGTTGTTTAGAAAACAGAGAGAAGTGGACTTATTCAGTGAAATTAGAATAAAACAAGTGATATTTAAATGGGCTCCTTTGCCATTTGAAACTAAGTTCCCTAACTACATAAAGTAAATAAGCCTGACATTGTTGTCAAGCTTGTTATTTCCTCTTCTAACATTGCAGAAACCCAAATTTTTTAGAACAGTTACCGTGGAGTTCCCTGTCTGGTCGTCTCCATAGGAAATGATTAATACGAACCGTGCATCTTAGCTCTAACAATTTATAAGAGTGCACACATGCAGATTACGCGGAATATAATAATGCAAATAACAATTTAAAGCCATAACCTTTACTGTGAGCTTGCACGAGAGGTTACCTATCTACACCTGTTATCAAGGGCTTTTACGAAATACCTACCTACAAACTTTCTTTCACCATTGCAACATATAAACTTACTTTTAATTAAATTACCAGAATCGTTTGAGCAATTGTCCCAAAATCCCTTATCGGGAGGCAATGGACTACGAAAAGTGAAAAGTGGTTGCCAACGGTACACCCCAAGGTCAATTGCTCAACCGATCCGGTCAACCGTCAGTGACCTTTACAATACTACTTCTGGTTGGCATCGATAATTGGAACCGTTTTTTGAAAACTAGTTTTATAGTCTAGAAAAATAATTTTGTTTATGTAAGTAAGTAGGTAGCGATGGATGAAATTATTATATTTTTTGAAAATGAGGAAGTTTTGTTTATTAAGAGGGTCAGATATTCAGCATTATTTCGAATTTGTTTTTCGAAGTTAGTCTAGTAAGTAATTAAATGAGTGTGTTGCTGAGAAGTTCGGTTATCATCAGCCTATATTGTTCCCACTGCTGGGACGCAGGCCTCCTCTCTATGAGAGGGAATGGGCTGTAATCCACCACGCGGGCCCAGTGCGGGTTGGTAGATGTCACATGTCTTCGAATTTTTAGTTCTAGGACATGCCGGTTTCCTCACGATGTTTTCCTTCAGCCGTTTTGAGTTCGGTTATACATTAGGTTTATTTTATGAATAAATCTAAGTCTAATCAATTGCTGGCATCCGCAATGCTTTACATGTAAGAACCAGCTTGAACACTACGATAAAAGCGAATCTAACGCGAAACGAATATCGTCTGACCTTTACAAGTCTAAACAATCGTTCTACAAGTACATACATACAAAGCAAAATAATTCTCTCTTCGCACTTCATTAACACTAAAAACAAATTGAAAGCGCAAGTTAGTAAAAAAATGGTGAAATATGATGGCTAGCAGCTAATAGCAGTGGCGTAGCTGTGACTAACGTTTATGTGCCGTCACTGTACTGTGCAGGAGCCTTCAGACTGCAGGTACTCAAGTGATAAGGTGTGTCCATCACTTGCCATATTACTAGGGGCTGTAAAATATGATGATGATGATGTTAAGCTTTAACAATTTATGGTCTTTATTGTTTTGTACCAGAATCGACGATTGATACAAGAAAGCATTCAGAAATACAAGAAAGCATCAGCATTACTTGAATAAACGACTTTTGACCAACTGTGTTTTTTCAAATTCACCAATGTTATCGTATGTATTTGTAATGTTTTTTAAACCAAATAGCCAAGAGTGCACAGTAATTGCATGTTGCATTCGCAGCCGACAGTCTAGGTCCAACAGGGGAAACTAACATAAACCGGTCTGTTGAACCGGAATCTAGAGTTTATTGCGAGTCTGCCGACTGTTCTCTCGGTGTCTTAGCGTACCTAGTATAGTGTCTAGTCATTCTAACTTATATAATTCACTTTGTTAAATTAAATACACGGTTTTAACCGTTGAGAAACCTGCGCCAGTGGACCGACATGATATATGCTGCCGAACTGTTCCACCTGACTAAACACATGGAGAAGTATTTAGAGTTGATGGCCAACCTTCAGTATTTGGAGAATCAACAAAAGAAGAAGAAATTTATTCATTTATTTAAACTTCATGTACAATTATAGTGGTGCATGGCACACAAAGGCGGACTTAATGCCACTAAGCATTCGCTACCAGACAACCATTGGGTTAAAAAGGACAATATTGTGATAGGGTACAAAATAAGATCTAAAAATATCTAATTAATTTCGAAATTAAAAAAAAAAATTGAAATAAAAATTTTAGACCAAATATTATGTTCTGACAACTTGTTTATGCTGTGAATTCATTTATTCAAATAAGCCCGAAACTGAGCATTTGTGGAACGTCACCATTACTTACATATAAGTAAGTGAAACAGTCTCCCAAACCGCCCCCCTCTTTCTTCTCTAGCTAGTGTTTTAGCTGGGGAGAAGAAGTGGCGAACAAACTCCTCAGCAACACATCTTGTCTGTTAAGTTTATAACAAATTCGTTTTGATACTCACAAAACTATTCAGTTTATCAATTCTGCTTAGGAGAAATAACACTTGTTGTCTACTTCTTTATAAACTTGTCCTTACGTCCGAATTCTCCGGAAATCGGATAATGTGTCATGACTTCAACAAAACATTCATTATTTCCACAACACGATGCAAACCGTCAGCTATGAGACGGTTTGTGGAATTATCACGATTTTAACGAAACGTCACCGCGGAACGTCCGCGTCGGCAAGTCTAAACCGATCCGATGTTTTTAATAACATAGTGTTAGTCACTCTATTTTGAAAGCTTCCTACACGATTTGGTATCACTAGGAAGTCAGTTTCATGTTAAACTGTAAATATTTGGATATAATTCAGCATGTTTTGTAAACCATGCGGAACCTATCCTACTAATATTATAAACGCGAAAGTTTGTAAGTATGGATGGATGGATGTTTGTTACTCTTTCAAGTAAAAACTACTGAATGGATCTGGATGAAATTTGGCACAGGGATAGATAATAGTCCGAAATAGCACATAGGATAGTTTATATCCCGGTACTGTGATCCGCGGGACAATAACCGAAAAAACGCGGGTGAAGCCGTGGGCAGAAGTTAGTTATTTTTATTGTCACAGCTGGCACCTTAACTAATAATTATAGCAACACGTTTCTGTCTCACTGCCAAGGATTCTTCTCATACAGAGAAGATACGAGCATTGATCACCACGCTGCTGACTGAAAGAGGATTAAAAATTCACTTTAGTAGTACTTACCGGATTTGAAACCACGACCTCATGCATGAGAAGCGAGCCGCTAACCACAGGGCATTCACGACTAATAATTTTTAGATACTACCTGTAATAATTATACCCACGGATAAATTGATTGATTTGTGACATAACAAAAAAGTATCTGTTGCTAATCTATCGTACTTATCAGCTTGTATCCGCGTAATCTAATGTTATCACATATCAGTATTTATTTATTAACTTGTAAATATCATATCAGCTGCTGTAACTTTAGAAAGGTTTCAACAAGTATTTTAGTGCTGCCTCCAAAACTTTAAGATCGTGTGTAAAACCTAGATAGTTTGTGTCGAGATATGATTAAAAGAAAATATTTATTTAAAATAAATATTTGGTAACCGGGTGCAACGATATCTATATGCCAGGTGGAAAAGTAACACTCATGGTCAACTTCTTCTGACGGAGCAATTCAATGTTGGGTTGTTACCCAATTTTTTTAATCAGCACCTACTTGTTTTAACCATTTATATCAATTTGACCATTACAGGCACTTTTGAAAGTAAAAAACGAAAAAGAAAACGCGAAGCTACAGTCCCAGTCACAAAAAAAATTAATGTTAAAATTCAGGAGGTTGTCACAAAAGACATAAATAATCAATTAAAATTACGGTACGTAGTTAATTATTAATGAACGCTAATTTTTTTTGGTTCTTTAAGTTTGACAGTATTACAGAATAACCCCTTTAACGTGGTTTAATAAGAAATTATCGAATAAACGTTTGAGATAGTTTGTATGTGTGGAAGCGAGGTTATAGAGCGAGAATCAGACGGGCTGCGTTTAAAACACGGGTGGTTCACACATACCGATTACCGAAAATAAGAAAAAAAAAATACCTACCTATTTTATTATTGATTCGGGACGAGAATCATTAGCATAGTTACCTCCTTGAATTTGACGAGGATGCAAAACAACACCTTGTATAAGGATGATACAACAATCATCATCTAGCTACCTTTTCGCAACAATGTTTGGTCAGCTTCCAGTCTAACCGGATGCAGCAGAATACCAGTATTTTACATGGAGATACTGCCTCGTCTCAATCTTTTTTTTAGGAAAGGTAGAACATAGTTGCTTAAACGTTTGACTAATTAGGGTTGAACCTCAACTATCGACGTCGCCGTCACTATACCGCGTGGGATAAAACTCCCGCTCTATTTATAAAGGATAGGAGCATAGAAAAGTGCGATTCCATGCTGATAGATGAGGCGCAACTCGTACCATGACATAAAACTGACCGGATTCCCGATACTAGATGTGTATGTCACGGAGTTTACAATGTTAATGTTTTATCTAAGTTAGTTTATACAGGGTGTAACGGAAAGGGTATATACATACTTAGGGATGTGTTACAGACTATCAAACTGAACATGTTTCTCATCATAAAACATGTTTTTCAGCAAAAAAAATATCTGCTGCCCCATAGAAAATTGCAATACCTATTCGACCCAAATGTATCGGCAGCTGATATTTTTTTTTGCTGCAAAAAAAAAAAATATGGTAAGAAACATGTTCAGTTTGATGGTCTGTAGCACAACCTTAAGGATGTATATGTTACGGCTTTAAGTTTTATTAATTACTTATATGTATATTTCAAATGTCACTTCAACATCCGTCTTTTATTTTTTCAAAATAATAGAATCAATCGGGAAACGCAAGACAAGAATCTCAAAACAAAACCAAAATGCTTAACTGAACTGAAAACCTAGTTGTAGCCGATGATAATTAGGATACACCTAGGTTTAACCACCGGTGTGCGGTTGCACCTAGTTCTAGCCGCTATGATGAAGGCTAAACCTAGTTCTAGCCGAAGATAAGTAGGATACATCTAAGTTTAACCGCATGTGGCCGGCTGCACCTAGTTGTAGCCGGCTAAAACTAGGTGTAGCCGCACTTCGGCTATTAGCCGTAACATATATACCCTTTCCGTTACACCCTGTATACATATCAAAAATTGTGTCGATCCACAAAATCGTATCTCGAATTCTCGATCGACTTCGACGGAAACCATATTTTTGGTATGGATGTTGATGTTACAAAAAATAATGTCTTATATTTTTCAAGTTGACTTTCTTAATTGTAAGGTCGAAACAGAAATAACTCGGTTAAAACAGCAGATAATTTTGAAATGACTTTTCCTGTTTCTACAAATATTTGACTCCATGTACATTATTTAGATAATTCTCTAGTTGCTTCTCATGTTGCATGTCCTTAAGAACTTTTGTTTATCTTTCTAATGAGTGGACTGATACACAAATAAGTTTATTGACATGCTTATTTATTAGGACATAATTTAATAAAAACAAAAACCGGTGAAACTACCGTTAAAATATGCTTATGTTTTTTAGCATATTGGTAGGTACAGGTTTATTGTTTAGTAAAATACAGGTTTTTTGATTTTAATAAATTATGTTAATAATAATAATAACATTCTTGAGCCTAACAAAATAAACTTGGTCCTTACATCCGCATTTGTTTCTAATCAAAGTTTTTCTTGATTTATCCAATCACAGTTCTAAATCTTTTCGTTTACCGAGTGTGGGCTCAGTGCGCATGATTGCCGTGCCCCATTTTGTTTAATTTAAAACAATAAAGAGTCCCGATGGTGATCGTGTTCGGCGGTGGTCGACGATCTTCGTGTCAGCGACTTGTATGTGACGTGAGACGTGAGCCAGCGGATATCTACGCTTAGTCACTGAGATGAGAACATGCGCACTTTTTCTTAACGACAGGAAGGAAGCTGAGAGTTGTTAGGTTGTTGGGAAAACTACTTGCAAGCTGATGTTGTTAGTATAACACATATAACATCACGCATGTATTCTCCGTAGGGTTAGGCAGAGGTGCCTGCTAACAGCACACGTTTGCATTTATCCAGTTAGCGCGTGTAATAACGTGCCTATTAACTGGGCACCTATCCAGACCCTGAAGTTCCTGATGGCATAACCTAAACACGTTGAATGTCCTGAGAATTGAACTTAAGACCTCATGCCCAGCAGTGGTACAGTCGACATGAAAAAAATCAAGGCAGATGTGGTAAGTCTTATCAAAACTGTGAGAAAAAGAAAAGAACCGGTACTTACACCGGTTATTTATTTTCGTGTTGTTGGTGAGAACATTAGTACTGTTGTATCTGAGAGGCAATGTAGTGGAAACAAAATGGAAACCAACGTAAACTATCGCCCATCTTTCTTCTGGTCGAGTGGCCGAAAGCCGTGAGAACTCAGAGACTGCTCCTTTCATGAGAAGATTTACTACGAGAACGTGGGCAAGCGCAAGGCAAACATTTTACCACTACTTTGTTAATTTGTTTCATCATGAGAGAAATGCACTTAGTCCTTTGTATCTCAACACACGCTTTGTATTTTAAACATAACATCACGCTTGCAATCCCCGAAAGGTAAAGCAGAGGTGTAACTCATGGTAAACCCACATTTCGACAATATTATTGGACTTCCGCAAAGATACACTTGATTGTATAAGTAACCTTTTGATTCTTGTTCTTGAAATGTATCTAGCTATACAAGTACATCAAGTTACAATACAGTAACACAATATATTGTAATCATAGCAAAAAGCCACGCGTTTTGCAAAATGTACCGGCTTATTATAAAATATTGGTTCTTTTTTATATATTTTTATGTAAGTAATATTTAGTAGGACTAGGTACATACTTTTATTTAAAGGAAAAACGATTTTCTGGGACACGAGCAGGAAGATATATATTTACCTATCATATTTTTATTAATACTAAGTTTATAAACAAAGGCGACTCATTCACGGCGGAAATCACACCACACCCAAATATGTATTAGCGATAATAAAGTAAATAAACACGAACTAGACCTTTTGCTTATCTCTACATAATAAACTGAAAGTTTCCTGAGATAAGGTTGACAGATCCGAAATGTTTTATCTGAATGTTTCAAGTTTTTGAGAAGCGGGCCGGGTGCAAACTATTATGCTTAATTTAATACTGATCGCGTGCATATCTGGGGAAAATCTTTTTGACATACACAAATTAATCTCGAGAGAATGCAAAAACAACTAGAAACTTTGTATTGTTTTTATTCAGTGCTACTACTTTGTTTTTAATTTTGAGTTATTTTTCAAAACCAAATAATTAGTCACTCTAGATGACCTTTATTTTGACACTGAAGTCTTATTTTATCAAAACTGGCAGAGCTATCAACCATTGCTTGAAAAACTTTTTGTCCATTCTAAAGATAACTCGATACTTTGGTTTACAGATTTACAGATCAAACATTTCTAACTTAATTACATATTTGTCACATGACACGTCTCAGGGAAATCCCCCTTTCCAAATAAAAATCTTTAATACAAACTTGCTATTACTTTGTCCTCGTTAAAAAAAACACACTGTATAAAACATTCATTTACGACATACATAATTCATACATAAGAAAGACTGACATTTACACTGCCGTGACCTAACATCATGAATCATGAAATTAAATTAATATTATGAATGACATTCTTTTAATATCGAATGAATCCGATATTCAGCGATATCATTGCTCGTCGTTAAGCAAAGTTAATGACTGTATTATGTACATTTATTTAAAGGTTGTACAGCTGAAATAATTTATGTACGTAATCAGACAAAGAGCACACGTCAGCACATTTGCATATTAATATTGTTATCATTCACTAAAATAAAATTAACAAAGAAAATCAAGACTTTATCAGGAACTCGTTAAGAGAAAAGAATAGTTTGATGGTTAATAAAAAAATGTGCCGTCCCACAAAATTCAATTATTATTGATAAAAGCTTATGTCAATGTCCACCATGCGACCATTTCGCACAATACAGGTTATTTTAGACCACAAGGACTTTCCAGGACCACAAGTTTTCTTAATATTTTTTCCTTTAACAAAACAGTGATAAACTATATAGGTAAGGTTTTAAGATTAAGTTTTAAGGGGGTAAGGTTCTGTTCGAAATAGATATCGTGGCCCTGGAACACAAAGGGCTAAAAAGGAACATGGATGGGTTTTAGTCAGTACAAGTCTGACACTCCCTCCCGCCCCCCCCAGGAGGGTTATTTGATGAAATCCCATACGTAAAAAGGAACAGGCAGAAAGGAACTTCTTAGACACTAGCTTTCGCCACAATGACTAAATACTTCAGCTCTAATCATGTTTTAAAATCTCATTAATTCGCTGTCATGCTTTTTGTTTAAAACGATGTTATAGAGTCCTATTTATTATTTTATGCCGTAAAAGAACAGCACAAAGGAACGTAGAAAATCAGTAAAGTATTTATGCTTGTTTTCAATAAAAAAACAACGTTAATCGCGTTAACAAATTGCATTTGACCTCGTCTGGAATTAAGTTATTTATACAAGCATGTAAATAATCGTAGTATTTGGATCTAGTTTACTCACGCGATGCTAACATATCATATGTATTAAATGGTTACGTTATAGTTACGTTACGGTAAGTTAGGATCAGTAACGAAAAGGCCAGTCTCCCTTCACTTGTGTCGTGGGTTTTACGATAGGCAACTCTAATATTAAGATAAACGTAAAAACGGATGGACCTTTGGGTCTGAAGGACTTGGGTAGGTCCTCTCATCAGGAGCGATTCGATGACCTGGTGAAGGTCTCGGGACTCCACCGGCGAATGCGAGTGTGGGACGTCTTTACGATGAAGTATGATATTTTCGTTCTTGACAAACATTTTGATCGTCAGATAAATAGAGACCTATCGGAATAAGGTAAGGGTCAATTTCATGTTTTCGAATGCAATATCTCATAGTATAGCACATTAGCAAAAGATCCTGTGGCTTTTTTTAATGAGCATCGGCTTTGGCTTTAAGTATCGGGTTTTTATGAGAAGACGAGATAATCAGACCCTCGGCAATATTTTTTGTAGTAAATTAAGTTAAAAAAAATTAAGTTTAAAAACAGACAACGTATGCGTTGCAAGTTGAAGAAGTCCTGTTTTTGATGTCGCCAACTATTAGACCCCCGAATTGTTCAGCGTAAAGCCTCATTTACACGATGCAAGGACTTGCATGCAAGTTTCATTACATTGCAGACTATTGACGGGCAATGAATTCAGTTAATCAAACAAAAACAGCAATGTAGTGAAACTTGCATGCAAGTTCTTGCATTGTGTAAATGAAGCTTAACGCGTCTAAGAGATCTGTCTGTGTACGTTTGTATGTAAACAAACGTGTGTACCTGTAGTAGTACCGGTGTGAGATGTCTTACGTGTGAGCCAGTACCCCGCGTTGCCCCCAAAGGTCACCTGCGCCGGCGCAACACCGCTCACTTCAAACTATTCGTTTCTATGGCTTCGGCATTGTGTAATGCACCTTATGTAATTGCACATATTTGTTTGATTTTTTTTTGCTTTTGAAATGCAATGTAATGTTTCTGTTATATCGATAGTTTTGAAAGGCAGATTTGAAAAGAAAATTCGGACAAGTAACATGGTGTACGTAACTAATGTTGTAATTTCTTTACGTATTATTTTTGTTTTCGAAGTCATGTGAAGAGAATCTGGTCTAGAATCTCAAGGTTAACGACTATTTGAAGACCAGGCAGTTTACCAATTAAGGTAACTTGTTGGTGAACAATGGAGAAATAAGTACATAACTTAAGTATACTTACGGGTAGTTTCAAGACAAGAAATTTTGCTCAGACAGGTGTTTTTGTTTTATGTTCCACGGAATCTGTATATGGACCCCTTCAAAACCTTTTAGTTGTTTCCACTAGACCAACTGACCAGACAACTAACCAACTGACTACCAAATAGAGGTACCTAAAACTTATAAAAATATTCTAAAACCGGATTTTCTTTCGGTCAGAAACTCCATACAGCACTAACTTACAAAAAGTCAATTAATTATTTTCACGCAAAACAACCGCTCCTATCAAAGCCTCAGTCAAAGCCGAAATAACCGCTATTATTTTACAAGGACGCCATAAAATAGTACTAAAACTATGTAAGAAATCTACAGCTACTAGTAACTCACCGAATCGTCTCCAAATAAACAACAAACGGTATCACACAGATAACTGAGATTCCTTAAAAAAATGTCAATAGAAAACACTCGCGATTACCAGTTATGCGATCTATTTGACAGCTGTCAAAAAGTGGCGCGAACGTCCGCGATTGTCGGGCAGCGATGGCGGAATGGCGCGGCATGCGGCAGGCTCACGGCTGCACGCCGCGACTGCGCCTGCGATTACAAAGTTACGACACCAACTTGTTATCTGTCTGTTCCACCTCATTGCGTATGCGACTATACGGAGAACGTGGTTACTGCGGTTACCTTAGTTAGAGGGTAGGCATAGGTTGTGTGTGACCGATTTTAGAGACGTCATGACCTTGCACCAGTTATTTAGGTCTTAGATTTCAGGGCAATTGGCGGTCAATAGATAAGATACCGTTGTGATATCGCAAAATTATTTTTTAAGTTTAAACTTAAAATTCCGATCCTGACACCATTATTTTTTACATGTACCTAATTTCCCAAAACCAACGCCAAGTCGTCTACATTAGCCCAAAATCGAAAGAATTTGAGTCTTTGCTTCAAATTCTTTCGCCTTTGCCCTGCAGTGGGATTACGCAGGCAAAGGAACCTAACGCCTCGGGTATCGGTCTTATGCTACTTCTCAGTAAAGAAATTAGCGTACGATGCTAATGATAATATTACTAGGTATAATCTCAAAGATGACGTACGGAACCTATAAGCGTTGTTTCGGACGAAAGGAAACCGGCTTGTGCGGCTGTATCACACGTCTCATCGACTGGTACTAGTGTTCCCATAAAGATCTTAATAGGATACCACATGATCGGGATGAAAACTATTGAATTCAAATATTTTAGAAACTCAGGGAGTCGTCATAGATCACCTTGGTTCATCATTACATCAAAACATAGTTCTCCGATCTTGCTTGAAGAACGAACGGTCAACTCCAACTCTTTTTAGATCTAATCGGCAACCATCCGCAGTACCAAACGACCTTAGCCAATCAAAATGCAATTTGAAGGCAAAATCAAATCAAACTACTCATCATCTGCCTAGCCTTTTCCTAACTATGCTGGAGTCAGCTTCCATTCTTACCAGAAGGTACCGATATTTTACATGGAGCTAATGTCTAGGCCTGACTTTTGCAACCCCATCCCTTAGTAACACGATAGCACTTTGAAAGACTGGTTGACAGACTTCCGGATTCTGACGACCCGTACCGACTATTATACGATCTACAAATGACAGCTGGGACTAAAGGCTTAACGTGCTTTCCGAGACTAGCAAGCTTCCCTTAACAAAAGTACTAACAACCCAAATCACGCTCATCCCCGTTACCTGTCCTTCACCGTTACTGATAACAACTACAGCCGTACACAAGTAAGCTCGGCTGACATGTAGCCTGCGCCCGCGCAGCATGCTAACGAGATCGCGCGAAAGGAACTGACGTAACTCACTCGTGTCGTATGTCGTATAATGCGATGTTAAGATTATGTCACACTCAAGACGTTGCGAAAATTAATGAGATTTGGTTTAGTATTTATTTAGAATTTTGCGAATGTTGGTGAGTTAAGTTAGTTTGTGTCACGTGATTAGTTTTTCGATCCGAAATACAAAAACAGATTTATGATGAAAAATAAGGGAAAACGGAAGACTTCCGTTGAAGATGGTATTTGTACAGAAACAGGTTGTCTTCTTGATCTTTGAGCTTCCCCGAAATGGTTGACATTATTATATGTACTATGTCTATTAACCCGGGTAACACTTTTTTTTTCTAATTTTTTGCTCTTGACCCTAGGTCTTGGTCAGAGATGACAGAGACATAGTCGACGATGGTAAGAGCTTACCCAGAAGAAGCCAGTTCACTCTAACTTTGAAGAGATTAGGATTGTAAGCGTTCGGAAACATACAATTCACATCTTCTTCTTCTTAGCGTGTCGATGACAATTGAAATTGAGTCAGCTCAAAATTTGGCGTCGAGTTTGACACTTTCAGTAGCGGCCATCAGTTCCTCTGAAGTGCAAGCAACAGGACAGGCAGGGCAGGATAACAAGTGTCCCATCGTTTGTGGGGCAACACCACATTTACATTCCAGGGCAGAGTCATTTATGAATCTCCACCTTCACAGGTTTTCCTTTCTTCGGCCAACCTTGTGTCAGGAGTTCTATTCAAAAACTTCCAGGTCAGCCAAGCAGCCAGTGAATAATTTACAACGACTTGAAGGGATTCCGGTAGATAAATGTTAACTTACATATCAAGCATTTGAATGTCGAGCATTCTTCAAATATTGATCCAAAAATCTACTTCTCCAAATTCCTTCACACCGCACCGGTTTTTGTCAAATTCTTATGCTTTCTCAACTATAAAACTCTGGAACGCGCTACCCTTTAGTATTAAAAAAGCAGAAAGTAAATTTACTTTTAAAAAGAAAGTTCGCAACCACTATTTAAGTCAGACTAAATCTCAGCTCTTAATTTAAAGTCTAGTCATAGTAATTATTATTATGTTTCTCGTTTTTTATTTTGGTATTTGTTATAATATATATTAGTATATTTTATTTGTATACTGTGTAAATGTCTGTGTATGAATTTTCGAAAACTAATATTCATTTGTAATTATTTTTTTGTACCCTATCACAATGTTGTCGTATTTTACTCAAAGGTTGACTGGTAGAGAATGCCTTGTGGCATTAAGTTATGTACCACTATTGTACATGAAGTTTAAATAAATAAATTAATTTGATCACGTCAGCAAGTTATGTAACGCAAGTATCATCTAAAATGACATCAACTTGCCGAGTCACCACAAGACTCGATCACAAACTCACGACTTTATCGAACTCAGCATAGATAGTCGTCAATCAATCGGTACTCACTTTGATGATCAGATGTCAAGCGCGCTTGCGAGCGCGCAGCAATTTGCTCAAGAGTTCCACTGCATAACTAATATGGTATTAGATGACTTGCAAATTCACACTTTTGTTACTTCGCTACGCTTGAGGGTGGCCTTTGTCCAGATGTGGTTGTATTTCGGCAGCGATGATGAGAGGAGCAGGTACTGAAGTGCATTTTGAGAAAAGTATATATCCAACAGAGCTTGCTGATGCCTGCCATCATCATCATCATTTCAGCCGAAAGACGTCCACTGCTGCACATAGACCTCCCCCAAGTGTCGCCACATTGACCGGTCCCGTGCGACTCGCATCCAGCCGATTCCTGCAACCTTCACCAGGTCATCGGTCCACCTCGAGGGAGGTATCCAACGCACCGTCTTCTGGTTCGCGGTCACCATTCCAGAACTTTTCGGCCCCATCGGCCATCCGTTCTGCGAGCAATGTCCCCTGCCCACTGCCACTTCAGTTTGACAATTCTTCTGGCTACGTCGGTAACTTTGGTTCTCTTGCGGATGTCCTCATTTCAGATTTGATCACGCAAGAAACTCCGAGCATAGCCCTCTCCATTGCCCTTTGGGTGACTTGGAGCCTTCTGATGAGACCACGTTTCGGTCCCGTATGTAACCACTGGTAACACACACTAGCCATAGACTTTCGTCTTGAGACATTGCGATAAGTTGGACACGAAGATACCACGCTACTTTCCGAACGCTGCCCAGCCGAGTCGGATTTGACGATTGACCTCTTTCTCGAAGTTAGACCTACCCAACTGGACCGTTTGTCCCAGGTAGACATAATCGTCTACTACTTCGATTGTAGAGCAGCCTGCCTAATACACTAAGAAAATAGCATGACAACACGCCCGTTTCTCCCCAAAGGTTTAGACAAAGAGGTGGAGAGGTTGCAGTTTCGTATATCGATATAAGTCCTATATAATAGAGCTTTGCCATCAACTGGCCACAAGAAGTCCAGGTTCCAGACTACACTGAGAATTTCCTGACGGAAAAATCCTATGGGCTGAGCTTCGACTTCGAGAAAATGACTAAATTAATGCAAGGTTAGAAGCGAACTGGTCAGTTCAATATGGACGTTGCTTATCAGGAATTACAAGGATAAAAATAAATAGCTGCACGCTAAGCTATCAGTCTCAACATTACTTGAGACTAGTTCAATTCAGATAAGGTTGATACCTTATCTAAGAGATTACAATGGAACATGGACTTAGATCTACACCTGTGTTACTGGCAAACTGCTGCATTCAACTTAGGCTCTGAGCAGACGATGGACTATTAGACTATAGTTTATTCTGTACCTTAGGAAGTTGCGAAACTGCCACAGTTAAGATGTGCAACTCATTGTTCTAAATAGTTAGCCGCAGAAGGCAACAAAGCTAGCGTATTTGATGCCATATTCTAATGGCTCCAAATTAGGAACATTGTTAGTAGCTGGTATACCTACAAAAGTATTACCACCTGGACTGGTGTGGCATCGGATTGTTCTCCTTCTTTCCTTAAGACTTTAGTACGGTACCTACCGGCTTCGACGCTTGTATTGATGTCTGATGAAACCATTTTGTGCGAATTGTGAAACTGTCTCGATATTCTTGATGCTATCTAGGTACTTATATACTTTAAACTCAGTATAAACGATACGGTGTGTGAACTTTTCAAATGGTTAAATAAGAAGAGAAATTATGATTATTGCAGTGTTACGCAATTAGGATGCAGATGTTGATGAAAAAAAACTAGATAAGAACTAAAAAGTTACATTTTTGGTATTGATAAATCCATTATGGAATTTAGACAAATAGATGAAATGATGGCAATTATCTTACCAAAACCATAGCATCGACTGCTTAATATTGAGGGAAATGTCAAAAGTATATTGTGTCTAACATTTATAACATTCCACGATGAACCATTCAAGCTTACGAAACAAGATTTTATAAATAAACATTTTCGCCTCTATAGACTCTTTCCTAAAGGTCCAACAACAAACATACTATCGCTCCTATGCAATCACATGATGCGTTCGGGAATATAAATGAGAAGTCCTACCTTACGTCCTGTAACCAATTCGTCCACTCAGCGAGGGTTCCCGACAGGCACTGGAGTGCGACCCTATGCCTATCTGCTATATACCGACAGAACACTATCTTTGCACCGAGGCGTTACCTAGCTGAAGTGATGCGTACTACAAGCTTTTCATTAAAACAGCTAGAATACTTGTATGAATACTGCCAAATAAAGGATTTCGAAACATTGATGAGTGGGGATTACAATATGATTGTGACGCTCAATTAATTTGATAAAGATGGATATAAAATGCTTCGCATGTTTGCATATAGATATTACTACTTTAAGTGTTCGTTCGTGAAAACATACCTTGGACAAGGGCTGGTAGGAGTACCTACTTCGAAATGTGGTCGTTGTGATATTGTGTCAACGGACACCAGCACGTAGTGACGCTGCAATCAACTTGCCCACCGATTGGGCCCAACAGATTTAAAAAGTAACATCCATTGGAAAGAAGACTGAAAGCTTTACAATAGTCAACCATAACTTATTCCTGCATGTCGAGTGGGCAACATAAACATTACATAATCAACCTGTATATATATAACGTTCCTAGGTTCCTACTGATGGGATCGAATCGTATCTACCACGCGGGCCATTGTGGGTTGGTGGATGTCGCTCTCTTCGCATTGTTGATTCTAGGACATACCGAATTCCTCACGATGTTTTCCTTCACTGTTTTTACCCATTCTAATTTTAACATGACAGACACCCCCAAAGTGATCCCTCTCGCAGGAAGGCAAAATAATCATTTCTTTTAAACAGTCTCTTCACGTATACTAGCTACTCAATTCCAAACACACAATAAAATAAAGTGCCTTAACTATACATAAAGCAATATGGTAAGAGACCACCCGTTATCATGAAGTTTCCACTATTTGACGATCATTACAAAGAATACCTAAATAGCTCAGAAAAAAAACGAAAATACCCAGTCAACTATTGTAATGAACCCAAAATAGGCAGCTAAAATCAATGCAGGCTAAAATATGTATCCTCGCGCACGCGTGTCTTGGGTGCGAATAGTCAGACTTGAACTTGGACTATAAATATCGATGTATTTTTTTGCATTAATCTGCATTTTGCCTGATTACTGGTAAAGTAGTACTGAAAAAAAAAACATGGTCATTATATGTATTGTTTTGTACGAGTATTTAGATTAGTTGAAGTTATCTATTGCCTTTGTGCAATGTAATAAAATTAGTGCGTATGTAATTCTTATTTATAGACAAACAGTGTGGTTTCTCTCCACTGTAGGTCAGATAGGCAGACACTCAATGTAAAAAAACTAGTAGGTATTGAGATGCATCCAGTAAGAATGGAAGCTGACCAGCACAATAGTTGGGAATGGATCGCAACGCAGATGATGATGAGTGTGCCTCTTCCTTGAAAGCTTTATCCACCACGAATGGATTGAAGTTTGCCAATACGTTGTCAACCTCAGAGATACGGTAATGCCACCCGTGCTCCGAAGACAGTCACACTACACATGACCTGAATATCAACATTCAACGAGCAAAAGCTACTGCCCCGGACAGTCCGGACACAGAACTTTTTTCAGGAATATGTTCTTCAAGACAAATTTCGGAACTTAGACTTTTCAATCTTATAACTATGTAGATCACATAACCCCAGCGTCATCAAACTTTTATCAGATGTAGTGTACTCGTAAGTAACGAAAGGTATGAAAAGTACAGAAATGACTGGTAATGCCGTTCAGGACTATATGTACTTACCGTATATTAGAGATGTTCTTCAAAAGGTCAGGTGTATAGAACGTACTCGCAACCAGTGAGCGTGTATGACAAGATGAAGGAGTATGTAAGGAAGGATCTATTTTATTTGTTGAAGAACGTTCATTCTTGCATCGTGCTCCTGTCGTCGTGAGCATCATCATCTGTCTAGCTTTTTCCCAAACTTTGTTGGGGTTGTTTTCCAGTCTAACTGGATGCAGCTATCAGTATTTTACATAAAACGAATGCCTATCTGACCTCCACAACCCACTACCTGGGTAATACGATACATCTTGGTAAGTCGTCGTGAGCATTTTTGTATAATGTCACCTAGTTATCCACATATATCCATCCGACATCTCTGTGAGAGCCAGATACTTCCCAGGGTTGTACATTGTTCTTCCAAATCAACAAGACGAACTTGTAAGCTGTAATAAACTACAGCCTGCAGAGATAAAGTTGCCGTTTTACTGTTCACGAGAACTAATAACATCAAGTTATTGGCAACTGTTCCTCAATGTTTCATTATGTCAGTTAACATGGAACCAGGCATCTGGTGACCGTGCATGGTTCCACGCAAGCATTACATGACGCTGTATGTTTAGCATATCAATTGTTTAGATAGAATATAATACTTGCAAGACTTGCTGGCGCGCCTCGCTGCTGACAGTGTAGTGACGTGGCTCTGTACTACGATGGGATATTGCACGAAAGATAGATATGTCCCGTATAAATATTAAAACTTGAGTAAGAATAAGCTTAGTGGGAGTTTTATTCCTATTCAATCGTTGATCCTATTAAATCTCATGAGTCAAAAATCTTCAAGTTTATGTATTTCAATGAATCATTTATTTGATTGACTATAATTTACCTCCGCAAGAACGCTACCTCTAGTATACAAGAAGCTTCTTTGAACAGAATGAACGTAAAACTTTATGTGCTTGCAATCATTTAGCCGAGCACATAAACTTGTACATAAATAAGTGAGTTATATGTGTAAACAAAGAGTAATGTTGTCTCGACGTCGTAAGAACTGAAACTGTGCATGACTCGGAAGGTACTGTATACTTATCGCTTCATCCTTGATAGTCAGGACTTAAATATCAATAGAATTATGTAGTACATACATATAGATACAGCAGATATTGACGGCATAAAGCAGACAGGTTAATTGGATACTTGGTTCGTATTATATCGCCCTGTTAATAAATAAAAAAATATTTTTAAACTTTGATTTTTAAATTGAATCATATTTTGGTGTTAGGTATTAGTGTTTATGAAGAGAAAGTCTGAAAAGTTGGAAAGAGTATATCGTATAATTTTAGTACCTATAATAACCTGTAACAGAATGTCATTCTCACAGTATTCACAGATAAAGGAAAACGATACTACATCAGGTTTTTTTTCATACCTACTCTAAATTTGTATTTCCCCACCACTGTTTAGGTACAAATCATGTGCTAACCACACTACCCCCGGTTTGTGGCACATAGACCTTATCATCAGCATGTCTGTTGCAAGTGCAACATTGTACAATAGTAGTAAACAGGTATGTACTCATACAATATGAGTACATACCTGTTTACCTGTAGGTAGCTACCTATTCTACCCAAACTATGAAGATCCTTACCGTGTGTGATGGAATGCTAGCCATTTTATCTTATATGGGTTTTACAAGCTGTTGATTTGCATCCTCGTCAAATTCAAGGAGGTAAAGAACTAAGCTAATGAGTCTCGAGTTCTCTACCCAAATGAATAATAAAATTAAATTTTAAACGCGGCCCGTCAGATCCTCGCCCTGTAATCGCACTTTCACACATACAAACAATCTCAAACGTATATTCGATAATTTCTTATACCCTAAAATATGTTAAGGGGGTTATTCTGAAATATTGACAAACTTAAACAACAACAAAAAGTAGCGTTTATAAATAATTAACTAGGTGTCGTTATTTAAATTTATCATTTATGTCTTTTGTGACAACCTTCTGAATTTGAGAGGATGCAGACAAAACCTTGTATAATATAACTTATAAACAAAAAAAAATAACCCTGTTCGTCGACAAAAACGTCACCAATCAAACTCTCTCATAACAATAATGCTCCTGAAAGATTCAGCAGACTTGCATTGTGGTAAGATTTCATAGAGGTTGAAAACCAACTTCTGATTACAATTTTCCAGTTGGTCCTATTTAAGTTCCAAAGTTGGTATTCATCAAAATGTTTTATTTTCAAATGCTAATCGACTACAGGGTTGTTATACAGTTCAAGGGACGCAAGAAACTGACACTTCCATCACATGATCAGCAAGGAAAAATGTCTCAAAAAAAGTTTTTATTTCATGGTATTATAATATTTCTAGAAATTCTGAATCGGGCCCTAAATTTTAAAATCCTGGTAAACCGATCCATTCATATCATCCATAACTTGTAATGATTGATGGTTTCGACCATAAAAAATATGAGTAATAGTTATTTATCCAACAAGTGAGGAAAGTTCGTTTTTCCTATGAGTTTTGATTTTGAGTCTTGAGTAACGAAGGATTGAAAAATAGAATCACGAGCGCAGCGAGTGATTATAAATTTCAATCCTGAGTAAGCGAAAGACTCAACAAAACGAATAGCAAATGAACTTGCTCACATGTTGCATACAAAACTTTTCACCACTCCCAGCAAGAAAGTATTCAGTCATCATAGGTAAATAAATTAAATAGTCACAAAGCAAATCAAAATAATTATTTTTTCGAATTTTTGCTTCTAATGTCCTTCTTTCACAGGCTTCTTTCTTTGAGTGCGTTCAAAAATTATAATCCTAAATTTCAATATTTTATCAAACTTTTTTAATGTTTCTGAAGTTATACACTTACAATAATTTGATAAATTTTATAAAAAAACATTAATCTTAACTTATAAATATTTCTATTCTAAGCATAAAATTATTTATTTTTGAAAATATCTTTAAAACTTAACATAAAAAAATCAAGCAAAGTTAATTTCTGAACGGGATCATTACTTTCCTCACTGTTCAAACAGTGAGGAAAAACCAATTTTCCTCACTGTTTTCGTAGAGGAAAGACACTTCTTTCGTGCGGGAGTGGTGAAAAAAACATTAACCTCCTTTTGGGGTCCGCCGCAGCCAGATGAAAAAAGTAGAGTGGAAAATATACATGCAACCATGTCAATAAGTGGGAATGCTACATAATGTCCACTTGCATCAATCTTATTTGCTTCGTCCGTCAGCAAAATTGGCGAAAAATTCCCGCATATCAGATTATTATCAAGTTCAAAGTAATTAATCAATATTTACACCTGTTTTTGATATCGAAGTGGCAAGTACTTACACATATTGGTATTTTAAATATTGATTAGGGCGACCATATGTTTCGGATAAAACATAACCCTGTGATAAGCCAGTAAGAAAAAAGGGCATTAGCATCCAATTGTCTTTTAAAAACAAAAAGAAAAAAAGTAAGTACTGTTATTCAGTGGCTCATTTACTATCAAGGCCCTAGTAGTGGGCAATAAACATGTGCTAATGGTAAACCCTCAAGACTTCGTGATCGTGACACCACTATCCAATAGTTTATTTATTACATAAATTGGCCACTTTTAACGTGCACGTCTTGCTACATCGTTCTCACATAATGTACCATCTTATCATGAATGATGTAACCAAGGTTTTGTAACAAGATTCTGATTTAAAAGAGTGTCCATGGAGTTTCTTGCCCATTCTTCTCCATAGAGATTTACGCTTTGGAATGGGCAACTACAGTACTTTCACAGTTATTATGTCTTGTGACTGGGACTGTAGCTTCATTTCTATTGTTGTTCGACTATACAAAAGTGCCTGTAACTGGCCTACTTGAAATAAATGATTTTGATTGAAATGCTACATAAGTACTAACTTACCACAAATCGCGTAAACACTTTCTAAACTCATTAGTCGCACAACAAAACTAAAATGAGGTCAAATTGGACATCAGACTACGTTAAAAATTATTAAGTCTCATGATCCGTAATTATTGTCAATAATGGTCAAAAGATTGAGCGATTAAAACTTGCACGTGTTATCAACGATCGTCAATATCTAGAAATATCTTCTAGTGAAAAAGTAAAATATACTACAGAGGAGACTCTGTGATTAATATTATATTTTTCATAGATTCCTGGATCTAGAGAATCATGAAATGCGCGAGATTTTGCTTTTGTAAATGAGGTGGAAACAAAAAAAGGAAAAAAAATATATTATGGATCCCCAAATGAGGGTATGAAAGTTTGTACGTTATAACAAAATAGATCGTCACGCGCACGGTTTATCACGAATTAGGTATCTTATAAATTTATTACCCTGAAAGTCTAAAAGTAACTGAAAAAGAACAAAAACCAAATGTTACAAACCGTATCCGAAACTTGATGGACATGTTATTGGATCCATCACGATTGCTGTCGACGAGATGGTAAGAACTAGTTTCACACACATTGCTTTTTTTAAAACACCAACCACAACAACCAAACAAGTTTAGTTTCGCAAACGCAAAAGTATGTTTGAACAAAACCGCACTGATGAAACCGGATCGCGGGGCTTTATCAGTTAAAGATAACTTTAGTATAATTATGAGCATTAAACATGTATCACTCCAGTCTCACTAATGCTGCTAGTAACAAAAGCACCATGGTCCATTCGGTCAATTCCTGTAACCGGCTTATTAAAATACCTGGAAGGTTTTAACGCCATTATATGTGTAACACAATTAATGTAACAATGATTTAAGGATATTCTTAAGTTACTTAGTTGAAAGGAACTGCATTATTAAAAAAAAAAACACAGATTTTGATTGAGTTTTTCTTCTCCCATTACTTAACTGATTATTTAATCCATAATTATAAACGTTTTAACTAAATTATCTTTTTCATTAACTAAGTATTTAAAACGATTCATTAGTATAAGACAATCCGGCGGTACTGATACAGTTCAATGCTTCACAGATAAGCTGATTGGGTGCGTGTGCGCAAGTACCCGCGATTGGCGCTTGGTTCACCTCAGCCGTGTGCAATGTTTGCTATGCACGCAGCCCTAACGAATGGTAAAGGTAATTACTATAGTTAATACTCTAAGTATACATGCGTCATGTTCGTGAACGGGCGCTGTCAGTTGTGACTGGTCATCTCTTAGCTGCCACGGTTTATTTTAATTACTTTATTTTTAATTACTGATTTAATCTTTTACTCCGGACGCTCTTAACTTGCCCGTATTTCTACATTGTTCTCACATATTTGTAATTCTTAACATGAATGATGTAATCAAGATTTTGTAACATATTTTGATTTAAAAGAGTGTCCATGGAGTTTCTTGCCCGTTCTTCTCCATAGAGATCTACGCTACGGAATGGGCAACTACAGTACTTTCATAAGTTATTATGCCTTGTGACTGGGACTGTAGCTTCGCGTATTATTTTGTTTTTTTTTTTTACTTTCAAAAGTGCCTGTAATGGTCTAATTGAAATAAATGCTTTGACTTTGACTTTGATTTTGCTTTAACTTCTAGCGATAGACAATGAGATAACTGAAAATAGGTCTCCCAAAACACTATTTCAAACTCCCTGATCCACAATTATTTGGTTTGGTACGATTCACTATCCCTATAATCCTTAAGTTCTGGTGGACCTTATTGATGATGGGGAAAACGGCTACAATTCCGGTATTTTTTTTTACGCACTCGTATTAAAAAACACCACTAGAACCACTTCGGAAGTGCAAAATACGTACAAAACTCACCGGTATATACACATACCTACTGCAAGTTGTACAAATGGACAGATACCTCTAATAAATCTGTCATAAGAGCAGTCTAACAGTCTGATAAGTTGGCAAGCAACATTACATGGTTAGATGAGCTGTAAAACACCTGAAAAGGCCATTGCACCTATTCATCAACTCGAGTGCTACACTCAGAATGGAAGCTATTTGTCGAGAGCACTCGAATATGTAGAGCACTGGCACTTGGTACATTGTATTGACACTTAAGTATTACTATAATTTCTATACCATCTATTATAATCTCTAACATGCTCGATATTCGTAGTCCCTGGTTTTTTATTGAAAATTAAAAACCACCCTGTGACCAGCCAGTGTGTTACCGTTTTATCGCCCGTTTTTCTGAGAGATCTACGTTTTTCTTGCTTTAACTTTCTTACTCAGTACCTAAGTCTGATTCCTTGGTTGCTTTTAAATGGTTTAGTTAACTAAAGATCGTCATCATCCTGAAAAAAATCTCGTTTTGAGGCTGTGCTTAAGCGCAACGTAAATCTCTAGAGATAATCTCAAATGATTTTACGAATATAAAATTACCAAATTGAAATACAAGACCGCAATATGATCAGAATTGCAGATGACTGTCTGTTACAATGTCCATTTACTAGACGTCGTAAGTAGACCATTTTCAGTAACTCTATTTTTCAGTATGTAACTGATGACTAGGTACATCCAATTTAGCTGAAGTCATGATTGACTGCTATGATTGCTTCACCTTCACTTATCCACCTCCGTACCCAGACCTGCACGATCGTTCTTACTCACTCTAAATCTCCTATAATCATTTCATTGCGATTAATACAGGGATTTGAGCAGATTACTGCGATACCGGCGCGCACGCATGTTGCTGTGGCGACGCGAAGTGTCCCGGAGTGTAGCGAGCACCTAGGTACCTACCCAACTACTCTATCAATGATAATAATTGATAGCAAAGCTGTGATAAAGAATGTAGTGGTGCCGCGCGCAAAACACTTAAGGAGATGATTGTTTATGGAGTTTCTTTGTTTATGGTGTCAATTTATTGAATGAAAGCTGAAAATTTTCGTAAAGATTTAACAAAACAAATATGAGACGGTAAAGTAGAGTATCTTTGCAGAAAAACCAATAAGTCTTATTCAACGATTCGTCATTACCATTACGTAATAATTGAGTTAAATACTTGGAAAACCAGGCGCATGGGTAGGTCTAGTCTAG
Source organism: Cerastis leucographa (assembly GCA_963082945.1). NCBI lineage: Eukaryota > Metazoa > Arthropoda > Insecta > Lepidoptera > Noctuidae > Cerastis > Cerastis leucographa. The sequence goes on from OY720366.1 coordinate 19,218,410, forward strand.
TACCTACCTATAAAGACTTATTTATTACCTACTAATAAATTACTGAAATAATGAATTATAAATAAGTAATACTAAGCCGTAGTACAGAAGTTAACTTTTGTAGTTAACTGCTGGTTTCTGCATTGAGCAATTAAAGTTTAGAACTTGTCAAACTCTACCTACGTAACATAGGAGGAATCACCTCAGAACAGTTTGTCTAGTTGGTTGGTGCATTAAAATACTCAGATCAGAAACTGACTCATGAAATAAGTATGTTCTCTGATCAGGTGACCAGTGAGTATATTAAGAGTGTTGCTACACAACCTGAAAAAACTTGTGAGTAGGTACCTAATTAAGCAATTAGGTACCTACTCACAAGTTACACTACGTTACGTTTAAACGATCGACTATCAGTCTGTCATAAATACTGATTATGGCGTACTGAAATACTAAGTGCGCGAAAGACTGAGAGCAAACACAAATATTGAAACGGTGGCTGAAAAATACGAATTTGAGGCACAAGTTATTCAGAACGATCAGCATAATATTTTTTAAGCGAACAAACTATTTGAGTGACAATATTGCAGAACACATAAATCACAAAATCTGGCATAATTATATTTTATTCCTAGAGTACTGCGCTATAACCGATTCGAGGTGTTTCAAATATCATGTTGAGCAATGAACCAATTAACTGTTTCCCACTGCATTTTAGGAATTTTAAATCACTCATAATAATTATCCGTAGTTTAGTAAATTTTTCGCAAACATAATTGAACGCCGCTCGGTTTAGTATTAAAGTATCTCATTAACAGTCGTCAATATATTATTTATTCGCGCGGGTTATTATTTCCCCTTACTAAACACTCTGACTGGAAACTGGAGCAAGCTACTCCTTAAGTGGAGTTCACCCGGCACCAACATCTCTAGTGCCGTGCGCAAAAAGGCTTTCGTAAATGAATTGTAATCAACAACAATGATATCACGAGATTGGTGCTCAATCGCATTTATTTGACCGATTCACGCTTACCTACGTGCACCTTGTCCGGTTTGCCACTTTACTAAAGCCGATAACAATTTAATATTAATTACAAAACAACACAATAAAATTATTAATTGTGAAATATTTTTTTAATCGTTTTGAAATTATTAGTGCAATGTAGTTCACTGAAACAACTAGTAACGACATCTAGCGCGGAGTGGCTGCATCGCGCGTGAGATGGCAGTTGTTTCACAGATGACGTCTTTACCGCTCGACGCTAGATGGTGTTAACATCTCAAAAGAAAAATAATAACTTTGACACAACAGGTAAAGCCTAGATTTTAATAAATCAGTCATTACCAAATATGTTATAAGTAAAAAGAGAGAGTGTAATAAATAACTGAAAAGCTTTACAAATCTTGACATAAGATTTTCTCAGCGAAAATGAAACAAAAAGAGGAGACTATTCTCGAAGAGCTCGCGGGTACCTAAATAATAACAGCCGCTCGAGTCTATCTTTAGGTTAAGCCATACTTGCTTAGGTTGGTCCGTGGATGGGTGACCACCCATAACATTCCGTATTTCCTCCGTGCCTCGGAAAGCAAGTTAAACCGGAACAAGTTGGTACTGGTTGTTATTTGTAGACCTTTTACTGTCGTAGTCGGTGACCCGAAAGTCTGACAACCAGTCTTACCAATGGGTATCGTATTACCCAGTACTAACTGTGGAGGTCAGATCGGCAGTAGCTCCATGTAAAATAGTGGTATTCAACTGCATCCGGTTAGACTGAAAGCTGACCCCACCATAGGTAGGAGGGAAAAGGCTAGGCAGATGATGATGGTCACGATTAATCTGATTGTAAGATGAAAATAACCTTTTCCCAGTTCATAATATTGATTCACGATTATAGGAGATAAAGGCAGGTAGGTAATTTTAGTTTGTCTCATCTCCAGGATGGGTAGTTAGGTGTTTTTTCCAGTCTACAAACCGACACAACACAGTTCAACACACATTTCTTTTTGCAACCCATTTCCCGCTGATTATTTCATTATATAATTGCGTAATGACTAATGTTTATATCAGAATTTACTACCTATTCATTCCAAAGTCCAAGTCTACATCATAGGAGTACCTTGACTCATACTTCAGATTAGAAGTTCACAGGAATTTTCAACACTCTCTTAAACCGGGTCTGAATTAGCCACTTTATGTGACCTTTGAAAGTCCGGTCACTAGTTTTTGCCTATGACCCTTAGGCGCCACTTGGCCGAGGGCGTGTCGTCCCGCGCCGTGCCGCGTCGCGTTACAAAGCGCCGCGCTGCACGTGTCGGCAACTTCTGACCATTCGTCACGCTTGACTGCTGCAAAAACTATAACAAATACCCGCAAATATGCTAATAAAGAAATAGACTCCGTTTTTGTAGAAGTTTAGGCGGTCGTGTAATGTGTTGGTGAGTAGTCACTTCGTTTTTTTTTTGACTGAAAGGTGATTGTAATACTTTTATTTCTATGGTTAGGTTAGTTGTATAGTATATGGGCCGAATCAGTTCAAATAGATTACCTAACCTACAATAAGTCGGCCCAGGACTTAGCTTCAAGTTTTGGCGCTATCACAAGAGTCCTTCAATTCTTGTAGTGGGCAAGCAGCAAGCATGCACACATGTATGCTGTGGCACCACAAGGAACCTCCTCTAGCGACGTATCCACTGAGCCAAAAGTGGACGTAAAGACGTCCGGCCGGTAAGTCCAAATAAAATCGTCATCTCAAGTCATGAAAACTTAGGTGAAAACGCTATAAAGAGCTTTAACCTACTACTATTTTTCTGATTATCGCTGCATTCAAAGGGATATTGAACTGAATACCATCAAAGCATTCTGTGTAAAAAACCTTTCAAAAATGATGTTTCCTTTATGAATAAAATAAGATAGGTATATAATACTGCCTTTCTACAGTCTTGCAACTGTACACAGGCAGTATTATTAGCGCTACAGCTGAGCCTGGACTCGTGGGTCTAATCTGGTGGGTCTCTCCAATCCCAGGCCGTACAAAGAGTTATAGTTATACAGGGTGTAACGGAAAGGGTATGTACATACTTAGGGGTGTGCTACAGAGTCTACAGACCATCAAACTGAACATGTTTCTCCATCGGATCGTAATAGCGAAAAAAATATCTGCTGCCCCATACAACATTTCAATACCTATTCGAACCAAATTTATGGGGCATTACATTCTTTTCGCTATTATGATGTTTGTCCGATGGAGAAACATGTTCAGTTTGATTGTCTGTAGCACAGCCTTGGTATGTATTATACCCTTTCCGTTACACCCTGTATTGGGTTTTTCGGAAAGTCCCCAATATTAGCCCGGAGTCAGGATTTATGTTTGATGGCAATAGTCTCGCCCCTATTAAATGGGACTGGCGAATTGTTAGTTAACTGAAAGGCGTTATGTTATGTTTAATACAGAGTGAGAATTTTAGTTAAGTATAAATTAGTTTAATAAATTATAGTTGTTAATTGTTTATTTTCAGTCAATGCCACATGTTTATCTGTTCATGGAATTATCACATTGGGGTAGGCGTGGGATTCTTATCAGTCAATTATAATGAAACATCGTTACCTAGTGATAAAACTGACATAATCGCCGTGCTATACACGGATTAGTGTTGTAAATGTCTATCTCTATCATTATATTACAAAATATCTAATGAAATGATTAAATACGCTGTCAGGCTAATTATATCTAAAAATGGTCCGACTTCCGAGGGGAAAAACGGTATGAAAAACTTTGGATAGTAAGGAATGTTTATCACTGAAATCTTTTTGTAAATGAATAATTGGATGTTTACGAACTAATTCAATAAAGTAGGTACCTCGTTTGAATTTATAAGAATATAGAGTATTTTCTGATCTGTCATCGAAGTGGTTGTTTTTGTTGACCTTATTTTGTAGCGGTAAATTATTTGGTGTCGTTGTCGGAGTTTCTTTGTTAACACAGATTTAACTGCCCTGCTGTTACCCAGTTTCCTCTCCTCCCATACCTATGTGTTGACCTTTCTTCAAAACCTGACGCAATAATAGACACAAACAATAGGTACTTGTAGTAGTTGCCTACGTAGCTCCATACATAAATAACATCAGTAGTAACTTTTTCGTAAACTGATCGGATCTACATGCAAGATGTAAACAGACCCACGAAACCGTCAACCAAGGTTCTGTACATCAAACTGAGGAACCCTACGCAAACATGATTGCTGGGAAACGACTTCTTTTTTTGGGAGGCAAAATCACATTTTACGGTAAAACTCACATCTTACGGTAAAACTCAATGTAACGCACTCAAAAAATTGTGCTTACGGATGCATTGAATAGTAAATATGGGTCATAGGGTTATTTTAAGGACGTACCGTTAAAAATTAAAAACTAATAAATATTTTAGAAAAACCTGTGAAGAAGTTGGGACTTTGAAGTCCAATATCTCAGTTCCTAAAGGTTCCCAAAGGTATGATCCAGAACAACAAAATGATCGCAATGACGGGTAACAAGTGCCTTTCGGCTTCGTTATTTACACCCTTTATTTGATTATCTAAAAAATATAGATTCAATCTGCAATGTCATGAATATAAGTTATGCATTGGATATAAGTTCGGTAGATATTTATATTGAAGTAAAAGAGTGATCCAGGTGATTTCCCTTCGTTTGGTTTATCATCTTCTCTGTCATATTAGAACGGTCCATTGTTCAAGTGCGTAATATGTAACTGAAGTATTCACCACGGCTTCTTTATAAGTTATTTATCGGTATTTCAACAAGTAATGAACTATAATAAGGTAAAGATGTTACAAACTATTGTCAGTTATCTGCATATCACCTGTACATGCAAGTAGTCGGCTCGACACTTTGATAAGTACTTAAATCCATTTGCGATTTCTGCGATTCGTGGATCTATCGGTTTCTACCAAACCGTTAAACCGGCGCGCAGTTGTGACAACCCTTCAGGGCTGCAGACTTATCCAATTATCCATATCCATACAATATAGGTGTTTTAGTACAACGGCCGGCGCAGAAGCAGATGGCGGGAGGAGCTGGACTCGGTTTTACTTAATTGCCATGCATTGCATTCAACTGAGAAAAGTGGACAGAGGGAAATAAGGCCTTTACCCTGCAGTGGGACAGTCATAATAATACAATGAGTAGAACTAGCAGCGGCTCTGACTGTGGGACACGATTTCACGGCAGCGCGTTCACGTTAAAATACTTAAAGGCACAATCCACAAAGCCGCCGCAAGCCGTTAGCTGCACTTTTTAATTATGTCCAGCGGTCGGCTCCTCTCATCGCGCAGCGCGTGTAGGGTTGACCGACGAATGAACTGAAAAACGGCCTAGCAGGGTAACGGTTCGCTCCGGCGCTAACAGAAAAACGGCCTAGCAGGGTAACGGTTCGCTCCGGCTCAAACAGAAAAACGGCCTAGCAGGGTAACGGTTCGCTCCGGCTCAAACAGAAAAACGGTCTAGCAGGGTAACGGTTCGCTCCGGCTCAAACAGAAAAACGGCCTAGCAGGGTAACGGTTCGCTCTGGCTCAAACATAAAAAAAGCTAGCTAACGCGCTACTGCCTATGGAGCTACCTAATGTGGATCTTGCAATTGAAAAGTTCGATTTAGGGATCACTATTTACCGAACTGGGTTACCACAGTTAGCTTCTTTCATGTCGATGGTAGCTCAACATTCGATCAACGACTCGTACCTATTAATAGGAACTGCAGTTGTTAGGTGCCTTTGGGCCTATTACAACGCCGGGGCTTGTTTTGTAGAATCGCCACAACATAAAGGGAAAAAGCTCAGGGAATGCAGAATGCATCTAACGATTTTTTCGCTCTTTAGATTGAAGACTTCGTTTGGGCCCAGCATTCTTAGTAACCCTGCTCTTGTTGACCTTTTGTTGAACATTTACTAAGAATTTTGCTCCTGATAATTTAGCAGGAGTTGTAGTGTAGCCCTGCCCGCCGGCGGGCGGCTGTGGCTTCGAGCGGCGTCAAATGTCATTTTAACAGCGCGCCCGTCGCCCTTCGCCATCTTATTTTTTGCTCCCGCGCATTTCGAGCGCGATCATAAAGTTTTGTTATTAATACAGTACAATTTTCGGATTAGGTAGTATTAAATTCGAAACAAAGCAGGGATTTAATTGGTAATGCGTGTCCAGAGTCGGGAGGAACGTTATGCGAATATTTGTACGCGAGCAATATCCGTTCGTTTATTGTTTTCGGTTGTAAACTCGATTCGGGACGCGAGTGTGTGCGGCGGCGTATTGTGCGCGGGCGCAGCATTCAATTAGCCACTGAATTTTTAATGAAATATCACGTTGTACAGACGTAATTAAATCACAGTGCGGCACTGAAAATAGAGGATTTATTTGTGGAGCCATTGTGGCCGGCGTTGAGCGCGGCCTAATCAATGGACGGTTTATTACAACGGGGCGACCAATTCCGCCTGCAGCTCCTTTTTGTTCGCTTCAATATTAATTCGGAGTTGATATTGATTTCGTATTCTATTTTAGTTTATTTTCTTTCTGAGACAAAGGAGCCGGCAGTAACATAATCTTGCAGTAAAACGTGACAAAGTGGACTTCTGAAACGCTTGAAAAAGGCATTAAATAACACAAAGCAGTGTAATGTATGAACAAACCAATTTATTTTCTATACTTTGACCAATAAAGCTATGTTTAAATAATATCATGTAGTTAACAACTAGTTTGTACAGATTTTTGTGTTTTATAAATATGTACATATTATTTAATTGAAGATAAACGCGGCGCGTTATCTCAACCTAGAAAAAATCCGCATGGAGTCTACTGGGTTGTTGAATTCTAAATCGGCTCCATTGAGATCTCATCCGAGTGAAATAAAACGCAGAAATTACCCACAGAACAACTTCTGTGAGCAACTTCTGCGTTTGAATCAAATAACAAAAATCGAATTAGAAACAAATTTTAATATCAAAGATTTTTTTTAAATTAATTCTGTTTGACATTAATTTACACTTTTGTAATTAGATTAATCATACAGACATACTGACGTACACCTCCGATTTCAAAAACAATTTATTTGCAGATTCTTGTTTGGAGAATTAAGTTTGACTATCACAAAATACCTTGAAAAAAAATAATTAAAACAAGGAGACGAAAATATTCTCTATGCTAAATTTCTAGACTAGACCAAATTAATCCAGACTGAACTAGACCAAATACAATCCTAAACGTCTCCACAAAGAATGCGATAGCCCTAGATTTCCTTCAAGTATTCTTTAATGCTTCAGCATATTATTGTAAGACAAAGCAAGAAAATAAAAATGCTATAGGTACTCGTATGAGTGTTGTTTTTAATAGAATAAGTACATTTGTCATAGTTATTTAAAATATTTACATCATTGCACCCACACTTAAATACTCGCCAACATCCACTCCACGTTGTTTAGACCATAACTAATACAATATCTACAATAATTTCAGCTTAGTTCTGCCAGAATGTGCCAAGACACATCTTTCTCCTGTTTTCCGTAGTAAACTAATCCATCTGAACTAATCAGGGATTGTGGGTTGGCTCAGTATGGCAGAAGTAAGTTCACTTGAGGCTTGATATCAAGACTTGGATTTTAAAGCAATGAAAGATAATTACACCAGCAACATATAGAGATTGACCTCTTTTAATGAAATACACGTTATAAATTGTTGATAATTTTTTAATTACAGGTTATAAAAGCTTACTATAACTTTCATCTGTCTTTTCATTATTTATTCAGCACTTGTAGCCCAGAGAATAAGAATGGTCACCCGTCGGCACAGTTATCGTCGGCATTCCACATCGGACATTTTAAACCGTGTATAAAACTGAAATTATGTCTTAAAATTGGGATTTAGATCGCTGAAAAAAGACAATCAAAACTAACAAATAAAAAGAATGTCCTTATCGTTAAAAAAGTATAAAAGATTATAAATAAATTATGTAATAATGGTATTACACACAAACTCTTATCTCTTCGTCAACACATTCCCGAATTCTAAACAATAAACTCTTTCTTTCGTTATCTTTTCCTTTTAAACACAAATCTGTGATGTTAAGCCTCGCGTGAAAATATAAAATCTATTTATCTTACACGTGATAACGTATATACAATAATAATATAATACTTTTTATCAACAACTATCTTTATTTATCACTATATGATAATCAGTTTTTCACTTTTGTATCACTCTGTACAGTCTGCACTAAGAATCAGGGCCGAATTTGGACAAAAAGTGCAATAACGAATCAGGGGTCAGAACTTTGTACCACCCAGCCTATCGTTATTTTGATTTTTCACAATGAAACTGGTGAGTAAAAATATGGGTAGAGGGCACATAAAACAACAAAGAAATGGCTCGTCATATGGTGCTGTAAAGTGTCGCGTTGTCGAGATATTTGAACACTTTTGTCTTTAAATAACTCGGCACTGCGGCACTTTACGGTACCACATCACGGGCCATTTTTTGTTTGTTTATATGCCCCTTGAATTTGATTTGTGCACCGAAACTTTTCAGAAATATCAAAATGGCGATGAAGTTACTTCATTGGACCTTCGGTTTCTTGCCCTTTCCCGAAATTTCAAAGGTATTTCCATATTGTAGGGTAGAATGTCTGGCTCCAGCTTAGTTTTCTTTTTCAGAAGCTATTCCAACACAAAATCATAAATGCGAAACTATTTCCAACACTTCCTGATGTTGTATACGAACCTTTTGGCGCGTGACGACAATCGCCATTTTGTATTTTCTGTAAAATTTTCACAGTTCCACAATAGTTTGTCCCAATAGCTGAGCTCATGACAATGACATCCAAGCGCCAAAAGATTTCTACAGCACTTTAGTCTCTTCTCAATTTCGCCGTACAGCGATATAACAAGCACATATCTTACTCTACTAATCTCAGTCGTGACGCATTTCCACGAGAACAGTGTCAAGTCACTCGCACGGTCACACCACTTAGCACTTCACTAGGTGATCTCTGTCACTGGTGATGGGGACCAGTGGGGGGGTGATCACCGGTCGTGGTTGGTGGCGAGATGCGCGTGTCAGAGCGCGTGCGCGTGCGCGTGGTGGGGGGGCGGGGGCTGCTGGTGCGGGTGGGGGAGCGCGTGCGGGTTGCCGGCTGTGTGCTGACGACCCTGCCGACAAAAATAATGGTAGTAGGAGGATGTTAATAGAAGAGAACACAATGGAAAACTCTAAAACTGAAATAAAAGTTTCCGTCTGTTTTACTCTATTTCAGTCTTCACTTTAAAATAGTGTGACTACTTCTTCTCGTCAATCTATACTTTAATATTACGTAACTATGTAAGTTTGGTTCTAGAAGTTAACTCCGAAACTACTCATCCGATTTCAAAAAATGTTTCACTGATGGAAAGCTAGAGCTACTATAAATATTACCGAATACCATAGAATGATTATGTTTCTTCGACGAGGACGAAGTTATAGAAGCTATAGTTCATAAGAAAGTAAGCGTTGTCAATATCCTAAGAGAATGCGCCCTCACCTGTAAGTACACATAGTAGTCATACGGCTGGTGGAGCGGCCAGCAGCGCTGCGGCGGGACGGGGTACAGCGGCGGGACGGGGTACAGCGCGCCCCCGCCGAGCTTGTTGCGCAGGATGCGGCTGATGCTGGACACCGACGGCACGTTGTACTTGTCGCACACGCCGTCCGCCAGCAGCCGGTCGCGGATCTCCCACGCGAAGATGCCCGGATCCTTCGCTTTCAGTTGTTTTATGTACGACACCACCTGGGGACGTGTACTTCATAAGAAATTGTTGGAAACCAAAACCATTGAACACAAAGGTGGTTATTAGTCTGCAAACCATGTTGAACATTTACGTCGCTTATTCATTATCTGCCTAGCGTTTTCCTATGTTAGGGTACATCTCCCCGGATCTACACACTGCCTAGTCATCACACATTTATTATATTGATTAGGTTTTACTTTGTATCAAGACAGTACCATTGCATTTCAGTCTTTCAGAAAACTCAATGACCAAAGTGCTGGTTACCTACATATTTTCAGCTTTGAGATATAGAGCAACGACGTAGACGTATATAATTTCAGTAACGATCGGTCCACCACAAGATTTATTGTGTTTGCAGACTAATAGTGATGCAGTGGCGTTTTAGCTAAGACAGTGACTATCGTTATGAAGCAATACCATTTTTTTATCTCCCATCCACAATATTGTACCAGGCCAGTGGTACACTATGGTAGTAACTAACCTTAGGTGTGGTGACTCTAGGTTTGGATCCTCCGATGGCTCCTGGTAGGATGGAGCCTGTCTCGTGGTACCGCGCCAGGATCTTTGACACGCAGCCATGTGACACCCGCAGCTGTCGACTTATGTCGCAAGGCCTGCCAACAAATGAAGAACGTTAGGGTTCCATTTTCCAAGCAGATTAAACATCACCGCATGGCTGAAAATGGTAGCGCAAATTGCGCATCTGTCAAGGGAAGAAAACATGCTGCGCCGACCCCAAATAAAAAAAGCGAAGAAAATATGTCAAACCACTCACTTCTTAACGGATGCAGCAACAAAATTGGTAACTACATTGTTTTTTTTTTCTAGAGAGAATGTAATCACCTGTCTCTGCCAAGAAATGAAATTAAAAACCAAAGATTTAATTATTCCCTAGGTAAACTAAAAAGTAATTAATAAAAAGTCGTGAAACATTGGGTTCGTATAACATAGATGAAAGATAAAATAGCATTTTGTAATCACTAGCTACAATAGCAGTAAATGGTGCTGGTCGCAGTCGGGTAAAACATAAGTTAGAGAGTGTTTTTTTTTCTCTCTAACTCTGAGATTATCAGCAAAGATTACACATGGTATAAGTTATGTAATGAAACTATTGATAAGGAATAACAGCCGATTATCTGATAGTATAGAAATAGAGAATGTTCGTTATGCAAAAGTTTCAGATACCGCAGCAAATAACGCTATTTGATAGAAAAGCAATTTGCTATCTCAACTGACGGGCTATAACATAACATAATTATCAGAAACTGGAGAAATGTGTGGACTTTCTTGCCAACCTTTCAGGGATTACAGGCGTGATGTTAGGATTGTTATATTTTAATACTAGCTGTCCTGCGCAACTTCGTCTGCGTCACATTTTCCCCGTTTTTGCATCATTTTTCATTGCTGCTCCGCTCCTATTGGTCGTAGCGTGATGATATAGCCTATAGCCTATAGCCTATAGCCTTCCTCAATAAATGGGCTATCTAACACTGAAACAATTTTTCAAATCGGACCAGTAGTTCCTGAGATTAGCGCGTTCAAGCAAACAAACAAACAAACACTTCAGCTTTATAATATTAAGTATAGATTCCCACAGTTGCGACACTGAACTGGACTCCCCTGTGTGTGCACTTGGAGTGGACAGTGGACTGGCCACAACACGAGCTAATGCGGGTCGGTGGAAGTCTCACGCCTTCGTAGTTTTTGTTCTTGGGCATGCCGGTTTCCTCAAAATGTTTCCCGTCACTATTTTGAGAGCAGTGGATTTAATATCAATTACACAAAGCAAGTAAACTGCGTCTTTAGGTTCTAACCCACACACATTAACTTTAAAGTCAGGGCCTACTTATATACTGTTAACAACTGAGGCACATGTAATAAAATACATGTTAATTTAGGTGATTTCATAATCCATATCTAAATCTGAACTTTCTGCTAAGTTATATATCTCTTGAGTTATTTTTATGTACAGAGACAAGAATAATATAGGTTTTATCGAAGGATTACAAGAAAAGATAAGATAAACCCTAATACGCTATTCACAGAATGACATGCAAAGTTGTTCTGACGTCAATAGTGAGTTCAGTGAGTAATTATAACGCTGCTGAAATAAAAAGCAGTTTTATACAAAACTGCAAGACATACGTAAATATATGGAACTGACGGCGTTGAGTAAGGGTCTGCGTCCACTGTCACTGCTTACCTGATCCCTAGTTGTGCTAGCTCGACTATCCGTAGCCTGACGGCGTTGGGTAAAGGTCTGCCGTTCACGAAGACTCCTCCGAGTTGGTTCACCTCTCCGTACTGCTGGGTGCCGCTGCCAGGAACACCAGGGTTGCCCATGCCTCCTCCACTGGGGTCTGGAGACAAAGAACATATTTTTAAGATAACTCGCTATACTCATGAGGTGGCCCCATTCTCAACAAGTCAGAATCTGATGATGGGATTTCAGGGAAATCGAAGGCAACCCTCAGATTTTTTAGGCACGTCCAATGTTTTTCATATATTTTCTAACGCAATTCAGATATTTGATTCTGGTAATCAGCGTCTCATGTGGCTAAGCTGATGATGGAAGGTTCTGATTATGGGATCCTAGGAAAATTAAGGGCATCATCATCTGCCTAGCCTTTTCCCAAACTCTCTTGGGGTCGGCTTCCAGTCTAACCGGATGCAGCTGAGTACCAGTATTTTACATGAAGCGACTGCCTATCTGACCTCCACAACCCAGTAACTGGTTAATACGATACCCCTTGGTAAGACTGGATGTCAGACTTTTTTTTTGGCTTCTGACTACTCGTAACGACTGTCAAAGATCTACAAATGACAGCCGGGACCAACGGCTTAACGTGCTTTCCGAGGCACGGAGGAAACTCGGTATGTAATGATGGTCACCCATCCACGGACCAACCTCGGCAAGCACGGCTTAACCTTAAAGATCGACCCGGGCGGCTGTTATTATTTAGCCACGAGCTCCTCCAGGAAAAATAAGGGCAACCATCAAATTTTATTTATTACCAATTACCCATGGTCATCAGGTCAGTCCCTGATGATGGGATCCCGAAGAAATCGAGAGAACTCTCCAAATTTTATAGGCACATGGTGATTACCAGGCATAATGCCTATGCATTTTGCCTGGTAATTACTGAAGGTACTTGCTGAACTATTGATGAAGGCGGAGGCCTTCATAAGAGTTCAGTGGGTATTTCAAAACTTTAGGAATTGTCTTGCTTAAGAATAACAGTTGCTTTTCTGTAATAACCCGCTTTTGAACTCCTTAAAGAATCCTCAACGTCAGCTGATGACGATCAGATGGCCGACTTCCGTAGTAAAAGAGTTTTAAATATAATTGCATTCTTACCCTAGTTTCAATTAATTATCGGGCAATCACAAGTTTTTTAATCGTTTGACGTTATATAATTAGTAAACTTTCACTTTACATTCTACTTTTCAACCTAACGTTGTATTAAAATTATATTATAAATACATTCATAGCGACATATCTTTTTTTAGCGTGTATGATGACAAACTAACATATTATAATTATATTGCTGCGGCCTAGAACTTGACCACTTTGGCTTTTTAAGCTAATTTTAATATTTACATTTAACCATTCACTCAGAAGTAAATATTATTGTATTCTAATCTTGACAGGTTTAATGTATATTAGCAAGTGAGTAACTACGGTATTGAGTATTACAGTTTAGAACTGTAGCCTATAACTATAGTTCTACTTCTGCGGTTAGTAGCGAGCTACCTACTTGTTCTCGTAACTGAACCCTGCAGCCGTCTAGCAGTTCATAATTAAGTCAAAAGCATCGGGTCTGTGTCACGCGACACCCACTTTGATGTCGCCACTCGCCGACACTCGTCGTTTTGTAGTGACGGCTGACACTCGACACTGCGCCCGCGCAACTCTGTCGTAAAACTTTAGCTTGTTAACTTTTGAGCTCGTTACATATTATATTGGCTTGCTAATCTGTAGTTAAACTGAAAGGAATAAATATTGAGTTTATTTGGTAGGTTTGTAAATTAAGCACTGAAGTATTTTAGAAATTCACGTGAATTTCTAAATTTCCCGTTTAATTCGGAGAATCTTAAAAATATTTAGCTCAGTACATGTCTGAAGGCGATGGCTTGGTTGTGTTCAGGTCCTGATAATTAACGCATCTAACTACTACTGCCATGTTCTCCGTGTTTGTCTCATGTGTATGAAAACATAAAGTAGCAAGATCTTTTAACTGAAATACGTCACAATCTATTAAAAATAACATCTTAAAATAACCAACATCTTACTTTGATATTTTGTAAAACCAACCTACATTCGTATCGCATTACACTTAATAACAAACATCGAACTATTTCAACTTCGGCTGTCATGCGCGCAAGCATCTCCCATTGCATCCGTCCAATAAACGTCACGACTCGTCACTGTGACGTGCTGTCATTCTTACGAACCGTCATTCTTACACACGTCACCCGTCACCTCGACAGACACTATCCGTCATACCGCGGTGACACCGCAACAGTCACCAACAAATGACTGTAACCCTAACCTGCTGTAGATAATTTTCAGTATGTTGTCACGACTGTTAGAAAACATTTATCACGGCAGCTGCGAGAGGGTTATGATTAACGGAGTGGCGATCTGTCGGTGATAGTGGTGATTTATGGCCGGGAATGGTGATTAATTGAAGCTTGTTTGTTATTTACTGTATGATTATTAATTTGGTAGGTTTTAATTATGTTATTAAATTGTTTGTTTGCGCGGTTGCATCAAGGTTCGGTCAAAGTCCGGACATCCTGTTTCGGCAGATTTAATACTGTATCTGTCAGTATCCGGTGTCCGCAGCCAGTCCACAGTATATTATGGTAGTCCGTCCTAATTTGAGTTAACCTTTACCTACTCGAGAAATTTAAAAAACGGCAGCGCACTGAAAACGAAGAGTTTAGAGCACTCGTTGCACAGAAAAGGTTGATTTTTGAGAAGAAAATACACTCATAGAATTAATTATTGTAGGGTAATATCAAAATAAATTGTACAGTCACCAAAAAGAAACAAAAATGAATTTCGTTACAAAAATGAAAAGTGTTACAAAAAGGAAACAAAAAGGAACTAATCGGGCAATTTCACACTATGATCAAAACAAAATAGGTTTCCGTTTTTTTTAATTTTTTATGATCAATCACATAATAACTCAACTAGTTAGATACAACTTAGATAGGTTCATCTGAACATAATAATAATAAAAAAACAGCTTTTGATAAAAACTTTTAAATCACAAACACACATTCTTTCCTAGTTTCTTTTACGGATTTCTTCATATTTTTCGGGATCGTTTTGTTTCAGTCGTCCTCAGTAATTGCGTTGTCGTTCTGCAGGTGTCATGGGCATTTTTTCTAGAACAAATCTTAGATTACTATCTGGGATTAAAAGCGAACTTTAGAAAAAACATAGCAATATTTCACATATTTTCGTATTAAGAACATTTCGTGAGACATGATTAATTTGATGTCAGGTAGGATTAGACATTTTACTAACGTATTCATTAATTATTTGCCATAAGTATTAGTTTTAATATCGAACAGATCTTAGTCATGAACTCAAAACACAGCGGTGATGGCACGGCCGGTTGAAACAAGTTGGGTAAAACTATAAAAATAACATTAGTAAATTGATACTTTCCTTTCATTTACTATTCCTAGTAGGTAAGGTGAAAGCATTGCTAGATTTTTTTTTGGTAATAAACTACACGTGTGACGTATTTTTCAGCAGTATAAAATCATCCTTACTTCCTTTTTGTTAACTCATTTTTGTTACGTAACAAAACTTTGTAACAAATTGTAACAAAAAGGAATATAAAACACGTGTTGAATATAACTTCGAACGAATTAAAAATCAATAAAGCTGCTTAGATAAAATTGTTGTTTATTTTTTATTTAGACGAGAGTAATACAATATTGAAATGGTCTAAAAGTAAATAAATAACTTACCAGGTGCTGAACAGACCAGCACACAAAAGGAAAGTATTATTGTTGAAAAAATTCACCACTGACTTAGGCACACTGCACTCAGAAAAACGCACGTTGCAAAATGGCTGACTGTCACTAGTTAGTGCTACGTGATTAGCTGCTAACAAAAAACATCGTGTTACCGATTCCACTTTTTAAAAACTATCAAATATTGGTGTTACAAAATAGAATAACAAAAATGACAAAAATCGTGGACGCGGATTTGATTTAAGGTAATTATCTATTTCTTTATAATTTTCAAAAAATAAAGCAGGATCTAGATAGCCTTTATAATACTGAAGTTCATTTTTAGCTTGAATTAATGAGATTGTAGCACGCAGAAAAACTAGTGGCATTTTTGTAACGCACAAGTCTTCGAGGACATCATTATTTACATGGGAGAAATGTGATATATCCCCAAACAATAATGTGTATTATAAAAACTACATGCTTTATTATGCTCTGAAATTCATATTATTCATCTCTAATTCTGAATGTCTACGTATCATAACTGGTTTTATAAAATATACGCATTATTTCGATAGGACCTACCATGGACATTTCAGCATGTCTGAATGTACAATTATTTTTGATATTACCCTGATAACAAGACTCGTTTTACGAAACCACTCTAATTGAAATCCCTTCAACACCAAGAATCTAAATAAAACAATTCCCCAACATCTTCCACACCCACATACATCAAAAAGTGACCAAAACCAGCCCATTATTCAGGCAACCTGCCCATATCGGTGACAAAGTACAGTCGAAAAAAACGAGCGCGTGCACTCCTCGCTCGTCGAGCTACAAATTAGCAGACTCCTGAACAAAATGCTTGACAAATGCGTTGAATTCGTCGTGTTGTTGCGAGACACTGACAAAATAGCTTGTCACAAGTTTATTTATACGATTGTACTTCGTTTATAGGTGGTGTAATTAGATGAGGTTGTTTTTTGAACGATAAACGCAAGTAGATACAGCTTTTCCGGTTTCCCTGAATTTCCTTACGGAGCATGAGGCCATGATATTTCTTATGACTACTGACTCAGAAAATACCTTGGTACGTATTTATATTAGATAATTTTCTTAATCAGTTATTTAGGTTGGGTCTACGGAAAGTCTCGTTCAAGAACTTGCCTTATGTCTTTAGTAGGGTACTGTAACATAAACTTGTCACAATAGTTTGGGGAAGCTCTTGACCCTTATAACGAACTATAAAAATAAACAAAATTAATGTCATAACGTATGTTTGTGTCTTCTTGTCAAGCTGTCATGCTGAGAAATGCAGTTGGCAACAGTTGCGAGAACAATACCAATACCTACCTGTAAGTATACTATTGTACCAAATATTATTTTTTTATTAATGTACTGTGATACCCGAATAACTAATCAATCCGAAATCAACGCGTTGCTGTAAGTAAAAGCTGTAACTAACAACTACATGAATACCTAAAGAATAGCGCGGTGTTGGATTTTCAGCGCTCTACTCAGTGCCGAAGGTTGAAACTCCACCAAAGCAGTAATATTAGACATTCATTCAGGTGATGCTTTTATAGTTAAAACAGTCATAGATTTCAGAAGTTCTATACACAAGCGAAGTCACCCCTTGTCTCAATCTGCATGGTGAAGAGTAAATCAAATACGTGTAAATTTTACGCAGAAATGCGACAACTTTCACTTTAATTTCGCGGTTTGTTTTCTAATTGACTTTTATTATTATATTAATCCATGTTTAATACTTAAAAAGTGGCTTGTTAAGCTATGTTGTAAATACTTTGATCAAATGTCGCTTATGCCTGTGCGACCGCGTTGTTCTTCGCTTAAAGTTTTGAAATTTTACCAAGATGGCTTAGTAATCGAGGGTTTCCGTCCCGATGGATGATGGCACAAGGGTAGCGTTCACTAACAAAGCACTAACTATAAGAAACGTTTTTAAATATCACACTTCTCCAATCTGTCAAATGTAGCCTAATAAGCTATCATTTGAATTGAAACCACTGCTTCAATCATTCGAAGTCAAAAGGTCATCACTTGCGCCCCCGGTTGCCATGGGCTATGACCATATGACCGTGGCCGTGGTCCCCGGGGTACACATAGTGACAATGTAGCGGCCAATGGCGGCGGCACATCAAAGCGGGGGCGGGGCGTTCCAGCTCGACACATGCGGCGAACACGGCTTTGTTACAAAGACTCAAATGTGCCGACGATAGCGTTAGAGCAAGGAAGGAAGACCTTTGAGATAACATGTTTTCGGAAGG
Organism: Cerastis leucographa; assembly: GCA_963082945.1. Lineage (NCBI taxonomy): Eukaryota > Metazoa > Arthropoda > Insecta > Lepidoptera > Noctuidae > Cerastis > Cerastis leucographa. The sequence goes on from OY720366.1 coordinate 19,236,448, forward strand.
ACCTTCGATCAAAAATAGAGATTTATGATGAACAGCTTCAAAAACGGTCCAAAAACAAGGCAAAGAGGCCTTATGTTGTGCAATCAAAATTTGAATCAGCACCAATTTTTTACTCGACTATGGCGAAGCAAAAAGGAGTTAGATCAAAGCGAATAAGAAACCTAGTTTATTATCTGTCTCAGCTACACACCAGCGTCGGTTCCCCGGTAGCCGCAACATGTGACACTTGTTACAGAGAGCCGACACCAGTCGCTGCGGGGGCGGGGCAGTCACGCCTCGTCACATCTTGAGGACACTTGTCACCATGTCGCCTCCGACGGTGACAATACACGGGGATTATGATCTATTGTTTGTTAAGTCTTTTTGCCGGCGCTACCATGAACTTGGACGTGTGATATTATGAGGTCTAGCCCTGCATATTAAAGCAGCGGCACGGGTCCATCGAAGGTTAAGCTTCGTTTGCAAAGGTCGGTCTGTGCATGGGCCATTGGTGACCATATTCAATCAAGTGATCCTAGTGCATCAGAAAGCACGTTAAGCCTTTGTCCCGGCTGCTATGGAGTATATGGAGTATACGGCTAATATGTAGATCTTAAGCAGTCGTTACAGATAGCCAGAACCCTGAAGTAAATCTGGGTACTACTGGGTAGATAGGGCTATTTCGAGTCCAAACCGTCAACTAACTGTATTGCAAGGACATACTTACATATGCATACATGTATTCACGTACCTTACGACAGGCGATTATGATGTTTTGCGCGTTACCCACGCGCAAAACATCATAATCCACTTGCAAGAACCAACTGGTTGGTGTCAAATAATGTTAAAGTGCAACGAATCGAACTGAGCAAAATAAATTTTGTTATATCGCTTCACTGAGACATGGGATCACAGTTTTTCTATGAGATTTATTTTGATAGCCTGTCTGTAGTATCTTAAATATGTTAACTGCCCTACAATCATCATGCCACCCAAATGACCGCGCCACATCAGCTGCGCGGGCGCACGTGTGCCGCAGTTAGTTCCGCGACGTCCGTCACACTCGAGCGCTGACGCCACATCAAAGGGTACCACAATGTCACACACACAACACAATCAACACTTTTTGTGCGTTTCTGTTCTTTTTCTGCAATATTTTAAGAATTTTGCGCTTTGAACTAAGGATAAATAAAAATGCGGGAGTTATTTCAGGAAGTGAGTTTCGTCTAAAACCTCTTTCAACTTTATATGCCAGCCTGTGACATCCACGGTGTCGTGACGCTGTATGGAAAACAGCTGAACTCAACAACTTCGGAGCAGTTATTATTGTTGTACGAGCAGTTGTATACGAGTAAGCCTGGGCAAACTGTAAGAAAAACAAAACACTTTCATAAACGACTTTTGAGAGGAGAACAAAAGCTTTATCTGCAGCTAAATTATGTCAATGACATATTTCTGTGATGATTGAATGACCGAATTCCTCAAATGGTGGACCCAATGCAAAGAGTTATACCTATACAAGGTGTTGTTTTGCATCTTCGTCAAATTCGAGGAGGTAACTATGCTAATGATTCTCGTCCCGAATCAATAATAAAATGGGTAGGTATTTTTTTTTCTTATTTACGAAAATCGGTAAGTGTGACCCACCAGTGTTTTTAACCTTTGATTCTCGCCCTATACCCGCGCTTTCATACATGCAAATAATCTCAAACGTTTATTCGACAATTTCTGATTCCCTAAACCATTTTAAGGGGGTTATTCTGAAATACTGACAAACTTAAACAACCAAAAAAATCAGCGTTTATGAATAATTAACTAGGTATCGTAATTTTAATTCATTATTTACTATAATTACATTACTGGGGATATATCTTTTTTTAGCGTTTATGATGACAAACCAACATATTATGATTATATTGTTGCGCCTTAGAACTTGGCCGTCTTTTCAAAGGTTCTCAATATTTCTTTCATACACAACTTATCAAGTTTGACGTTCAAAAAGAAGTGCTGATTATCATCCTAATTTGAATAAATGACTTTTGATGTTGAACATAACTTTCCAAAATCTAAAACCACTTTAATTAACAGTTCCTAAATGTTTACTAGCCGATTAGTTAGCAGATTATAGCAAACACTGGCCGTTAAGTGCGTGTGTCGAATGCGGCGAAAAGCATGTAAGCGGCAATGTAGCGAACATTGGAGATAGGAGATTGTTGCGCCAACTAATACGCTGGAAAATGGCGCGGATTTACGACGCCGAAGAGGAGGGGGAGGGTCATCAACAAATTAGATGCATGACGGTTTAGTGATGGGAAAGGATGATGATTTCATGATGTCGATGGTCGATACGTTGACAGTCTGTTGGCCGCGAATCACGTCATTTAATCAACATACAACCTGACACTGCCGTGCAAAATTGCAAAACAGTAAGAAGATTTGAATTTCAAGGTAGACCCTGTCGCTTCCACCTTAAGCTGCTCCTGTAACTTCAGATTCATTTTTTTTTTTACGGATGGGAAATCATCAAATGGCTTCTCCCGCTCTGGGCGGAGCGGGAGGGAGTGTCAGACTTGTACTGACTAAAAAACATCCATGTTCCGTCTTCGCCCTTTGTGTTCCAGGGCCACGGTATCTCTTTCGAACAGTCCCGCAACCCTGGCAGGCATCGACCCTCTCGGACCCCTTCCGGTTTGCTGACATCTCCTTGAGGCGCGCGTGAAACACCAACAACCAACAGATTCAACCTAATGTGATGCAAACAACACGTAGATACACGTACGTTAACACGTAGTGTCGCAATTCAAGACTTCAGGAACTGAACAATATGTCTTCCTATCCACTCGCTTGTTTACACAGTACCATTAATGCTATAAATGCCTCGCTCGAACAACAAAATGAATTCAATGCAGTTTGTAATAACAATTATTAACAATTACCTTGCGATACCATAATTATAATCAGACTGATAAACACAAACTTTACAACTGCACCACGTAAAATAAATTAAAAATTACAAAACAATTACAATAACTTTCTATAAACCGATAACTATAACTCAAACTGTCAAACACCAATAAAACACAACACTACAAATATCAAATCGAACGTTTTCTTTGAAACATTACTAATTGGTTCTGAAAAGAGACAACAACATGGGAGTTGCAACATGTGTGAAAGAGATAGAATATCATAAGGCGGGAAACATCTTTCTTTCGGCGCCTAATTTATGACGCGCCTTTGACTTTACTTCGCTGACAGTTACTAGTGTAGCAGACGAATAAAAGCATTCATTAATTCGAGCAAAACTACAAAACTTTAACATCGCTCAAAATACATCGCTTTCTCCATTTGAAGGCTGAAGTATTCACAAGAACAAAGGCAGCAATGGTTCGTTAAAATCCCGATGGGGACGTTTTGCCCTTTGTGTTAAACGTGAAATATAAAAATACATGTCGTTCTGTGTTCTCTTCAGTTCAGCGAATAATTAATAGCTCTTCTTTGATTCAGGAGCCGCTTAAAGTTTTTTATGAGACTGTTTTGGGTAAGCATTTATATAAAAAAGAAATATTTGTGTAATATTAGATGTAAATGTGTTTGATGGTGTGAACATTTGGGAAACTGTTCGAATTTGTCAGCTGGCGTTATGTGGAGAGAGCTGAAGTAGAATCATTTCATTAGATTAGTGGGTCGTTGAGTGATGAACTGATGAAAGTCACCCATAAACTATACCTAGTTGTGACTCTTAAGTTTCAAACAGAGTGTACCTTATGGCATTAATTTATGCGCTTTTAGACTATACATTAGGCATTTTATTGCCGTCGCCTCTTTCTATTCTCGGCCCAGCCGCCCCGGGCGTCGGGGGGCAACCAGTGGCCCCCGGCCACCGTAGGCGCGAGCCTGTGGACGGTGAGTAATGGGCTAGCTCACCGTCCGTCCGTCTCATGACGACAGGCCGTGTCGACGGCGCGTACGTGTTCCACGCGCGCCTCAAGGAGATGTCAGCAAACCAGAAGGGGTCCGAAAGGGCCGATGCCTGCCAGGGCTGCGGGTTGTTCGAAAGAGATACCGCGGCCCTGGAACACAAAGGGCGAAGAAGGAACATGGGTGGGTTTTAGTCAGTACAAGTCTGACACTCCCTACCGCTCCGCCCAGAGCGGGAGAAGTCATATGATGATTTCCCATCCGGAAAAAAAAAAAAGGCATTTTATTGCGGAATTTTGTATAATGGGACGAAAACATATTGTGGTTTGACTGCTTTTACAATCATTATATCAAATCTTCGGTTACCTTTCATAAGTTTGAAAAATATTAGATTTTATTTCACCTAAAACTTTTCAACCGTTATTGTTTCGTTTTTTTTTCTTCATCGTTGTCACCTCTGCCACTGTATCAGCTGACCTATTAGTCTTAACACCAATAAGTCTTAAAACAGTTCAAAGCTCACAGACAATCAGTTAACAGCATTACTTCACAGTACATTTCTCACGGCTAATCTATGCTTCCCTTTTACGATCTCTGAACAAGTTTATTACTATCTCTACAAAAAGCTGCGTAGCACTTGCTACGAAAAAAAAACTCAGTTTGTTATCTAATGTGAACCAAAAAGAGCTACGATAAACGTAGCATTGCTACGCTTGATGATTTGATCCTTTGAAAACATACCTACGCCTGTTTTCACTAACACAACGCACCCAATTAAATGCCTAAATATTATTGGACAGTCAGCAATTGTATCAACTGATTAGATTGAACTGAGCGTTGAAAACCCAATAATATGTTTTTTACGCATTCATTAAAGTGTTGCCAGGATGCCGAAGTATCCATGCCTATGTAACCTATTATACTACTACCTATCTATCTATGAAAGATTTATATATTTTTTTAATTTATTTATATTATACGTATTTATTTATTGACCACATCATCTATGTTAGTATGCATCGCGTTGTGGAGACTGTGCAGCTTCGATCACTTGAGTCATAGTTTGAGGGTACCTACCTTCTTGTCAAGAAGTGCATATGGTGTTGTACCTACTCGTTGGTTAGATCCTGTAAAAACTGGGCACTAGCAGACCAGCTGAGGTTGACGATACGAATTCGGTTAAACAGTGGGTTATGTCCAACTAGGCAGTAGTTCTGGGACTTTAACTTTATGATTGACAACTTGACAATGCAAAAGTGCCTGTAAATGGTTTCATAATTCTATAATTATTTTGAGTTAGAGTTAACACCATGTCAGGATGTGATAGTGCCCCAAATCAAAACTAAACATTTTAAAATTTAAATAAAATCCAGTCTGTAGTACCAGTACCATCGGCCTTGTTACTGTTATCGATCAGCGCAACCTCCAGCGACAAAACGCGCCTGTACGAACACTTGGCCCAGCCAATCAGTGGGCCGGACGCCATGCGCACGCGCTAATCAACTTTCTAATACAGATGTAGTGTAACGCGTATATAACGCGCATATCGCGTAATTACATATGCGTTTGATTTATTTACGCGCGCGATAAACTGTGTGCTTGTGTGTTTGTGGGGCTACAATGTAATTATTGGGTTTTAGTTCGGTTACTGAATTAGTGATACTCAACCTCAAGTAGAAAAACAATCTAACACCCCGTTCAAGACTTTAGCCCATGCGATATAACTTGGGTCAAGCGACCACGCGTTTGTGTAACTTGCTTCCTTCGTGCATGTCGCGTCACAGTTTCAATGGGTCCATATTGGCTCACCTAAAGTTCTTTACCCGAAATTGTTCTTCCTAATGATTTGTAATCCGAATGATCACTCTTCCTAAAATTTTTCATCCTAAAGTTTTCATTCATACTATTTGTAGTGCTACCGGCGATGTTCATAACACTCATGTTTCCGAAAATTGTAATTAATAATGTCATTATTGTAAATATATTTCAACTCCTACTGTTTTTTATCATAACGCTATTATCCCTAAACATAATTACCATAATATTTTCACTCATACTCAGAAAGAAACATTTACCAAGTGTAATAAATAATATATGTGAGTAGAAAAGAATTTCGCGACCAATTTCGAGGTAGGTCACAGTTCTAACCTAACCTAACCTATGGATATCTTTGCGGGTATACACCGTTTTAAATAAAATTAAAGAAGACGCTTTAATTAATAAAAAATAAATCTAAACAAAAAAGATATGACTTTGAATAATAGTGTAAAAGATGGTTATGTTGAGAAAATATAGGAAAACAAATAAAAGTATAATAAATCATTATTGCTACTGACATTATGAAGTTGAATGCTTCGGAATTAGAACATTAGAGACAGAGTACCTAGTTAGGAATTGCGATTGTTAGGATGAAAAATGTTAGGAAGAACATTTTCGGATTACCAATTATCGGAGTTGAAAATTTAGGTGAACTTTGGCGCACCCGTTTCAATTGTTGTCTCTGCTCGTGGCCGAGACGATCATAATATTCTGCTTGAGAAAAGGTGAGAACGAATATGACAACCAAATTCATCAACACCTTTGACAATGTTTTAACCTAATACCTTTATGTTTGTATTGTTTAATTATGGGCATGACTGCAAATCAACTAATTCAAGTGAGGTTCGTCAATAAGTACTTGCAAACGTCAATAAACTTTCAAACTTTTGACATTCAAGAAACTCTTGCTTAGGAAAGACAAATAAGCAAATGTTGCAAAACCCTGAGCAAAACAAGCTGACCAATCAGAGTGCGCTGTTCGTGGTTCCCGCCCAGAGGTAAACAAACTTCGGTGTGATTTGATTTTATGATTGCTTGTTTTGATATTAATAGCATGTAATACTGCTTGATAAGTATATGTTTACTTGACATGGTTGGATATCCTTGACATACTTTACCCTGTATTGCTATGTAAATACAATAAAGAATAATGTTTTTTTGCCCTTTATGAACTAAGTAAATTTGTTAAAGTGATAACTTCTTTAGCTGCGTTGAGCGATTTTCGGTAGGGGAAAAATCTTTGGGTTCGCGTGACCGAAATGTTCGTGACGTATTGCGCCAGACCACGTTTAAAATTCAAAAAGTGAACACAGTAATTCCATTGTTTTGAGGTTTCACTTCTGACGGCCGTCCTTATGACTTACGTGTTTTTTTTTATTGATAATTCGAAGATATTTGGTGTCGTATCTTATTGGACCTATAATTCTGAATAATCACTGTTCGAAATTCATAAGGAACTTTAAGACTTATTGAAAACGAATAGTCCGACGCTCACGCAACGCATTGTCGACGTAAATTAAGCATTTATTTTGTACCGACCGGGCTTAGCCGACATCCTACTCAGGTTTAGAGAGTGAGCACACTAATCAACGGCTGTGACGAAATTAGATACTCATAACATAACATCAAGCCTGTGATACCGAAGGGTTAGGCAGAGATGTACCATATAGTACACCCACATTCCGCCAGTTAAGTTCCATGTAATAGGGCGAACCTAATTGCCACTAACCCGGCGCAAGTCCAGGCTGCTTGGCACCGTGATGTAAAATTCCTGATGGAAAAACCCAATAAAACTTTGTCCAGCCTGGGAATCGAAACCTTGATCTCATGCTCAGAAGTTGCACTTGTGAGCACTGGATCAAGGAGGCAGTTAGATACTCATCTAAGAAAGAATGCCTAGGTTGGCAGAAAAAAGTGCTCACTAAACCGATGCTTTTTTGGCTCAGAAACTGGGGTAGTTTTGTACACATCATAGTAGGAACACTGCTCGGTAGGTATACCTTCAATCCACACAGCTCACTGGCGAGCAGCGATAAACAGAAACACTTGGCACTTTGACACGCGTCTGTCACAATTGGTTGTCCGCCATGACAGGCGATGACAGCACTCGCAAGCTTTGCAGTTTGCATGTCATAACGAGCTCGCGGTTACCTCGGAAGTGTCTGTCAATTCATTCTGTTGCTAGTTTATAAATACTGGAACTGAGCTTGGAATATGATTCCCATCTTTTAAGCCACCTTGCAACACAAATCACTAAATGGGCATTTTTTTTATTTGCTATGGGTTTGCTCTTGACTCTAGTCTAGGTCAGAGATGACAGAGACAAAGTCGACGATGGTACGAGCTTACCCAGAAGAAGCCTGTTCACTTTAACTTTGAAGAGATTAGGGTTGTAAGCGTTCGGAAACAGACGCAGGCAGAGAGTTCCACTCCTTTGCTGTGCGCATTATGAAAGACGTTTATAAATGCTTAGTGCGAATCGGTGGAATAGCAATAAGGAAGGGATGGTAACTTGCAGGGCGTCTAGATGTCCAATAGTCGAAGAGGGCCGGTGGCATGAGGTCGTGGAGTTCTTGGGCACACTCACCGAAGTACAGCCTGTAGAACACCGACAAGCAGGCCACCTTGCGGCGATGAGCCAAGCTGTAAAACTTGGCATCCACCAATTTTACATCGTCAAGAGTTAGAGGAACTAGAGGTAAACACTTTAAATCATCAATATATTTTCGCAAATAGATTTATGATACTACTAGACATCGTTTTGCATCCTCGTCTAATACAAGGAGCTATGATGCTAATGATTCTCGATCCGAATCAATAATTAAATAGGTAGTTTTTCTTATTTACGGAAATCGGTAAGTGTGGACCACCCGTGTTTTAAACGCGTCTAATATTCGCCCTATAACCGAGCTTTCGCACACAAACAAACTCAAACGTTTTTTCGATCATTTCTTATTCCATAAACCACGTTAAGGCAGTTATTCTCAAAAACAGCCATATTTAAACAAATAAAAAAAGCAGCGTTTATTAATAATTAACCAGGTACCGTAATATAATATATGGGTTATTTATAATGTCTTTTGTGGCAACCTCCTGAATTTTAAGGAGGATGAAAAACTAAACCTTGTATAAAGGGCTATCAGAAGAAAAATGACAGAAAAACTGTGATCCCATGTCTCAGTGACAACATAATGACACAATTGCCAAGTTGGACACGTTAGATTTTTACCGACCGACAGCAAACAGTTGGCTCTTGCAAGTAGAGTTACGGTTTATACAGCCGCGTGTAAAGAGTACATCAGATTTTTTTTTCGATTTTGAACTTTTCACTGAAAATTGTTCATTTTGATGGTCTGAATCACACCCTGAAATACATATCAATAACCACACCTTTCTGGTGCAAACTGTAGTTTCGCGCTTCCGTTTATTTTAACTAACGTATAAGTACTCGTATATTTAATATCTTTGTTAGAATAGGATTCGTCTCTTCTATGAGGTTATTTTTTTCTACATCTACGCACACACGATGAATATTCATACTTAGGAGTACACACACGACCGTGCCATCTGTACGCAACCACTTCATACATCCTCATATTTGAGTATCGCTCTCGACCGGTGCCATCGCCAGAAGATCCTATACTTTTTCTTGTTTTACTATAGCCTCACGTAAACTGTCAACATTCCGTTAAGGTTTGGTCAAAATGATGCTGACAGGTCCGCAAGTTGTCTGCACCAACTTGACTCACCTTTACTGCCATAGTATAGTGAATCTGATCAACTGGGAGAGTTATACACTGACTCGTAATGTCGCTTGTGTAACTGTGACTCGGCTATGATATTTATTCACTCACATCAACTCACAAGATGTTACTGAGCCCAGAAGCACTAACCGGATACGTCATCACTTTCATCTTTGTTATCTCCGAACAATTTCTCGACGTTGTACTTGTAAATCGGATCCACCATTACCTCAGCCACCCGATCAGCCAATCAAAACAAACCTCAATATATTTATCTATCATGTTTTCCGTAATTTAAGTTTCCACGGTGTCGCAGCGTGTTTGGCGTCCCCTGCGACCACACACGGCGACAGGCTGCCGACAAACGAGCCCGCTAAGCAAACACTAGCTACTGCCGGCCGCGGCTCACGTACCCGTCGTTTGAAGAGGCCTTAGCTGTCGAGAGGCAGCCCAGTTAATGGCAGTAGCCTCGAGGAGTGTTTGAACTGCTGGACATTTTGTTTTGAATTAGACGTGGGGAAGGCTGTACGGTAAAATTAACCGGTGAGCGGTGCTCGTAAGCCTGTGTTCGGAAATTAGTTAGCTATTATTGATGTTTTCTGTGACGGTGCTTGAATAAAACAACATTCCTAATTTTACGGAATGAAAAAGTCTATATTGATAGCAGGTCTTACAAGTTATACTGTCAAAATCCTTAGTGTGATGTAATCTTACTCGCAAGAATCGGCAAAGAAGACGTTGTACTTCTTTTTAAAATATTAAAACTCTAATCAAAGTCCAAGTTCTGCAGCTAATGACAACATTGGGTAATACATTGGAACCGAATCTGTAAACTTTATCCGCTATAGCAATAACGGATAGCTTCATCTTTAAATACCGGACCACAAACTTCTTCTAAACCAACACAAATTCGACATTACCACAGAAAAATCCGGTTCACATGTTAGCCAAGATATTCAGAACCACATCACGTTACCTAAGTAAACGTATTCATTAATAATTACATACACGGACCAGTGTTTAGAAGTGAAGCTCCATTAAAATGTGCTGTTTAAACTTCTAAATATATCAGGACGAGCTACTCAAACATCATTGACATTCCGAGGTTGTAATGGCATTGGCAAGACATCATCTGCCCCTTATTAACCCCTATAAACACTGTCAAAGTATTCTCCCATAAGCCATAACTCACGATAACTAATTATTGACATGGCACGCGCCACAGAGCCGCAGCATACGGTACATTGCCTCCGGGCGGGAGCAGTATGCACATCACGCGGTGGGACAATTAGTTATCCTGTGACTGTTGTGAGGTGATTTTCATTTGTTGCTGTTATTTCGGGATATCCGCACGAGCCAGCTGGACCTCGTGCTGGGTGCTGTATTTATGGGATTCCTAATAGATGGGGTTTTGGGGTGCAGTCCTTTTTAATTTTGGCTAATTAGAATCATCATTTTATAGAGTGAATTAGTAAAGTTAACCATTTTGGGTGGCAGCCTAGTACCCTGCACTAGACGCCTGTACCGCCCACACCGCCCACAACCTCTGAAAGAGAGGAGGTTAGTTCGGCTTGTGCCTCTGCAATGGAAACATTACAGGCTGATTTTGTTTTTCATTTTATTAATATAGCTCCAACTTAATCTGCACATAACAAAATATTGCCCTATCATGGTAAACAGCCTTAATAGCCTGATAATATTAATGTAAGTAAGTAAGTAAATGTTTCAATAAATGCAGTTTTCTTTCGAAACGCTCTCGAGTCTCGGCAGATATCGAATAATGGAAATATAGATTAAACCATTTTCGAACGAAGTATTATAATCTATTGAAGCAGAATTGCTATTAATTTCTCACTGGGCCAGCCGTATTACCAGTCCACAGTTGAAACGGAAAAAAATACGTTGGCATTTTCTTGTTTTACATACACAAATAGTACAGAATTAAATTAGATTATGAAAATGAAAAGCCATGTAGTTTGACAGACTTTTAGACCTTTCATTCTTTAGAAAATTGTAATTATCAAATAACCTAAGCCTATAGCTATCAGAACTTCAGAAATACTTACGTAGATTTTCTGGTGATTTTGATACTAAATAGGTGCTATACATATCAGTATTTTCTTTTTCATTTATCCCGTCCAATATCAAAACCACACATTCAAACATAATTGTCAAGCGAACACGTCACGCTGCGATCCCGTTGCGCCGGCGCATCTGTCAAGACAGTAGCCGGGGGAGGGGAGGTAGGCAGCGAGGGAGGGGGGGGTACTGTTTGCCGCCATTACGCTGTTTGCTCGAGGCGGGCCGGCTAATGCGTGCGCAAACAGTGACTGTCACTTGCCCGGACAAGCCTGGCGAAACCGATCGGCTGGAATAATAGCTCCTGGTTAGAATAACTTTGTGGGAATATGAGGAAGACCAAAGATGAATCGATTGTGTAAGGGTGTGATATGAAAGAAAGAGAAATGATAAAGTGACGGCTGATAATTCTCTCCGAATAGAAGAAAAAACGTATTACTCTGAGCGTAAGATTCACGGGACTCGGGGAGGTTGTCATTCACAACTGTGTTGGACGTGACCGAAAAGCTCATGTTGAGAGTCCTTGTAGGAATATTGAAAGCGTTTTCTACTTGTAAAATGATGTTGACGATATCAGTGCCTCAGTGGTAAGCGATAGGAAGAAATACCTCATGATGGGAGCAGAAAGTAATGAGGTAGAGTTTCATACAATTGAGGACGTGCAACAGAAGTCGAAACAAACAAATATACGTACCAAACAAGAGTTACCGAAAAGTTTGAAGCGCCTGTTTTGCTTCCTAGTTTGAAGAGCTAAGCGGCAAATATTTTCAAGAGGTCTTCTTTACCTGATTATATTAATTTGAATTATTTTAAACAGAATCTCAGATTACGTCGTTGGTCTGCTGGGCGCGAGCGCTATAACTGCTGTATTTTCGGTAGTAACCAGGACTCACGGAGTTGACGTTATACGGTTGATGATAATAACATTGTCCGTGACTAATATGGCTGCAATATAGGTGTAACTCTGTGCCTAATCCCTCTAGGAAACAGGTGTGATGCCAGGCGTTAAGGCATTTGTGTAATTAAAACAAAAAAAAATATCTCACTATGGGAACAGAGGAGAGGTGAAGTGTCATTGAAGACTTGGCAAGATCAAAATCAAAATATTTTTATTTTACATAGGCCTACATGGTCACATATAAAACGACGACAAAAGGTGCACGGTTCGAGTTGGTCGTTTTCTATGGAGAAGAACCTGCAAGAAACTCCAAGAGAAGACGGAACAAACTAATATATCTTGACAAACAAAAGTGTTGCTGGCACATTTGATGTGACAGACTTTCTTGCCAGCTTGAGAAGCTAAGCGATTAAGGATTCTAAAGGTTTTTTATTTAAATATAACTGATTTGTTTTTGGAATAAGTTTAATCGATTAGCAACAAAATGGAAACAGGAAATGGCGATGTAGAAAAATTGCACATAGGTATAACTCCGAACGAAGTGTGACATTGTGTGGTATTCCCTGTGGGATACCTTGTAAGTTAGGACTTCTTTCCAGCTAGTTATGATTAAAATCAATCATAAAAAGGAGTTTGAAAATCATTCGATTTATCGACATATGACTGAGCCGACCGAATTTGGTTCGGAAGTTGACATTTGTGGTAAATATGCGACAAACCGAAAAAAATATAAAACAAATAGTGCCGCACCGGATTTGTTAAAAATCAAATAGTAATGTGATTACGGTTTATCGATATTCGGTGTAAATGTGTTTGGTTTCGGTAGCTGGGTGCGCCCGCGCATGGCTTAATGATCGTCCGTCGGAAGAGGAGCGGTCGTCTCACTATTTACTAATTTATTAAAACTGTGAGAACTATTTGACTGCCTCATTTAATTTGACAAACGCATAATTGTGCAGTATATTATTAGGTAGTTTGTGTAGATTATGCATGAATTCATTTTTTTTAAATTCAAGTACAAGATATAAAACTAAGCTTCACGAAATAATAAACCAAATAACAATATTTTCGCGCATTCTTTGTACGGCTTGTAGGTTTCTCCACGGTAGGCCCGACCCGACGGCAACCGCGCGAAGTGATAAAAACCTGCCGTATCGTTCTAATTAAACATCGAACACCAGTGAGGGCTTGAAGCTAGAATGGGGTAACAGGTTAGTGCTTCAGTTGATGCCAGAAATAAGGCTGGTTTAAGTATTGTGTTTCTTTGGGTTTTTTGTCAAGAAGCTCTAGAAAGGACCATGAGAAATTTTGGACCAATTACTCAACAGTGATAAAACCTATCCCATATGCAAGCTTTTAGGGTATTATTAATTTCTTATTACGGCAGCTACATCGAATTCGAGCGCGAACATGGTGTTTTGGAACGTTTTCCATACTGACAAAGCATCAAAATTCATAGTGTCGAAACTGTGAACAAAACATTTTTTACTATAAATAACATTTGTAACGGGATATTTACCATGTTTACTATTTATTCTGTCAAAGTTTAAACACAAAAAAAAAAAAAATCACAGACATTTCTAATATGTTAATATTGGCTCTTAACCAAGGAACTAGGATGGATTTTGAACTTTTAGGGTCTTTAAGTGAATGATTTTTTGGACTGGACTTAGAATTGAGCAATTTGATGCAGTTGTAGAAGAAACTTCTTCACTGAGCCAAGTGGCTAACCGTCCTCGTACTTGGTATTTATTTGTCCAAACTTCGTACAGATGAGTCCAATGAACGATTGGCGAGCCTATATAATATGTCACGCAGAACTCTGGGAAGGAAACTGGCACTAGCCAGAGAACATCTGACTGGAGATTTTGTCAATATTCATTTAGGCATGGACAACATAACTAGAGAAAATGTGTTACAAAAGAATTCACTTTTACCAAAGGGTATTTATGGTAATGACGACAAAAAGCGATAATTATCTGTAATGGGACGTACATCTTTATTGAAAAAAACAGTATTTTTTTCTTTTAGAGGCTATCAAATAGCCATCATAAGTTCCAAAACCTTTTAAAACCATTTTTAATAGTTAGTAGTGACGGTTACATTATAGATGTTCTTGGTCCGTACCCAGCTACAACAAGTGATGCAACAATAATGGCCAACTTGTGTGAGGATGAAAATCACGCTTTTCATTGGTTTTTTGAACCAAATGATGTTTTTATATTAGATAGAGGTTTCAGGGACTGTATTATAGATTTAGAATCACTGGGATATGAAGCACATTTTCCACCTACAAAGAATGGAAATGAAAGTCAGTTGACGACAGAGCAGGCTAATAAATCTAGATTAGTAACAGCAATTCGCTGGCTGGTGGAAGCAGTCAATGGCAAGTTTAAGAATAGATTCAAATTGCTTCGCCATGATTATTTTAATAGAGCGTTGCCACATATTATTATGTTTACGGATTTTAGAATTGCAGCTGCGCTAATTAACGCGTTTTATAGAGTAGCTGTAAATAATAGATTTGCTGGTGACATTTTGCGCATTATAAATGCTAAGATCAACACCCCGAATCTTTTATTTGACCATGTGACATTAAAAAATCTTAACAGATAACTTGTTGCGTTTGAAAGGATAGATGCTCGTCTTCCTCAGTTGCAAGACTTCCCTTTGCACGTACATACACTAGCGTTTCCCAGCAATAATTTTTGCGTAAAGTTACTTAGTTTCATGTACAGAATGCTTGGTTGACGGCTTCGTGATGAGGTGATTTACACGGTGTATACCTATAAACTTATTTTCTTTCTTTCTTTCTATATATGTTATAAATAAAATTGAAGTGCCTGTTTGTAATATTAAAATAACCGCTTTTTACTACATGCATTTGAATATATATACTGTACATATATACCAAAATATTTTTTTTTTAATATTTTCTCTGTCTGCCTGTCTGTTTGTTCCGGCAAATCTATGGAACGGCTGGACCGATTTTGACAAGACATTCACTGGCAGATAGCTGATGTAATAAGGAGTAACTTAGGCTACTTCTGTTTTAGAAAAATCTAAAATGATTATAAAACTAAATAACTTTTTTGGTAAATTCCACGCGGACGAAGTCGCGGGCACAGCTAGTTCAAAATAAAATGTTAATCAATACACGAATAAACATGTTGTTTTATTTTTGTTTATAATAATATGTTCAGTTCCTCGCTAGAAGCTACCAATAATTATATTTTTTCATGTTCGAAATCACCTTGTTGGCGCTCGATTTCGGGTTGGCTCCCATAGTAACAGTTAAATAATACTCCAAAATCTTTCTTTTGGAGTAGGTTTCATTAATGTTGAGGATTTGGTCCAGTCTCCATACAAATTTGCCCATGGTCCTTTGAACGGATTATCTTATCAACAAGTAATCCCCAAAATAAATAAATACCCTACTAAATACCCTACTTAATGTAAACGAGGGACTTTTGCAGACGTTGTTTAAGTACAAATATCTGAACAAACTGATCCAGAGCCCCTAACAGTAACCGAATACGTTCAGCAAATGTACAAATCGGGCGACAGTGCATATCCCTTTATTACTACCCAAACAAACCTGTGACTATCATCCTTATTGCTACAACATTACGGTTCGTTTTCCCTCAGCCTGGAGCAGCAGGACTGAATCAAAGTGGACAAACAATGGTAATTGACAGGAAATTGTAACATTATTCCATGTTTGGCTGAGAGTTTAGACTTCTGTTTAGTTTCGAGTTACGGACTAAAAATTATTTTGCTTCTGATTTTTGGATTTAAGTAGTTATTTACAATTAAGATAAATAAGAGGGGCAGTATAGAGGAGCCTCTTGGCTAAATAATAACAGCAGTACAGGTCGATCTACAAGGTTAAGCTGTGCTTGCCGAGATCCGTGGATGGGTGACCATAATTACATACCGAGTTTCCTCTGTGCCTCGGAAAGCATTTGGTCCCAGCTGTCATTTGTAGATCTTTGACAGTCGTTACAAGTAGTCAGAAGCCGAAAGTCTGACATCCAGTCTTACCAGGGGGTTTTGTATTACCTAGATACTGGGTTGTGGAGGTCAGATAGGCAGTCGCTTCATATAAAATACTGATACTCAGCTGCATCCGGTTAGACTGGAAGCCGACCCCAAGATAGTTTGGAAAAAGACTAGGCAGATGATGATGTAGAGGGGGCAGTATCCACAGGAACTTCAAAACTATTTTTGTTTTGTAGAGGAACTAGTTAACAATAAAGGTCGTTTGGGGTTTTCTATGGTTTTTCTACTAGGTTTCTGGTTTTTCTAAGGTAATTGAATATTGCGTTCTCATAATTAGCATATTTTTGGAGCCAGAATATTTTTAGGCTAGGCAAAAGGCTCGCTCTCTCATCATCTGCCTAGCCTTTTCCCAAACTATCTCTGGGTCGGCTTCTAGTCTAACCGGATGCAGCTGAGTACCAGTATTTTAAATGAAGCGACTGCCTATCTGATCACCCACAAGCCAGTAACTGGGTAATACGATACCCCTTGGTAAGACTGGATGTCAGACTTTTTGGCTTCTGACTACTCGTAACGACTGTCAAAGATCTACAAATAACAGCCGGGACCAACGGCTTAACGTGCTTTCCGAGGCACGGAGGAAACTCGGTATGTAATTATGGTCACCCATCTATGGACCAACCTCGGCAAGCACGGCTTAACCTTAAAGATCGACCCGGGCGGCTGTTATTATTTAGCCACGAGCTCCTCTCGCCCTCTTTTACATCTTAAATGGGACTTAAACATAATTGGCGAAATATGAGTGCTATAGGCATACAACTCGGCTTAACTCTTCGGGGATTACACACGCTATGTTCCTTCCGATTATTTACTCTATGAAACCTGTCATGCCCATCACAGTTCAAGTCGACGGCAACAGCCTAAAACCCTTGGAAGCACGGAAGGCAAACACAAGCCGGTCACCCATCTAAAACTTGACCGCTTGATCCATTGTGAACGGGACCGTATGATCAGCTCAGTCGGTGCCGTTGTCCCCGATCCCACGGGCGCGCCATCTTGTGGTGCGTTGTTTGAGCTGCGCCGGCGCAGGTCACAGCGTCGCGTCGTACAAACAGCCGCCCGGCTCCGCAGTCAAACACGATTTGTTTGTGCTATTAGTGGGCAACTACCGAATATTTATTGTTGTTTTATTTTTGCTATACCTAGTGTAAGAAGTAAGTACTTACCGTTAGTTCTGTTTTTCTTTTAAGTTTTTTTTTGTTGTAAATTTTGTAAGCTGTTTTAACAGAAGTTACCAACGAGCTTCGTAATTATTCCGATTCAAAAATTATGCAAATCGTTTTTATTTCTGCCGAAGTTCTAGATCAACAATGCCTAAATCTTTCTTTTGTAGTTTGTGAAGCTAACGTGTCATTTAGAACTTATTCTAGTAGTTAGACTAATTTCTGCTAATATCGTATTATTATAAAGCTTGTGTAGGTACACTTTCAGTCGATGTTGCTACAGGAAAACGCTCTTTTATAAACTTTTGGCCTACAAGTGTTTCCGGTCTCGATATAATAATATCTTCAGACGCACAAACGCAACAAGTCTTAAAACATTTTAATTTATTGATAGTAAAAATCATGCTGTTTCACCCAAATATTTTGTTTATGATTTTTGTGATGATCAATATTTTAATCGTGACATCTACTGACGGATGTCCAACACTGTAAAAAGCTGAAATGAGCAAATTAAATCATATTTTTTCCTACTTCATAACTATCTGCTTTTTTTTAATATTTGTACATTTTTCAGCCAAATTTTTCACTTCTCTGTAGTAAAATATACACACCAGAACATGTAAAAGATACCTACTCATTGAAATATTATTAGTTTTAAGTTATTTTGCTTCGCCCCAACAGGGTCATGTAGTCTCTAGTTTTAAGCCAAGCTTATAACTACGGTTGTGTACATTGTACATTCAATAAATAAATAAACATTACGATATAACGAATACCTACATAAACATAATGTTCATATGTATAATGTTTAATGAAACATATTTTATTTTGTCGCCACCAGTGTGAGGCATTAAGACTGGCTCACGACCTCGCGTCTCTATCGACGAAACTTGGATCGTCACGCTGCTAAATCGATATTATTGCTGTTGTAACAGCGTTGGGTTTCTTCTCCTCTTGTGGAAGTGGAACATATTCATCAAGATCAGATACCAAGTAAGTCCATCAGCCTGTTACTATCCCACTACAGGTCAAAAGCCTTGTCTCATAGAGACAACACTTGAGCATTGATCACCGTTCTTACTCAAGTCGACAGATTTATGTCTTCATTATATATCCAGGTTTCCTCATGATGTTTTCCTTTACCTATGTCACGGATGATCAAAATAAACATCTTCTTCTATTCAATGTGAAAATACTGGGACGAGTAATGGTACCTTTTGTTAAATTTCTTTTTGAGAATTGTAATGCAGTTTTTAATGAGAACTAAGTGTAATAATTATTATTTGTGTCAAAACTCATTCCATAAAAAAATATAATTTAACGATGAAAACCAACAAGAATGTGTGTAATTATAATTAAGTACACAGAATATGAGCGAAGAGTGTGCGTGGCTCGCGTAGCGGATAACCTCCCGATAACCGGCGATTATCGACGACCCCTCCGATACGGCGCCCGGCGAGTGACCGGTGTCGATACTTTGCTAGTAGTCGTTCACATCACTAGCGGCCTAGGGCGTAGGGCTAACGGGGATTATTTTGCTAGGGCTGACGCAAAAAGGGCTTAGTAAACCGGGAATAAAATTAATGCAGATTTGTGTCAGAATAGCGGATTTGCGACAATTCTTTTGGTAATTAAAAATTATAACCTTCCAAAAGTAACTTCCACACCTATAGTTTAAAAGACGTGAGTTGTTAGTATTTCTACTTATAACTGTAACGGGGCTAACGTGTAATTACATTCTGACGAATCAGTGGGTGGGATATACGTAACGTAGCTGGTGACAATTTACAACAATACAAGTAGGAACCATTTCGTGGAAAACTTTTCGTTAACCTAAACATTTCTAGTAAGTTCGGCACAAAGACAGAACTACAGGTTACCGTACTACCTACGCATCAAAAATGTACACAAACAGATTTTTTTGTAAAGTATAACAGTTATACAATTAGCTTAGTGACGCGCAACCGCGCTGTTTTATCGCAGTTATCGATAACCCACGACGCCCTCTGACACGTCGATAAACCGCGCGCGTTTAGTGCGGCGCTGCGTCTGCGCCGCCTTTATGCCCATTTTAACTAAACCAGGTAATTAACTACTAGTTTTTTTATTTTAAAGCGATAAGACGGTTTTCAATTAATTAAATGGCCTTTTTTGACAAGTTTTTGTTATGAAATGTAGTTGAAAATTGAGTGGTGACAAAAAGTAATGTGTTTTAGTTTCATATCGTTCTAAATCAAACATTTTAATAGTTCCTTCGTATAAATAGCAAAATGTCCATTACGTTACATACTTTTAATTGATAATAATGCCATCTGCTGCAGATGCAGATGATCTGCATTAAAACCATGTAGCGGACATTTTTCACCTTCTCATCCGACTGGGCGGGTTACTGCATCCGTCCTTAGTGGCCTTTAGTGGTTGTCACTATCACAGATTGTCACTATCTACTGCAAATAAGCTTTTCAGGAAATTAATTTCATTGCTGTTTTTATTTTTTATTAATCCGCTTTTCAATTTTCTTGAAATTATTCATAATATCAATCTAAAAATAAAACCTACAGCGTATATCAGGGACCATTGCACATTCTGTTCACACTAAATATTATGTAGTACCTAACTATCGTATATTTCAGATGATGTCATTACAAACATAAAAAATTTAAATAAAAAATACTCGTATGTCTTTTATTTAGTAAATATCATTTCGGATCCTGCATAGAGTATTGCAGCCACTTTTGGGATGGCTCAGCTAAATACAAGCTTGTCGCGCTTGACTCGGTGGACCGCAGAGCAAAGATGCTGACTGACGACTTGGCTTATCGCCGCAAGGTTGCCTGCTTGTCGGTCTTCTCAAGAACTCCACGACCTCATCCTACCGTCCCCTTTGAACATTGCCATCCCTACCTTATTGCTATTCCACCAATTTGCACTAAGCGTTTTCAAACGTCTTTTATAATGCGCACAGTAATGGAATGGAACTCTCTGCCTGTGTCTGTGTTTCCGAACGCTTACAACCAGTGCCGGTGTTAGCACTACCAGCACCGTGGGCCAGATTTCTACCCATACAAGATTTAACATCTTTATTTGTATGTTCAAACATACAAACAAATACATGATTATTATATTATTCAAGATACCGATGAACGATCCAAGAATACCTAGTAGGTATCTCAATACCTACTGTTTAATGTCGTAGTAGCCAGTTATCGCGAATACTACCAAGTGTTTACATTTTACAATAATTATCGTGATATAAATGCGCCTCTTCTTTCCGAAAACTTCGGAAGAATGTTTTCTAAGACTTGCTGATTTTACAGGAATATCAAATCTTAGATCAATGTTGTATTTAAAACATTAAATGATCAGAATATAACTACAAGACTTGTGTATTCATATCAAAAGTACAACCATCTTGCCATTTTACCGCTGCTTGTGTAGGTATAGCTCTTTCCGGAAATTCTCAACATTTCATGATTTGAAATCGTTTAATTAGGATACTCTCACTTTGATTTTCTAAGCCTATTCGGATGCCAGACGATGATTATGAAAAAATCTTTCCAGCAGCATCTGCTGGTCTGTTGTTCTACTACAACAGGCTAGCGGTTTCTCGGACGATTCAGATTTAAAGACGTACTAGGTGAAAGACCAAATCTGATACCGGTTCAGCTGCCTCATGACGCGCGATTTAATTAACTCCTCGCAGAGTTTGTAGATAACCAACGTGCAGAGATAAGTTATTAAAATAATGACAGATAGAAATTAACTTCAATGAACAACATGTAAACGCATTTCAGTTTAGTGACGCATACTAGTGATTGCATCAATTCATTTAATTCTAATACGGCCTTGATTTTACTCTAGTTTCAGAAGCTGTACAGACAACATGTCGTTGTAACCCAATGCATCCGAGAATCGCAGGACCGTTCGACGTGGCATTGTGCAAGCATTGGCTTGGAAGAGTCCTACGTCTTAAAGGTGAATCTAGACTATGTATAATATGACTATGTATATAAAGAAGTTAAGTTTGTAAGTTTAAAACAAGTTAGAACTACTGATCTGTTTCCAAAATTTTATTTATCTAATTGGAAGCTACATATTTGAAAACTCCCCGTGGAATAATTTGGACCATAACGATAGCGCAGGCGCGGGCAAAAGTTATTGATAAATAAAGATGGAAATGGGAACCTATTGATCCTTTTGCAGGGACAACTATATTCTACAATGATACAGAATCATCTTATAATACAGACGATATTAGCGAGTTGATATCCAAAATGTTATCATGACGTTTTTATCATCGTTATCATGATCCATTCATACAATCTATCAGACAGGTTCATTCAGGCCAGTTAAATGATATATATACCAATTGAATGAGTAATGCAATTAACGCCAGCGAACACTTTAGCAGGCGGATAGAAGGATGTACCAACAGACGAACCCACTAATAACATTGTGTAAACAAATGAGGGGAACATGGATACACCCACATCGAACCGCCCATGCTGTAGTTTAGGGGATGAGGCCTCATAGAAATCTGAGCCATATCCATAAACTTAGAACCTAAAATAAAACTGGATTTTCTTTCTCAATTCAACTTAGTGCAATGTCTATTTTACTACGAAAATTACATAAAAAACCAAATTAATTTCGCGCCCGCTGTATGTTTCACATATTTTTTTTTACATTTTGTATTGAATCTGTTCTCCTGTCCTTCCTACCATATTGTCTAATGGAAAGCAATAAAAGGAAACATGTTATCATATTAAAAAGTATGCTGTATGGCTTTCTGCCTACCCGATGAGAGAATGTCATCAATTTACGTGCGTGTTATATAGCGTCATTCATGTCTCACGGTAAGATGTTGACCCTTTATCGAGTCGACCTGAGTTATCGACAGTTTGCGTCACATCACTATCATACGGCGCTAATTAATTGTGCAAGTATTGGTAAACATGTGTTGTTCTTTATCTTCACAATAAACATTAAGATTTATCGAGCTCTGCATATTAGAGTCTATACCAGCTGTTACTACGTCATCGGTTCTTCTAATTAATCTTATGACTTGTCCCATTGTAAGACACAGATAAGCAAATTCTGCTAAGAAAGCGATATGTCGGAGCTTAATCATTGCTGAATCATGCATTTACTAGCAAATCCCTTTAGAAAAAAAACAATTAAACTATCCACAGGTGCTTTCGAACTGTTATGGAGTCGGTCAGTCATAAGTTGAGGCTACCGGTTCACCGCTACCTCGGACATCCACTACGAATGATGCTGTGGTATATCGGAAACTAGGAAACAAGTTTTCTTTTTCGATTTTTGTAAGACATTTGATAGATGTAAGCATAACATTAATTTTATCGCTAAGCACGACTTGCTTTATTGTAGATTTCCTTCACGTCTCGTATGCCACTTGATAGTTTAGTAAGAATATGCTGAACTGACCGATTGATGAGCCTGGATAGTGATGATGTAGCGGCCGTCGTTAGCCAAGGTTCAGCCCTCAGTCCTCCTCTAATTGTGAATTTGGTCAATATTAAGAGTGATGACATGACAAGTAATAGAGAAGTATGGAAGAAGAAGACATGCCGACCCCAAATAAATTGGGATAAGGGCAAGATGATGATGATGAAACAAATCAAGTTGAAAAAAAACAAAACAGTGGGCTCGGTCACCACAATTCTAGGTTAAACCAGTATATTCGCAATCTTTTCGTTTAACGACTTGAAAGAAGCAAGACCTTTGGGAGTAATCAACAATACATTTTAAAAACGCTTTCAATCGAAAAAAAAGGTAATATTTTATGAAATTAATGCTTTACGACTAGCGCAGACGGGATAACTCAGATACGATATATGAAGTCTGACGAAGAGAGCCGAACCACCATGGCATTTGGCAAATCAACGCATCGGGGAGAAAAGTGTAGAAAAGTCAGAAAGTCTGAAATAAGACGTTTTTATCATCGTAAATGTTATGACAATGGTAAAAAAATAATCCAGCTGATTTGACTCTGTCAAAGGCAAAAGCAGCAATAGATGTGTTGGCTTCTCGGTTCTGCTTCTTAACATTTTTGGTCCTTGGAGTGTTCTTACAGAGCCAAAATGTTGTCGAAAGTATTTTCTTGATACATTAGAGTTCTCCAAGCCTTGGAAAACATATCGAGCTGTTGCTTTTAGCTGGCTTAACAACATTCACAACAGGCGGTAGCCCTAAAAGATCTGGGCGGGGTTGCAAAAGTGGGTGGTCTTTTGCGACCTCGCCAACTATAAAACAACCAAGTATGTATACCTGAGTAGGGCCCTTTTGGATATTTCTGCACTTTATTAAACGATGAAAGTTGATGGACACGTTAATGAAGATTTTTTAATAAGTGAGATGTTTACTGTTGTATTTTAATGAGAAAATCTGCTTTGTGCCTGCTGTGAGCCGACTTAATGACCATTGACACGCTAAGAAAACGAATGACGAAGTTCTTCTTTTGTCATAACCCGCTTTTTAGGAAATAGATCCTTTACTTGGTGTTTTAGATCCCGAAATACAAGGTCTTCTCAAAATTCGCAAAATCTGCCTTCTTATTGCCAATCCGTTTTATCGTTATTTTCTTGTAAAAAATATTTCTACTGCATTTAAAGGAGATGTTTCATTTTCGGCCATAAGATGTACATTTATTGAAAAAAAGAAAAAAATACCACGAACTTAGGAAAAATATTCTTTCGTGAATTTAAGCCTGATTTGCTGTGCACAAAAAGTAATAGTTTTTCAATAAATTGCCCCATTCTATTCAACATGGCGTCTTCCAGTTTGCAGTTTGCATTCGTTCTGAAATCATGTCACACAAAAACATAATATCACATCGACGTTAGATTACTAAAAGTATGTGTTTCTGTAATTAATTATTATTATTGGTCTCTTAGTCATAATTTTCAACTCATTATAAGCAAGTGTGGTAATTTTATCGTTAAAAACTATACAATAGGTACTACTTTTATGGAGTGTACTTCTGAACGAAAAAATCAAAATGATGTTTTGTTCTGACAAGTGACAAAACCCATCAGTGTCAGTCAGTCAGTCTCGTTCGTCTCGTATTTTTTAACGTTTTATGAAAACAGAGAACAAAACAAATAAGAAAGCATCGAAAAAAATCAATTCTGATAAACAATTATTATCAAATAACAATTTCTAGGTTATGTAAACGTCATCTCTACAACTTGTCATGGCTGTCATAACTCTCGCGACAAACGTCAAACATTTTTAATTTTTATTATGTGCATAAAAAACATCTATTACTATTTTAAAAATGTTACTTTATTCTATTCAGGGGATTGTTTCCCACCTTTCCTGAAAGGTACAGGTCATGGCCGGAGTCCCATACAAAAATGAAACATCTCCTTTGAGTTCCTAACAAAACTGGTAACTACGCATTTCAGAACTGATGTTTATACAAATATTGTTTCAATTTAATTAGGTACTTGTTCACTTTCTGTTTTACCGCGGTAGCAACCGCTTGGCACATTATAAGGTTGGTACATAGGCGAGTACATAACAAGCCGCCATTTGAGTGTTAAATGTCAAGCAAATGACAACCAGTACATACATCATGTTTTACTTTCATCAGTACAAATTATACATAGGCCTTAAGACATATAGTGCGTAGGTACTAGGTATGGCTTTTCGTACAGTTCATTTCTTTTGTACTTTATATTATGTTAACGAATAAGCGGTGAACTGGTCTTTGTATCCGAGTTTCTCTCTGAGTTTGTTTGTTCACTAAGTAGTCAGTTAGAAGGCTAACTGACTACTTTGTGAACAAATAAACTCAGAGGTTATAGACTCTATACTCTCAGGCAGAGACCACATCTAGTTTTTAAATAAAATTGGAAAAATGTTTTTACCAATGAGAGAGAATGAGAATGGAAAAGGTTTGAAGAGACGATTGAGTTAAATTGAGAGATGTAGTACGTTTGCAACAAAAATTCTTTTTGAGGTACTATGAGTTATGGTACTATGAGTATATTTTGAGTATGTAAAAAAGGCTTGGTGAGAAAACTGAGAATGAGGTTTTTCAAACGGAAGAAGCACAATTTACTTAATTATGATAATAATCTAATCAGATAAACGATAAAACATTTTTAAATACTTAGAATTGTCTTGTTTTGATTTTCGTATGACATTTTAAATCATCTTGGAATATTTAAAACAGTTTCAACTTTTTGGTCTTGTCAGTGTTCGCACACTTAAAACTTCACATCAAAAATTTATCAGTTATTATTCGTCATCTTCATCACCATCTTGGGTTGAGAGTTCGTCATTGTGGAGAGGTTAGAGACCATAACAAGAACATAAGAAACTACTTATCTATTACGCAGTGATTTCATCCAATTATTATTTCATGACCAAATTCACTCACCGTGCATGTTTCATCTTGAAAATATGCTACTTATATTTTTTATTTGTTTGAAAAATCTTATTTGCAGCTCTATTTTCGACCATAACAAGACCGGTTATAGAAATTCACAATCTAGATTTATTTTCTGGAAAGTTGTACTCACCGGTCTCCATAGCGTACCCCGCGGCTGCGGCTGCTGCATGCAGCGCGCCGTACTCCTTGCCGTCCATACCACCCAGCATCATGTCAGAGTCACTGCACTTCACATGGACACGCACTCACGTTCGCCGCGCGACGCTCCGCCGCCACATGTGCGCGCGCGCCGCCGCCGTACCGCCAGCCGCCGCCCGCCCCGCCCCCCGCCGCCATTGGCCCGCACCGGCCAATCGCCGCGCTTCATTTCGAACGCTTTCCTTTTTCCATGTCGCGTTCTATTTGAAGCGTGCTGATGCATCTTTAGTTTTTGCCAATCAAAATTAGACTTAATCAGTTAGGAGTAAAGTTGAGATTTGGTTGTGTGACTGTGAAGAAATATGTCTGTTTTCCCGTTCGGTCGGATGCGCTCGGGCAGCGAGCGAGACGAGAGCCGAGGAAAATGCGTACCGCTCGAGTAGGCAGGGTGCGCCCGCGCAGCGCCCGGTGGGAGCCACACGTCGCTATGTGTGCGGATGCGGGCTCGACATGGCTCTATGTATGTAAGCTCTTTGTAATTGATATTTTTTATGTTCGTTAATTCGTGTTGCCAACTAATGTTCTGTGACTGACGATGATACGAGGAACTGATACGGCGACATTTTGTCAAGAGAACAGTCGACGTTTTAACGATTTATTTATGTTGTTTGTAGGGTTTTAATTTTAATTAGGCTGGAGTTTGTTCGTTATGAAGCTGGTTCACAATTAATCAGTTGAACTCACGTAGTGCGGGCAGTCGGGGCACTCGGCGCTATCGGGCGGCGCGCGCTCACTCTCATCTGATAACAGCGTAATTAATTTTTGGCTATGTGTTGCTGAACAGTTAAATGCTTGGCAAACAGGCCAAATGATTCAGATGCCTCCCAAATACATGATCATGATGTATTGTTGCAGAGAATAAATTACAGCCTACCTACCTACCATGCAACCACTGTCTTGTCTAGTTTTATTCATAGTTATTAGGGTAGGCCCATGTACTAACCCTCTGTATATGACAGCTACGGGATCTATGAGTACCTACTGCATGATATCTATTTGTTATCTATTTGTTCATTAAAAAAAACCTGCCGCAAAAAACATAGGTGTACCTACATTGTCGGAAGA
Organism: Cerastis leucographa; assembly: GCA_963082945.1. Lineage (NCBI taxonomy): Eukaryota > Metazoa > Arthropoda > Insecta > Lepidoptera > Noctuidae > Cerastis > Cerastis leucographa. Next base: position 19,263,796 of record OY720366.1, read on the forward strand.
ATAGCTTAGAAAATAAAAAACTCGCTTATATCAGAAGAACGCCGCCATCCAAAACCCAATTATAACTGAAAAATTCCTGAAATACTCGTAAAACTGCTCACAACTCAGAAACACATGGCAGTAGAAATCAAACTCATCAGATCACATGTCATGATGATCATCACAAAAAGCGCTCAAGTCGATGCCGCCGGGCGTTGTCTGTTAATTACCCCAAATATGTCGCTTATTTGCGTAAAAACGGTGGTTGTGTTTGAATCGCCGCGTGGATGCGCAGGCGCAGCGGATGGAAGCAAATTGGCGGGAGCTAATGACGCGGCGCGGCAGACTCAAACGTGCCGACAGACGAACTGTTGGCTTTGTTCTGTTCATGATCAAGTGGGTTTGTAGCGTGGTAAGTGGACTGTGTCTAGGACATTGACTGCACAATCATTTTGCATATAAGATATGGATACCTATTATAATGCTGATTTTTAAAGTATGTACTTATTTTGACTTGACTTACCTACTTTGTAAACAGTGATAGCCTAGTGGTGTCACCGTCCGACTGCCAATAAGTCATGGGTCCAAGACGAACACAATACACGCACCTCTGATTTTTCGGATCATATGCGTATTGTAAGTATAATTATCATTTGCTTCCGTATCAGTGAAGGAAAACATCGTGAAGAAAACTGCAAGCCTGAGATATATTTCTCGACGGCATGTAAAGCCAAGTCAGGGGCCTATGGACGGCATAAAAACTGTGACACCAGGTTAGGCACTTCATCATCATTGTCATTTCACCCAGGAATCCCCCACTGCTGGGTATGCCCCCCCCCCCCTTTTCCACCACACTTGCCGGTTCTGTGCGACTCTTAGCCAGGTGTTACCACGGCATAAGAAGCTTTACTATGGAAATTCTAAATTGATGCATATATAACCGTGGCACTGCTCTCAAAACGGCGATGGAATACATTTTGAAGAAACCGCTATGTTCTAACACTAAAAACTATAGACATTTGTGACTTCCACCAACCTAAGCCTACGCGGCCCGCTCATTGATAAGGAGGCCTGTGTCCCAGCAATGGGAACATTACAGGTAAGCTATATACACACATCAAAAGTGTCTAGGGATCAAGCATTTTTATGCGGATTTCTTGAGATTGAGATGTGGCTTTGTAATAAATTTATGATTTTATAAATTTATATGGATCCTTTTTGGTGCATTTCATAATTTGAATCAGGAACTGTGAATCAAATTCGAGTAAAAGATGAAAATCAGCTGTCAATATTTTCCCTATAAAAACATACAACGCATTGAAGACATTATTAGTGCTACTGTTTCCCTACTACTGATTAAAACCAACGTTATTATGGAGCGGCGACGTCATTTAAGCAGGGAAGAAATGCTCAGAGCCGTGGGAATGATAGAAGCTGGTTCCCGGCAACGTACTGTGGCTTTAGCTCTGAATACAAGTCAGAGTGTTATCAGTCGACTTTGGACACGTTACCGAAGCACTGGTACCGTGGCTGAGCGCCATGGAGGACGGTATCGCTGCACCACACGGAGACAAGACCGATACATTCAAATCTTAACTCGAAGAGCTCCAACAATAACCGCCATGATGTTAGCCGTGAGGCTTCATCACTCTTCAGGGAACTTAATTAGCGACCAAACAGTCAGAAACCGCTTGCATGAAGTGAACCTTCATTCCCGAAGACCGCTACGGGTACCACCTATAGCAATGCACAATCGTAGGATTCGATATCAATGGGCTCTTGAACACAGAAATTGGGCAGAAGAACAATGGCGTTTCGTGTGCTTTTCTGATGAGTCTCGTTTTGGTATGAGACCGGATACAAGACGTATACGACACTGGAGAACCCCTGGACGCCAACAGCGATTAAAATCCTGCCAGGAAGTCCATCCTTATAGTGGTGGAACCATCATGGTATGGGCGGGTATTTGGATCGGCGGAAGAACTGAGTTGATTTGGATCAGAGGCAACCTCAACGCTCAAATTTATGCTGAGACGATTGTATCAGACGTCATCGTTCCTCTACAAGTGCAAATCGGTCCCTTATTTCAGTTAATGCATGATAATGCACGACCGCACACCGCAAGAGTTGTAACACAGACTCTCGCCGCAGCTAACATCAATGTCCTGCCCTGGCCTGCTCAGTCGCCAGACTTGAACCCGATTGAGCATGCATGGGATATGCTACAGAGAAGAGCTCTGCCGAATATGGAGGGTATCCAGTCGCAAGAAGACCTTTTTTTGTTGTTGCAACGAACATGGGCGGCCATTCCACAGCGTGATTTGGATGAACTCATTTTGAGTATGCCAAACCGATGTTCTTGTGTTGTTAGTGTTCGCGGTAAAAACACGGATTATTAATTGTTTAAGTTACCCAATAAAATTTTAAAGAAAACTGTTATTTCAGTCTTTTTTTCGAACTTTAATGTTAGTGGTTCAAATGTCAAAAATCCCTTTATTAGAAAATGGCAAATTTCTTTATTAATGCAAAGGTGACTTGGTTTATCGTTACTGTGACAAACGAAAACACTTTATTTGATGAATCCCTAAAGAAAATTTTAATTAATATCAATCAGGAGAAAAGTTATTGCAAAAATATATGTTGATCCCTAGACACTTTTGATGTGTGTATGTTTCTGCGCCTGTGCCGCTTTGTTATAGTATTAGGTAAAACCATTGAAAATGAAATGATGAACCTACTGAAACTATTTACCTACATGAAACGCCCACCTCATTGTTGTAGAGAACGTGAGAGAGACTTGGGAGCTTTTAAGTTCAAATACCGGGTTGCAAGGGTTTTTTGGTCACGTAAATTTTTTTTTGCAGATCTTCCTAAAATCTCAGCCGCAAAAGTAGCTATTTTCCAGATTAAGAAGCATAATAAGTATCGTATATCATTTATTTTATATCTTATGTTCTCAAATCAAATACTTAAAAACCGGCCAAGTGCAAGTCGGACTCGCGCACGAAGGGTACCGTACTATTATTTACAAAAAAGGAGGAGGAGGAGCCCCCCCTTAAATATTTATTTTATTCTGTTTTTAGTATTTGTTGTTAAAGCGGCAACAGAAATACATAATCTGTAGAAATTTTAATTCGCTAACTATCACGGTTCATGAGATACAGCCTGGTGACAGACGGACAGCGAAGTCTCAGTAATAGGGTACCGTTTGACTCTTTTGGTACGGAACCCTAAAAATGCTCTCAGTATTTGCCATGGAATTCGCAATAAACGTAAAATATAAATGAGAAGGTTATCCCCGGCTGACTCTGACCTTATACCTTGACTTGATTAACATTTTGTTTGATAACAAAACAAATACGAATAGCATTAAAACACACTAACGGATAGGAATGAATATTAAAAAAAAATACGAATTAGTTGAATTATGGATCGATTCTGAAGGAGAATTTAGAAAAATTTAATGCAATTTAAATGATTAGTTTTAGTTAAAAATATATTCGCAGGTTTGGACAAAGTACAGCATCGCCCTACGACCGCGAAATGATGCACATGCAGAAGGTGCGTTTAATAAAATGCCATCGGGCAACTAAAGCCCATACATAAAATACACAAAAATATTTATTTATTTTATGAAAGGTAGCTTCACAGCTGACAGTACATAAACATAAAAAATCAATACACTAAACATTACGCCAATTACGAAGTACACAGAAAAATATTAAAATACTAAGCAAAGAGTGACTCGAATTAATTTACATTAAAAGGTATGGTATGTGCCTGTGTGCGTGAGTGTGGGTGTCTGTAAATGCGTGTGATGATGTGTGTATGTTTATATACTTATGAGTAACTGGCACTAGTGGTGTAACTGATTATCCCTTACTTGATCCAGGATTGCAACGATCTCTTTTTATATATCGATATAGTCTTATACAATAAAAATAAACTAATTTACTTATTAAAAACCTTATTACACTATAACTAAACACGTAAGGTTGTCGGCGTCGTGTTTCGCTGCGTGGCCCGTGGTATCGCGTAACCGTCCTCGGGAACGTCGATATATATTACGACACCTTTCGGCCAAAAGTCTTCCAGTTCTCTCTCAAGCCGGTCTGAGGGTAGGTTGGAACTCGTACCACGAATGACTTAAAGTTGATATTTTGGCGCGATTCCAACCTTCAACCTCAACCTCATAGAGTTAATTAGTCAGTAGCCCGAAAGTCTGACAACCAGTCTGACCAAGGATTATCTTATTACAGTACTAACTGGGTTGGGAAGGTAGGCAGTCGCTCTATGTAAAATACTGGTATTCAGCTGCATCCGGTTAGACTGGAAGCTGACCCCAATAAAGTTGGGAAAAGGCAGGCAGATGATGATTAGGTTATATTTAAAGATATAAACATAGGTTGGTTTACAAGTTGCTGCGTTCTTACCGAGCCTGCCATCTAGTTTCTGGTGTATTAAGATTAAGTATTGAATTCGCATAACGTTATACCTACTCCATTTACCTAGATCTCTTACTTACTTTTTGATATGGTAACACAGAGCAATCGGCGCAATTCGTTGCGTTTTGTCACGATTTACATCACTAAATAACAAGCCACTAATGCCCCCAGATTACTATGTAATAGGAAATTGAGTATTTACTGTGAAATTCTCGCAACTTGAACTAATAAAACTAGAATTTAAACGGAATGAGCAGGGAACACGACTGGCATAATAGGCGATCTGAACTCTTTCAATAAATAGCATTTTGTCGAGCATTTTATCTACAGTGTGCTAGACAGCACACTGTAGATCGAAGTCTATCATTAATGGGTTTCTTTGAAGTTTTGCAGTATCGACAGCTATTCAGCTATTTTTCAAAATTACCCTCAAAACCATTTGTTCTTTAGGTAATTTGAACTGGAGTTGAAACTGGAAACTGAATTTGGACGGTGTGAAGGATAACATGACAAGAAAAGAGGTGTTTGAAGAGATGACGAGTAAGGGAGAAGAAGACATGCTGCGCCGACCCCAAATAAATTAGGATAAAAGCAAGAGAATGATGGTGACGTAGAGACCAACGTAAAAGACATAAGTATATGTACCATTTTTTCTTCCAAGTTGGGAGAATTGGTCTTTTATTTAGTTGTTTCGGTTTTTAGGGTTCCGTACCCAAAGGGTCAAACGGGACCCTATTACTGAGACTTCGCTGTCCGTCCGTCCGTCCGTCCGTCTGACACCAGGCTGTATCTCATGAACCGTGATAGTTAGCCAGTTAAAATTTCTACAGATTATGTATTTCTGTTGCTGCTATAACAACCAATACTAAAACAAAATAAAATAAATTTATATTTAAGGGAGCTCCCATACAAAAAAGTGTTTCCCCGTTTTCGCAACATTTTTCATTGCTGCTCCGCTCCTATTGGTCGTAGCGTGATGATATATAGCCTATGTCCTTCCCCAGGTTGAAATCTATCTTCTTGCCAAATTTCATTAAGATCCGATCAGCCGTTTAGTCGTGAAAAGGTAACAAACAAACAAACAGAGTGACTTTCGCATTTATAATATTAGTATGGAAGTATGGATATTGATATGTAGGAACCATGGAGCCTGGATCTGTGCACGGTTGATGGCAATGGACTAGCTCCCTATTACATGAGACTGAAACATACCTACCAGCCCCCCTAGCATGACCGTTCTATCTCTATTCTACCAAGAAACGACAAGAAATCTTTTCTATACAACTTGACATTTCTTCTGGCCGAGCATGGCGCGCCCCGTCGACTCGCGTTTCTCTACGAAGACATAGACAGAAATTCTTTCCATAGCAACGGGGACGTATCACGTGATGTTTATATTCCCTGAATATTATTACGTTTAGTTAACAAAAAAAACTTGCCAATTGCACGAGTTTTTCATTTTTCGTGGGCGGGATGGTGTTGCTGCATCCTGAATCCAGGCCTGGATCTTTTTCGCGAAATTAAACCTAAATATTTTACACAACATTTCAACCTTTTGAACGTAACTCAACGCAACCACGAAACGTATTTCTCGCATTTGTCAGAAGTAATGTTTCTACCCCCAAATGTCAAAAGAAGAGAAAATATGGTCGTCATGCTCGACGTTGTATATAGACGTGTGTCGACTGAAGAAAAGAAACATGTCTTTTCTACATTCTTAATATCGCCATGCTTGGGACAATTATTATTATTTATTTATTTATCAAACAATTTTTATACAAACTTTCATTTAAAAACTAAGAAATATAGAAATATCTGTCAAATTGTCGATTCTTCCGTAGACATAGCCCGTTTCTACGGCGGGGTCATGCTAGGCCGGCTGGAGAAATGTAGTGTATGTACTATTCGGTACACATCTGCGTGACGGTTCAAAGATTACCGGCTTTATTTGGTGTTATGTCAAATGTTGCATTGTCGCCTAGAAGTACTTACTAAATAAACAGTTTTCTTTTTTTATTTAAGCAGGGACCAACGACCAATAGTGCAGTTAAGACAGGTCCTATACACTGATATTTACCTAAGTATGTAGTAATAGAAACCTGTGAAAGCTAGACCCTTACGTGCGGTAAGGGACCCATTGTATGCCTTTCGTAATCTGTGGAGTTTACACCTCGTACAGCCGAACAGAAAACAGATTCAGTCGTAACGGGAAAATCTAAAACAATTTTTATAAAATGGTTTTAATATTTTCTTTTATTTGAATTGTCAAAACTAAGTGCCACTTATATACTTACACTTAAAATACATAAGCTTAACAACGAAAAAAAAAAGTATGTAAATAAACTTAAAATAAAAAAAATTGGATTATCCCCATAATCCATTTTTTTTTTCTTTTTCTGTCGGGTAGTTTATTGAAAAGTATTGGACACGTATTTTTTCTTTTTTCACGTGGTCATAAAATTACGGAGATATATTGAGTTGAAATGGCGCATGACGTCACATGTAGGTAAGTTTTATACCTACTTGTGACGTAGTAAGCCCCCACTCTCCAACTTTAATGAGTTTTAACTAAGTAATTTTTTGATATTTTGATAAAACAAAAAATACGTGTCTAATATTTTTGTATTACCTGTCTGACGGACAAAATAGAATGTCGTTTTCTTTACCCAGTCCGCACCCCTATTGCATGAAATACCAACAACTACGTTGAGTTTCAAAAACGTGATACCTATTTTAATAAAATATATTATTTTTATATAAACAAAATATTTAATATAACCTACGCCAACAACTCAAAATCACTCTTCGATTCCCAAAAAACAAAATATTAATAAAAATATAGCACGAATAAAATATCAATAACAAGCTCGTTTGTATGAAATTATATCGTAGAATATTACAAGAGTTTTGGTGGGTGCGCAGGCGCAGGTTATAACGTTAATAAATAACCTATAAAGTGCATTGTTCTCGTGAAGGCGGCGTGGTTAATGCCCGATTGTGTCGCCCCCAGCCACACAGCCGACCACGATTTATAATCCCTTTGGCAGTATTGTTCAGCTTTTATCTTTTCTATAGCTCATATTTATAGCAGTCGTTAAAGCTGCATTTTTCACGAAAATTAAATGTTTAGTTCAGATTAGCAAAGGTGGTGCAGAACGGAACAGATTCGCGAGCAGTCCGTGAAGATATGCAAGCACTTCGAATGATTACCGTTATGTGATAATATAAAACATGCGACACTTGATAGCTTTGCCCTTTTTGTGTTTTTGTATATTTTTTATGATTTATTGTGTGACTAGATTCGATTGTGGCTCTGCTCAAGTGCAAACCATTAGCTGTCACAAAATACGTTTAACCTATTGTTTGAATGGTTCAAAATAACTAAAAGGATGTATAAAATTATTTGGTAATGATTAGGAAATCTTAAAGCATGAAAAAAATTACAAAATGCCTTTAAAAAAAAAACCGGGAGGGGATCGAACCATGATCATTTTTGGAAATCCTACAGCATTAAAAAATCAAAATAAAATACAAAAAGTGATTATCATACTGGATCTCTGGTTTGAACTTCTGATTTGTAGAGCGGCCGCTGAACCGTCAGGCTATTTTCTTTGATGACAATTGATTTGAAATAGCTGTTCAATTCTAATGCTTGTCATGACAGTTGTCAGTTGTCAAACTGTTTAGGAATATGGACATAATGCAATATTGCTTACCTCCCAATGTTATAAGAGTATAAACAAGGTGTTGTTTTGCAACCTCGTCAAATTTCAGGAGGTGGTCATGAAAGACATAAATAATCAATTAAAATTACGGTTAATTAGTTAATTAATAATAAACGCTGATTTTTTTGGTTGTTTAAGTTTGTCAGTATTTCAGAATAACACCGTTAACGTGGTTTAGGGACTAAGAAATTATCGAATAAAAGTTTGAAATTGTTTGTATGTGTGTAAGCGAGGTTATAAGGCAAGAAACAGGCGGGCCGCGTTTAAAACAAGGGTGGTTCACACGTACCGATTTCCGTAAAAAAGGAAAAAAATAAAAAATATCTACCCATTTTATTATTGATTCGGGACGAGAATCATTAGCATAGTTACCTCCTTGAATTTGACGAGGATGCAAAACAACACCTTGTATACCCTACGTCCTTCCCCAGGTTTAAATCTATCTTCTTGCCAAAATCTATTATGATCCGATCAGCCGTTTAGTCGTGAAAAGGTAACAAACAAAAAGTGACTTTCGCATTTATAATATCAGTAACGATTTTCAGACTGAAAATACACTCGTTGCCCGCCTTCAAGGCGCACATCAAGATGGATTACTTGTGGATGTCGTTCATGTATTGGGAAACTTAAAATACGCCAAACGCACAACGCCATCTATCGAATAAAGAGATCAACTGCGTGCAGTCTTTTACTTCTGAAACACTTTAAATTCAATTAAATTCAAATATCTTTTGATAGAGTGAACCGATTGCAATGAAACAAAAACTAAATGTTGCTTCAAGTTACGCACAATTGTTGTGTATAAAAGTTATCTACATTGCTTTAGTACATTTTACGTGATGCCCGAACAAATAAACAGACAAACAGACCAAAATTCCAAAAATGCTGGAAATGGGTTCTGTTGGTTGTCCTCTAACACCCTGGCTATTTTTTTTGGAAATATTTTCAATGTACAAAAACGACTTTTCAACAGATTTATTATATGTATAGATAGATAGATATAGATATAGATAAGAAAAAAACCAAGACAAAAAAACGGGCTAAGTGCGAGTCTTACTCGCACACAGGGCATAGTCCCAAACAATATAATAACAATATTTTGAACGGTCATTACCTACTTAGTTAACTTCCACTCAACCGCAAAACTAAATTTGTTTTTCATAGTAAGTTAAAAACAAAGTTGCTGCAGTTTGGTGAAAAAGTCCCATATCTCAAAAACTAAACATCAAATCTTATTCAAACCAATTTTCATTGAAAGTTTTTTTTTGCGTTCTACATCCCAATATTTTTTCAGAATTTTTCTCCTCTTACTTTAGAAATTAGAGGGCGGGGGGACACGTTTTACCACTTTGGAAGTGTCTATCTTTCAAACGATTGACTTTGAAAAAAAGGAATTTCGGAATAAAGTGTCTGTGACATACGGACGGACAGACAGACAAACATCGTACATAGACATGACGAATCTATAAGGGTTCCGTTTTTAGACATTCGGCTACGGAACCGTAAAAAGTACTCTAGCACACGTAGCATGAATACGACGCGTTTTGTCTAGGGAACAATCGACAAAATTACACATTTTCATTGCCTTTCTGTCATTACGTCGATTCTTACGTAGACAAAACTCGTTTAGCTACAGTGGTCATGCTACGCGTGCAGGGCTAAATGATCTTTTTAAATGTTGGTGTCAAAGCAGGTTTTGACCTTTTCAGACATTGACCATTCTCGTCATTAAACTTCAATGTTCTATACAGGGTGTAACGGAAAGGGTATATACATCCTTAAGGGTGTGCTACAGACCATCAATCTGAACATGTTTCTCATCAAAAAACATGTTTTTCAGCAAAAAAATATCTGCTGCCCCATAGAAAATTACAATACCTATTCGACCCAAATGTATAGGCAGCTGATATTTTTTTTTGCTGCAAAAGTTTTCTTAAATTGACAAACATGTTCAGTTTGATGGTCTGTAGTACACCCTTAAGGATGTATATACCCTTTCCGTTACACCCTGTATAGATAGATAAATATAATGCCGGAGGTAGGTAAAGGACCGACGACCTGGTGAAGGTTACGAGAATCCGCTGGATGAGAGCAGGATCGTTTTTTGTGGCGATCTCTTTGGGAGGTCTATGTCCAACAGTGATCGGTTGCTGTGGCGATCTCTGGGGGAGGTCTATGTCCGACAGTGATCGGTTTTTGTGGCGATCTCTGGGGGAGGTCTATGTCCAACAGTGATCGGTTGCTGTGGCGATCTCTGGGGGAGGTCTATGTCCGACAGTGATCGGTTTTTGTGGCGATCTCTGGGGGAGGTCTATGTCCAACAGTGATCGGTTGTTGTGGCGATCTCTGGGGGAGGTCTATGTCCAACAGTGATCGGTTTTTGTGTCGATCTCTGGGGGAGGTCTATGTCCAACAGTGATCGGTTGTTGTGGCGATCTCTGGGGGAGGTCTATGTCCAACAGTGATCGGTTGTTGTGGCGATCTCTGGGGGAGGTCTATGTCCAACAGTGATCGGTTTTTGTGTCGATCTCTGGGGGAGGTCTATGTCCAACAGTGATCGGTTGTTGTGGCGATCTCTGGGGGAGGTCTATGTCCAACAGTGATCGGTTGTTGTGGCGATCTCTGGGGGAGGTCTATGTCCAACAGTGATCGGTTTTTGTGTCGATCTCTGGGGGAGGTCTATGTCCAACAGTGATCGGTTGTTGTGGCGATCTCTGGGGGAGGTCTATGTCCAACAGTGATCGGTTGTTGTGGCGATCTCTGGGGGAGGTCTATGTCCAACAGTGATCGGTTGTTGTGGCGATCTCTGGGGGAGGTCTATGTCCAACAGTGATCGGTTGTTGTGGCGATCTCTGGGGGAGGCCTATGTCCAACAGTGGGTGTGTTTTTGCTGAAATGATGATGATGATGATTGCAGGTATAATGTCATAATTTCTAGTGAACGTTGTTTTACTAACAATTGCTTTTAATTGATTGATTAATTGTACTTGAGTTGCGTGTATTAGAAGGTAGCTTATTGTAGTTGTAGGAGAAGCACTAGGCCTGGTGTTTCTGTAGAAGAGACAAGATAAAATTATCAGTGACAAATATACACGCATTCAAACTACGTCGTATATCATTTTAATGTTGCGGGGAAATCATGAAGTCAGTGAGTTCATGATGGTCTAACCTATCATAAAGTGTTACAAAGTTTTAAATGCAAAATTAAACGCACCTGGACTGTGGATACCAAGTACTAGGTGCTACAATAACTGGTCCGGCTGTCCAGGTTTGGCATGTCATTGCATACCAATTATTGTGCTCAAGAATGCCTTCCATCAAAAGAAAGAACAACGAGGTATTCTACATTAGCACTAATTTCACAATATTTCTGTGTCATCATATAGGTAGTAGTTATGTGGCTCTTAAGTATTAAGTTTAGTAAACGAAGCCAAGGGCAACGATTTGTGCAGTAAAGTGCAAATTGATTTAATAACGATATGTTTGCACATATCGTTATTAAATCAATTTGTATGGCGATGATGTATTTATTTTTATGATCTTCCAGACACATGTATTTGATTGTCATGCTAATCTGCCAGTGAAATACTCCTATTCTCAGTAATAACTGCTCTGGTCTGCTGCAGATTGTGTTATTACACCGGTAGGGGGCTAAGTGAATGGCTTGATGTATGGCGGAAGAATAATGAGCCGGTATTGTTACCGAAGTTGCCACCAAAGACGAAAACGGCTGGGAAAGTTTATTTTTTATTTTGGAAGTACAAAACGACTTTTTCCAGATTTTGCTAAATTTCTACTCAAGCAAAGGCATAATTTGTAACCAGCGTTTCAAAAGGCCCCACAATAAGATTGTGTTTATCTTCCCAGACCATATCAAATAGTTTCAGCAAGCACAGAACCCACCAAATTTCTAACGTAATTAAAATAGCGTAGTTCACCATGACCTTCTGCAACTTCTAAGCTAAGTTTCAGCAACATATTTCCGGCCATCATTACTTTAAACACAACAGAAAAGTTGTGCCAACTATACCACTAAATTATTCCTTATTTACCAGAACCCATAAGTTAGGTTTACTACAGGTTCCTTCAGTCTCTCAACAATGACAGCACTGTGACAACATCCGCCTACCTGCGTCCCACAAATAGCTTGTCAAACAGACACGGCGGCAGCGGCGCGCGCAGGATTGTTTTAATCAGCGCGGTTGCGCGCCGCCGACCGCGACCACAGCTCGATATTCATAGAGCACCTGGCTTTTATGTGCTCGCAGCACACCATGCAGGTGGTGGGGCAGTAGTTTTACTGAAATCAATCTTAACAAATTCTCAATCGATCTCGTGTTTCCAAAAGCAAAAGATTCGACAGACTTCGGACTGTTGGCAACGACAGTGCTTATATTCGCTGACAAGTATGTGTTTTCCGGCGCCGTGACGGGCAGAAAATCGTCAAGAATCTACAGCATCCTACTGTGATTTCAGATCATAGTAAACGTTGTTATTATGAATATTTACAAGCTGACCACAACATAGCTGTGAAAATGAAAACTATGTACTCGTACTCGCCAGATTATGATGATTCCCAATTTCCAGAAATTGCCTGATTAACTGGCTGGTTTTAGGGAGGACGATATAATATCATTCAAAAGTCAAATTAAAACCTATCCCAGAAAACTTAGGTATTCTACTGCAGAGCTACTGCTCAGGTCAGCCATCGCCAGAGTTCTCTATAAGCTCCCGATATCTTAAGATTCCTCTCAAGAGTAGTGGCACGACGCTACCTCTACTCAGAAGAGCAGAGCAAACAGAAACGGTTCAACAAAGCGTCCTAGGCCCAGATTCCACGAATGACCACCTCTCAATCTCCTCTCCGATCCGCTCTGGAGCCGGGCAGTCTCTGGAGTCTGGCGCCGGGTTTGGTCGTGGTTTTGCCGAGTGGGTCTTCTGCATATTGTTCCTCCATGGGTGCATCTAAATGCGTGGTAGAGAGCTTGTCTGTTGTGTGAGGGCATGATTGTAATGAGGAGGTAGGACGGGGAGGGGTGACAACACTCTGTGAGTACTCGTTATCGTTATAAATATGTAGTTGGTTAGTACAGCCGATGTAATGTTTTGTAGCAAGGATGGCAGTGCCTCGTGAGTTATGATAGCAGGGATAGCATTGGCATGTCAGTCGTATGTTTTATGACTGTCGTCAGGTCACCGAGGCCATCTCGATCGCTTTATAATGTAGAAAATGAAATATAAGTGAATGAATGATAGCGAACTGTTGTGATTTCAACAAGGAAACATTATTTGACGATTTCATTTCGCTCATTCGAAACATGGGTCACCGTGATCTTCCATCCCTTTGAATTAATGTTCAAAATCTGCTCAAGCATATTTTAATGTATTTGACTCTTGCCTTAGCGGTCACATCTCTATTGAACTCTCCTCAAAGGCCCAACCAGCCCTCCGCTAAAAACCCTCACACGACATAATAACAGTCAGCATGCGCTTGCGCAGTATCTTGCGCAGTATCTTGCGCACTATTAATATGCGCGGGCGCTTCCCATGCTCCTCAGATCTCAGCGGCGGGCGCCACGCTTCACCGCGGACGGTAATCGGGCCGCCTACCTTACCCCTTACTGGGAACACTTGCATGGTAAAAGCAACTTAAGAGCATAAAAACATAGAGTTCATTTTCTACTAACAGTTATAGTTGAGTTGTCGATGAGTTTGATGTTGGTCGAGATTGAGCTTTGTAAAGGTAATGCTAAGATTCATTGTTATGTACTCGTGTTTGAAGGGCGTAAAACAACGGAAACAGTGTAGATGGTATCTGTGCCTTTAATTAGATATTTAATTAAAGCAACAGTTGCCTAAAGCGATAATTGGATCATCAATTTGTGTTCAGCGGTCGTGTGTCTTTGTTAATGCTTTAATAAACAAACTATGTTGCTACAAGGAATTAAATCAGGAAAAGTAAGGAATAAACATTCGTCTTCTATTAAAATTTTGATTTATATTTGAACGCATCATCATTTTCTAATCATACACCGTGTAAATCACCTCATTACGAAGCCGTCAACCAAGCATTCTGTACATGAAACTAAGTAACTTTACGCAAAAATTATTGCTGGGAAACGACTTTTTTTTGGGGGGTGTAAAATCATGTTTTGTGGTAGAACTCAATGTAACGCACTCAAAACATTGTGCTGATGGACGGATTGAATAGTACGGGGGTCGTGGAGGTGTTTAAAGTAAAAATCTTACATTAAAAACTAGTATTTAAAAAAATACTTGTCAAAAAGTTGGAACTTTGACCCCTAATATCTCCGTAACTAGAAGGTTCCCAGGTATGGTGTAGAACAAAAAAATGATTGCAATGACGGGGACAACCAGTGCCTTTCGGCTTCGTTAAGAGGTGTTTCACACCCTTTATAATAGGTATTTCTATAAATCTATCGATTCTTTGATCCCGATTATTATCGTATAACTAAAACCGACGGAAAGTAGTGCACCATACGCAATAGGTCACTTATTGTTGGAGGAACCTCGCTGAAGAAGAACTTTCCACAGAACGAATAAAAAATAGACATGTTCCAGCTTCTAAGTACCTACACAAGCAATAAGTGTTGAAAATAGGTTTTAATTGAATGAAGTCGAGACGGGCAAATGTAACCCTAGCAACTTAGGCCTATTAGTTTTTCTTTACACTTAAACCGCCGTCGTTGGTGGTATTTTTGACCATTACAATACCTTCTTATGTTTTCTTTAATTATCTCCATTGCTGTATCGGGAGCATGAAAACAACTGATGTTCAAAGGCCGACTACCGTCAGCGCCACTATCAGATATCAGACTAGTTCACTTTTCACAACAAAACGTCAGTCGTATCGGACGTCAAACTTGTCTGCACACACACAAGATCGCAGACAGACAAACAGACACACAGACATGAACTCAGCTGTCACAATGTGTAGATGTCAGGGCGCGGTGTATCGGTATCAAAGGCGCCGCCCTTCCCACCATGTTGTACGTCGTGTATGACGTGTATCTCAGGGCTACCAGGACGACAGAGCTCCTGTAAGTTTTTGCAGCGTTTGATTTTTCAGCGGAGAATATTTGGGGGCCTTGTAGAAGCAAGGAGTTTCTAGTTTTTCTCATTTATTTATTTCTGTAAATATAATTTACATTTATAAATATTTCTATATATAAAATAATATTGAAAAAAATATAAAAATAGAAGCCCACCGGTATCGGGAACAGGGTCCAGGGCCCCAGAGAAAGGAACCTCCTAACAATACGAGCCGTGTCCAGGAGTACCGCTTTCTGAATCAAGCCCTTGATCCAGCCGCCTAACGAGAGCCTCATCAGATATTGGTCGAGGCTCTTGGCAATTAGGCAAATCGTTTAGTATGTAGAGAAAATGTATAAAAGATCCTTTAAGGTAAGATGATCCTTTTCTATTGTAGTAAAACTACAAAAGCCATATAGGTGATTTTCTCGGAAACATGTAGCTTCTCCCCGCGCCTCTATCAATTCGACCATCGATGGCGGTATGAGTGAAAAGTAAAATAAATAAGCCGAGGCAAAGTAAGTACGAAAGACAAGAACGTTTTGAATTGACATTTGTCATTGTGGAAGTAATAAACCTTTTGGAAGCGATAGTCACTTGTCCCGGTCCGCAGGAATACAGTTCTGTCAGTCAGTCGCTTGTATCATATCTATACGCTAGACATTGCTAATCTCTAGTAGTAGAACTAGAAACTAGAAATTTCTTGTTGGTTGTTAAAATGATCGTTGCTTTATTACTGGTCATCCTTTTAATTGCAAGTCTGGAACTATCTTACCATTCTCAGCTTTGGCAGCTTCTTTTATTAAGTGTGGTTTGGTATAGGTACAATTATAGACCTACAATTATTTAAAGCAATAAAGCCTTAAGTCAGAAGTCGGGAATTTTACCAACTTTCTTTTGATTACAGACAGCGGCGGCGGTGGCTGACTGGCAGCCCTGTAAGCCGATCTCTTGTCGCAGTCGTCATGTGATGTTCATTAACAGAGCGTCTGTAACTGTTAGTATTGTGTTTCAGCTGAAAAACACACTACAGGGCTCTTATTTACCTTTTTATGAAATGTTCCGGATTCCTTAAGCACCTTGTGAAATATTCTTGAATAACAACTCACAAGGATCAGTTTTCTTTAAGTAATTTGCAGAGTTAACCTATGGGTAGGCAGAAATCACAGAATGCTACCTCTACTAGTACGATCCTTGCATTCTCTTTATAAGAACTTGATAAGAATTGTACAGTCATCAACGCGAAGACGGATTTTATTACGAGACGAATCTGAAATGATTGACTTAAGACACACTTATAACAAAAGCTGTAGACAATAAAGTCGTACGAGAAAAATCATTTGCAAAGAAAAACTGTTGCTACGCGCCGCTACGGCGCCGCACTCACAATTATTTCGTGCTCGAAATATCTCACAATATACGTTAATGTAGGGTGACTGTGAAAAACAGTTAACTAAGCTTTCATGAGCACAAATACAGCTTCTTGCATAAACAAATGTTGATCGTCGGTATTTACCGAGCGGCGTCCGTGCCGCCGCACTCGGGCGCAGTCGGGCGCACTCGGCTGCAGACGGCCGCGCTCCACCACGCCTCTGCGCCCGCGCACTATCTGCTACGGTCTGAATTCGCAAATATTTGCTAATGAGAAATATTTTTTTGTAACATAATCAGTTAGTTCGATACCGTAATTTGTATGTAGGTATGTTAAAGTTTTATGGATTTTGTTATAACTTTTATCGGGAGCACAGAAATGTCCGGAAAACGCCGAAAAGCGTAATTGCCCATGAAAAGCTGTGAAACTATTTCAATATAATATTTACGTTAACAACAATCATTAAGTTCGCTTCTCCGTGGAATCATTACGTTGTTTGGTTCCGGAAGCGTCAAGCACTATTACGATTTTCTTGAAAACGATACCATTAGCACTGATATTATATTATTATCGTGTGAGAAAATAGTAGATTATTAAAACTTCTTCATAGCGGCTTGATCAAAAGAGTTAAAGCTTGGTTTGAAAATCTTGGTTTCTGGATAGCTACGCAAAATTGGTTGTCATTAAGAAGTTTGGTCCTTTATCGGTTCTGTTTGGTTCCCGTGATTCAAGTGTATTTAATATATTTTTTTTTATATTTCCTTTCAAAGAGACTTTTTAGAGAAAAATAGCCCTTTGGCCAACAGTAATTTACCATAGATATACATATTTTTAAACCTTGTAGATTTCTTCCAGATTACTAACGGGGCTCACCAGTAGGAGAACACTGAACAATATCTTTTTATGTCCCTACAAGACACAGTACTGCTTATGACCTCCACGCACCCAGCCTGGTGGTGATGCGGCGGCGACGCGGGCCGCATCGCTTGCCGGCAGATTTACGACGCGTCACTTCAAACGCAGGCAAACTCGCACGTACTACTTGTGTATCGATTCTGAGGATAGGGTGCACTAACTTAGAGGAGTATGATTAAGATGTCGTTTTTGATAGACAATTCTTTTGAAGTAGATGGGAGACTCTTTGAACTGAAACTGAACATTTAACCTAAGCTTCTACAAAAAGTTGAGGCTGTACAAGAAGCTCTTCACCTCGGCTGTCCTATTTCAAATTAAATAAACAGTACCTTTGTGCTCTTCTATCTTTAAGTAATTTTCTGTGATAAGCGTTTGTGTGTAGGTACATAATGTAATAAGTAAACGCTACGATAAATGTCGATGACAGGTTTAGCAAAAATTATTGCTTCATGATCATGTCGCGACAGTGGGGCTTACGGCAAGAACTCTGTAGGTTACTACAGAGTTACTCAATTCATCAGTTATCAAATTTTTGGTGCGCGACGTGTTGTTTTTCAATTTGGTTTCCTATATTTCACACATGTCTGTCACAAACTGGCCTGTGAACACATTCAAGATGATTTAACTCAATTTAACAAACAAATTACTCGATATTCAAAACAAAATAATAATCACAAAGAACACAAACATAAATAAAGCTACTAGCCCACTAGATCTAGCGGTCTCCAACCGCGCATAACCGCGTCCGTTCGACCGTCTCTTCGTGGAAGCGCGCTTTCAAGTAGCGTGGTCGCGCGTCCTACGCGGAACCGGCGCGCGGAGGAACACTGCCATTCATACGCTGACGGACCAACCGCTGATTTATGATATGAAGCGAGGAGCTTGCCAGAATGTAATTGGGTACGGGACGTTAATTCGTGTTTTTCCAGATAAGTGTACATTTACAGCGCGGAGAGAGTAATGTTTTAGTTGAGGAAAACACTACTTGTGAAGGCGTTCTGTTCATTTAGTGAGTTAGTAGGTTGTGTGTAAATACGTTATTAATTCAGTCTCAAGCAATTTGCAATAATCGATTTGTGGAATTCATTAAGTGTTTAGGAATCAGTTGAATACAAACAGCTTTTATGATTTGTAAAATAATCAACGATCTGAACAGTCAACGGATTACTACATCATTAGTGACGCAGTAGGTGAAGGCCTTTTTATCAATTAAAAGAACTGTGTCATAGACAAGTAAAATCTGACCCGCTATCATGCACCGCAGTCAAGACCTTTGCATCAATGAAACACCTTTGCATTTTTGCATCAATTAAATTAAACATACACCCAAAATCTTGTTAGTAACAGCTAATTTCAACTAGCAACTAGCCACTTGAATAAAAATTAATGTTCTAATCATAAATTAGATGCACAGCCAACTATGATGACCACAATGAGCCTACCACATCCAATTAGTTCGCTAAGTACCTGCAGCGCGCGACCACGGCCGGTCGCGCGGTCGGCTGCGACTCGCCGCGACTGGCTGCGATTGGCTGCGAACCATTGGCGCGGGCGCAGTTACACCTTGTTACCGCCACATGTAGCGTACCTGGCGGCGGATGGCTCATTGCGATCCAAAGTTATTGCGTGATGCGTGTGATTATCGAAATGTGCCGTTGATGTGTGCGATCAAAGTTTTGTGAGGGAAATTATAACTGCCGCACACTGTGTCTAGTTAATGATGGCGTGCCAATGTATTACTTTTAATACCTACTATCATTTCCTTTTAGAAAAATGAGGAAAAGTTTATGTTTCCTAGCGAGCGCGGACCTCTAAAAGTTAGGGTAACTATAAAAATATCTTGTGATCCTATTTATTCAATGATCAGAAACTAATAAGTCAATATTCACTCAAAGCAATTTGTTTGCCGAATTTATTCATAGTTTACATAAGTTTGATATATTTTTGAAAGTCTCCAGCGCTCGTCAAAACACACTTCACAGTAATTATAAATAATAATGAGGACGTCAGACCAGTTTACAAGAAAACTTGTCGAGAAAATTCCTTGAAAATTCAACACAATTACTCATTACATTACGTAGGTATTTATAACTATTTAATTTCTGTTTTACACTTCAAAGATTTATTTAATTCGTCGCGGTAGGCTTGAATTAAAAATACGTTCCGTTCCGCGGCACGCCTCACTTGCCACACTAAAACATTTTAGTTCTGCGCCTGTTCTGTGTGTATTTTTTCATTTTCAGCGCCGGTTCTAAAGATATTAACAGACAAACCGTGACGGACGGCCGGAGTTATTCGTAATGTGCGTCGCAATTAATCAGCATAAGCGTTTTATTAGGCGGGCATGCGCGTGCGCTGTTCCGCCATGCGTCGTGAGTGACAGCCGACGAGCAACAAGATGGCGCGCATCGTTTTGGCGGGAGCGCCGTAATGGCGGCGGAGAGCGCGCTTTGATCGCGACTCGACGGGCCTGCCTTATTCATTGCGGGCTAACTGTCCTACCTCGTTACTAATTATTTGGGCAGAGAGACGAACATTATAAATGTATAGTAATACCTAACGATGTATTAGTATGCTCAATATAGAAAATGGAGTTAGTACAGCAGTAGAGTTTTATTGAGAAAGATTCTGATAATAAAAGCAAAACCAAAAGGAGTTTACAACGACCGTAGCAGGTGGCGTTCTGTATGTTCTGCCTATCCGTACACCATATTAGTATTACCATATAAAAGCAGCAGGTTAGTAACAGATATAGAAGTCACAAACTTTTCTATCTTATATCAGATTCCTGATCCTTCTCTCAAGGTCCATCCACAAAGGACTTTCTTTCTCTAAACATAATAATAACGACAAAGTTACTCAAATAGGCATTACTCCCGTAAAAGCCACTTCAACCGGAAGCTCTATCGGGTCTTTTGTTTTCGTCCGCAAATAGCGGCGGAGGGACGAGGGTAGATCACAACACATGACATGACACACAGCTGACCATCAATTACGGGAATCAAGCGTGGCGAAGAGCGACACAAAAATGTGTGATCGTACACAAACACTGAGACACCGTGTACATGCGCATACGCAAGTGGGAAGGGACGACGAGAAACGTCGGGATAATTACTTCTGATTTCTACAATATAGGAAGAAACTTGGGCTCTTGTATTTATTTCGATGTTTGGGTAATAAAATACAATAAAAAAAAACAATACATTTTGTTATTGACATTGAATATTTTGGTTCTTTATCCACGGTAGTAATAGTAAGTAGATGAATTATTATCATTTTCTATTTATTTCAAATCATTTTAATGTAGAAATGAAATAATTGCATTCATCCGTGCAGTGCTACGCTCGTAGCTACGGCTACGCGCTACGCATCGTTGATCTTCTACGAGACATCTACGTGCAGTTTTGTGCATCTACGCCGTAGTCTGCTACGCGTCACTGACATTGCTACGAATCGAAGCAAAGCGAAGATTTTTCTTAACCTTCTTGATACTTTTACTGCGAAATGCTAAATTCTCTCTTTACCTTGAATTTCACAGTTTTTAAAAGGAGGGTCAGATTTTTGATAAATGTGCCAAATGAGTGGGTATGTAAAGATGTACTTAAGCTTTTGCCTATCCTATCCACATGCGTGAGTTTATATGTGCGCCAAATGAAATAGTTATTTGTGCAACAAGAGAGCAAAGTTGTTTTTTGCTGCGAGTGCTGATTTTGAATCATGAGCAAGCGAAGGATTCAACGATTGAATCACGAGCGTAGCGAGTGATTCTAAAGTTGAATCCTGAGTGTGGCGAGGGATTCAAAGGCACGAGATTCAAAAAACTTTGCTCTCGTGTAACACACATAACTTTTCACTTCAGCAGCGAGAACACTTTACGAGATAAAATAATAAACAGGAATTGATTGAAATAATAACTATTTATTGTGAATCAAAATAATTAACATTATATATATTATATATAGATGATCACCTCGTCTGTGATAAATCTAAAAAATAAGACAGCAACACCGTCTCCGAAAAACTGCTTGCGCCCTTTGTAAGTCTCGTTGAAGACATGGTATGCTTTCAGATATTTCTTGCGAGACTTCTCAGGTAGGAAACTTAATTCTGCATTAAAAACTGTCTTGCTGTTTTAACTCTTCCGGTGTTACAATACTGTTCTCGTCGCTAGTTTCACTCATATTTTACGATTATTTTAATATTTTTAACATATTCAACTCTTTACGCTAGCCACGATTTTTTTTTCCCGCTCTTTTATTTAAATTAAGGCGTGTTAGTAAATTCGGAATATTACGTAACATTATTGAAACTAGAAATAAATATTTACAGGTTACATATCAGTTTTATTTGCAGTAAATACTTATTTTCGTTTAAATACAACAATAACTTAAAAATTCAATAAATTACATTAAAAGACATTTTGAAAAAATATTAAAATCAGAGCTTTCTGAAAAAAATAATTAAAAAGTTACTTTGTCTCACTCAGTGAGCAAAATCGCATTTTGCTCACTGATTTCAGGCAGCAAAATGCGATTTTGCTCACTGAGTGAGACAAAATAACTTTTTTTTTTTTTTTCAGAAAGCCCCGATTATCTTATTCAGCCTTGGGTTTGATCATACAATTCGAAACATTCACACTCTATCTCTTTCCCGCCCATTAGAAAGAGAGAGAGACAAAGACCAGCCCTTTTGAAGTTCCGTTTTTGAATTCGAACACGTTCGGAATTTCGTACTAAAGAGATTTTGCAAAAATTATGTCTTTTAATGTAATTTATTGAATTTTTAACTTATTGTTGTATATAAACGAAAATAAGTATTTACTGCATATAAAACTGATATTTAACCTGTAAATATTTTTTCACTTCAGTAGCTCAAACATGTAGGTTTTGCTGCCTGAAATCAGTGAGCAAAATGCGATTTTGCTCACTGAGTGAGACAAAGTAACTTTTTAATATTTTTTTTCAGAAAGCCCCGAATATCTTATTCAGCCTTGGGTTAATCATACAATTCGAAACAATCACACTGTATCTCTTTCCCGCCCATTAGAAAGAGAGAGAGACAAAGACCAGCCCTTTCGAAGTTCTGTTCTTGAATTCGAACACGTTCGGAATTTCGTACTAACTAAATAGATTTTGCAAAAATGTATTTTAATGTAATTTATTGAATTTATAACTTATTGTTGTATTTAAACGAAAATAAGTATTTACTGCAAGTAAAATTGATATTTAACCTGTAAATATTTATTTCTAGTTTCGTAATACGTAATTTTGTTACGTAATATATTTTGAATAATAAAATATCATGGGTGCTATTTCCGAACACGCCTTTTTAAATAATACAGCGGGAATAAAATTTCGCGGCTAGAGTTGAATAAGTTAAAAAATATTAAAACAATCTTAAAATATGACTGAAACTAGCGATGAGAACAGTATTTTAACACAGGAAGAGTTAAAACAACAAGTTATTAATGCAGAATTAAGTTTCCTACCTGAGAAGTCACGCAAGAAATATGTGAAAGCATACCATGTCTTCAACGATTGGAGACTTACAAAGGCTTACAAAGGGCGCAAGCAGTTTTTCGTAGACAGTGTTGCTATCTTATTTTTTAGATTTATCACAGACGAGGCGATCATCTATAATGTGGAGTATTTCATCAATGTTGAAAGCTACTTTAAGTCCATTTTTGTTTATTATTTTATCTCGTAAAGTGTTCTCGCTGCTGAAGTGAAAAGTTATGTGTGTTACACGAGAGCAAAGTTTTTTGAATCTCGTGCCTTTGAATCCCTCGCCACGCTCAGGATTCAACTTTAGAATCACTCGCTACGCTCGTGATTCAATCGTTGAATCCTTCGCTTGCTCATGATTCAAAATCAGCACTCGCAGCAAAAAGCGACTTTGCTCTCTTGTTGCACAAATAACTAATTTCTAGTTTCAATAATGTTACGTAATATATTTTGAATAATAAAATATCATGGTTATTTCCGAACACGCCTTAATTTAAATAAAAGAGCGAGAAAAAAAATTGCTGGCGTAAAGAGTTGAAAGTTAAAAATATTAAAATACTCGTAAAATATGAGTGAAACTAGCGACGAGAACAGTATTGTGACACCGGAAGAGTTAAAACAACAAGACAGTTATTAATGCAGAATTAAGTTTCCTACCTGAGAAGTCTCGCAAGAAATATCTGAAAGCATACCATGTCTTCAACGAGACTTACAAAGGGCGCGAGCAGTTTTTCGGAGACCGTGTTGGTATCTTATTTTTTAGATTTATCACAGACGAGGTGATCATCTATAATTTTAATTATTTTGATTCACAATAAATAGTTATTTCAATCAATTCCTGTTTATTATTTTATCTCCTAAAGTGTTCTCGCTGCTGCGCTGAAGTGAAAAGTTATGTGTGTTACACGAGAGCAAAGTTTTTTGCTGCGAGTGCTGATTTTGAATCCTGAGCAAGCGAAGTATTCAACGATTGAATCACGAGCGTAGCGAGTGATTCTAAAGCTGAATCCTGAGCGTGGCGAGGGATTCAAAGGCACGAGATGCAAAAAACTTTGCTTTGACTTTGCTCTCTTGTTGCACAAATAACTATTTCAAAATAGTTATGAATGTTGGGCACGCTGTTCAAATTCAGAGTTTACTGAAATGTCGTGTTTAATTATATGTCAAAGTGCTATAAAACCATAGTTATAACGATTTTATAATGTACACGTTGTTTCACTTCAGTGGAAACTCGCTTACGTAACGCTGGAAACTAATCTTATTTTTTTCTCGTTAAGATTGAAGTTTTTAGCAGTACCTTACCTACTTGGAGTTTAAATTACTGGAAAATATACTTCTAGCAGTACATTCTAGTGTGTTGCTAGAAGAATATTTCCAAATAGTTTGCAGCGTGGTGAAATTAATTAAACTTGACCACGCAACTATTGAGACTTCTAATGTAATGACAGTAAACAAACTCATAAAGATTTTCTAAGTAACTGACGAAAGAGTAGTTAATAACATAAGGTAGGAGTACTCTATGATTACTAGATATCGTCGACTTATCCTTTATCACCTTTTTGAGACGCTAGTACATTTAATTTGAAGAATGATCATCATTCTTCTGCCCTCATCTCAAGCAACCATCACAGCATCTCTTCTTCCATACTTCTCTATACAAGGTGTTGTTTTACATCCTCGTCAAAATTCAGGAGGTTATCACAAAAGACATAATAATCAATTAAAATTACGGTACCTAGTTAATTTTTAATAAACGCTGATTTTTTTTGGTTGTTTAAGTTTATCAGTATTTCAGAATAATATAAGAAATTTTTGAATAAATGTTTGAAATTGCTTGTATGTGTGAAAGCGTCGTTATAGGGCGAGGATCAGACGGGCCGTGTTTAAAACACGGGTGATTCACACTTACCGATTTCAGTAAATAAGAAAAAAAAAACTATTTATTTTACTATTGATTCGGGTTGAGAATCATTAGCATAGTTACCTCCTTTAATTTGACGAGGATTCAAAACAATACCTTGTATATACACTTAATAAAAACATTTAAAATCTCCGTTATTTATTTTACGTTATGTATTTTTTCATCTAAAACGTTTTTAGTTTCACGCAAAATCAAAACTAAATGAATTTCTAATTGAATCAAAGCTTTCATCTGCGATTGAACTCGGTTCCTGCCGCAGGATGCGCGTGAGTGTCCCGGCGACCATTTTTCATATCACGCGTGAACGCTCGGGCGAACGCGACGGATTTAGACGAACACACTGCGCGGAGACGCCGCAGGGCTTCAGGGCTGTCCCCGGAGCCCTACGGGGGTAAGCAGGTTTGGGATAATACAGCTATTAAGAATTTCTCTTCTTTCCTTATCGATGGTACATCTTTACTCTTGAACTGTTTGGGCACAGTGGTCGCGTTGCCCAAGTTGAAGTTGACTCTAGACATATCGAAACTGTGTAAGAAGATGGATGATAACAGTTTGTTTTTTAAATATTTTAATGTTACACCAAGCTAATAATACATCAGTTTACTTAAGTACATAATACTTTCTCAACACTAAAAAGATTTGATGAAGTATTTATATTGTAGGTACTATACCTACGGTAGAAATACTACTTTCTTAAGTAACGTATACTTTGAACTGCGTATTTTCTTTCTGATAATATACATCAATAAGCAATTACTTTCATATAATAGCTTATTATAGGGTGGTTACATTATATTTAATCTACTTTGTTACTTTCATTATACTATATCATTTTATTCCAATCGTTTAAAATCCCATTATATAAATAAATTACCAACCTACGGAGAAAATAATAGAAACCAATAATGATACGTAATAAATACATAATGCGATTTATTTACGCAGCTAGGAGAAACTTTGCCCAACTCTTTGGAGAAAACTAGAATTATTGTATGTATATTATTATGGTTTTAGGCAAAAAGATTACTCCTGTATTACATTACACTTAAACATAACTGGCGAAAAGTGGGTATACTGCGGCCAAACGCGAGCCTATTTTGTAAGTATAAAATAGACTTAGATATACCCATCGCACCTCTCTGGCTAATCCTTCGGGAAAACAGGCGCGATGTTATGTGCAATGCAAAAAAAATAGTAGAATAATAACTTTAATAAATAAATCATTCAGATTGTCCCAAATTACAGTACCTATAGTGTCAGCCCTAACTGTACATTTCAGCTAATTGCTTTTTTCATAATAGCGGTGCGATGCTCTGATGCCGGCTCAGGGAAGGATTCACGCGCCATAGACCGTGATGTACTCGCGATCAGTACGGAAACAGAGCGGCGAGCTGAGAGTTATGTGCAGCTATTGGTAATTGTAGACGAGGACGGATTGATTTGTTATGATGGGCTATAAAATAATGATAAACTTGGAGGATTCATTATTGACCTTAAGCTTGGTCGATAAATTATGTAGGTCTCATCCTACGTAATATTAACCTTTATTAAAACAGTTCGTTGGGCGATCTCCACTCAATGTCAGTAATCGATATTGCTGAGATATGTTCTGAAAATCATCAATACAACAACTAATTGTAGAAATATTCGTTTTCTGTGTATACTTACCGAATATACCGGTTTCTGGATACGTGGCCGGAAGATGACAATAGCTTCGCCCTCCGTAACATTGGAGTTCAACATAACTGACGAAATGTGGTCTACAGCTCTGTTTACCCATCCGGGATTACATTACAGGCGTGTAATGTTACGTCACACTTTGTTAGTTGCACTTTTCTAATTTTTTATGATGTAAGTAGAAAATAATTAACCATCATACAAAATTTTCAGGCGGCGACAATGTAACCAACATTATCATTCAACAAATAACCAGTTGTTTGAGGTTCTTTATCACGTTTTGCACAGCAGCTAATATTAATTCATATAAGGTACTACTTACCTACTTACTTATTCTTGTACCTAATCAGCAGGATATAATAAAACAGCGCGTGTACGGTGCGGGCTTATCTGAAGAACGTTACATTTCTGTGTTATTTGATTTTTCCTTACATTCATTAAATTCTAAACAGAAACTGGATTATGTCTGCAGATAACTTTAATTTGAAATCACTGTACTTTTTTATTTTAATGTCAGACTTGGTTTTATAGCCTACCTACATTTCCATTTTGGTTTTTCTTGGAGATCTGGTATTTATCCTTTACCATAGAGGTTAATTTTTGCTGCCTCTGAATTGGTACTCTTAGTGGATTTTCTCATGATCAACCGGTAGAGATAGAGGTTGAAATAAATAAGGAGCGCCCTTAATGGAAAAATGGAGAATCTTAACGCTGTCCCACATTTTCTCCTGTCTCGTGGGTGCGTTAACAAACATTTAAAACAACATACACAAACAGCTACCCGGAACAACTATCTGTAGGCCTTACAAATATTTGTCCCGTGCGGGGATCGAACCCGCGACACGCAGCGCAGCAGTCGCTCGCTCAACCACTGCGCCAACCGTGCCGTCAACGCCGTTATTAAGTCGCCTAAGTAGCTCCTGTATGAACGGCAGAACTGTTTCTAACCTCGAGGGTAGGTAGTCGTCGAAGGTAGGGTATTCCAATTATCGAGCTCGTTTCGTTAGCCTCAGAGAGAGGCTAAGTTCCATTTGTTCTTAAAATGGTCTCCATAAGTCGAATTAAACATCTATTTCTGAATTAAAAGACTAAATAAAAGTTGAAAATTGCCTGGAGTGGAATTCTTTAATTTTCTTTTAGTTCTATTTTGTTATTTGTAACTTCTACATAAATATGAACAAGTACAGAAAATCCAAGCAATCCATTTAACCTAACATTTTTGAGGTGGCTATTGCAGTTTAGATTCTTAGAAGAAATTCAGCTGCATCCGTAAATAGTAAACTTAACCCTTCCAAAACAAATCCGTTTTTTTGTCGCACCCTGCTGTCCTCCTCCCCTGACTCAAAAGCTGGCGACGCCCTTGCATACCTACCTATCTACATAAATAATATAATTATGTAAGCATGTACGTAGATAGGGTATACTTGCTAACTAGTTAACTAATTACAAGTTAGCTTAACTGCTAGAAGATCATACGAGTGATGCGATGTTAGTTTAATGTCACAATTAGTGTACCGTGCCCGTAGCACGTGAAACGTTTACGGAGCCGAACAGACTCGTGAAAACTGATTTAAATCTATTTCAGAAGACATTCAGGGAGGGCGCCTAGGTAGGTATAGGAACTTGTTCTGTTATGATGAGCACTAGCAATGAACTTGGTAAATAACTAGGTACTTAGTTTGTGCACAAGTTTTAAGTTCACAATTTATGAAAGAAGACTGACTGATTTCCATTGGTAAGGAATGTACGTGGTGATTTTGAAGGTAGCAAAACTATAATAGGGGATGATCACATTTTTTTTTCTTTGTACGTCGGGTAGTTTATTGAAGAGAGTTGGACACGTATTTTTTTTTTCTCGTGGTCATAAAATTAGGGAGATATATTGAGTTAAAATGGCGCATGACGTCACATGTAGGTAAGTTTTATACCTACTTGTGACGTAGTGAGCCCCACACTCTCCAACTTTAATGAGTTTTAACTAAGTAATTTTTTGATATTTTGATAAAACGAAAAATACGTGTCTAATATTTTTGTATTACCTGTCTGACGGACAAAATAGAATGTCGTTTTCTTTACCCAGTCCGCACCCCTATTATAGTCTCGGTGTTGTCCATTCTCTTCTATTCGACGGATGACCTCATTAATTTCTGCTCTACCTCTTGTCCTATGTGGAAGACATCCCAAATCGTCCAATCATTACCTTCGTGGTCTATCTCAGCCCCGTGCGTGTGGCTGTTTCTGTAAACCAATCCTACATACCCACATTTCTTTCTGTAGATATGCGTGAGATAGTTAGGTACATAACAGAACCCAATTTTTACCCGGACCTTACCAAATTTACGAAGTTCACTATTAGGTTGAAACGTCTGCATGTTCTTGTGTAACGGTGTGCGGTGACAGCAGTGATGCTTATGTGACGCTGCGCAGGCGCCGGCCGGGCAGGGCGCGCTCGGGCACGCGTGAAATTAAACTGCCGTCCGCCTCTCGACACCTGCCACACAGGAAGGCGATTTATTATCAGGTACCGACTTCGTCTCTTTCGCTCTTGTGCTAAAGAAATATCTCGGAAAAGTGCGTTAAAAAATTCACAGAAACTAGCTGTGGACTGGTGATAAATAAGGATGCGTCTTCAGCAAGGTTTACTGGATATGCCTTTTAAAAATACGATTTTTAACTAACGAATTTTCACTTAATGTTTATTGGTGGAAATAAATTAACATTCACGTGCAACCACTTTTCACCGTGTACATATATCAGCCTACGAATGTAAAGCGCCATCTAGTATCGAGTAGCAATAACTATTTCGCTAAATCAGCGCCATCTATTTTCATTATTTAAACGACATTTGTTTATTGCCGAATGTAAAAAATGCAAAACATGAGCAAGTGTTATTTATTTCGTTAGAAATTAAATATTGATAGTATTCAATTTCGAACGTGAAAATTCAAATAATCTATGTGAAAATTCAAATATTCTATGTGTTTTTCGCTTCAGATTTCCAGACGAAACAGACCGAAAATAATTTATATTCTGTGGAGTGGTGTTTTATACCGATAAAAAAAATTAAAAGCTCAAGTGCTAAATGAATATTGTATTTTTCCATTATTTTTAATATTATGGGGACAGAAGTAGCTGTATCGTTTAGTTCTTTACGTGCTCAACTAGAAAATGAGAGGAGTAGTTTGTTCAAAATAGATGAAAACATAAAAAAAATCGTTCAAACTACCGGAAGATTCAATGATAGGTTAGCGATCACCTTGAATGTAAATTTTATGATTTTGTGTTTGTACTATTTGCTTGACAACATTTTTAATTCTAGATTTAACTCTACGGGGGAATATGCAAGGGGAAACAATCGTACAGGAGGCAGAAACTCCTTCCCAGACGGTGGAAACAATTTCAACAAAAATGACGATCAGTTTTCAAAACGAAAACATGAGACCAAAACAGTTTTCAGCAGGTATACGGATTGTTATGTGACTAATTGGTTACGGTAACTCGTTAACGTTTCGTACTTGTGGTTTATATCAGTTACGTAATGTTACGACAAGTACAAAATTGGAATCCTCATCAAAGTATAGTCGCGTCATCCGCAGTGCATGTTTTCTATGTGAATATTCGTTTTGAGCTCGACGAAATAACAATTTAGGGTGCATGCGCATGTGCTAAGATAAACCAGCTATTTTCAGATTAGTTGATGCTGTAAAGAATTTATTTAAAAGAAATCATAGAGTTGCAGTCATGTGAAGAGTTTTTTCCTAGCAACACAGACTGCACATTATACAATCACATGTATGTTTTTAGGCAGCCTTTTGCCTATACTGGTTTTCTTTCTTTCCAAAATACCAATGTAAACACTAAATATTATTATCAGTTCTTCTTTTTACGAAGTAATTGCTATTGCAATTATAATTATTGGCCACATACAATATACCACACAATTTGATATACATTAATTGTAATTATTAGTAATATTTAAAACAGCAAAGATCAGCTTAGTAGTCAGAACATAACAAAACAAAAAAACTACAACCTTACTTAATAATATCTTTCAGATTATCAGCCCGGGTTCATGACAGCGATGGAGAAGATGATGGTCCTGGTGCCAAGCGGGCCAGGGTGCCTTCAGCTGTGTGCCGGGAGCTCCCCACCAGGGCGGCAGTGTTACGGGCCCAGGGTGATGATGAGCAGGCCAGGACTCGCAACAGACGTATTTTCGGATCACTTTTGGGAACACTACAAAAATTCAAACAGGAAGAAATTGTGTTACAAACTAAGGTTATTATCTAGCTGAAAGTCTCTAAACAATTTAGATGTTTAGAGACATTTTTGGCTTTAGAATAATTTTATTAAATTAATGGAGTTTGCATGTTGCACACACAAGATTCATTTTACAAATTTCAATTTGTAACAATGTATGGACTTTGCACCTTGATTCATTTTACAAATCTTGCTGTGTCAAACTCCATTAACTAAATTATTTTCTATCCACATTGGCTGTGGAAGTGGCATTTAATTAATGTAATGAAATAAACAGTACTTAGCATACTTTCACAGGAAGATAAGAAAGCGCTAGTCGAACGCAAAATAGAAGAGCAAGCCAGACAAGAGAAAGAACGAGAACAGAAAGAAAGAAAGACTCTGTTTGCTGAACGGGAACACAAGAAAACTACTATCAAGGCATTGGAAGCCAAGATGGCACGGGTCCAGGAGTTTGAGAAGTGGGAGGTGTCACAGAAGAGCCTGGCCAACTTCATCCTGACTAAGGCCAAGCCACACATCTACTGGCTGCCTAAGAAGATGTCTGAAAAGGCCACAGAAAAATTAGAGTCTAGTAGAAAGTATCATGAAAGTGAGTACTTTTTGCATTTCATCTTTTACTTGTTCAGCTAAAGTTACTAAAATCCATGGTATCCCAAAAAATCACTTCAGTGTCCAATATTGGAATTTTTCTGATATTTTTTTCATTGGAGAAACTAAGTATTGGTACACACACATTCATACTAATTTATGATTTCCAGCAAAATATGGTCCATTATATCGCAGTGAGTAATTGAACAATGACCTCAAGTTGACTTTTATCTAATAAACAAACTTTTCTTTCAGCTGAAGGTATAGTTCATAGGTTTTATAATTAGAGCTTATTTACACATCATTTGGAGTGAGGCTATATGGGAACTTATATTTGTACTAAAATATTTCTAGAATTAGATACTTATCTCTAACTATCCAGGAGTTAAACTATGTAAACTATGTGTAAGTAAGCATTTACCTGCCATTGGACATTGCAGGCATAAGAGTTGTAGAAATAGCTCTAAGTATTTCTATATTCATTACATCCTCTCATTTCCTCCAGAATGCATGGCAAAGAAACGCCTAGAGCTTCAAGAAGAGCTTCAACGGATAGAGCATCGGGTTCTCCGGCCACGAGGGCCTGGCTTCAAGGAGAATGACCCTGACCATCATGATGGAGACGAACAGAAGGACATAGACATGAAAGATGAGAAGAAAAAGAGAGACAAGTTTGCAGCAGATGCTGATGATAAGGAGGACAGCGATGGAGATGACAGGCATGAGGAACCACAACCCAAGGTGGAACAGCCCGAAACAGAGATTACAGAGACTCAGGAAAAGATGGGTAAGAAAACCATTTATAAAGATGACGTGTATGAGTAGGCCGCATCCTAACCATCCCCGTAACAATCGCGCGACGACAAGCCGACGTCTCGCGAATACGAGATCGTAACTTTGTTTGGCGCACCCTAACGCGTTGTCGCGCCAACAGACCTTGCAGTTTTTCGAATATGAGTAACATGAGCGCGGCGTCTATCATACTTTTGCTCCTTTGTTTGAAATTTTAATTTTACGTAAATTGTTTTTTCAGAAACAGAAGAAATCAAAGAGGAAATCAACACAGATACAAGCACAGATCAGAACACAACAACCATTGACACTGAGACAGCCAATGAGACCAGTCAACTGTCCCTGGACACGACCCTTAACACGACTGTCAACGACACTGTGTCCATCGACACAGAGAACCATTCCTAACGGGACACTCCCGCACACGTCAGCTGTGCTCAAGTTATGCTAGAGTCAATTGTGAAGCTTGTGTGGGCAGTCCTGCTTACCTTGTTTTGTTGTGTGAAGCATTGTGAGTGTTGGTGTGCGGGTCATTTTAGTAAGATTTTTGGTAAGAAAATTGGCCAGATTTTGACAAACTAGAGCTGATCATTGAGTGTCAAACTCAATAATTTTTGAGTAGTTCTCTCATTCATTAGAACCCACATGTGGATCTAAAGGATTATTAACGAGTAGACAACCGCGCGTTCGGCTAGTGCTGCGTGTTTATTTGTCGCTGGAACATTTTCTGCTGGTAAACAGTCAATAAATGTGTATGCGTTTAAACCGCGGCCTTTGCGTTATTTTTTTTTAAATGTTTTTGTAATAATTTTTAAAAGTTAATGTTATGGTTAAAAAGTTATAAGGGTTTAAACGTGGCCGCGCCATTGAAACGCAGAGAACCGCGCAGCCACGGAGATCGAAAGTTTTGTATTAGGACTAAACATGTTTTTTTGTCTATTATCAGTATCATCATCTGCCTAGCCTTTTCCTAAAGTTTGTTGGGGTCGGCTTCCAGTCTAACTGGATGCAGCTGAGTATCAGTATTTTACATGAAACAACTGCCTATCTGACCTCCACAACCCAGTAACTGGGTAATAAGAAACCCCTGGGTAAGACTGGATGTCAGACTTTCGGCTTCTGACTACTTGTAACGACTGTCAAAGATCCACAAATGACAGCCGGGACCAACGGCTTTCCGAGGCACGGAGGAAACTCGACCCGTGCGGCTGTTATTTAGCCACGAAGCTCCTTGTTTGACAAATTCAAATGTAGGTTTTTACAAGAAAATTCAGACGTCTGCGATGCCTTCTCAGCGAGATATGGGAATCAACTTTTACAAATTATTACCAAGAGATTTTTTTTTAAAAGAAACGCCATTGCTGCGCGGTCGAAACGCACACTAAAATGTCTGGGAAAAGTGTGTTAAAAAAACGAGAAGGCGGTTCAGTTCAGACTATTCCGCCAAATGAACTATGCAGCACGTGTCTCGTCAATTTTGCAATATTGTTTTGTTTACATTGTTTGAAAGCTACTAAAATGAACTATTAGAATGTGTGTCTATTAAGGTATTAAGATTATGATAATCTAGTATGATATGAGTTTTTAAGCTGACGTGGTCACTAACACTATCATTAACACTGAAAACGGGATATTTACCATGTTTATTATTTGTCTTCAGTTCTCGTTATTTAGGCGCTGTTGCAAGCATCATCATCGCTGATAAACTGAAACTATTGCGGGTGGATGTTATGAGCAGAGAAATCAGTCAGCGCAAAAAACAAGAAAGGGCTTCTTGTTTTTGCGCTCGGTACCGCTACCACTGGCACTCACAACTCGATTCTGTTTCCGATACATGAAACTCACTGGGTGCCCGCGAACTTTTTGCGACACTTTTTCGGTTTTTACAAAAACTAAGTTTGAGTTGAGCTGTGGCCGATGTTTAGGTATCTTTGTTTTTCACCGACCTTCGTGTTTCGCTTTTCGACAAGCTACCGTACGTTTCATCTGACTGATAGACGACTTGCCGCAACTTCAGTCTACTTTATAAACACCGGGCTTTTCGAGCGGAGAGTGCCGAAGGACACTTCGGCAAAGGCAGCATCTGAAACAGTTTCATGAAAGGAGTGAAGATAGTCTTTACTGAGTATTTCCGAAGAGTGTTGGCAAACTGATCTGTCACTCCTCTCACGTACTTTAAAAAGGCTGGCTGCCTCTCAACCTCGCACTTCCAGCGCTTACGAACAGTTCTTCCTTTATGTGGTGCGGTCTACCCTGCATATCCGTAGGTGGGGAATTCAAACAAATAGTAAACATGGTCAATATACCGTTTTCAGGTTAATGGTAGTATGATAAAATTTAATTAGGCAAATACATTGGTATTGAATATAATAAATATACGAAACCGGAAACACCAAAGCTGTTATCTGATCCAGAATAATAATTACACAATTTGTAAGTGCCTGTCCATCCTTAGTATGACTTGTACCAGAGCTGCCTGACCACGCGTTGACTTGTATGTACCTCGATGTAGTGAAGTAATAAACACTGTGTTATAATAACGTAGCATTCATTTGCTGACAATAATCTGAAGTGTTTCTAGCCAACGCGTCGCCTTCCCTTACGCCCTAGGAGTGTAATGTGGCAACATGCAATAACCATAAATACAGCATTTCTCTGTCCTGTCCCAATATCATTTTGGGATTATATCTTGGGCTTGCCATTGCTTTTGGCGTAACGCTGTTTAGTTTTTAAGGTATAAACAATAATATTTGACAGTTCCAACAGTAACAGTATGGGTATGAAATAAAACAATAGATTTGTTAAAAAAGTTCATTATTATAAACTTAATAATTTACAAAAACATCACAGTTTTATTTGCGTTAGATTACGAAGCGAGTGCTGTTTGGAATGAAATAATACATTCTAGGCAGTTTTGTAATAATCTTAGCAAGCCATACATAATTAGAGCTTAAAAAATACGAAATAAGTATCAAGAGAGTTGAAATTACTAAGAATATAATTATCTATACAACAGTCTAATTACTTCAGTTAAATGCATTACATTAGAAAACGAAAATATTCTAAATTAAGGAAATTAAATATTTTAATCTTTAGTATTTCATACAATCCACGACTAATGAATAAGGAATCCTTTTTGTTCTAATTGGAAACTATGCCTATTCATGACAAGAATTGTTAGAAACATGACTGTACCATTCTCTGCAATACACAAATCAACCAGGCAACAGATCAAGCTATCAAGAGCCTAGTTAATAATATAGTTAGATTAAATACCTAATTTAGCACACATTCCAAGATCAAAAGGGTTTACATTCTCTTTCATGCAAGCTGCATTCCTTTTCCTCCCTTATCATTAATAAATAGAAGCCTATGTGATGCAGCTGCTAGTCCAGCGTGAAGATCCTGGAGGCGATGTCGTCGAGCATCCAGTCTATGCCTTCCAGAAGGTTCTCCCCCGTGACGGCGGAACAGCGCACGATGCGCCAGTGATGTGTCTTGATGCTGTCCAGGTCTAAAGCCTGGAATCACAAAATAATCTATTTAGTGAACTAATCATAGGTTTTCTACACTGGAAGCTCTAATTAAAGAATAGGTATTTAGAAAATAGATGAGATTTCACACTTTTTTTGAAGTGAAACTTCCTAGGCGACTTCCAACAAGTTTAACGTTTTCATGGAGGGGGAATATTTTCTATTACCCACTAAGAGATGGCGCTATTACAAGATTTGTGACTACGTAGTTCTACTAGGTACGCGAGACGGCGTGCAAACAGTCATGTTTTCGACTCTTCGGTGTGACCAGCCTTCGCT
The DNA here is from genome assembly GCA_963082945.1 of Cerastis leucographa. NCBI lineage: Eukaryota > Metazoa > Arthropoda > Insecta > Lepidoptera > Noctuidae > Cerastis > Cerastis leucographa. The sequence goes on from OY720366.1 coordinate 19,299,842, forward strand.
CAATTTCCATGAGTAGAATAACGTCGATAAACTTATGTAATAAAAGTGTTCAACAGTAAAATATTATTTAGAAGCTCAATAAAATAACGAGAGTGAATGCGTGACACTCGAACGCATGCGTGTTGTATTACGAAGTTTCACTTCTTCCGCGCGGAGGGACTCCACAAACTATTTTTTTCAGTAAAGTTATTTCAAGATTTAATTGTAGCAGATAGTCTTGTAACTTCTTGGAACTATTTTTATTACTGGGCAAAAAGTAAAACTACAGCAATATTTGCAAGTTCCACTGGATATTTTCCTAGTAGGAGGAGTATGCACCACAACTCATCAAAATATACAAAACCAGTTTATGTGGATCTTTCTTTGTATGGGAAATCTGTACAAAGGGAGGCCATGATATACTGGAAATGTACAGTTTGATGTGTCGCCTTGTGTACGTATTGTTCTTGTGACAATTACCTCTCTAATCTCCTGTGATGTGAGAGCTCCTGGTAGATCAGACTTGTTGGCGAGCACTAGCAGGGTAGCTCCGGCTAGCCTCTCCTCCCGCAGTAAAGAATGAAGCTCCCGGGCGCAGTCCCACAGACGCCGCGCGTCTGCGCTGTCAACCACCCACGCCACGCCGTCTGTACTTTCGAAGTAGTTCTTCCAGTATGACCTGGAACATTAAAATGGCTGAATAAGTTTAGATCTAGCTGTGTTTGGATTAAGATTGAATAAGAAAATAAATCCACCTTTTTAAAAAAAAATACGTGCTTTTAAACTGCCAAGTTCAAATATGCAAGTCATTTACAGCTATGTAAAGCGATCAGTCGGAAGGCGGGTTGTGGGCACACAAATTATTGTTTGATCCATATGCTGGGTGCTTAGCACCAAAGTGAAAATTAGATTTAACTATTACTAGAGGTGTTCTCGAGAGAACGCCACCCTGGTTGCAGGATCGAGATTGTCTGACATAGAAAAGGTATATTCACCAGAACTAAATGTGTGGCCAACATTTCTAGTAAGTAGTCACTAGTTAACAAGGCAAGTTAAATAAAAGATTATCTATAATAATAGACATAAGGTAATTTTTGCCTATTTATGAAGAAAAGCTTATGAATGAATCGTCCAGCCTATATGCCCCTGTCAATGTGAGAAGCGAGGCTTGTGTAGTCTGTGCATGCTGTGCTCACAGTAAGAGTAGACATTCAATTTATTGAAAAAGGGATGAACGAATTTGGACAGCAACCTAGAACTATTTAATTTATATTCCTAAAGTAATTTAGTAAAAAAAAACTTTAGTATGTCTTTTCCTTCCCAACAGGGAGGTGCAAGTGCACCCCCTTGCACCCTGCTGCCGGTTCCCCAGCAAATTTAAATCTAAAAATATTTAATCAATTCATTTATTTAGTTCTTTGTCTCCAGATGACAATCACCTGATGCTTTAACAAAAATCTTAACAACACTTTAAATCCGTTATAGCAAAAGAGATATTGCCCCTAAGACGACTCAATGACCTTAAATTCTACTACAAGCTTACCTTAAAGACTTCTGTCCTCCGACGTCCCAAATATTGAGCTTGTATCCGCGGTGCTCCAGGGTCTTTATATTGAACCCCAGCGTCGGGGATATAGTGTCGATGGGCTCGCCGTTGAAACGCTTCAATATCGTCGTCTTACCGGCGTTATCCAGACCTCTGAGGAGAGAGCGCTAAGGAAATTATAGAATGTGGATGTAGAATAATAAGGTTATAATTTAAAATTCTATTGAAAAGGATACAACATGAGTATTCTCATCTCCTTCTCCTTCTGCCGCAACTTCTTCAAAATTGTGAGAAAACCCATTGTTTATTTATTTCGCAATTAACAGCAAATGTTTATTTTCATTACCTACTTATTTCAACAACAAATTCACTTTCCAAAGCTTTTTTTTATCTGTGTGGTGTGTGCGTCATATAATTGACAATAACAACATGATTGTCATTCTGCCACTGTCAATTGAATTTTTTTTATGACAGCTAGTGGGTAGCTAAAGATAGCTTTGTCCTGGATCCTGAAGAAATAAAGTTTTTTCAGAATACAAAGGTTCACAAAAAACATTTTGAAGTCCACAAATAAAATTACATTTTTTCACCACTATAATTGTATTACTTTGTTTATGAACATACACATTCACACAAAATCTTTGATAAAATATTTTGACATTTGCGATGTTCGTTAGTTATTTTCTTCTAATTAAATAAAACTCATAAGCTAGTACAATGCAATCGTGAATTATTGAAGATTTGCTTAAATATTTTGGAATTAGTTTGTTCTAGTTAGAATAGGTTGAGTCAAAATCGGGATTCATCCTTTTGTTTTGTCTATAAATACCATAGCCAAATCCCATAACATTCTTCAGGAAATCGAAATTGGAATCCATTAGTAACCATAGAGTAAAATATCCATCCATGGCCGATTTTGTCGCTGTCAAGCCTTTTATTTAATTTCTGTTTCTATTATGAAGCACCTTCAATGATTTTAAGTGGGTTTATAGTGTGGAAGTGATCGTGTGGCGGCGCGGTCTCGGTGATACTGCTCGTTGGCCGGCAGCACCATGTTCAGTGGCACGGTGCGAGTACGGGTTTGCGAGGCGACGGGTCTTAGGCCGACCGACTTTCAGAAACGGCATAATATGACCTTCGGAAAGCCAGGTGAGCCTCATCTAATGGCTCGGGTGCCTCCCCAACGTATCTATGCGGATGATTGTGCAAAGATTTTCGTTACAGGATCATGATTTAGTTGTAATTTTATGTATAAAGTAGGTCTAGCGTGTTTACCGAGATGGGTGTTGGTGTTAATATGTAAATACGGGGTATGGTTGCAGACGACCAGCCGATAGATCCGTACGTGTCGATAGACGCCGACGAGCACCATCTAGACCGTTCCAGCACCAAGCCCAAGACATTCGATCCTGTGTGGAATGAGACCTTCATTCACGAAGTCCATAATGTTGGCAGGTATGTTATCATTCCATTGATTATTTGTTTGACATGTTATTCTTATTTGAGTGTCGACTATTCAACTGGGTCAAGTGATTTCTTTTAAAATTGAATATAAAGAATGTGTTATTGTGGTCTGTATTTCCCTGAGATCAATCACATTGTGTTGTAAATAAATATAAATAGTGAGTGCTATTTGAAACAGTAACTCATCAAGTCTCCTTCTGAACAGCTGAACTTAAACATGACCAAAATAATTTTTATTGGAATGTGAAACTTCTTACAATGACATCATGTTATGACTCACAAGGGAATCAAACATGTATAAAACAATAATACAACATAAGCTATATGAAATGGTTGCTCATTGGGTGTAATGCTATAGTTTGGGGATCACGGTGTTCCACGATGCTGCAATACCTCCAGATGACTTTGTGGCCAACTGCACAATTCCATTTGAAGATCTTATGCACCGGGACAAGGATGCCACAGACTTTTGGGTGAGTGCTACACACACTTACCAGTGTTTTTACTAACTGAAGTTCATGTCCTTGTAATACAACTTTTGAATTAATTACAATATTCAGATGTCAATATCACTAAAGAAATAAGTTCAAACCACCATTTATTTTGTCAATACATCAACTCTTCACAAAAACACTGAAGAAAATCATATCCCAGTATTAAAACTAAATATTACAAAAAAAACTACCACTTTGATAAAAATTCACTGCAAGACTGATTAACAAGATCCTTAGATCAGTACATGTTTATCTTCCATAATCCACAGATAAGATTACAAGACTACATGTTTGTCTTACAACTATGTTATCAACAATTGACATAATATTTGTTTTCATTGATAAGCCGTTTTCCTGACACTGCAGACATTTAGTATGTGCGGTTTACTCCTTGAGTCTCAGTGTGCGTGATGAATAATTTTAGGAGAAGGTTCTCATGTCCAGACCCTAAATATGTACAGTTTAGGGACGAGGTGTATTTTTGCATGTATTTGTGATGTCTGGGAATGTAGTTTTCATTCAGTTTTCCTTGTTGGTTTTGGTTGTAGTGCTAGTAATAGTATTTATGTAATTGTGTGGGTTCATTAAATTATTAGTACAGCTATTCTTGACTGGTTTCGGAGATATGATATGATTCACTGACATTGTTCCAGAGATGTGTCAATGCTAACTTTGTCTCTGTTGATATGTTGTGGTCTTAAATGTGAAAATCAGGATAATTAGTGCAGTTTCCTGGAAGTACTGTGAATTATTCCATGAATTCAGTACTACTTCATTTTAATTAAATGGGTTATTGAACTTGTTATTACACTGTCAAAATATTTTTACTGTATTAAGTATTTTATAATGGGATAGTTTTAGTTTGGTAAGCTATAAGATTAATTAATAGGGAAGCAGCAATATGTTTCATAATTTTCCTACTCAAATAGGCAACATGCATAGATTGTGGTAAAAAAAATATATATTTTGTGGACTTTTATCCTCCTGTAATAATTAATAATCTTTGTTATGTTGTTGATGTTTGAAATAGGTAGTTAGTTACAGTTTATTTTAATATTTTTATATTTCAGGTGGACCTAGAACCTCAGGGGAAACTGCATCTCAAGATAGATCTGAAATGGAATTCTCAAGGTCAGTTACTAAAGCAACGTTTTATTTTGCAAACCTCTGTCCTCCCAGTCCTCTCACAGGTTCATAAGGAATGTTCTCTTATCACCTCATAGCAGGGCAGATTGGCGATTACACTGCCTTGTGGTTATCAGACATGTTGCTATACTGCCCATCCAATTGACAGAATCTAAAAGCCATGTTATAAAATACTCAACAAGAAAACATGTATGGTTTCCTTATAACTCTAATGTTGATCAACACTAACTTGAAGTAATTTACTTGTGTAATCATAATCAAATTAGATGAATGCTGATAGAAAACTAGGCATGCATCACATCATACTAAAATCTGTGATTATTTTATCAAAACTCTTTCTTACTAATTTAAAGTGACAAGTCACTGTGACTGGCTTCATTATTATTATAGTAGGATTATGTAAGTATTTAAAACAATTGCGGCAACAATTGTTTGTTGTGCAGTCTGTACCTACGAACAAGTAAGTCTCTAAATTTTCGTTTTTCTCTCTGAAGTATAAGTAGTGTCGTGTGTCTGTATCTTCGATAAATCGAACAATTTGGTCATTAATTCGAATGTCACCGTTCAACATATTGAAGTGAAACTTCTTATGCGACTTCCAACAAGTTTAACGTTTAATGCTACAATGGAGGGGGAATAGAAAGAGACAGAGCTAGAGTGAATGCGTGGCACTCGACCGCATGCGAGTAGTATTACGAAGTTTCACTTCTTCCGCGCGGAAGGACTCCATACACTATTTTTTCGTATGTTGTAAACATATTCCCGCGCGCCTTGGACGTGGAGTTGCAAAAACAAGTCCGATATACAATACAATTCTACATCGTATAGTATTATTACCGCCGTACCCTATTACTACCGTCTGTAGTAAGCAATCGACTTATTGTCGGGCCTACGCTGTCCTCCCATATTTAAGTACTAACGGTGTAACTTCAAATATTGTAAAACCAAATGATTTTAAAAGAGTAACCATGGAGTTTCTTGCCGGTTCTTCTCCATAGGAAACGACCAACCCGAACCGTGCACCTTTTGTTGACGTTTTATAAGTGCCCATGTAGGCCTATGTAAAATAAAATAATTTGATTTGATTTGATTATAAAACAAGGAAGTCGCCGTTTTCCGGAGACCCTTCAACCCAACATTGGTTTAGATACTTGATCTGCTTTCAGAGAACTCTAGATACGCACGTTCACATCTACCACTGGTTAACGTCGCATAATAATCTTGCGTTGCAGTAAATCAGGGTACACTCGAGACGAACATAACATGATACGCTATATATCGCCTTAAAACGATGACAACAACTTGGCCTGGAATTATACTCACCCGCGCTACAAAGCGACTTGGTCATTCCGTATATTAGGTAACAAATGAAGTGCAGTGCGACCGCTCGGCGCTTGCAAACAATTTCCTGTTATTTCGCGACGGAGCGTACCGCGACGCGAGATTAGGTGGAACCTCGTCGTATAATCAGAACCTTTTCATGATGGTAACTGATTGTGGAACAGCGGGTGTGGAGGCGCCCCGGGGCGGCAGCTCTGGGTCGGGCTCCGGCGGGCGCGAGTTCAAGGAAGGCACGGGCTTCGCGCGTCGCCGCGGGGCCATGCGGCGTCGCGTGCACCAGGTCAACGGACACAAGTTTATGGCCACCTTCCTGCGACAACCCACCTTTTGCAGCCACTGTCGGGAGTTCATCTGGTGAGTCACTTATGCTCTTACTGTCGAAGATACATCTTAGGTTTTTCAGCCAATTTTTTTATCCCAGAACTGAGCCAGGCATGATGACATTGCATAGGTCAGGCGAGACAGGATTGTCACGCAGTGTGTCAGTAGGTTTTTTACGTGTGTCGTGATCGTCAGGAAGTGTTACCAATTTAACTTGTCTTCTTTTTCGTGTGGTTAGCGCCTCACCTGATGTCTGATTTTTATGCCGCCCATGGGCCTCTGAATTAGCTTAACATGCCGACGAGAAATATGTCTCGATGTTTGGTTTCTTCACGATGTTTTTCCTTCACCGAAGCTAGTGATAATTATACAATACGCACATGAATCCGAAAAATCAGAGTAATTTAACTAGTGAATTTAGCGTAACTATTGATTTATAACTTATAAGATAGAGCCGTCGTCGACATACTCGTCGAATGCTTGTGCCGGTCTCAATCTTAACTGCTGGCCTTCTTGTTAAGAAAGTTAAAAAGAAGTAAACATTTTAATCCTTATTTCTGCTGCAGTATTGTATAAAATTGTTTTCTTTCCACAGGGGTCTGGGCAAACAAGGCTACCAATGCCAAGGTAAGCATCACCACAACATACCGAAACGTGTCACATTACACACATAACAAAATTAATTATATATTTAATGGCCGAGTGTTAGCTGACATACGTGGCTAATTATTTAATTCAGAAAAATGGTGTTTTGGAAAGAATGCTTTACCTGTTCTGTTACCCAGCTAGATACACTAGGAAGTGGCGAAGGGCGGGCGTTTTGTTGAACTATCTTATTGTTATTTAATTTAGATGTTTCAAAAGTAAACCTCATCCATACAAAAGTATTCTCAACCGAATTTGCAGAAACTTTAACATTGTTTTTGTCGTAGTTTGCACTTGTGTGGTGCACAAGCGCTGCCACTCGTCGGTCGTCACCAAGTGCCCGGGCATGAAGGAAGAGGTGAGAGTAAGTATAAACACACCTTACTAACTGTAGACTAGCCTGTAGTTAGTTGCATGAGGATATCGAGGAAAGGACGAAGAGTTCGAATGTCTAATAATATCTAGACGAACAAATTGTCCAAGTCTGTCTCCGGATTTTTTTTGGGAGAGTCCTATACCGATTGGAAAGGACTAATTTAGTTGGAATGACATTTTTTTTAGGAAATGCATTGGTTCCGGCTATTCAATATCACATCAATCTATCTGTCAACTTTGAGTCAAAATTAACTATGTCACTAACTTGCATAAAATTGATAGTAATTACTTGTTTTGTAAGTGAAGATTTATGACCACCCAATTTGTGGTCTAAGACGACGGTCTTGAGGATTCTATTTAGTTAACTAACCAAACATAAAGGATTCAGCCAACTACACCATACCATACGATGACCATGCTATGAACTTATCAGACAAAAAATATTGTTTGTATTGAAAAGTATGAGAGTATGCCTACTAGACTGTGTATCACCGAGCAACATTGTTGAGTGCTATGCACTTAGCGTCTCTGCACCGGCTACATATGACGCTCCGTCCGCTGCGTGCCATACGCAACGGCGACAGAACGGTCTAGTGGGCATACTCATACTTTTCAATACAAACAATTTAAACGCGTATTATGACCGTTCTAAACCCGTTATCACATTGTATGATGAGATTCTAAACCGGTTATAAACGGGTTCATACGTTTTAGCAGGCATAGAAGTTCCGTATCATGTTTCTTTCCTGCTTGATCGTTACTAGCACGGTCATGGTATGGTACGGTGTAGTGGGCACACTCCTTTAATGCGTTGACGTAAATCTATTGAAGATGACGAAGTTGAAAATGTATTGGATTGACATTAGCTACCCGAAAAATCTAAACGCTAATGTTAATCCTGTAATATGAAACGCTTCGAAAGCCGAACACTGAAAATTCAGTGTCGGTTACTGACTGTAGGTACATTACGTTCGGTCCTTGAATAGTGGCGACATAGTCCGTGTACGCCCAGCAGTGGGCTAATGACAATGTAATTGTGTGCAGCAACAAAGCGCGGTGGGCGTGTCTGGCGGTCAGCGCTTCAACGTGAACGTGCCGCACCGGTTCGTGGTGCACTCGTACAAGCGCTTCACCTTCTGCGACCACTGCGGCTCGCTGCTCTACGGACTCATCAAGCAGGGCCTGCAGTGCGAAGGTTAGTGTGCTCTGAAACACTCCCTCACCGGTAATAGTAAGTGACGAGAACCGAGCATTACAGTGCGGCGCAACCTACAGCGAGATGTTTTTAACATTCACTTGTTTTTGTACAAAATCGAATCAGCCGAATGCTCTGGGAGTGCTTTTACAGTAGTACTTTAGGTTGTAGTGAACACATAGTAACAATAAACCTTTTTCTACATCAATATTAAATACTATTTTCTTATTATTATACGTAAGTGATTAAAAATAATTGTATTTGACGTCTAAATATAAATTCTTTTCTTTGTCACAATAATCTTCCCTTTTTTCAAATATTTTTCAAAGTAATCAATGGTCCATTAAGCGCACACGCTTTATATTTGTGACCCCCGATAGAGCGAATTATTGGAGACCCCTACAAAGCAAACATTAATCAAAGCAAATAATGCGACGACTTGCAAGACTGCTTCAGCAAATGACGAGAAGCGAAAATATATTGGGATGAATTGGAAGAGAGTACTAAAAAGTAAGGGTGAAAAAATATTTACCCCGAAACAATATCAATATAGATTAGCATCTTGGAAAAGAACAGCCAAAACGTTGACCCGGACTTTTATACCAAATCCTTATACCTATTCATCGTAACCCACAGCCTTAGCAAATATGTAAAAGAATACTTTTGTTTTCAGTATGTTCAATGAACGTCCACAAGCGGTGTCACAAGAACGTGGCGAACAACTGCGGCATCAACACCAAGATGATGGCCGAGATCCTCAACGAGATGGGCATCTCGCCCGACAAGAACCCACGCCCCAGACCCTCCAAGGTAAACCACCGTAACTACTTCCAACTAACTTTCTTTTTGCTATTTCTATGAGAAATTTAGAGAAAGAGGAGGAATAGTAGTACTCATAAGGAAGGTATTGTCCTAGGATTGGGAAATACTACCAAACCTAAATCTGCTCTCCAGCTGCACTGATACCGCCTTAGAGACGGCACAGCTCATTGTCTCTAAGGTTAGCAATGTATTGAAAAGTCCTTTTTGTTTAACCGCTTGCAAAAAAGTCAGTAACTTGTAAAAAAGTATGCAAGTAGCAGGAATGCTATTGTAAGATTCACCAATCAGAAGTTATGTGCGCGCCCATGTTGTTGACTTTCGGACCACCCTGATGAAAAACATGTAGTGGAGTAGGAACGTGTTGACATATATTTATTTATTCTATTTTCGAATTTTCATTTATTTTTCACTCGTCATTCCTGTCAAATTATAAAATGTGTTCTTTAGGATCTTTCATAATTAGTTTGTAAAAATAGTAATTGTAAGTATTTTGTTCTCTGCAGTACCTAAACGCGGCGCTGATGGAAGGTGCAGGCGAGCTGGCGGCGTCGGGCGACGGCGACGGCAAGGAGCTCGACAAGCACGACGACAAAGGTAACTCGAGCTTGTCGTACATAGATGACGACTAGCTGCGTCTACATGCAGCGTGATATCGGGTGACGGTAGCTGCTTTTTTGGACTTGGAACTATGAAAAATCGTAAAGGCGTTAGTAACAGGATCTCAAAAATCCGGAATGTTTCGTCTGCTTGGATACAGGCACTGGTCAAGTTAGAGAGAGCCAAATGTTGTTAAACGTATCTTGGGCGGGTAACAATTTTTTATGCGTGTTGATCTTCTAAACTTTCGATTATTTGCCTTTGAAGAAACCCTTTACAATCTACAGGGTTTCTATGATCGAATCCTAAATGTTGAACATAATTTTTAAACAAGTGCTTTGATATTTGGCTGGATTAGATCAATAATTAATATAAATATATAATAAATTAGAGAGTAGTAAGCCTTATTTGAAAGTAGCATCAGTAGGGGGGGGAATCCGATTTTTAAGAACCTAATACTCTTAAGTCATTTAATAAAGTCTGTCCGTGAGTCTGAACAAGTATAGTATCCAATTACGATTTTCTAGTTTCAAGTCCAAAATCAGCCATACAACAGCTTCACCCAACATTGCAGATGTTTTATAATTTACTGCCATATTGAAACTGCCAACACATTATAGATCTGATATATTATGCTTGCTAGTTATATATTTACAGTAGAGTAGTTTTGATTTATGCCCAGAACAATGTATTTATGTAGATATAAGTGATTTATTTATCTCTTAGCTGTGTGATATCTAGCATTTGTGAGTCTTAGTTTACCTATATGCAGTGTGTTGGCTATACGACTGATTTCATTATAACAAGGACCTCTATGCATTTACAATGTAAACACTGTTTTAATTTTTTTTAAACATGCTCCATACGAGTCATATTTCTTTATATATGTGACTATTTTTATTGCACTTGACCCAAAGCGCTAAAATTATTACTCATGCAGTTATTTCAGTACTATGCCTCGTTTAGCCACGATTAATTTAGAATAGCAATGGCGTAATACTAAGACTGCTCATCAATTTAAAGTGAAGGAGACTTGTTGAGACAATTGCCCAGAAATGGCGAGTATAGCCAACCCACTGCGCTGCCTAGCAGTAGTCGTTCGTACGCTACTGTGGCCGCTTCGAGTGATTGTAACTTACTTAGTATCGCTTATCATATACTCTGTATGTTATTCATGTATTTGTCTTTTGTTCAAATAAAGCTTTGGTTTATTTTTTGTTTGTTGTTTCAATTATGTTTGAATAGCGTGAAACAACGTTTTGATATAGAAAAGAAAATAGAATCATTTATATTTTTCCCCCGTTATTTATTTTGACACATGTACACTCAGAAATAAAACAACACACATATTAGGCGACTGAGGTAATGAGACAACTGGTCGATATTGACAGTGCTATCTTGGATTTTTATTACTATCTTATTTTCGGCATCAGCGGTGGCATGAACATGAGCGGGTGATTATCATTCTCCACACAGTCGTCTATCTACCTCGGTCGCCACACGTGGCGCAGTGCATGACGTAACGAGTTCCTCCCGCCAGGTGCGCTGCCGGCGGGCTGGCGCTCGCACTGGGACGAGCTGCAGGACATATTCACGAGTTACGAGCCCGACCCGCAAGGTGGCCACTTTTGTTCTGTCCAGGGCCGGGTTGCGCTTGATCGCTGTTGTTAGCTATACGTGTGTCGCTTTGTATGTTGTGCACGAGTGCTGGGCGCAAGTCTCCTATTAAATTTGTTGGCCTCATTAGAATGCCTGCTTATGATAATGCAGTCTCCTTCAAACGCTCAAAATCTAAAAATGCTCAAAATGAAAAGCTGAAAATGCTCTGCGGCGTTTTCGCTCACGTGTTTAATAGGAGACTCCGGCCTTAAATATCTAGGTTGCACTTGTATGTGGTAAGTATACGCGGGATACATTTGTGGTCGCTGGGAATCTTAAGCTAGGGTTAAGATGATGGAGGTGATGGATTTAATCGGGACATTTGGGTAGCTTGAAATAAGTAAAAAAATAAAAATAGTACAGTAAATGTTTTACACAACTCGAGTTATCAAATTAAGTGTCTGCACTTAGTTTATATACTGGGTCCTGGGTTTTAAAATCGCTTTTGCCGTGATTTTGCAGACTAATTTGGATGGCACTGTGTACTGTAATATAAGTATTTTTTATTTTAATATCTATGTAGCTGAACTCAATAGCCATTGCTGTTTAACAGCTTTATTCTAGGCTGGTACTATACAATGGGTGAGGCTCTGATTCCCTTACATTTTATACCTGTATAATGGTTGTAAAATGTATAAGACCCCAAGTCACAGCCTTCATGTAGTTTCAGCTTTGAAATGGGTATAAAAGTGCATGAGTGAGGGCTTTTAACAACTTCTTACACTCAAAGCCTAAAACTAAATATTTGCGACCCTAAACACTTATAGTACAGGTTTAATGTAATCTATCTAATTTGGTACTGATGCGGGAGAGGTGATTCTAAAATACTTTCCTCTTGGTCTGCTTACTTACCTGGGCTACGGAAGCTTGCACTTCGTTGTGGAACTATCCTTTCGTACTTCTTGGGTCTTATGCACATGTGAGACTTCCAGCAGCTACTATCCGACTTTTTACATTTTTGTCTGTCTTGTACTTGTCCATTATCCATTGATTCTCTATACAAATCTTCGATTTGAAAAGGGCGACGAGCTTAATATTTCTTAGTAACTCACCGACTCTTTGACGTTTTGTAAGTACCTGTTCTAAATACTACAAAAGGCCACATTAATGATAGTCGTAGAATAAACTTAAACCTGCCAGAAAGAGCTTTTTTCACGCAAAATAATCCAAAAATAAACCATCTGGGTCAAGACGAGGCGATTTTAAATCGCTTCGGAATGTTCAGACGTAATGCTCTTTTGGAACGGCTTAAGTCGATTCCACGTCTATAAATGTGATCACTCTCCCTTATAGAGCCGTCTCTATCATTAATACCTGTACGACAGTTTCTTTCTCAGGCTTTTTGTGCCGTATAAAAGATTGATGTCCAATAAATCGTTTCTTCCTTCGGTCAACAAGTCGGCTGCTGAGTTTCCACTTGTGCTATAAGTCTCTTGTAAGACACGGGCTATATTTTTGGTATGTTGTGCAGGCGACGATGGCGCGAGTGGGCTGGGCAAGATGTCGCTGGACGACTTCCACTTCATCAAGGTGCTGGGCAAGGGCTCCTTCGGGAAGGTCATGCTGGCCGAGAAGAAGGGTACCGATGAGGTAAGGCCATTTCTTATTCATTTAGTAAACCCTTATCACTGGTTTCTTACAGAATCGCAAATAGACCAAACTTATCGTGTAGCCTGTAGTGACCGGAATATCACGCAATACTTTCATGTTATGGGAAATGTCAGACTTACATCGTGGATAAAACTAAAGGTCACTACAATACAATTACAGCTGGACGGAAAGTCGTCTGTCTAAATGAAGATATAGGCCGTTGGTCGTGGCTTTGAAGAGACCCGTTTGGATCTACGTCGTGGTCAAATGTTTAGTTAGACTGCGTCTGTGTGCAGGGTGCGCCGGGCAAAGCTTTAATGATGTTAATATGAACACACCCTCCCTCCCTCCCCTCTCCAGGTGTACGCAGTAAAAGTCCTGAAGAAGGACGCCATCATCCAGGACGACGACGTGGAGTGCACGCTGACGGAGCGGCGCGTGCTGGCGCTGGCGGCGCGGCATCCCTTCCTCACGGCTCTGCACTCCGCCTTCCAGACCAGGGACCGCCTGTTCTTCGTCATGGAGTACGTGGACGGAGGAGACCTCATGTTCCAGATACAGCGCGCACGGAAGTTCGACGAGCCACGGGCTAGGTGAGGATTTATTTATCGCGCTCATAGGAAGAGATAGAACTTGTATTCAAACTGCATCTGGTGTAGTCACAGAAGGCTATTTCTTAACTTAAATACAGCCATGTCTTGATGTATTACTTCTCGTCCACAATATATACCTAGCTCCGCTAGGTTCATGTTCCGCAACCGTCCGCGGCGTTCTTAGGTGCTGTGATCTTTATTCCTTCCCATAACGGGTGTAAAAACTCCCACAACGCAGCCGAGAAGCACTTGTTCTTCCCGTCCTTACAATCATATTTTTTTATCTGATCATACCCTGAAACCTAAAGAAGGTTAGATTTCGACTTTTTTACAAAAAAATACTAAGTTTTAAATGTTACAACTTTACTTTAAATACCTCCGTGACTATTCAATGCATTAACCAGCACAAGGTTTTGAGTGCGTTAAATTGAGCTTTACCAAAAACCGTGATTTTACAGCAAAAAAAAGTGATTGCCCAGCAATCATTTTTGTGCAGTGTTACTAAGTTTGATATACAGAAAGAATGCTTGGGCTTTAGGCTTCGTGAAGGGTCCTTCTAAACCGTGTATATTGTTTGTGCAGGTTCTACGCGGCGGAAGTGACGCTGGCGCTGCAGTTCCTGCACTCGCACGGCGTCATCTACCGCGACCTGAAGCTCGACAACATCCTGCTGGACAGCGACGGCCACTGCAAGCTCGCCGACTTCGGCATGTGCAAGGAGGGCATCCTCGGTCAGTTGTTTGTTCTGTACACTGTAGCTCGCTGATAAATAGCTCCACGAATACTATAAAGCATGTATTAGACAGGCGTATAAGGATAGATAGACCAACAAACTGAACAAATTTTTTCGGGGGACCAGCACCGTAATCAGATCATATAGATTTGGGTAGAGTAGGTATTGAAATTTTGTATGGGAAAACTAACTGAATGTTTATGCATATGTTTAACAAAAAATGAGTCTTCGACGGTATCATAGGCACAAACTGTTTTTCAATGCGAACTATTTTCATTATTTCACTGCCCCATGATGTAAAAAAGCGCTTGGAGGGGGGCTGTGGACTTCCTGGTTGCCTCGGTGACCGGGGATACGCAGGGTTGCCCTATGACTATCAGATTATGAGAGCTGAGGGCTCTGCCTACCCCACTGACGAGAGGTAACAGTGAGTGATAGTACAGGTAATGATAAGATGCGTGTGTTTCAGACGGAGCGACTACTACCACCTTCTGTGGAACGCCGGACTACATCGCGCCAGAGGTATGGAACATATTATTAAATAGTGATTTTATATTATATTGCGTTTCGTCGATCGTAATAACCATTTAAGTTGTTTGACAGTATTGTGTAAAATTACTCCGGAAGTCATTTTTAATAGAAACATTACTGCAATGGAGTCTCGTGTTACATGCTGTGATTGGTGGAACAATATTATAACAGACAATTAAGATTATTTATTAAAAAAAAAAGACCTCTTCCCATGACTTCCGGATCTTTCGATCCAGGGTTAATGTGGATCATTGGATGTCGGTTTTATCCATTTCGTCTCGAAATCTTACTAGGTGTGCTGTGTCGCCTATAGAGTGTCGGGGCACATAGACATAGTGGTTATTTTGGTCCACAGCTAATTGAGCTGATATAATTTGCGTGTTACTATTTTGTTCCTTTAGCAAGTGGTTTCTTGTTCCAGATCCTGCAGGAGCTGGAGTACGGTCCGTCGGTGGACTGGTGGGCCCTGGGCGTGCTGCTGTACGAGATGCTGGCCGGACAGCCGCCCTTCGAGGCCGACAACGAGGACGACCTGTTCGAGTCCATCCTGCACGACGACGTGCTCTATCCCGTCTGGCTCTCCAAGGAGGCCGTCTCTATACTCAAAGGTGAACTTGTTTACTTAAACTTGTTGGGGACTTTTTTCTGCGACTTCTTCTTCCAAACTAAAACATTAGGCAGTGGCGGAGGGCGGCCGTTTTGGGGATTGTGTTTTGTAAATTAATTATGTAATATTTTGATTTTGAGTCAACTTTTG
This sequence comes from Cerastis leucographa, assembly GCA_963082945.1. Lineage (NCBI taxonomy): Eukaryota > Metazoa > Arthropoda > Insecta > Lepidoptera > Noctuidae > Cerastis > Cerastis leucographa. The sequence goes on from OY720366.1 coordinate 19,315,630, forward strand.
AAGTAAGTGTAAGAGTGCAAACACTTTTACTTCAAAAGTTGTTTCAGTCATTTTACATTTGAAAATAGTAACCTAGTAGTAGATATACCAGGGATGATCATAAAAAATAATAATAAAATAAAAATGTTTTATTTCAGATTTTTTTGGAATCCATAGAATGTTAGTACAGTAAGAAAAAACTTAAACAATTAGTGTTAGTAACAAAAAATGAAAGAATACAAAAAAAAAAAATATACAAAAAAGACATAACAGCTAACATTATTTCGTCATATGAGTCCTGACCCAGTGTTGGACGTATCGCGTATCCAACCTATCTGCTATAACGGCCAGGATGCTGTTGGAGCTGGTGCGTCGCGGTATCGCTTGCGTCCGCGAACATGCCCGAGGCACTGCACCAGCGCGGCAGCACCAAAGCTGAACGCGTTGTTGTACTAGACGCGCAGAGCGCTAAACGATCGTTGTGTATAATGGGCCCACAGACTGCACGTGTAAAGCGATGTGCAGTGCGCTCTAAAGAGTGTTATTTTAACACTCGCAGCACAACGCTTGAACCTGTGAGCTATCATATTTGCTCTGATCGAAAGCGCCCTACGCTCTCTGTCCATGTCCTCATCATCACGTAGGTGTTCAGTGACCATGTGCCCAAGATACTCAAAGCGGGTGACCACCTTCATCGGTATTCCGTTTAAAGTAACGGGAGGCACCTGCTCCGGTGACTTAGTACCCGCCTTGAATATCATGAGCTCACTTTTTAAAACATTATATTTGAGGCCATGCCTCGACGCGTACATTTCACACACATTAACTAGTTTTCGAAGGCCGCCGATCGTTGGGCTCAACAAAACCATGTCGTCCGCGTAACTAAGATTGTTAACACATACGTTGTCTACATGGCAGCCGACATGAATGCCGATGAGCTCAACGATCAGCGCGTTAATGTATAAATTAAACATAAGTGGGGATGACAATCCACCCTGTCTCACTCCACATTGTAATCCATATGGATCTGATAACATGCCTGCCCATTTGACATAGTTAACTTGACTATGGTACCAAAACTTTAGGATAGCAATAGTCTCACGAGGTAATTTTGTGTCTTTAAGCTTATCCCAGAGTTTGTCATAATTGACAAGGTCAAACGCCTTTGAGAGGTCTAAAAAACAGGCATAAATAGGCGTTTTTCTACTGGTGTAATACTCAACAGTATGCTTTAGGCCCAGTATAGCGCTTTCTGTAGAAAGTCCGGCACGGAAACCAAACTGTGCATCGTGTAGGTGGATACATTCCGCCAACTGGGCCTCAAGCACACTGTCCAGTATCTTCGCAACGACTGTCGCAAGCGAAATCGGCCTGTAATTCGATTTCAGCGAACTATCTCCTGTCTTGTTCTTCAAAATGGGAGTAACTATTGTTTTTGTAAGTTCACTGGGTAGGTAAGAGTGTCCAATACACAAATTAAAAAACATCGACAAAAGTCTAGCAATGTGTGGCCCTGCATTTTGCAAATGCTCGACGCTGAGCCCGTCGTGCCCCGGTGACTTTCCACCTTTCATATTTGTGATAATTAGTCTTATGTCCTGCCGGCCTAGCATGACCGCCGTAGAAACGAGCTATGTCTACGGAAGAATCGACAATTTGACAGATATTTCTATCTTCCCAAGCATGGCGATATTAAGAATGTAGAAAAGAAATGTTTCTTTTCTTCAGTCGACACAAGTCTACAACGTCGAGCATGACAACCATATTTTCTCTTCTTTTGACATTTGGGGGTAGAAACATTACTTCTGACAAATGTCAAACTAGTCTTAATAAAAACTAAATACGAGAAATACGTTTCGTGGTTGCGTTGAGTTACGTTCAAAAGGTTGAAATGTTATGTAAAATATTTAGGTTTAATTTCGCGAAAAAGATCCAGGCCTGGATCCAAGATGCAGCAACACCATCTCGCCAACGAAAAATGAAAAACTCGTGCAATTGGCAACTTTTTTTTGTTAACTAAACGTAACCTTTTAACTTTCCATAGCAACGTCCCCGTTGCTATGGAAAGAATTTCTGTCTATGTCTTCATAGAAACGCGAGTCGACGGTGCGCGCCATGCTCGGGCAGAAGAAATGACAAGTTGTAAAGAAAAGATTTCTTGTCGTTTCTTGGTAGAATAGAGATAGAACGGTCATGCTAGGGGGGCTGAGCACTAATTTTAGACACTACGTTTTCACTAACGGGGTCCACGTCTATCATTGCATTACAAACTCCTAATGGAGATTCTACAGTGAAGTGATCTTTAAACAAGTTTGCGATCATCTTCGTGTCCGTGACACCCTCGATGCTCAGAGGAAGGCCAGGCCTCAAATTCAGTTTATTGGTCTGTTTCCAAAATTCACGAAACTTATTATTTGAATGCAGTGTCGCTAGCCGGTCCATTTTTATCTGCTCCTGATGTTGTTGGCACCATTTAAGTTTAGTTTTGAAAACCTTTCTGCTATGACACATTGATTCATAAATTAATCCTGCTTTAGGTTTACCCCACTGTAACCAATTCTGAAAATCAAGCCTGGCCACCCTATGAGCTTCAGCAACATACTTATTCCACCCCATAATTTGCCTGTTCTTACCACTCGTACCTACCCTATAGCTAGACTCAGAAGCCTCACTAAGTGATGAGACAATGTCATTATATAACTTATCTAGTATTTGCCTGTGTGCCACAACATTACACCGTTTATCCCCGCAGTCTTGTAATTCTTTAGGAAAATCAATTTGTCTCAACAATTTATTACAAAGGTTTGTATACATACCAATTTGTTCTGGCTTCCTTTCACCCCAGGTCACTTTACTTTTAAGGACTGCTTGACTCACATTTTTAGATTCAATTATCCCTAAAATTACATTTAACAGACACAGGATAGTGGTCAGACCAGTAAACATTATAATCAACCCATGTATTCAAAATAGAGGGCCAAGCTGCACTAGTTACAATGACGTGGTCTAACCAACGCTGACAACCATGCGCTTCGCTAACAAAAGTATGCGTATCAGAGTCCACCCCACACTTGACAATGTCAGCACATATCCAGTCCATATCCTCACAAAAGCTAATTAATTCCTTATAAAAGTTCTCATTTGGATGCGCATTGAAATCACCAAGAACGTATATACAGTCTATACCACTCTCTTCAATTATAGCGTTAATAGCACCCATACACTGGGTAAAGTCAATAATATTTTCCGCACAGTCTGTAGGCATGTATACCGATACACACATAATGGGCCGATCACTTATCACTGTTTTGATTGCACAAATTCGAGGGTTGTTACAATCAACCACGGTCACAGAGGGGAACACACTTTTACGCCACAATATTGCCGTTCCCCCATGAGGTCTGACACGCACGATTCCTGAAGACGCACACTTTTACGCCACAATATTGCCGTTCCCCCATGAGGTCTGACACGCACGATTCCTGAAGACGTGTCCACTGCCGACGTTCCCGTATAGCCAAAGTCGGGATTCAAAATCAAAATCAAAAATCAAAAGTCATTTATTCAAACTAGGCTGATAATCAGCACTTTTTGAACGTCAAAATTACAAGAGACAGTCCCCCAAAACGCCCGCCCTTCGCTCGATTTATGCTACTAAGCCAAGGTAAGTCGTATAGTAGTAGCCACGTTTCTTGGAGGGCAACAATGTCAGACCTCTGCATTAGATGCCTTATATCTTCAAGCGAGCGCTTAACATTTTTACAGTTAAACGTTGTAAAAGTAAAACTGGTACTGGTATTATCCATTTATTTAATTGTTTAGGTACTTGGCGGCAAAACGTTTTCAATGCAGGTATCACTTCACTCGATCACTATCCCAGCATTGTCCCGATGACTAAATTCCACAAATCGTCGATACCGAATACCCTCTGGCCAAAAATTCTCATCCATGAATAAGCTTAGTCGGTCCCTTGGTATAGAAATTTTGAAAGCATTGTAACCTCTCTATGACTTCATATTAATTTTTATTATGGGAACACGCAAACTTGTCTTGCTAAAAATGTGTTCAGAGATGTCATCATCGGCCGTACTTTTGTCCACGTTATATATAAACAAAGGTACCTTATTATCAGCCGCCTTGAATTTTGCTTCAGGTTCAAAGATTGCCTTGCCTTTCTGGCCAATAAACTTATTTTTCAAGCGCTTTTTCTGAACAAGTGTCCATTCTTCCGTTGGTTTTTCATTTTGCGTGTGACTGGGCACATTCACAATCTCAGCAAATGTCTTGGTTGTAGGTGCACAATCCATATTTAGCGTCATTGGAATAGGTTCTTGTAAAACAGTCGATTTGCTTCCGTTGTTTACGCGCAGACACGTCGTAGATTTCAAAGGCTAAACCACATCAGTGGTTTTGCGCGCACACAATAACGCGCAAGAAGTACTTGCAACCTGCGCCTGCGGACGGGTATCGACATTCGTTGTTTTAGACGCGCACTCGTCATCAACAAAATCCATTGAGTGCGGGTTGGACGCGACAGAACCGGTTTCTTCATACTTAGGCGAACCAACATTTTTATTTGAAGATTTGTCGACACTTACAGTTTGAAATCTTCGTTCTGGTGGGGATTGAGTTGAAATTGATTTCATTGATACATATTCCAGCCCCATTGGTCCACTGTCGTAAGAATGACTGTTAATTAGATGCGCACCTCTTTTCATGTTCACATTACTTTCAAAGTAATTAACAATAGACGCCCGTTTTAAGTTATCCACTTCACTTTTCAGCGAGTTGAACGTTTTTATAGGCACATATCCCTCTTGCATACTCTTTAGCTCACTACGCAAAAGCACTAGATCCTTTAGAAGCCGCGTTACATCTACGTGATCAAATGTAAACGGGGGTAGTTTATGTAGGTCACGGGCGACAAATATCGGGATTTTTTCAGGGTCGGTGTTCTTCAGTAACGTTATCACATCTTCCAGATCCCTATGAGACCTCCCTTCACGTTTGCGAGTTTTCATACGCTGCGATGTTGGCAAAGAATTAAAAAGAAGTTTCTTTGCTTCCTTTGCGGAGAAAGCACTATCACAAATTCTCACCAAACTTTCTTCGTCCATTACGTCTATTTTATTGCTCACAAAAGCTAAAACTTCGTTAATAACGATGTTACATTTATCACATTTTACAATATCCGATTCCATGGTTCTAGCACACAGTAGCACATCCGTACATAACGGCGCGACGAGCGTGACTGTCATAACAGTTTTTATAGTTATTTAAAATCATAGGTACAATAAGTGAAAGGATTATAAATAAAAAAAAATGACATTTTTTTATTATGGGTCATGTATTAAACATAATAATATTTTTTAGTAAGTTATAATTTTTTTTAACTTCTTTTAACAACATCTGTCTGATAAATCAGAGGTCGATAGTCTAAATCTGCAATAGAAGATTAGACGTGGCATATAGCCTTGTAAGTGGATAATGATCGTGTTGCCGGTTGTAACAACTAAAACTCTGCCATCATCCTCCACTTCTGCTTACTCAATTTTGCAGGAATGTGTACCAGAATGTGTTGAAACTTTTAAATTTATAATTGTTACCCCAAAGGACATTATAGAATCTTTTAAAGATCTTGATGTCAAAAAAACCACCGATCTTTGGGGATTATCAGTACATACCATGTCAACAATCATTGATATTATTTAACCTTTCCTGGCAATTATTTTTAACTCTTGTGTCGATTCCGGTGTATTTCCTGATTTGATGAAAATTAGTAAAGTGATTCCACTGTTCAAATCCGGTAGCACAACCGACCCCACAAACTTTCGGCCTATTTCCATATTACCTACTTTGAGCAAAATTTTTGAAAAATTAAATCTGAAGCAAATGTTAAAACATTTCAATAATAATAACTTACTTCACTTGAAACAGTTTGGCTTCACAAAGGGTCGGTCAACTACAGACGCGGGCGTGGAACTACTTAAGGGCATATTCGAGGCCTGGGAGGATTCGCAGGATGCTCTTGGTATCTTCTGCGACTTGTCCAAGGCCTTCGATTGCGAGCAGCATGAAACGCTCATCAGGAAACTATACCATTATGGTATGAGGGACAAGGCTCTAGACCTTCTCACTTCTTATTTAAATAACAGAACTCAGAGGGTTGATGTTAATGGCAAGAGATCTTCAGGGTCTGCGGTCTCTATGGGCGTCCCACAGGGCTCAATTCTAGGTCCATTCTTATTTTTAATATATATAAATGACTTACCCTATCACGTTGGGGATAATCACAGGATTGTATTGTTCGCGGATGACACATCTTTCATTTTTAAAATTAAACGTCAATCAGTAAACTTTGACGAAGTGAACAATGCACTATCTAAGGTTGTCCATTGGTTCAATGTAAATAATCTACTCCTGAATGGAAAAAAGACCAAATTGATAAAATTCTCAACTCCTAATGTGAGGCAGTTATGAACAAATGTTCAACTTAATGGAATAGAGTTGGATCCTGTTGAGTCAACAGTTTTTCTTGGAATAACTATTGATTCAAAATTACAGTGGGGCCCACATATTGAAACATTGTCAAAAAAACTTAGTTCAGCCGCCTACGCTGTCAAGAAAATTAGGCAGGTTACTGATGTTGATACGGCCAGAATTGTTTATTTCAGTTTTTTTTCATAGCGTCATGTCTTATGGGATTCTTCTCTGGGGTGCCTGTGCGGACATCGACGCTATCTTTGTTCTACAGAAAAGGGCTGTTAGGGCCATTTACAATCTAGGTCCTAGGGATTCCCTCCGAGAGAAATTCAAAGAGATGAATATGCTGACCGTAGCCTCTCAATTCATTTTTGAAAATTTACTGTATGTTCATAAAAATATATCAAATTTTAAGAAAATGTCCGATATCCATAGCTTGAATACTAGGAATAAGCACAACCTCGCTGTACATCGCACTCGCCTGCACAGAATAGGCAACTCATTCATGGGCCAATGTATAAGATTTTACAATAAACTTCCCATTGACATTAGAAATTTATCAATCAACCGATTTAAAATTTGCATTAAAACCAAACTATGTAAGAAAGGGTACTATAAAATAATTGATTATTTAGATGACAAAAAGGCCTGGGATTGAACTGCTCGCTCTGCTAAGCGTTATGTAATTATTATTCAATATTGCCAAAAAAAAAAAACTGATATATCCTATTGTATATTTCCTTTTTTAATTAATTACTTCCTTTTTTTATTTATTAATTAATTATAATTTTGTCATTATACTTAATTATTATCCTATTTTCAAATAATAATTTAATTCTTTGTAAAACATGAAACATATTGTACATTTTTTATAACAGACTTTGATTCCTGAGTTTGTTTCGCCATTTCTTCTCAGGGTAGTCAAATACGAAATGTCGAATTGTCGACCCAATCTAGCTTATGTTTAAAATGTGATGACGTGTAAAAGTGATTCTTCGACCTATTTACTGAATAAACAATTTCATTTCATTTCATTTCGTGTCGCAGGGTTCATGACGAAGAGCGCGGCGCGGCGGCTGGGCGTGCTGGGCGGCGCGGCGGCCATCCGCGCGCACGCCTTCTTCCGCGACGTGGACTGGGACGCGCTCGTGCAGCGCCGCCTGCGCCCGCCCTTCCGCCCCAAACTCGTGAGTCATACGAGCGACACCACCTGCTTTTTATATCCCATTACTTCTTCCGCGACGTGGACTGGGACGCGCTCGTGCAGCGCCGCCTGCGCCCGCCCTTCCGCCCCAAACTCGTGAGTCATACGAGCGACACCACCTGCTTTTTATATCCCATTACTTCTTCCGCGACGTGGACTGGGACGCGCTCGTGCAGCGCCGCCTGCGCCCGCCCTTCCGCCCCAAACTCGTGAGTCATACGAGCGACACCACCTGCTTTTTATATCCCATTACTTCTTCCGCGACGTGGACTGGGACGCGCTCGTGCAGCGCCGCCTGCGCCCGCCCTTCCGCCCCAAACTCGTGAGTCATACGAGCGACACCACCTGCTTTTTATATCCCATTACTTCTTCCGCGACGTGGACTGGGACGCGCTCGTGCAGCGCCGCCTGCGCCCGCCCTTCCGCCCCAAACTCGTGAGTCATACGAGCGACACCACCTGCTTTTTATATCCCATTACTTCTTCCGCGACGTGGACTGGGACGCGCTCGTGCAGCGCCGCCTGCGCCCGCCCTTCCGCCCCAAACTCGTGAGTCATACGAGCGACACCACCTGCTTTTTATATCCCATTACTTCTTCCGCGACGTGGACTGGGACGCGCTCGTGCAGCGCCGCCTGCGCCCGCCCTTCCGCCCCAAACTCGTGAGTCATACGAGCGACACCACCTGCTTTTTATATCCCATTACTTCTTCCGCGACGTGGACTGGGACGCGCTCGTGCAGCGCCGCCTGCGCCCGCCCTTCCGCCCCAAACTCGTGAGTCATACGAGCGACACCACCTGCTTTTTATATCCCATTACTTCTTCCGCGACGTGGACTGGGACGCGCTCGTGCAGCGCCGCCTGCGCCCGCCCTTCCGCCCCAAACTCGTGAGTCATACGAGCGACACCACCTGCTTTTTATATCCCATTACTTCTTCCGCGACGTGGACTGGGACGCGCTCGTGCAGCGCCGCCTGCGCCCGCCCTTCCGCCCCAAACTCGTGAGTCATACGAGCGACACCACCTGCTTTTTATATCCCATTACTTCTTCCGCGACGTGGACTGGGACGCGCTCGTGCAGCGCCGCCTGCGCCCGCCCTTCCGCCCCAAACTCGTGAGTCATACGAGCGACACCACCTGCTTTTTATATCCCATTACTTCTTCCGCGACGTGGACTGGGACGCGCTCGTGCAGCGCCGCCTGCGCCCGCCCTTCCGCCCCAAACTCGTGAGTCATACGAGCGACACCACCTGCTTTTTATATCCCACAGTACCATGTTTTTAAGCAAATAAATATTATTCTATTCTATAAACATCAAACAAAATACCCATCATGGAGCCAAATTCGGTAATATTGTACAGATTTTGGCTCCATGATGGATATTTTATATTTATACTAGCTATCCCGCGCAATTTTGTCTGCGTCACATTGTCCCCGTTTTAACAACATTTTTCATTGCTGCTCCGCTCTTATTAGTCCTAGCGTGATGATAATCTTCTCAATATATAATCTTTCTATAATCTTGCCTTTTGCCTATAATCTTCCTCAATAAATGGCCTAACACTGAAAGAATTTTTCAAATCGGACCAGTAGTTCCTGAGATTAGCGCGTTCAAGCAAACAAACAAACTCTTCAGCTTTATTATTAGTATAGATATAAATGACTAGTAAAACGAGGAACATACTATAAAAAATTGAACAATACTGTCTCTCGTGTAACTTGTCATAGTGTATGACTACAAATACAATTAACAAATACTTAGCGAAACACAACTTTTAACACTGACTCACATGTCAGAAACATTTCATTTGTCCACTACACTACATCCGTAACGTTACAGAATCGTAGTTACATTTAAAGTTAATCAATATCCTTAAAATTTGTCCTGACACCATTGACATGACTTTGTTTGTGTCAGAAGAGCAAGCGCGACGCGGCCAACTTCGACGCGGAGTTCACGAAGGAGGAGCCCGTGCTCACGCCCGTGCCCAACGACGTCGTGCGCGCCATCAACCAGGTAACACATCACAATAACTTATACATTATGTAGTCGCACACAACTTCGACGCGGAGTTCACGAAGGAGGAGCCCGTGCTCACGCCCGTGCCCAACGACGTCGTGCGCGCCATCAACCAGGTAACACATCACAATAACTTATACATTATGTAGTCGCACACAACTTCGACGCGGAGTTCACGAAGGAGGAGCCCGTGCTCACGCCCGTGCCCAACGACGTCGTGCGCGCCATCAACCAGGTAACACATCACAATAACTTATACATTATGTAGTCGCACACAACTTCGACGCGGAGTTCACGAAGGAGGAGCCCGTGCTCACGCCCGTGCCCAACGACGTCGTGCGCGCCATCAACCAGGTAACACATCACAATAACTTATACATTATGTAGTCACATTATGTTACACACTATTTATTCTTCTGACTAAATATCAATTCTAAAACGTTAGTCTTGTCTTAGGTTTCGTCATATGGTATACATAGCATGGTATACTCTATAGGTGTCATTGTCAGTCCACACTTTGTATACAAGCCAAGTGTCACCGATGACTCGCATCACCACACTAATACTATAGTTCTGACGCTGCCGCTGATGCAACTCCGTGCTGTGATCTATTCCCATTGCCCCGGAGTGTAACGTCGCTGGGCTCAGCTGGAAGCTGCTAAACGACAGTCGGCGAGGGTCGCGGTGGATGGTATCTGTCTGGAGAGGCCTATGTGAATAGTATAGTGCAGTTGACTTGTGTAGGCAGACGAGGATGCCAGGAGATAAGTTCTGATGCATGCCTTTGTCGTTGCAGGAGGAGTTCCGCGGCTTCTCGTTCGTGAACAAGGACTTCAACCCGGTGCCGCCCGTGGAGAAGCCGCCGCAGGCCTGAGCTGTCCGCACGTACAGTGCGTGTACACTGCACGTACAGTGCACGTACAGCGCACGTACAGTACACAGTACACTCTCATTTTTTACACGATTATGTTAAGTGTAATGCCAACATCTGTCTAGTCATGACGATGCGTAAGTTAAGCGCAGACGCTGTTCTTATTTTATTGTAGATGTAGCGCGCGACGTGTACTATCGACGTCGGACGAAGTATTATTTTTATTACGTTTTTATTTTGTACGTTTTTTGAATGTACGTTGTCTGTCTTTTAGTGTATGTTAGATTAGGAGCTCTCGAGTCTCTCACTGCGGCAGTTGGCACAAGGACGCAACCTGGCACATAAGACTTGTGACGAGTTCTTTCGGCATAAATAGTGATACTTTAGTGAAGTTAAGTTCGAGCATATTCGCTGACCGGACACTCGGTACATGCTGGGCCGAATTGCGTCAAGTCCGTACAATCATCACAGGAGCCTCCCCCGGGGTTCCTGCGAGCTGTCGGACGCCGGCGACCTGCAAAGGGTACATCTCCGAGTGTTGAAGTAATGTTGAACATCTGTATACAACACTATCGTCATCAAATTGTTCTCAGATCTGTCATTTCCACGATGCCTTTATATAAGGTGAGGTCAGATCGATATTTATTGCTTCGAACGAAATAACTTCCTTTCGACAGGCCGCCAGAGGTCAGGTTCTAAAACGAATACCTCGATAAATATACGCTTGCCTTGTTTTGCGAGCGAAACAATGTTTCGTTTAAATAAAAACGCTAGCTCGTAAATATAAGACTTTTTCCAAGAAGTCGTCGAGTTCATAATATTGAGTAACCTGTGGGTCTCGTGAAACAACAGCTTTAAATACCTCGTAACATTGTACAGACGTTGCCAAAGTAGACTTGAAACACGGTTTTCTTATGATGTTTCTGTCCACTAGTTCATTCGACAGTCGCTCACGACGCGCTACACGTGTCGTGTTGCAGGTCTCCTTCCTGTACATAGTACTGCCCGCACTAGCTCTAGTGCCGCCTACGAGTAGTGCGTCGACAGGCGCGCACCCGGCGCGACCTAATGTCACTTCACAACACATTATAATATATAAATAAAAATAAAAAAACATGGTCTCTGTTGATTCGATGAATATATTTTCCATTGAGTCCTATATTGAAGATATAGAGAAATTATCAATTGTTGTAAATATTGAACAATACAAAGAGAGAGGCGCGCGCGGGCACGTGTGACGTCACGCGCACACTGCGGCCCGCGACGCGGAGGACGTAAACCCCATACGCATACTAGTGTTATAGTTACGTGTACTTCGTGACTGTGAGCGTGCGCGCGTGTGTGTGTGTGTGTGTGTGTGCGAGTGTAGGAGAGTATCGCTGCAACGTTCATTCTTTTATTAAACTTACGACGTACCTATTAATCGGTGCTTTGAATTTAAAACTTGATGTTTTTGTAATGATTGGGTGTTGTGTTCGTACAGTCTCCCTTTAGGCGTTATGGAAGTTATTTTGAAGAGATTTGGTTGTTTAGTCATTCGCGCATAATATTTATTTCGATAAGCTGAGTTTCTTTGAGAAAGTCCGCGATATTTTAGACGCGCGCTGCCGCGATATTGACCGGTATTAAACTTGTTTGTCAAGTCAGCGTGTTAGATTACTCGCAGAGTATATTTACCATTATAAATAGAAAGATTATTTACATTTATAGAAAATACCGATACCCTAAAGTTATTAGTGAGGTGATCAGACCTGAGGGTTCTGACTCGCGTAAGAGGAATGACCGAGGGGCACATTGTAAGATATAACAGAAGAAAATATCTACTGTATGATATAATACCAAAGCAATTGTTCGCAAGGGCAGGGTTTGAACCTTTGAACCACAGACAAAAAATGATCGGCGGAGCGTAGTTAGCATCTGATGGTGATCAGTACTTGTCAGCTCGGTTGTACCTTAGTTACCTAATACAAATAAAACACAGCCTTGTTTGTATGAGGATGTACAGAAGTGATGCGCGCTGACCAGTGAAGATTGACCCTCAGTCCGTCGAGCACCGACCGACATGAGTGAATGTGATGCTACACATGGTATTGGCCTAAACACCAGTATTCATCAGCACCCTTACTCTAAATCACTAAATACATGTAAGGCTTTAAAATATCCTTTAATTTCTGTCAATTTTTTGAAGATGTTTAAGTGATTTGTGTTGCAAACGTGCCGTAATAATCAATATTGTTCCGAAATTTGGGAAGGGCTCCTCAACTTACAAGCAATATTGTTAACTAGCAGTATTTTATAAATTCAAAACGTTTATCTTAAACAATAGTGGACATTTGTTTCAAACAACATTTTTATGACAACAATGTTCATAAACTTTTTGAATTCGAGGCTATTGCTTCCATGTGTACCACGCCTACTCCGCCCGCCCCTCGGTCGAGCAACCAGTGCTAGTGATGCGTACCCAAGTACATCGTTACTTCTAGTCCCGCGTTTTGTCGCGAAGCCTTTCCTCCAATACTCATCGACACATTGTGTTACAACAGTATTTCTTGATCTTTGACCTTGTGTTACATTTGCTACGTGCTTTATAAGGGGTAACAGACTGGACACGACGCAACTTCAAAAACCGAAACGCCGAATTCATGGAAAACAAATGTTGCAGCCAACAATGTTTCAAGTTTTCAAAACGCTGCAACAATGTTGCGTAACTTCTGTTCGCCTTGAATAAGAGGTTTTTTATTGACGATGCCCGTAAAGTGATACATGTCTGTTTCCGCCTGAAATAGTCGCGAAGAAACCAAAGTGTTACTATAACATGTTATAACTATTCAGTTAAAAACTAAAATTAAAAATGTATTTATTTGTTAGCGTACAAATGTAACACAAGCATTTACCATTTAGTTGAGATTCTCTTTACATAATATTTTGTTAGATATTTTATATTAAATATATTTTTGTCGTACTTTAAGTACAATTTACTTTAATTATTATGACTGTCTGTGTTTTTATAGTCATGGTCTTGTTTACGAAATTATTTATAAATCAATATTTTTGTTGCAGACACAAATATTTTTTTTCTAAGAGATTTTTTTTTATATATTTGACATCACATTGAAGCAGAAAACATGTTTAGCTTACAACACTGATGTTGGCAACAATGTATAAAGACCAGATAGCTCTGAGTTGAAGTCAGTCAGTCCTTCATATTTGTGGTGACGTAAGCTAAACATGCCTCAGTTCCTGTCACGCATCGCGACAGTATTCTGAATTAAGTATTATTTAATTAGTTGTTAGTTATCGATGTAATACCAAAGGTTTAAGTTTAATAGTTTAAATTAACGTTGGGTTAAGTTAACTTACCAGTTATGTTGTGTGCCCCGCGCCCGAGCGATAGCACAAAACGTATTGCTTTATGTAGTTGTTAGTGTTTAATATTATAAAGAATAATATAAATATATTAAATTATAAATCTCTGTACGTGTTCCCGTTATCATTGCTATATAACTATTGTGTTTATATGTTTTTCGTTGGGTGCGTGGAGTGATGTCCCGCCGGCAACGGAGTGACAGTGGTTGCATCTTATTACTTAAGTGCTAAAGCTTAGTTTACCTTGATAAAGTTTCCATTAATTTCGTGGCCATTTTATTTTTAGGTCGGTGGGAAGTTGTTAATCGGGTGTTTGAGAGTTTAGGATAAAGATCTGTTGATATTGTAAATTATTTGCAGAATAAAAGAAATATTTTCTTTTGTTGTCACATGAATATGTATGTTTATTGATATGTTACAGATAATAACTCATGACATCTATTCGATAACTTTCCACCAAAATCTAACAGTTTATTGAAAAATGTAATGTATTCAGTGTCGCATAACTCTGCAACTCAGCTTATTAACTTATTGTAAGTATAATGTAAGTTTGTATACTCACGCAGTATGAAGCCGGTAGTTTCGCTGATTAGAATATAAGCGTAAGTGTCTTGCAGAGTGATGTCCAACTGTTCAGGAACCTGCATCACCGAACTTGACCGTTTGTTAACTAGATAAGTTATATGTATGTGAAGATTTAATTTTTGATGTGGATCATACTAATATAAAATAAATTAAATAGAGTATAGTATACTAGTGGTATGTTACGTGTGCCGGCGTGTCGGCACGGTCATGTTATTAATTTATTCGTAAATATTTCATAGTTGTGTGTTGTTCACATTGTGGTTTTTTATTCGTACGCTGTGTGTGGATGTGTGTGAGAGTGTGCGTGTGTGCGTGTGAGCGTGTGTGCGTGGGCGGCGCTAGTGGGCGTGTCCTCGAGGGTACTGGCAATTTTGATTGTAACATAATACAGTATACGTCTGGGCCCATATCTGGGTGTGATGAATTTCAGTTTCCCACCTGGGACCCAACAACCTACAAGCGCGTAGACCATGTTAGTATAGTCAGTGAGGAAGTGTGAATAAGTAAGGCCCTCGTGCGACACGCGACAAGTGGCCGCGGTCGCGTAGTGTCGCAAGCGCCACAAGCCCATCTCGGTACATGTACTTACCAGTCACTGGAGAGCTGCCCGAGACGGACGCGGTTTGCCTTTCACTCCGTAATTATGGCGTTATATTACTGCCGCGACACGTAACTAGGTATTGAAATATCGGTTCAGATGTTAGTTACAATACACGATGCAGATTGTGCAGCACAAGGAATGATAGGCAGCCACGTCCCGCCTCCGCCTCGCTGTAGGCCGCGTGCGCTTGGCTCTCGGTGTCGTGACGTCGTCGCACGCGTGTGTATTACTGTAGCTGTGATTACGTTGCTATTGATATACTATGTTTATTTCTGGATGCACATGTGTTCTCATTTCCGACCTTATTGCAACAAAACTAACAAATTAATGATCAAAACATTTTTGGAACTTATATTTTAATTTTTTGAATGTTTTACACAATTTTATTTTATAATTGTTAGATTCGTCAAATTTAATATTGTTTGAAGATGATATAAATTTATTGATTATGACGTAATAGCTGATAATTAAATCGTAGTACAATTTAAAGTGTAGTGGAGCGTCCTGCCGTCGCTAAGTGTTATGTACAAAACATGATGAACGAAGCTATTTAAATAGAGTTGAGCACATACCATAGATAGATAACTATATCTTTTTACGAGAACGTTATGTTTATCTTAGATACCATAGATTACTAGACCTGGTGACAGCAAACCTTTGAGATTTGCATTTTAAATAAATTGTAAAAGGATGAGCAGTAAATGAATTGTAATGAGATTTGGGTACAAATGAAAGCTGAACTAAAATGAATATAAAGGTTCAGTTACTGCTTATCCCATCCGTCTAGTTTGCCTTCCAACATTGATTCTAAATCGTAAACCTAAACCTAATCGAAAGAATTACCTCCCTAAATAAGATAATGAAATATAACGCTTACCTAATTTGTCTGCCTGTCACCGACTGTGCCAAAGTATCCTCGTGTTGAGCAGGTGACCATTGTGAGCAGTGGCCGGGGACCGGTCAGTCTCGCGACCACTTGAAGTTATTTAATAAAACATCTGTGAAGAACCTTGATGACCTCATTATAATGTGAAATATGTACTTTATGTAAGTGTGGTCTGAGCTGACCGGTCACTACGGAGTCACTCCCATCTGTTATAAATAGCTTGTTGTCACTACTTAGTGCGCTGCCGACGCCTCGGCCCGACGCCCGACCTGAGTTAGGCAATAAGGACTGTGTCTATCTACTCATGTCTCGATTGCTCATAAGTTCTCTCAAAATCCAATAAGTTCAGGCCAACGATCCGGCAAAAACAATGAAACAAATCTTGAACTACCTACTATACTTCCTCTTCCGCAAAAGTTCTTGATTGGCCTAAATTTCCGACTCCCCTTGTCCCTTGCAAACATTAAAACGTGTAAATAGTACCCGAAAACAGCAACACAATGCCTTAATCTAGAATAGTATAAATAATGGAACAAATAATATTTTAGCTTTAGACCAAATATGAGACAGAAACATTTGTAAAGGTACAATATTGCCCGGCGCGACTTATTGCCCGGCTCAGTCGCGCGTTTGCAGATAATGTCGCTCGTTTGTCCAGTAACAGAAACGAAAGTAATAGTGTTACACTGTTTAATGCCATTTTGTAACATAAGCCATATTAACGCTAGCTGTAACTTGACATATCACGCTGTATTATTATTTGTGATCTATATATTTTATATGATCGCTGTCGGCATGTTACTGCGCCCGAACTGTCCAAAGTTTGATGCCAACGCATTGTAGTTACCAGATGATCCGTCGGAGGCAGTAAGGTGACCGGGTGCACTCAGTCCGTGATCTACTAAGTACCAATATTATGTACTGTGTCAAACATAGAGCATTCATTTATCTCTGCGCTGTTTATTTGCAATCTTTACAACTAATTACAACTCACCGTATGAAGTCTGGACTGGTTCAAACTGTAATGTAATATTAGTAATATTTCAAAACACAACTAGTGTTTACAGTAAGTTACGTTCACTATTTAAGGGTTTCAACTTTAAATCTTACAATATTCTTCGGCACAATAATTTTAAGTAAGTATCATACTTTACATGTTTTTGTCCGCCATTGCCTTTTACGAACTCGCTCCTCATTTTTAGTTTGTAAGGATTGCAAATTGTTGACGGCGTAAGTACCATAGGTTATTTTTACTAATTTTGGAATGCTTATAAATAAAATGAAATATATTTTACGCTTCCCAGAGGTGTTATATAGCCAAAGAGTGGTTAAATATTTGTACAAATCGGCTGAAAGCCCTTATTTTGTTGTCTATTAGTTGGAATACATATGTATTGTCTTGCCAGTATATACAGAGTGTAGGTAACAGTTTGGTGAAAATATAATAATGTGTTTGTATTATTGTGTTGTAATGTCGTCTGCACTCGACGTTGATTGTTTCTGAATCTCTTGTTGATAATGATTACTTATGCTTAGGTTACTTTACGTCATTTTATGTTTATGAAATTCCAAAGCGGGGTTAGTATATAATGCTTCGTAGTTTAAAAATCATTGATTTAATTTTGATAGCAACCTCTTTTTGTTGAAATAGAAGCCTGCTATATGTTGAGTTCACAGGGCGGTGGTGCTTGCGGGCTAGGGAGGGAGGGTGGCACGACGTCCTGCAAGCACCGACACGCCCATCTTATTATGTTATGTTCTAATACATGGTGGAGTAAAAATGAACTTGAATCGAATATTGAAACGTCCTGACGGGTGCTTTGACCCTTAATTATAAGAACTTGGTGTTTATAACTTCTAAATTGTAATGTGATTGTTTCGAATGTATTAGTGAATTGTTTAACAGTCAGAGTGTAGACGACATTGCGACAGGCGTACGTTATAGTTTGTGTTAATTATTTGTAGCTAACACGGAGATATGAGATCTGTCGTATAGTGGCCGTCCGGCGCGGCCGGGGCTCTGGGGACACCATGTTATATTATTAAATAAATATAAAGCTTACAGTTACTGCCTTATACAGAGTGCAATAAGTTAAGAATTACTAAAGTAAACAATGGACTGTTATACGATTTATTGTCAAAGGATATAAATCTGATAATAAGCCATAGATAAAAAATAATATTTTGGTGACTAGACTCAACTGGTCCCCAGAGCATCGGCCTGACTGGTACGACCTCGTCAAATCTATTTGTTGTCTGTTCACCGTCACTATTAGAACACATTAGCTGAATAAATTATTGCATAAATATAGTTTTATGATGAAATAAAATATGTATATGTAATCCTACATGTCTATTAAATCATGAAAATAGATTATAATGTGATGTTTTATTTTTCCCCGACAGAGAAGACGCCTAAAATGGTTTGAATGTGCACTTCGCAAAATGTGCACTAGACGCTTAGGCACTTCTCGAAATGAGTGTGATTTTTTTGGGTTTGACGAATTATGCGCACTTTTTTTTTTTTTGAAATGTCTGATGTATTTTCAGTACACGTCAACCAATGCACGGGGTGAATAGGACAAAACTTTGAATGGGATTTCATCGTCGAATAGAAATAACTCGTAACTAAAAAGCTATTGAGATCATTTCTGTTTTAATTAATAAACGATAGAGTATTTTTATACTACGTATAATATTTAAATAACATGAAAATGTTTCCTTTCAAAGTTTCGTCCCGATTCACACCCCCGTGTTTCTGTTCACCCCGTTTGACGGTACAAAGTATTTTAAAAGTAAGTATGTTAATTCAATAACTGATCCAGCTTAATTTTGGTAGAAACCTTGGGTGGTACACCAGTAGCAATAAGTGCCTAAAATCCCCATCGATCCCATGTGTGCTAAAAAAGTTATTCCGAGAAGGACAAATTTTAATTTTTTACGAACAATTTTTTTAAAACTACAGTACTTTCACAAGCTATTATTCCTTGTGACTGGGACTTCGCGTTTTTTTTTTTTTGTTTTTTGACTTTCAGAAGTGCCTGTAATGGTCTAATTGAAATAAATGCTTCGAGTTTTCTCGAAAACAGTAAGTTTTAACTAGCTTTGAAACTCCGTGTGGTATATTTTCTGCAATATAAATATTTATATTTTATTTATGTACACACAAAATAATATATAATTTTAAATGAATTTTAAGGAGTACATATTATATAAAAATGTATTAAATCTGTAAAGGTGTAAAGGGAAAAAAAACAGTACCTAAATAGCGCGTAATGAGGTTTAAAATGAAAAATGTGTACGACAAAGTTGTCTACCCTACACAATTTTGACACTTAGAAAATCTATATTAATATTATAAAGCGTGTTGTGATTCCTGACCCGACCACGACATGGAACGGAGATTTTACTATTGCACAAAATGGTTATTTTAATTGTGTTTTATTGTGCCACTTATCCCAGGAAATTGTGCCTTGTACTTTTTGAGTAATAAGAACCGATTGTGGTCGGGCTGGGGATCACGATTCCTGACCCGACCACAACCAAATCTAATAAAATATCAATAGTCCCACTATTAGTTACTGATTATGCCAAAAATATGTGTCAAATTGTGCCTATAGCACACGAAATTCTTGTACTATTCATATCACAGAATATATCTTGATTCGGATAAAATTGAATAATCAAGAAATAAAGTGTGTCAATCACACGCTATGCAATAAAAATTAAGGACTGTACAGTCCTTAATTTTCCGTGTCATCGATTCTATCTTCGATCGATCGACAAACTTGACCGCCTTCTGAATAACTGCATTTGATTCCTTTTCAATCTGCGTAAATACGATCATCTCTGAGCAGCGGTCTCTCCTTAAGTGGTTGCCCATACGTCAGCGTAGGGAGCTAAGGGCGCTAACCACCTTGTTTTCTTTTCTTGTTTCTTCCACTTCCCCTAGCTACCTCGCTCCCACTTTCAATACATTTGTGCCAACTGCCAACCTTATTAGGAGTCTGCGCTCTTCGCATAGCCGTGTTCTTCAAAGTCCTTCTCACCGCAATGACTTCAAAAGGGAGGATCCTCCGAGCAGACGGCCCGGGGTTTGTGTCTGGTGGGCTACTGCCCGACAGTGGTGGTCAGGTTCCTAACTGTTTTTGTATATGGGTAATGGTAGAAGAAGAAGTAAATCTAGGTTTACCCAGGTTAATTAACATTATCCGAGTTTGTTGGGTCAAGTTCGAAAAGTGACTATTCACGGCTAAAAGCCGTACGTTTAGGTACCTGCACATAGGTACAGTCAGCAACAGCAGTCGTTGAACATAATTTGTTTCCAATATTTCCTAATCACTATTATTTAGCATAAGTTGTTGACTAAACTAAATCATAAAACAACTTGTCATAATTAAACTACAAAAGTTGCTGAACTCAGTTAAATCATAAATTGCTATACATTACTACCGACAAAATTGTATGATCAGTACTAAATACAAAAGTCGCTGATTATAGCTACTTTCCTACATTTGCCGTTCGTTGAACCCGTTTACTACAACGCACTATCCGGCGAAGCGCAGCGCACCGCATTTTTCATAATCAAAACATTGCCGAATAAACACAGCTACTAGTTCAGAATATCAATTAAATAAATAAAATGTTTTTTTTTACATTTTGCTTCACACTAGGAATTTCTCCTGTATCGTCTCTCAACATCGTAAAGCATTTACTATTGAGGAGAAAGGTGCAATAATATGCAAATTATAAAATGGAGAATCAAGCTCATCTCTCGCGAAGGAGTTTGGCGTGGGTCATTCTACAATCTCAATGATATTGAAAAACAATAAGCGGATTAAGCAATTGTTCCATTCAAATCTATTGAAACCGAAGAGGCTTCTTAAAATAAGTATTTACATAAAAAAAAATAAAGTTGTTTTTTTTTTCACAAAAATGCTTTATATGACGTCCGCTTATTATGACGTGTTTGTCAATTCTCTTCGATGTCATTATAAACGGATTCCACTGTAATCGCGTATCTATAGTATTCCAATATTCAAGAGAATAAATAACTCGATCAATAATGCACATATTGGTGAACATGAACGCCATAGGATTGTTTTGTTAAAAGAACAAGGTTATACAATTACGGAAATCGGAAGTCTGTTATAGGGTATTTGGTTACGGAACCCTAAAAATGATAGTTA
Organism: Cerastis leucographa; assembly: GCA_963082945.1. Taxonomy (NCBI): domain Eukaryota; kingdom Metazoa; phylum Arthropoda; class Insecta; order Lepidoptera; family Noctuidae; genus Cerastis; species Cerastis leucographa. Next base: position 19,336,813 of record OY720366.1, read on the forward strand.
GCGACTTACGGCAAAATGATAGTTATCGACTAACGCTGTAATGATGTTTAGCGACTTATAACATATTAATGCTTAGCATTTTTGTAGCATTGAATTGATAACCTTATTGGAAACGGACCTTATATCACTTACCAGAATAGAGTACATATTATGGTAAGTGATTTATGGTCCGTTTTAGTGTTCAGGTGTTTTGAAAATTAGTATCTGTTCATGGACTTTTGTTGCTGATTGTCCTAACCTAACCTAACTTGTAGCCGAGTTGCCGCCTATAGGTACTTCAGCAGTGCAGTCTGTTAAAATTAGGTGTATCCTTTTCATTGCTAGGGCACCCGACCAAATAGGTGAAGTTAGGTTTGGAATGTGAACAAACAAAGTTTAAAACTAAGGTTACCTACTTATATTTATTATTCGGACTTTACCCAAACCCGGATAATCCAAATTTTACTTCTTCTACCGGTGTCGTCTTACAATAAATTGTGATTTTTAGTTGTTCTTTTGCGACATAGAGTGATGATGCTACAGATCTTTTTGTACAAATAGGTAGATGGATTGAATTTTTAATTAACGCCGACACGACAGTTGGTCCCAAAGGGTTACCCAACGAGTATTTTTTATGTGTATTCAACCCTAATATATTTCAATAGTGTAGATAATCGTATTATCACATGGCACGTTTGTCGTGTTGTCTGTTTGTGACAATGAACACGGCGCGCCTCCCTTGTGTCCGCCGTCTGCTCGATCTGACAATACAAACATGTGATAAAATCGTTTGGGGCCAAACTCACATATGCCACGGTTTACTACTACTTGTGCAGTGATTATTTTTAATCCCATTCGCGTTATTGTTGTATTGCTATATTATGTTTATTTTTGGTTAGCCTATGCTCCACGGCTCCACGGCTGTCAAAACACTTCTCTGACATCTTCCAAACCCGAAAATTTGTAGTCTCGTCTCCGCCTCAGTGTTAACGCACGTCGCGCCCTATTATGTATCGTAGTATCCTAACTGCGCTACAATCTAGTAGCTAACAGGGACACTTTACAGCGCCATTTTCAGCCTCAGGCCATTAAGTTGCGCTGCTAATGAAGCGATGCAGCGCTGGCGAGGCGGCGCGGCGAGGTGTGCGACCCGGTCGCAGACAGGTCTCGGACGCGCTATCCGCCGTCACGAAGAACAAAGCCGCCTTGTACGGACACCAACACTATGCTAAACCTTCACATTTGGAATCTAATTTGTTTTAAGATAGTTCTGTAAGCGAAACTGTTATTTCAATTTGCTGCTGGTTTTACTGAATCAATAAAATGATCCTTTTGCATCTACAGCCGCTAGACGTAGAAGGAAAGTCGTGGGAAGTTTCGATAAGGTATGTTACTGCAAGTATTTCGTTTCAACAGTCACGTCTCTATTGCACTTTCTCCTTTATTTTTTTTTCACTTAACTGCTCAAGTACTTAGTAAGGTAGGTACTCCTCATAATATTGTGTGAGTACTTAATCTTAGTTATCTTATGGCAAGCTAGTTAGCACGGGAACGACGCAATTAACGAGCTACAGAGAGAAAATCTTAGCTCATTAGTTATTCAACAACCGTTTCAGGTCATAGCGAGCCGACATCAGTTCCGTGGCGACATGATCACATGGCTACACGAGACATCAGCTGCATCGGGATAAGTTCTCTAAGCTCCACGAACATTTGTGCAAACGTGCGCAGACTCTTGATTGCCCACTTGTCCTAACATCATTATTCTAACCACAAAAAATGTCGGCCATTGTCCCGCGACCCTCCGCGAGGGTCACGTCACAATACAGCATCAGGCACAGGTTTTTACGACGTCAGCTGCGCAAGTGGATGCCTATTGTCACAAAATGGGATTAAACTATCCCATTCAATTATTTATTACTGTTTTTATTGCAAAACAAATTAATCCGTCATAAATAAAAGCAACCTTTTATCAATTGAAATAAGGGTGGTATTCGGTTGCAAGCTTCTAATTTGCATCTAATGTTTTCCCCTCCGGTAATCGAGATCCCCTCGCGAATTATATAGTTTTTTATCCATTACAGCGATTATAGTATTTAACCGTGCGTCGCGGCGTGAAATCGGATTGATGAGCGATACGTATGAAGCGAATGGTTTATCGATTAACAATTATTGTAATCGATTCCCGCTACCGTTAGAATATTTATGAACAATCGTATCGAATCGGTTCGCTCGGGAGCGGGGAGGCGGCTACCGTTTTAGTAATTGGATTTTGAAGATTTATGTGTGATGAGCATACTGAGCATATACATTTTTGTTATGTTTATAATTTGTTCTTTGGCGATGTGTCTCGAGATGGTGCAAGCAGTAGGTGCGGCCGTGGCCCCATGCCCTGTGCTCACTGCCCCGTGCCTGTCAACTGGTGGTGTTTGCTCGCGTGTGACATGCGATGCTGAAATATGTCGATGTGTTGATGGCATCAGCTCGATCGTCACGCTCTCATTATTCCACACGGCGCGCGGCGGGACGACCAATCCAAGTAAAATATGCCTCGAACTGCTTTCACGTTTTCACAGAATACACGCAGCCAATACCAGCATTAAATACAGTTGGTAGAAGAACTTTTTTCTACAGTTCTTCTGATTTGATTTGGAACACTTAATCTGTTAGGTAATCTCAAATCTCGAGAGCTAAGACATTGGAGATCAATCTATTGCAGTTCTGTATCCAATCCGACCAAGACTCGTCGCCTATTTGGACATGGACGTCCTAAGTACGTTTTTTGTTATTGACTGTGGATAGCTATTTATTCCACCAACATTTTCCACTACTTAGCAAAATTATAAACTACTTATAGATTGATCCAGGCAGTATTGCTATAAGGTGAAGAACACCGGTCGTCGTGATGGCACACGACGCGGCACGACACGACTCGGCGCGGCACGCATCCGACACCGCGCTCATTAGTCCGTGCCGCCAGTGCCGTTAGCTCTCGTTAGCCAACTTTATGAACTCCTGCATAACTAATGTGCCGACTATCAGCAGCATTATGTGGAGGACCGCTCGTGTCGTGCACAGTGCTGCTGTACCTCAGTGCTGGAATATGTACACGTAGTTAATCGAATCCATAAGATAAAGAGATTGTGGTGTTTCTTACAATATTATAGGAAGCCAATTCGTTTGGAAAATATTATCGAAGTTATAATGAAACGTAATAGTGAACTACCGGCTGCACGTTTGCACCATCTGCGGCGTGAGGTTCTTTAAAGCAAAATCTGAAATGTGAGGGGTGTCCCTACTACAGTGTATGTTTAAATGTCTTGCCTCTTCTTACTAATTATTAAGCTAAATGTTGTTAAAGATTTGCTTCCCAGAGTCACGCGCGCAACAATTTACCATAGTTCTGGCTTTAAAGTCCAATTACGAAATTCGAAACAACTTCCAAGTCTCCCAATTACAATGATCTACGGGACCAGGAACTGAAACTGCGTCGCGCTCGGCAACGCTCGGCAAACATCGGCCGCTTCCGCGACGCTGCACTACACGCCGCGCTAATTAGGCTGCGCGAAGGCAGGTTAAGTGGCGTCTTGTACGGAACCTGCATGTCCCACCTAATAGCTTTTATTGATTATTAGTTGGGTGGTTGTCGTTCTGTGTGGTCTAGGTTGAAAACAATTTGATTTCATACACGGAAAGGTGTTGTCATGTAAAGGCCGAAAATTCATTCTTAAATTAAAATATTCTTCATTAGCTTGGCGTTGGCCTAATAGTATCGGTATTATTTAGATCTACTTCCAGTTTAAAATGTTACGTCTTCGGTACCGTACACAGGCTGTTTTCTTCATTTTGGCATTGTTAGAACTAATCTAAAATTAATTTAATGAGTAAAACATAAAGATAGAGCTTACACAATAATCGTGACTTTCATCATCAAAATACCTCAATAATCTAAATTCTAATACAGTCGAACTCTGTCAAAATCATCGAAAATCATCTCAATTTTATTATCATTAAAATCTGGCACCTACATAGACGTACATACTCCACGATAAAAAACCCATTTTATAAATTATCTAATCTAATTTGATACTTTATAGAAAAGTTGAGAGTCACCGGATCGAATCGTGGACATTTTAATTGTGGATGATAAGTAATAAATAAGTATGGGCTGGTAATGGAGGCTGGGACCGGCGACGCGACGGTGGAGGCTCAATGAAGCTCATTTACATTTTAATTAGAAGCGATCGATGCGTTGGTAATGACGGCTGTGGTGACGCGGGAGGTCCCGTATCGTGGGCAGTGATAGACGAGTGATGTGATAAGGAAGCAGCAAGGAGGGACGGGACAGCCACCTATTAATTAGCTGGAGATTAAGGAAACCAATTATTTCAATCTAAAATAGACACTCACTGATAGCTTGGTATTATTTACTTGGATGTGATGGATCCATCTCAGTTTAAAACATTTTCGCTGATTATTAGGTGTTCTTGGCCGCCTAGTCTGTTCAGTTCAGTAATTTGTTTTTTGGGCTTGTCGGACATTAGCTCACTGCTATTTTCTATAATTTCACTAACCTATGCGGTAACTATCTTTTACAATGCTATTTTAAACCTTGACATGGCGGGATGAGCTGGACTCCGTTTACAATGATTGAGCCTTAGCACTTCTGGATAGAGAAAGATGGAAGAAGGGTAGGGAGGCTTTTGCCCATTTGTGCGATGACATGGGCTAGTAATGAAAAATTTTAGCCCTGCTCATTTCACTGCAGAGAAAGGTAATATTTATTTATCATTCAAATAAAATGTTCTTTATTTACTATGCATTTAAATTTAATTGAATACTGTTAGGATGCTATGCACAAAGCTAGTGCGTGTATCTGGCGGTCGGTTGCGCCGGCGCAGTGTAATTAATGAAGTGTGGCTCGTCGTGCTCTCGCGCCGCTCAGCGCTACATTTACACAGCTGTGGTCAGAGCACACGGCACCACTAGCACATGGGACATTACCAGGGATACAAGCAATTAAAGTGAATGAAATACTCGATGGTAGCTGCTTTTATTGTTTGGAAAAAAGTTCGTTCGTTAATTGATATGGTACGCACCATGAACTACCTCAGAGGTCAGTTTCGGTAAGATACTTCAGTGGGAAAATTCGTAATCACATAAACAGAGAGCAATGAGATCATGGACCGCACTCACACTTCTGGAAAGATTAAATCCTTTCCCAGGATGAGGTGGAATGTGTTACTATCTCCTGTATCTAAAGTAACCAACCCTTCTAAACTAGAACACAGTTACTATTACGATATAAGGTCGTCGCTCACTTCCTACGGTCAGCACTAGCATTAAGACCTTTATCTAAAGCTTAAGTTACAAAATACTCATGATCTCATAGTAACTGCGATATCATGGCGTCTCCTTCCCATAACTACAAAGGGATCAACATCGCACAGATCCCATAGCCATAGCGTTGTTGGTCATCTCACCCATATCGTTATGAATAGGAGTAAGTTTCACGTCGTTTACGTCGTTGCGTGGGTCTCCCGGCTACGTCTCACTATATCTGATATTATTGACTATTATCCACGTTATGGCCGCGTCGATATCCTACATACAACTGCTCGTTATGACTTCGTATCGCCCAGTCATTATTCGGGGGGCACGGCAGTGCCCCCGCCAAGTCGAGCGCGAAGCAAACACTGCCGTACCATCCTTTACTGGAACCATTTCGCCGCATTTTCAGGCCCCTATTTGAGAACCTCTTGATAAGACCAGAACGCAGAAATTTTCGTCATTAGTTCCGAAGTTAAGCGAAAGCAAAGTTTCGCATTTATGACACTCACTCACTCATGATCATCAGAATAGAACTAGTACTTCCCATAAACTCAGAGAGCTGAAATTTGGTAGAGTTAGGGTTTAATGGCTACATAAAGGGAAAACTATAAAAACTAGGTTAATCGAAGATCTGGAGTACCTGGTGACCCTGATTAAAAAACACAAGAGCTCAACCAAACTATAGAGATCGACATACCGCCTTTACAAAAAATATTCAACTTGGTGGGCCGCTCCATTTGATGTCAAAAATCGAAGGTATGAAGTATCTGATGAAGAACCCTCAGCTGGTCTCAGCTGTATTAGAGATATGGTAATGCCCCCTTCTACTATTGGTACATAAAAAAATCAACTGTCATTGCAAAAATCCAGCGTAGTGGGACACATCTTCCAATCTAATTTAATCTAGCCTATAGCGTCCCACTGCTGGGCGTTAAGTAATACTGTTTCACGTTACACGTTGTTTACACGTTTCCCCAAAAAGAAGTGAAATCCCACCAAAAACATTCTGTAAAAAACTAGCCAAGTCTCGATGGAGCTGCTTGTTTATCTCTACAAAGGAATGAAATCCAGACAAAGTCGTGCCAAGTCTAAGGTTCCTTACTGCGATTTCTTTATTATTATAGTAAAATTAACTATAATAATACAGAAGGAGGAAACTTTCTCGTGAGGAAATGCAAATTCTTTTATTTCTACCTATTCTATTCAACGTTTTGGCAACGATAGTCTGTGTTCTTACTCTTCTACTGCAAAAGTTGTTCAGCTCTTAGGTTTTAAAAATCGTTAGCAACTGGGTTACACAAAAGATAAAATTTGTTTGTTACTTCGGATTCGTAACGAAAAAACAAACTCATGTCTATATTTTGTGTATATCATCAGTAAGGATCACCCGACAAATAAGATGGGCAATCCTCGTGGGCTTCATATGTTAATATAATAGTGGTCGTTTACACGATGGGCCACGTAACGATGTTAGGACGCTTGCACCCACGCACCGTTCACACTGATCGGTCCGACATCAATGCGATGCCTTCAATGGGACGCGATGGGATCACGTGATCCTAATGTGGGACGAAATTAGGTGATTGGGTTAGATTTTTTAGGCATTGTTGATGAGTTGGGAAATAAAATTGTTAATTTTGTGAAGATGTTGTGCTTGACAGTTTTACGTGCCATCACTCGTCGTATGATTATGGTTTCATGACACATCTCGGGCGGAAGCAAGTACCTTAAATGTAAGTTTTATTTTCTGAAAGTAAGTTGATCAAGAAAATAATAACCCATCAAAAACATAACATGTAAATGCCAAGTCTCGCAAAGCAGTTCTTCTACTGTAAAAAGTTGTGAGATATTAAAAAGTTGTAATTAATAGTATGATTTGTCCATCGCACGGTAACATAATCATTTAATAATCTACTATTTTAAATAGTCTTAATTTTTTATTGAAAAAAGGTGGCGGTCCAAAATAGGTTTTGTTGTGTTAAGATTCTATTGCCGTTAGCGCCAATACGCTTATTGGCGCTTTATCAACAACGAATGCAAATAAACAATCTTGATTCTTGAATCTCGAAGTTACATAGGGGTCGGAAACGTCCTGAATGGCTTCGAGAAAAGGATGGTATGGCTGTGCGAGTCTTTTTTTGCTAGACTTGGCAGGGGCACTGCCCCACTTGCCCCCAGATTAGTTTACAAAAGGGCAAAAAATACCTGCATGGCCAACAACCGTTCAATGATCATATCAAGTAATTCTCCATAACAATTAAATTAAAATCAAACCCAGTAAAACGTGCAGTGCTGTCATAAACTCATAACACATAATTCATATTGTAGTCTGTTTGCTTGCAAAACGAGAAAAGGAAACACCAGGGCTACTCTTTCCAGTCCGTACTTACAGTGCTTTGCCCCGTTGCGTGTCTCGCAGACTTGATGCGAACAACAAAATAAAAGATAAACTACAAATTATCGAAGGCAACGCGGTTTAAACAGTTGGCGCATGAATTATAGTGTTTGAAACTCTTAACTTTAACTTGCTGCTATTTAGGGATGCAGGTAACATTATAAAATGAAGAGTGGGTGTGCTGGACCTTGGTATGGTTCGTCGCATTCTCGTAGATATTCGTATTGTAATTTACTGATTTGCTAGGAAGTTTCTTTAACACTGTATTTTAAAGATAAGTTCTTGGTAATGAAAATGCAAAAGTTCGCAAACAGAAATTGCGTTTACGAGGTACCTTATCGGAGTTCGTAGGAAAGTTCTTTCACGAGTAATAAGACCTTTTGATCTCATCTCGTGAAGACGTTAGTGTTTTTTGATGAGTTGTAGGAAAGTACCTACTTAAATTGGCATATTTGGTAGGTGTGTGTCAACCAGTCCTTTCAACGGTTATCTTGGCACCCAGGAGCTGGGTTGTGGAGATCAGCTATGCAGGATACTGGTATATAATAACAGTAGCTGTGTCTTCGAATGACTATACGTTGTATTACGTTGTCGACTATGGTAACTCCGTTGTTATTACTCCTGGAAATAGTTAAAATATGGACATCCAGGGAAGACTTAGGATTAGGAAGACATGAAGTTAAGTCCCCCGCTTGCCGCCGCTGCGCACCGCCTCGCTCTCATCCCCAGCCATGCTACTTCTATCGAAGCAACAAGGCGGTCTCAACTCTTCCGCACAATATTACTGTTTTCTCCGCAAACACAAAACCGTACAAGATCTTGTACAAGAGCGATCAGGAGTAAGGACCTGTAAGTAGTTGTCTCGCTACTCGTCAGAGAGCGGAGCGAGCGAAGGGAGCGATGGGAGCACGGCGGGCGCGGGCGCAGCGTGACAGATAGATTGCAGCCGAGCGACCTCTGCCGGCTCGTGCACGTCCCAGCGGTAGGGTGGCCTACTCATCTAGGCTAGGTTGGAACATGGGACATTCTTTTGCAAAAACTCGCTTCGGATATAAAGCATTTAATTTGCAAATTTCACAATAAGTTTCATAGCTTTTGGAAGTGTTTTCTGCCTTATCGTCAGTTTCGTCAGCATACCTATAAAATAAGTAAACGGAAATCTATCTATACATATAATAAATCTGTTGAAAAGTCATTTTTATACATTGAAAATATTTCCAAAAAAAAATAGTCAGGGTGTTAGAGGACAACCAACAGAACCCATTTCCAGCATTTATGGAATTTTTGTCTGTTTGTCTGTTTATTTGTTCGGGCATCACGTAAAATGTACTAAAGCAATGTAGATAACTTTTATACAAAACAATTGTGCGTAACTTGAAGTAACATTTAGTTTTTGTTTCATTGCAATCGGTTCACTCTATCAAAAGATATTTGAATTTAATTGAATTTAAAGTGTTTCAGAAGTAAAAGACTGCACGCAGTTGATCTCTTTATTCGATAGATGGCGTTGTGCGTTTGGCGTATTTTAAGTTTCCCAATACATGAACGAAATCCACCAGTAATCCATCTTGATGTGCACCTTGAAGGCGGGCAACGAGTGTATTTTCAGTCTGAAAATCGTTACTGATATTATAAATGCGAAAGTCACTTTTTGTTTGTTTCATAATTGAATTTTTTCTTCTTTCTCATGTTAGAATTAAAAATTTAGAGAAGCGCTCTTCCTGTCTCTACTTATTTAAAAATTGCTGTGCCCGACAGGGTCCATAATTGTGTCTATCATTTTCTTTTATTTTTGACCACCTTTTAAGTGTACATTATGATTTGATTTACCTTTGTCCTTATTTCATTTTTTTGGGATAACGCAGTATATCTTGTTCCTTCAAATTTCTATTAGAACAGTTGTCATCTCATGAGTCGCTCAGCAACCCCCTTTCTAGCCATCATTCCCCTTCTCTTATCTATGTGACTTTTTTTTTCATGGTGTTGGCATGATAGATGATGTTAGACATCCTTTGAATGCAAGTCTTGGGGTGAACTTGGTCGGACATGCTGTACTACCCAGTACAGCATGTCCGACCTAGTGGTTGTTACACTAACTAAGTTTGACGAAGAAAGAGGGCAATACTTCATCATCAATTCAACCAAGAAGAATACAATTTTGGAGTGTTAAATCCCGCCAAATTGCGACATTTTGTCCAGATAATTTTCTGCCGACAATCCCGCTATTCCCTCAAGATCTAGCCCCTGTACAGACAACTCACGGCTGGGCTAGCAACTGGCAGCGCGCACAATGAAAAAGTGGCGTCGTTCATAAATTATCGGCGCAATGGCGGCGCGTGACGTGGCCTGCGCGCGCGCACTGCGGCCGGTGCACGACCTAGCACGCAGGGAAGATGGAGCAGAAGGACCAATGAACAGGCAAGCATATAAGATTGATTGAGCAATCCAAGAACGAAGGCATTTTGCTTGCTTACATGACATTACATGCCTAACATCACGTCTGTATTAGTCTGTAAGCCCTGGAGGGTACACAAAGGTATACCAGTACACCAACATTTTGCAAGTCCAATGTCCCATGTATTACGGGGTCTGTATGGTCTCTGATTTCTAGGGACCGATCCGCGGAATAGTTCAGCCAAGTCAGAGGCCCATGAGCAGCATAGAATCTCTGACACTAGGTTAGGTTATGTTGGTATCGGCTTACATCCATACAAAGCAGTAAATTAAACATTTTCGGAGACACGAAACATTACCTCAACTCTTTCGTTTCATCGTTACCAACCTCAGCTTTTAACTTGAGTTGATTGCGTTTCACCTTCTGTGTTTAGAAGCTTGTGCTGTGGCCGCAGCCTCTATGTTTATGCTGATTAATAGGGATAAATCGATGGACAGCGCCGTGATACGTGGATAAATTACTTTTATATCTTCTATATTTTTACTCTCTTTAAGAATAGGCTGCACGAGATGCTATTATAAAACTGTCAAGTTACCTTTACTTAACCGTTTAGAGTGGTTTAATTTAGTTAATGTTCAAGCTGCGTGGTTGTTATTAAAACGGTCACTTCTTGTCTCAAAACGATGAAGGAAAACATAGTAATGAAACCGGCATGTCCTAGAATCAACAATTCATAATCACGTGACATCTGCCAGCCCGCACTGTTCAAGCGTGGTGATTACAGCCCACTCCCTCTCGCAGAGAGGAGGTCTGTGTTCCCCCTGTATCGGTTGATTATAATAAATATGATTAGCTCAGCATAATGTCTTGCAACCAATACTCCAATAAAGAATATTCCTGAGATGTGGCGCCGTCATATTCTTCTTATGGTCTTCAGGTACCTCTACAATTATAGAGGAGATCGAGGAGAAATATTTCGCAGTAAATACTCCGAAATATTTTTCCTAGGTCCTTTGCGAGATGGAACAGCACGGCACCACTCGTGACTCCAGTTCCTCAACCAGGACTGTTCGTCCGGCCAACACCGTGTATCCCTGAGTTTGCCCCTCATTTTGAGGAATTTCATAAGTTGCTTTGCCATATTAAATCCAAAAAAAGAAGTATATGATATCCCCTCTGTATCCTGTGTGTCCATCCGAGGGCGCGGGCGCAGGTCGGTGGCGTGCCGGCGCGTCGTTTGTCCGCGCCGCGATACTCTGCTCTGATTGGTACACGCGCGCGATGAGCGATAAGTGCAGGTTCACACGTCCTCAACACGCCACGCTCGGACGTTAGGGCCAGTGCAGATAATGAGACGTCACGGCTCAGGGAAGTCAGTGATATCTCAAAGAAATGTCAAATTTGCATTTGACAGCAAATTAATGCTCATCTACCAATGTAAAACCTACTACAGTGATATCAGTTCTTTCCACGGTTCTGAGCCTATGGTCATCATCTTTCCCTGTCCTTAAGGTAAACGACGGATGGGCTGTAGGAAAAATGATAGGCTAGGCTAGAAACGGGGCTAACTCTTACAATGTATGGACGAAGAAAAATTCTGGGCTGTCCCCTAATAAATGGGGATAACGGCACGAGAATGATGATAAAATATCTCCCAATATGTCCAGCACGACACTTTCCACTCGTGAGTACTCATCTTAAGCCTCTCGTCCGTGATTGGCGCAGATGCGGCGATAGCGCGCAACAAGTTGGCTGTATCGCAACGTGTCCGCGAACACAATGAGCCAATTTATTGCTCCAACAGCTCATAAATATTGGTATTGTTGTAACTGTATTTGTTTGTAAGGTTAGCAAGCTGATGCTATCTGCTTTATGGGATACAATTAGTTGCTAATGATTTTTCTTATTGATTCTGATGTAATCTCGAAGTGCATTTGCAATTTGTTGCTGTGATATTTGAAAAGTTTATTTAAAACAGGAGTCCTTTTCTATTTTATGAAATCTTATTACATGATAGTAAGTAAGTACATACATAATGTTTTATAGTTTCCACAAATTAATTCCTGTTTTTTGGTGGCAGATAGTGTAATATGGAAGGGCCTTTTCAGGGACTGTGACTGAGGCTTTCAGCACTAATGGCATTTCTTCTGACTTATTCCCTAATCTTACCATAACACTAGTCTAAGTGCTAAGTGCTCTTAAACCAGTGCATGGAGTAATGAGTTCAAACCCTCACGGCACGTTTATTCAGCGGCGTATCTGCACCATAGATCAGGAGATAACGTGGAGCTGCACGAAAAAGATTGTAATGTATCCGCAGATAGCATTTACGATTGGTAGCTAGTATCGTGACGTCACGTCCTTTCAGTTCATTTGCGTGGAGACGGGGCGGAGCGTGTATAAGATACATTATCTTTTGAGTTGCATGAGTGATTAAGAACAATGAATATCCATTATCCATTCCTAACCTATATCACACATCCAGATTTAGCTGCACTTAAACTTGAACCCCGCACTATTTGGTGAATCTCAAAGGCTTGAATCAATCAATCGAGCACAAAGCCCGTAATATATGTGACTAACTTCTTCTTCGTCCTGACAGTACGTCACTTCGAATTACTTGGTGGCCACTTTCACCCGTCTTACTACTGACTCACGGCAATTTTCTTATAGCTTCTCTTTCGAGTTGGCTTCTGCTGCTATTCAAAAATAAAAGCATCAACTTATTGTTCTACAACACTCGAGACAGTGTTGAATAATGGAGGGAGTTTTGGATAAACATAAAATCAAACTTGCATTTCCCGAATGGTTTTTCACATTTCGCCAGTTATTCTTCAGTCCCATGCAATAGGGTGCGAGCCTATTGCCTACTCAACTGGGCACAAATTTAAACTCCAGAATCCTACTGAATTTTTTTTATATGACTTTGCCCAGCATAGAAATTGAACTCTGGGTCTCATGATCAGCCGTAGCTGACTTGTAACCAATTATAGATAGACTTATGATCACTTGGAGACCAATGACAAGCGTTAGCATGTGTACATTTTACCACTAGACAAACAAGCACAGAACTTCACGATCGGCAGCCAAGATATAGCAAACCGGGTAGAAGATCAAGATACTACAGTGACCTAAACATAAGCCATGACCATAGTCTGAGTGATAGATCACCTAATCTGCAAGTTCAATGAACATTATAAACAAAATCAACTGTAACAGATCGCATTTGATCAGTGGTCTACATCGAGAACTATAATTACTACTTCTTGCTCATATTTTTTGTTCACCAAGCGAACTTTAAGTGGCACCTCCAATAGGTACATCACTATGATTTAATGCTATGCAGCAGTAGCGTGATCGTTGTTAATAATAGCCCGATCAGCAATTATGATACAGGCTTGGAGAACAAAACCAATTTGGTTAGTGAGTGGTCTGTTTGGGTCAAGTTTTTACGATGATTTTGCATTATCTAGTAGATTGTCATTATTTTCTTGGTTTATTGCAGTGTCTGGCTCTTTTTGACATGGCAGTCACGAAGGATTCGTGAGGAGTCGTTTGACCCACAGTGGACACACAGTTCGTTCACTGTGGCGCGTATCATCAATGTTCTTCCTTCTCTCTATGAGCAGAGACCTTTGCCCTGTAGACCTGCAGTAGACTGATACCATTATTCACACTATCGCGATAGCTTATATCCCAGTTACCGTTATGCCCTTCCACTAAGAATAGGTTAACACCTAAGTTAAGAATAGGTTTATTCTTAGTGGAAGTGGTCCGAGTTAACACTCGGACCGATATCACGACTAGACACCAGACAGGGATCGATCGTGTGACCCCGAGACGTTCCGCTAATAAACCAGCGCTAGTGCAGCGCCTGCGCAGCCAGGCTGGGTCATGGGGAGGCTACTACAGCGGCGGGGCGGGGCGCGGGGGGCGTGGCCGCACTGCGCTCCTATTGGTGTACTCAGTAAGAAAGGCGCACGCGCATTCACCGCGCTTTATTAGCGATTTGATGGTCAACTCCTTAAACAATGCCGGTGAACGTAAACAATGGAGTGAAACGTGACCGCGGGGTCGCGGGTTCTGTTCCCGTTTCAATTGCAAGACGTGGCGCAACCAGAGTGGCTCATTGTAAAAGCCTGTGTTTTTTATTGTAACATGAGAGGATGTTGCGCGCGCAGCTTTTTGTTTGCAGCGATTAAAATTGCGGAGTGAATGTCGACGGACGGCGGCGGTGCGGCGCGGTGCGGTGCGGTGCGGAGCGGTGCGGTGCGTTTTTATTGTTGTGTAAGCATTGCACTCGATGCGCGGGTCGTGTTATTATTTCTAGAGGAAACGGTGGAGGCTGCGCTGATTAATTCACTCAAACAAGTTATTAAGTTACGTCGTAATGTTTAGTTGAGGCTCTGTGAGCACGTTTGTGCAATCTGATCGCTGGCTGCATCACAATGGCTGAGGATGGCGATAGACTCTACCTTCTTTCAGTCTTACATTGTAAAATAATTGTAGCATATGTTTACTTATACCTACTTATGAAGGTCTTTACTCCTAGGCTCAATAAAAGGACCTACCATAACGTCGCTTAACTTCATTCTTGGGCAAACGAAGTCCCAATTCTTTTCAGAGATAACTACAGTTTGGAAACCATTATAAATCGGTCAATATTAAGTGGAGGGTTAACGTTGAGTAGATGTTGCATATTACTATACATAAATACTGCTACGCGAACCACATTGATGTGTCGTTCGTTGATGTCTTTTGTTCTGTGCTACGAATGATGCTACAGTGTTGCTCTTTGTTGTTCTACGGGTGATGCTTTGTGCTACGAGTCACGCTACGGGAGATACTACAAGTGATGAAGGTGTACTTACGCCATGATGATAACGTGGGTACCAACAAAAAACTTTAAAACACAACAAAGTGAAAAATAATGTTGTTTCATATGCGTACCCCCTCAGAGCATACAGGCGTGATGTTGATGATGTATTATGATATTGTGTAAACAATAAACATCCAAGCGATTGCAGCAAGCTCGACAGATTTGCCGTCTATTATTAAAGAGTTCCATTGTATATCTGCGTAGATCAGCATCAGGTCTTCACCAACTTTAAACGAGAAGATCATGGACCATAATAGAATACCTTCAGACTGATTGAAAACCTTCCTCCTTTTGGAAGTCAGTAAAAAAAACATTATAAGTACATTTGAGGGTTTCCCTTGATTTTCCTGAGATCCCATCATCAGATCCCGACCTATACTTTCATCAGTAGCTCAAAAACATGTGATGATGATAACCAGGCATAATGTCTATGTGTGCTTTTATATTTTGGAGAGTTCCCTCGAGTTCTCCAGGATCCCATCATAAGAACCTGCCCTAATGACAGTATGCTTGTTGATCCCATCACATGGAAAGTATACCGTTTAAAAAAATACGTCGCTCGGATTAACTGCTCATACTTCCCAGGCACACCTTTCTCCTACAGAGCCTGCCTTTTCGATGAACACCACGCGCACCTCTAAATTTTTCGCATAGCTGACACTTGCAAAAAATGCATTCATCGTTCCCCGACCAGGCATAAAACCGAATTGGTTTCGTGAAATCTCGCTCTCTTCTGTCAGTCGCCTTTTAATAACTTACAAAAAAAATATAAACCTCCAAATTGATAACCTTTTGGAAGTCGGTTAAAAATGGGAAGAAATCTTTCAAAGCTAGTTTTTCATAGTGGACGCTGATTTTGACGTGTTAATTATTTTTTATGTATAGTTTTGGTCGAATTCAAAGGTAGTATCGCTTTTATGACCTCGCCATATAATTAGCAAATCCGGTAATATACCTTAGGTCGTAAATCAACCGGAACACAAGAGGGCTCATCTGCTATAGAGAGCCTGTTATGTAGAGGAAGGAATCTTGGAGATTCATGATGTGTTCAGCATTAATATTTAAACCGGAAGTCATCAATGCCAGCTAGAATATAACCATTAAATTGTACTACTTTATTACAATGAAATATTGGCTATAAAAGATGGAAGACTCTGGAACCTGTAAAGTAAAAAAAAATAACCTCGTCTGGATTATCTAGACGAGGTTAATGTTTTTCTATTGTGTTGTACGCACGGCGACCAATCAAGCAACAATAACCAATTTATTCGGATCTCACATTGTACGGGAAATCTATACAAAGCGAGGCCATGTTATACTGGAAGTGTATAGATTGATGTGTCACGTGTGTACTCCACTGACAGGCTTCAGTATTGCTCATAAATAAACTTAGTCGATTGGTTATCAGGCCAACAATTTTCTACAGAAGTCGATTTTCACTTAGAATAGAATAGAATAGAAAATATTTATTTCAGACTAGCACACATTAAATGAGATATAAGTCCATATTATGTTAGTAGGCAGACAGGTACTTAAAGCTATGTTAGTAAAATTTAAAATTAATATTACTTTGGACATGCATGAGCGACCAATGCCTCAGGATTTGGCTGTCCACTCTGTCCGACACCACGCTCAGAAGTGTGTTGGTGCTACTTTTTATCCGGGACCGCAGGGACGCCGTTCTTATGCGTAGCACCGCCTGGAAGCCGTCCGTGCTGTGGTCGGCGAACATGCCGGAGGCACTGCACCGCCATGGGAGCCCCAACAAACCCCTGAACGCGTTGTTATACTGGACGCGCAGGGCATTGCAGGCTTTTTTAGTGTAATTGCTCCACAGGTTGCACGTGTATAACGTTAGGCAATAGCTTTTAAATAGTGTGACTTTTACATCACGTGAGCATCGCGCAAACCTGCGAGCCAGCATATTACCCCTTACCGACAATGCCCTGCGCTCCCTATCCATGTCCATATCATCACTTTGATTCTCATTGACCCAGTGACCCAAGTACTTAAATTTGGACACTTGCTGTAGAACGGTTCCATTTAGTGCCGTCGGAGGAACAGGGTAGGTTTTAGACCCAGCCTTAAAAACTAGCAGCTCGCTCTTCTGAACATTGTACTTGAGCCCATGGGCCACTGAATACCGTTCACATATGGACAATAGCGACCTCACGGAACTGATTGAGGGGCCCAGCAGCACCATGTCATCAGCATAGCTAATATTGTTCGCACAAACACCATCCACTGAACAACCGACACCAGCACTGCTGAGCTCCTCAATCAGTCCATTTACATATAAATTAAATAGAGTAGGTGAAGTTAATCCCCCCTGCCTTACTCCACACTCCATCCTATATTCATCCGAGCATTCGCCCATCCACCTGACAAAATTGTTTTGGTTATCATACCAGTATCTAAATAAGTTGATGATCTCTACAGGCAGCCCGGTGTTAAGTCTCATCTTCCTCCACAGAACATTGTATGATACCATGTCAAATGCTTTCGACAAGTCTAGGAAGCAGGCGTATACTGGTGTTCCTCGGTCAGTATAGTACCGGAATACTTAGCATTGGCGCCTTGCCTTTGGCAATGCTCGAAAAAGCAATCACGAATAAGCCCAATTTCCCTAACCACACATTTATTTCATCACGTAAAAATGGATGATGGGGCGACTGCCACCCTGGGTCAAGAAGTATGTCATATACTTTTTGACGTGAACACGTGTTTTAGACATCACGCTCCCAAATAATTTTCATGTGCCGTTTTCAATCCGTTAATCAACCTTTTGTAGTAACAACGATGGCCATTTGCCAACGATGGCCATCCCCAGGCGACAATCCTATACTAAATCCAACTGACATAACTAGGCTTAAAATAATTCCTCGTCATCCACACTTGCACGCATAAATCTCATCTGCAACCAACTACATTAAGAGGATAATGTTGATGGATCCCCACATCTCCAACTCCTCACTCTCTATAACAGAGGCATGATGAATGCGGTACAGTTAGAGAACAATTAAGTACGTGAGTGCAATGCGCGCGCAGCTGATCTGTGGCGAGATGTGCGCGCGCCGCCCGCATACTAACTGCCGGTAATGTTGGCAGAGATGAGGGAGCGGACATAAAGTGTGTGAAGAAACAGAGCTTAATTTTTCTCTCTTTACTTACTTTACTCTTTTAATGTTGGGACTGCTTGTTCTCCGTGGGACCCTAGCGCTAGCACTTTCCAACACAAAATTATTTTTTGAAGGAATGACGTTGAGTTGAAATACTTGTAAGTGGAATAATCGTTGTTGGGAT
This sequence comes from Cerastis leucographa, assembly GCA_963082945.1. Classification (NCBI taxonomy): domain Eukaryota; kingdom Metazoa; phylum Arthropoda; class Insecta; order Lepidoptera; family Noctuidae; genus Cerastis; species Cerastis leucographa. The sequence continues at coordinate 19,355,095 of OY720366.1, forward strand.
TAGTTGCACTGGTTGAGGACTTGGTAAGGTCATGTCATTCATTTGTTAAAATCTTATTTTACATGTTTCAGGATTCAGAGTCTCGTCTAGACATACTACTTCGCCGTCACCAGGGACACCGGAAGACGTGAATTTTTAGACTGACACTGACAATGAACAGACTCAATAAACTTTTTGGTAACAGCAAACTTTCTAACACACTATATGGTAGACCCCTCTCCAAATTCCAGAAAACAAAATCAGCCGAAACTTACCGACGCCGCGTTTGTCGTTCGACGGGTGATCTTTGCCAGATAAGTATAATAAGTCCAGTATTATGTGCGATAAGCTGCAGGGATGTATGATAAGCGCCATCACCGTCACTTGGCATGCGAGGGACGCGCTGTTGCGCGTGAGTCGCGCTCGTGACGGGGGCGGGGCCAGCAGGGAGGTATCCGCCGTTGATTAGGCTTTTGATTAAGATTATTTGAATGTACATACTGTCATTTTGTTATATGAGTAGATATATAATGATCTAAAGACAGATATGTCGCATGCCTAAGATTTTTCCTTGCGACTTTTGCATGGGTGGGGCAGTTTTCAGTATAATCAGATGTAGCCAATTATCTGAGTAGGTAGTTTTTTAGGTACTTGATGAAATTGATTTTTGCAACCTTATCTAATTGGTTGTAAAAGTCAATTCGCTCGGAGACTCCTTCAGATGTATAGTTCACTTTTCTAGCTTTCAGATTACTTGCCGTTGTATTTTGAATTATGAAAGGCAAAATTAAGCCATGATTTATCATTTCCATTGAAGAAGAAACAAATATCAGTGGTATTCGTTTTTGATGTTAGAACGGAATAATAAACGACTTTTTAGACATATTAAGATTTGCCAAGGAATCTGAAAGCTGACGAATCGAAATGAAGTACAGTTATAAGTTGTTGAAGTATTCTCTCGTCGTAATGATAATGTCTTTCAATCAGCAGCCTCCAATAAATCGTTCCCAAACTAAAAGCACTTACTGCCATATCTTAATACAAAAAAAAACATCTCCAGTTAAATTGAGATGCTGTATTCATTAGGATGGCCCAGTGTGGCTCATAAAGTTGGCCATTAGTGGCCGCTGGGCTATCTTAACGAGCGCGTCACGGAGATACGATTGGCGCGCTGATATGCGCCGGCGCATGTCCCTACACTATAGATTACGTACTTGCAGAACAACTACTTATCGTTTAGGTACTGATTTATTGATCGTTCTGACGTTTATATTTATGTAGATTGATGTTTCTGTTATCAGTTCAAGAGTTTTTCTACACATTAGCAGATGCTGATTGAGTCTGAAAGTTGCAGGAATGGGTAGGATGCAGAACACCAAGCAGTAACTGGGGTTCAATTCCCAGGTCGGGCAGTGTTATTGGGGTATCCTTTAGGAATTTCTCAATAGTAGCCGAGAGTTGGGTGGTCTGATAGCCCTCGAGACTCGAAGAGCTCGTTAAACCGTTGGTCATGCGCCTGAGCTCCTTCCGTTTGTGTCAGAATTTGCCTTCCCATCAGCCTATGAGAGAGTGAGAAGGAAGAGAGAGAGTGCACCTGTGTCACTTGTCCAATAATCTCTCGCGTAGCTGGAAATTAGGTGAGGAGCACTATTATTATGATTGTGCCACTGCATGCCATAGACTTCCTTCTCCCCTTTCCCTATTTTAAAGTTGCAGTTATACACATAGACAATTTTAGCATGTCATAAGAACGAAAGTTAAAATACTTATTTAAAACAAAAGTAACCTGTTTATTATCACAGGGTCATTATCATTACGTTCCCCCGTAATAAAATTATTCAACACTTAGTACAGTTTAGTCAGACGCATCGCTTTTAACTGCGCCCGCGCAGACACCGATATCACTGCTTATCTCACACTTTATTATTATTTCGCCACTTAACTCCACTCCATATCCTCTTAAATATTCACTGTACTCTTAACTTCAATAATAAACCGTGATAATAACGCGCACTATTACGCATAATAACTCAGATAAATTAATAATTAAACACTTAAAAAACAAGGATTAAAAGTATTCAGTAGTTTTGAATTCAAATGTTTCTGTTAATAGTCTTATAATTACAAATAACACTTAAAACGTTGGTAAGTAAGGAGAGTTAGGAATCTTCACTGCATTCAAATGCAAATGCCTCTCTTTATAATAGGCGATAAAAATAAATGGGGATGCTTGTCTCACGAGCTCCAGGAAATACTAAGGACTTTGTGACAGAATTCAGCGTATTTATTAGGCAAATACAACTTTAGCAGAGTAAGAATTTGGATCTGTCAATATCAATATCACACACAAAAACACAACTAGCGAAAGGTGGGCCCTATAGATACATCATTGCCTAACGCTTAGGGATTGCACGCGTGATGTTATGTTAGCTTGTAAAATAGACACAACCTGAATAGGGCTGATGCTTAGCGATTATGTCCAGCAAATAAATAATATCTTTGACACTTGAATGGCCGGAAGTTCTCTTAACTGTAAGTCTCTGTACACGTCTACTGTTATGTCCTTTAGAGCGATTCCTTATCGGATGAGGTGTCATTGTCATTCAATCAGCCCAGACTATCGCCGTCCACTGTTGGCCTAGGCCTCTTCCAAGCTGCACCACGACATACTGACCTCCACCTCTATGACATTACTCAGCAGCAGGTGTTGAATTTGAACCACGAGGGAAAATGACATAAACAATATTACTCCGTCAAAGTAATACCATGATATAGCAATGACTCTTCACGTTAATCCATTATTCAACACAACTCAAGAACATCGTGTCGCTCTTCACAAATACAGCCCTCGACACAGAAACATTCGAACTACCCGCAAAAACGATGGCTTGCCGATAATAATGATGTAAATAGCCTGCAATAAGGTGAACAGCGCCTTAATAGTTCAATACACGAACTCAAACGTACTTGCGGCCTTTTGCAGCAAGAAATATGGCGGCCAGTCTGCGCATGCGCGCTGGAGAGGGCGGACGTGCGCGGTTTATTGCCGTGATTAGTAACGAGCATCCCGTACCCCTAATTGGTTGGCTGCAGTCACGAAATAGTTCTAAGACGAGAATGTATCAAGCTGTATATTTATGGATCAGTTCATTATGTTTAATGCTTATTAGTCGGTCGTGGAAAGCGGTAACTAAATTAGGGATGAATAATATTGCGCAAATGTAATGAAGATGTGTAATATGGTTAGCTCTTCTTACGGTTAGTAAATTAATAAAATTATTATTATAGAATAATTGCTGTTTTATTTAAAATTTTGGAAATATAATAACCCTTTCCATTTCCTCTAGAATTTAAGCCCAGTCTATCGAATTCCATCAAAATTAGCTGCGCAGGTCAAAAGGTAACGTGAACATGAACAAAGACATCAAATCACACAAACATACAGGTCAAGGGATTGTTAGAGAGAGTTAACTTAAAATTTATCTCCATCACCCGCAGTTTGCCCACGTGGTTAATTACGTACAGTCAGATTCCTCTCACAGAGACGAAGTTTGTCTGTAATCGCTGTATGAACATTATCGGCTGATTTTATACTTACCTTTACACATTTATTTCCAATAAAACTAGCCAAGTTTCCTTCAATAAAACTGGATTGTTTCCTCTAAAACACTGCCCAGTTGACAGCGTCGTGCTTGCCCCCTATTGGCCAGTTTTATTATACCACAAGTGCGGAAACTCTACGCTAATCGTGTCAGCTAATGCACTATTTAATTGAGAATAAATTCGCTAAAGTAAACACAGTGTATTGCGACACACACCGAGTTATGGCGAACACTGTGGCGGTAATTGAACTTATTGTAAAGGCAAATGAGATATATTAGTCGAGTTCACACGAGTATGGAAGAAATATGTTGTAGAGGCGTGGAGTAAAGGCGGAAACATACTAACGTGTCGTGGCGTGTCGTGACGCGCCAGAAGCAAATCGGTTTCATACATTTAATATGGTTAGGGACATATTTGCATGGCGTGTCGTGTCGCAACGATGTATGAAAACGAATGCTTCTGGTGCGTCACGACACGCCACGACACGTAAGTGTGTTTCCGCCTTAACTATTTTGTCTTCGATTGAAATGTATTGATTGTTGCATGTGTTTAGCTCATTTCTACCTTATTAGGAAAGGTGAGCTGTTGTGTATTGACTATCATTGAGTATCACCAATTTATGGATTACACATTCAAAATAAATTAAAATCAAAATATTTTATTTTACATAGGCCTACACTTATAAAACGTCGGCAAAAGTTGCACGGTTTGGGTTAGTCGTTTCCTATAGAGAAGACCCGAAGAACTCCATGGTTACTTTTTTAAATGATTTGTATTTTACAATATTTGTATGTTACAGCGTTAGTCCTTAAGTATGGACAGCAAGGCCCGACAATAAGTCGTTGCTTACTACAAAACGTAGAACAACACAAAGCCTAAGCCTACAATGCCCACACATGCACAAACAATCGATAAATATATAAGAATCTATGCAAAAATAAAATACCTACTATAAGAAGACTAAACTAAACAATTGACACAAATGTTGTCATCAGTGCTGTAACTATTCTGAACAATGAATGAACGGTGCATGGATTTGAAAACTATTTTATAAAATATGAATATAAAGAATAGAAAAAATAATATTGGGAATAGTAAGAGTAGATATCCACACATTTGTGTCGTTTATGAGCTACCAGGGAAGCCGCATGAGCAGAAGGAACTACAGCCAAACTTCTTTATCTTCCACGTAGTCTTTTTAATTTTGTAATATGCTTTTTTAGCAAATTTTTCAGGGTTCCGTACCTCGATAGGAAAAAACGGAACCCTTATAGGATCACTTTGTTGTCCGTCCGTCCGTCTGTCTGTCTGTCAAGGCCCTTTTTCTCAGGAACCCATGGAGGTATCAAACTGGAATTTATATCAAATACCCAAGTCTACTGTCCCTTGAAGCTGTGTAAAAATCAAACGTCTAAGCCAACGCAATCAAAAGATACAGCCGTTTATGCCGAAAATTTTCGACACTCACAAGGGAATCCAAACCTACAGGGTACTTCCCGTGAATTCAGAATCTTGAAATTTGCTACGACGCAACGTCTTATAGCACAGATAAAGGAAACATTTTGAAAACCGTAAATTTTTAGTTACATCATATTTAATAAAAAATAATTTAAACTTACCTACTACCCCTTTCCTCATGAACGCATAGAGGTCAGGTTTGTACGGAACCCTCGGTGCGCGAGTCGGACTCGCACTTAACCGGTTTTTTTAACCTTTCTTTCAAAAATCAAAATCAAAAGTCATTTATTCAAATTAGGCTGATAATCAGCACTTTTTGAACGTCAAAATTACAAAAGACAGTCCCCCAAAACGCCCGCCCTTCGCCAACCCTCCACCTTCGGTCAACGCCTTAGCCTTCGGTCAGTTCAGCAACTTATTATTAAAGCGTATACTGTTTATAAGAAATGACTTGCTAGATTTTGTTTATCTAAATTTGGGTATCACAAATCCGTGTTTACTGCGTGTGTTTGTCTTACAGAAGTCGCTTCTAATTTTGAAAAGCCCTCGGTTTTTTGGACATATATGGGTCCTCGCGAGTCCCTCAGAGAAAAAAATAAAGAGGTCGATCTACCGACTCTGCCATCACTTTATATCTTGTAATGTAGGTACAATTCGAATTGAATCAACGTCTGCTGCCGATCCCCACAGCAGAATGCTATAAGACATAATACTGTGGAAAAACCGTAGTATACTAACCTAGCTGTGGCTACATCAGTTAACTGCCTTATTTTCCTAACTGCATAGAGCCTAACCTGCCCGAAAGAGCTTTACAAGCCATGTTATATTTAAGCCATGTTATAAAATTAATGAGCCATGTTATATTTTTATGCTATCAGCATAAAAATATAACATGGCTCATTAATTTTGTCAGTTTCCTAATAAACGGTGTGTTCTCAGCAACTGAATCTATTTTTTTATTTTTTATTTAAATGTGTGCACTTGGATCTGTATACTTACCTATACTCGTAGATCCAAGTGCTCCTTTCAGGATTTAAACAAATCAAAACCGTTAGACCTGTGCAGAATTCAAACACAATTCATAAGTAGTTGATTTTAATTGACACGTAAAGTGGAAGAACAAGAAGCAAGTGCTTGCATGAAAATTCGAAAACCTAATGGTCTTACCGTATATGTCTGTCCAATAAGTCCTGACTTCTCCAAGCCTCTTTGGTATAAGACTATTCGTATAATATCGTTGATATAATTTAATTATGTTCTTTGTCTTATTGGGTTTGCGTCGTGACTTCCTCTTGACCGAAGTACCGCGGTGTTGACGGATGGGGTCCCTCATTGCCGGAGCGCCGGGGGTCCCGCGCAGTCCCACCGCGCCGTGCGCGACCGTGCCGCGACCGGAGCCTGCGCCGCGGGCAGAGCAGGGATTTATAACTAGCTTTATTGATCGCACCATCTAATTGTGCGCAACTGTTGCAGGGTCGGTACGATCCGGAAGAATCAGGTTTAATTAAAGTTCTAATTCTTGAAAACTGAAAAAGGAACCAATTTCTACTTCAGTTTTCGAAATTCGTACTTTGAGTTAAAGTTTTCTGAAGGTCTAGCAGTATCGTGACATCAAGCTGAAAATTGTGACATTCGGCAATCGTGCGTTTTATAAAATCGCATTTTTTTTCGTCAAAGTAACACTTTTTTATACATACACACAATTTTTTTTTTATGTGTATCATCTATTGCGCGACTAGGCAGTAAAACCTACTCGTATGCCCCGACGCCGGGAAATGGTGTTGCGCCCTCTCTATGCAAGGTAAAATCAACCCTGTCCCATTAAAATAAAGTTTGTTTCGGATGGATTGTTCATTTATTTTTTGTTTTTGATAATTCCAAGTTCAAAATTTTAATTAAAAACATAGATGCTTCACATCTGCTAGACGTCCTGTGACGGTCGGATTTTTAGTCTGACAGGTAAAGGGGAATGATTTTGTAATAGTAGTAGAATGTCCAGCGTATGTCAAAAAGTTTCCCCTATAAAGGGTGTAAAACACCTCTTAACGAAGCCGAAAGGCACTGGTTCTCCCTGCCATTGCGATCATTTTTATGTTCTACACCATACCTGGGAACCTTCTAGTTACGGAGATATTAGGGGTCAAAGTTCCAACTTTTTGACAAGTATTTTTTTAAATACATGTTTTTAATGTAAGATTTTTACTTTTAACACCTCCACGACACCCGTACTATTCAATCCATCCATCAGCACAATGTTTTGAGTGCGTTACATTGAGTTATACCACAAAACATGATTTTACACCCCCCAAAAAAAAGTCGTTTCCCAGCAATAATTTTTGCGTAAAGTTACTTAGTTTCATGTACAGAATGCTTGGTTGACGGCTTCGTGATGAGGTGATTTACACCGTGTAGATAACTTCGTTAACTTAACCGATAGACAGCCCTATGCTCCATGCGCCCGCGCAACTCTACATCGTTGTGAAGATCAATCGATCGGCGGCGCTTGATGGTTTTACAAGGTTTGACATGTTAAATGACGTCGAGAATTAGATCATCCTTTGTGCCGCAGTCGGTTAAACGACGCCAATGAATTACGCTAATGGGTTTATTGGATACTGATCTGTTTCTGTATATTACTGACTGCAATAATGTTGTTATGCAATATTTCGTTTATAAGTTTTTAGTTATTTGTTTGTCCCATTGGTGAATCTAATGGTTTTGTATAGATTCAGATATTTAAACACTCAGTGTCGAATTCATGATCTTCCTGCCCCAGTCACATGTTCCTTACCAGACACATGTCAGCGCAACACGTTTTTTGGCAGTCAGTTTTAAATTCCAACAAAGTTATACTACTATCAATTTCACTCAACAACTTACATCCTCCGTGTGAGCAGCAATGACAACAAACAAACCCACCCCACTACCAAACTTCGACAAATCTCGTTTGAAATCATTCAAGATTTCCAAACATTCTCGCATCCACTCTAGCGCAGGACCGCACTTAAGACCCTGTCGACAAACGACCTGTAATCGAATATTAATTGTTGACACTCCCTCTTCCCGTGAAGCTCGCCGTTGTCCCGCTTATGGCGTTTACACGCTGTTTTTATGGCCCTACACAAATATTGGGACAGACGGACAAACAGACAGTGATGCCTCTCACACGAATATTTGAGCCGTTTGTGGTGGTCGGTGGTCGCAGGTTGGACTTTTTACTCGCAACCTCCAACTCAAACCAAGTCTATAAAAGTGAAAATAAATAACGTATGTGGTTTATAGAGAGCTATTCGCGATAATTCCTCAATAAGACAACGGGTAATATTTATTTGTGTAACTTGACATGGCATCATGAAATGTTCACTCATGCTGCGATCACCAGCCCTCTAAAGGTCAAATAGCCTTGAAAGCGAAAGCACCAATGAATCATAGCACTTACCTACACGTCACACATGCTCGTATGGCCATGGAATGCGTAGAGCATAGAATGGTATGATTGGTAATATTGGTGTACACTTTGGAAATAGTTTGGCGATGTTATCGAAGCTGCATAATGGTGCGAACAGAGTGTGAGAGACAGCGGTTTGCATTACAAAAAGACGTGTCTGAATGCTTTTTCTGGAATCATCATCATCATTCTCCTACCTGGGATCAGCGCAGTATTGTTCTACTTCGGATTTAATTAACCAAAATAACTCATTCTTGTCTACTATTATCTTATTAAACAAGGATGAATCAATATCATCATTCATCCAATTTCCCGTTAAGTGGCCCAGCAACCCGCTCCGCTCACCACTATACTAGCACCCTACAGTTCGCAGGTCGCGCAGTGATTGACCATTGTTGTCAATAGCCTGTGTATCGGAGATCATGTGGCCATAGACGCGACTGGCCATCGGACCAACAAACAGAGAGTAAAAAACGAGTGGAGTGAAATAATAACCTTGGAGTTCATCGATAAGCCATAAACATAAGCTTCTGGCTACTTTGTGATATTTTATTATGAGCACCTTGTTTTTGAGAATAATCCGCTTTTCTTAGTTTCCAAACTAAATGCTCCTGTGACCCAGCAGCATCTTCTCCTGCGACAAGCGGCGAAAACCTCATGGCGTTTTTAATTCAACATACGACATTTGTCGTTTTATATTTTTAGTCGCTTCATGTAAAATACTGGTACTCAGCTGGATCCGGTTAGACTGGAAGCCGACTCCAAGTTAGTTTGGGAAAAGGCTAGGCAGATGATGATGATGATGATCTTTTGGCTGCCACAAGTTGTTAGGACTCCATCATTTTTTGAGTCCATCAGACACAGCAGCATTAGACAAACCTATGGTAATATGCTTGTAATGACTCCATCTACTACCTACTCCACTTCATCCGTCAAATATCGATAACCATCGGCCGGTTACCTTAAATGTTTCTTTGTTACCATTGTGCGTTGTTTGGAGCCCGCCTCATTAACCGCGCCTATCTCTATTGCATCTACAGTTCTTTTGGACCAACAGTCGATACATTTCAAGGATATAATGCTCAACATAATGCTGGCAATTGAGATGCGTATCTAGCGACAATGGTTCAATAGTTGTATTCCCGGGTTCAAGTCCGGGAGGTGACTGTTATGGTTAACTCATTTGTGTGGGTTGTAAATCTTTGGTTAAATCGATATTACTTAGTTATGACTGTGTCACGATTATTTAGATTCACAATTATTGTCTCAATTTTAATTTCCTGTTCGTTTAAAATTAAATAGCGATATTGATTTGGTCTTGTATTTGGAGAACCTTTATTTAGTTACGTCTTACGAACAATGATACACGGATGGTTGCTGCCAGACGGTGGAATACGTGTAGACTGTTGGCAGACAAGCAGCCAGATGGATTGATGACATTAAGAAGATCGCGGGTAAGACCTGGTTGGACTCGTGCAGAGCTGGGGAGCACAGTACAAAAGAGAGCGGCCTATATTCAGCAGGAGGTGGGACATGTGGCTTCCACTGATGATGATGATGAATGAAATACAAACGATTGTTTTCGACAACTTGGAGATTGCTAATCCTTTTGAAAACTTCTGGTCCTGCTCCACAACCATAGGGGCAATCGGAATCATCAGAATTAGAAAGTGAAGTTATTGTGAAAGCTGCAGAAGATTGTAAAAATATATTTGCATTGTATAGATTCAATCTCTTAGTATTATATAATTGCATAGCACATGTGTGAGTACCATGTACTGTAAAGCCACCATTTAATGAGTACCTAAATTTTTCATTGACGCGAAATTACCCTGGTGGTTGAGTGAATGTCATACTCACTTAAATGTCACGCTGATGGTGGCGGGTGTGTCGGGTCGTTTAGTTCCCTTCAAAATGGTTGAGTTGAATGATGGCTGATACATGCGTCATGTTCGTGAACGGGCGCTGTCAGTTGTGACTGGTCATCTCTTAGCTGCCACGGTTTATTTTAATTACTTTATTTTTTTTAATTACTGATTTAATCTTTTACTCTGGACGCTCTTAACTTGCCCATATTTCTACATTGTTCTCACATATTTTTAATTCTTAACATGAATGATGTAACCAAGATTTTGTAACATATTTTGATTTAAAAGAGTGTCCATGGAGTTTCTTGCCCGTTCTTCTCCATAGAGATCTACGCTACGGAATGGGCAACTACAGTACTTTCACAAGTTATTATGCCTTGTGACTGGGACTGTAGCTTCGCGTTTTATTTTGTTTTGTTGACTTTCAAAGTGCCTGTAATGGTCTAATTGAAATAAATGCTTTGACTTTGACTTTGGCAACTAGCTCCTTAATTATTACCTACATACGCTTTTGTTTTACTTCAGAATCACATCAAAGACGCTTGAGTTAGTACATGACGCACCTAACGGTGGTTTCCAACTCAGTGTCTACACACAAGAATGCCACAGACAAAGCCACGCCCCATTACCTAACCATTAACTAAACGACCATAAACATCTCAATTCTAAGTTAATCGGAACCCCCGCATCGATACCAACTCGATACCGGCCGATAATCGATACTTCCGAGATCCGATGCGATAGGTTCCCCTATCAACCGAGTAAACACACATAACTTAGCTCCATGGGCTCAATGGTTAGATGGTAAAGCTATCAGGAGAAACGCGAGAGCGTCGCGGTGGGTCCGAGGTTCGATTTATGTGTTATGATGTAACAATAGTGTGGCATGAATAGAGTATGGGCCATCATGTCGTGTTGGAATAATCAATAATGTGTTTGTGAGGTATCAAATATTTGGCAGCTGTCTTCTTTGTGTATTCGTGAATCTATTTATTCGTGTGCCGTGTGATGGCACCACGTGTAACCACAAAATTGGGAATATTGTAAAACAGTTGTGTTTCAATTTTGGTGTACAGGCTATTCTGCAATGCAATAAGTTTCTTGCACATTTTTCTTCAAAGAGAGAGATCTACGTATTGGAATGGGCAACTACAGTACTTTCACAGTTATTATGCCTTGTGACTGGGACTGATACTTCATCTTTTGGTGTTCGACAATGCAAAAGTTCTTGTATGGACTAATGGTCTATTTGAAATGCATGCTTTGTGTTTGAGTATTGACTGAAAAAATACTTGACCGCTTTTTAAAGTTCGTTTAAGTGCTAAATGCACAGCGATCATGATTATCTTCTGTTTGGTTCTCGGCTGAGCTCCAGGGTTGAAATTCTAATAGTCCAACCATATATTGGCATTCGTTTCGCTGTGGCTTAGTGAAACTAGCATTAGAAACACGAATCCTAAAACCCTGCGAGGGTTTTAGGATCCGTGTGTTTTTAGCCTATCCAAGTTTTTCCTATCGTGAAACTCACATTAACCGTGCATAGAAGAGCTCAACTTACGCAGTCCAAAACATCGTCTACATACAAGGTGTTGTTTTGCATTCTGATTCTCGTCCCGATTCATTAATGAAATAGGTAGGTAATTTTTATTTTTTTATTTATTTACGGAAATCGGTAAGTGTGAACCACCCGTGTTTTAAACGCGGCCCGTCTGATTCTCGCCCTATAACCGCGCTTACAAACATACAAACAATCTCAAACGTGTTTTCGATAATTTCTTATTCTCTAAACCACGTTAAGGGGGTTATTCTGCAATGTTGACAAACAGAAACAACCAAAAAAATCCGCGTTTATTAATAATAAACTAGGTACTGTAATTTAATTGATTATTTATGTCTTTCGTGACAACCTCTTGAATTTTGACGAGGATGAAAAACAACACTTGTATAAAGTTGGAGAAGCGCTCTTGCTGAAACGAATGCGTGTTGACAGGATTTAACACACTGTTACACTTCGTCCCGCAATACATTAGTCTACTATGTATCTAAATTAAAATGACAAACATTTAGATTTTATAAAAGCTGTGCGTGGAGAAGCTGGAGCCCGGCTGGAATTGGTGGTTTCCTTTCGAGAAGAACAGGCAAGAAACGGCGTGGTTGTGTTTCTCCTACGTCATAAATCACAAAATGTAGAATATTTTTAAGTAAGTACGTACTGATTAGGGCATACACATCCACCGGAGCAGTTCTAACTTTAGATCTATGTGTGCTTGACAGTTGTTATGACAGCGCGGCGAACACGACTCGGCAATCATCGGCCGTCGTCGGTACATGCGCCTGCGCACCATGCCTTATACACGGAACTTTATCCAATAACACAGCGGTTTCATAGATATTATTTACATTATATTTGTATGTGATTTTTATTCTTGATTATACTAATTGGTATTTGAGCTGATAAAAATGCAAAAGACTGTCTCATAGATCAAATGGTCCCAAGAGCGACTGCTGAGCATGAGGCCTTGGGTTCGATTCCCGGGTCGGGCAAAGTGTTATTGGGTTTTTCCATCAGGAATATCTCAGTAGCAGCACCGGAGTCTGGATTTGTGCCCGATTGATAGCTAGCTAGCCTACTATTACGTGGGACTTAAAACATAACTGGTGAAATGTAGGTGTATTATTAGGTAGACATCTGCCTAACCCATAGGGAATTATAGCCGCGAAGTTTAAAAGAAGTAGTAGTAGAGTAACCATGGAGTTTCTTGCCGGTTCTTCTCCATAGGAAACGACCAACCCGAACCGTGCACCTTTTGTTGACGTTTTATAAGTGCCCATGTAGGCCTATGTAAAATAAAATATTTTGATTTTTGAAAAATACAAAAGATCTTGTTTTCTTTCTTCTTCTGAGCGTTTCGATAGCAAAAGTTCAACTATTTTTGGTGGAATAAGCAGAGGTGTACCTTATAGTCCCCTGTGGCTCCTCGCCTCGCCGCATGACCGCACAACCCGCTGCCTGTTTCTGGAGCGTCTGCAAAATCTCGGAATGTTCCTGTAGATTTCGCTACCGTAGTCGCGAGCAAGACTGCATGCCTGAAAAGGGACTGTTTGGGCTAATGATGGTTTCGTGACGGTGTTGAGGAGGAAGCGCCGTCAATGAACCAACAAGAACCGCTGCGGCAAGGCTTCTTCGGAGCCTAATGTGTCTATTCGTGCCGCGAAGCCGAACACTCCGGTGTATACATCTCCCGCCTACATTACACTACCACGGTGGAGGACATATCGTGGAGTATGTGCGTCAGAAGACCAAGTATACGTGGCGAGAGTGCAGCTGCTTGAGTCGCGCCGCACCGTCAACTTTAGGGCGATCGTGGTGCGAATACCAACTTGTTATAGTGGCTTGGTGCTGCACCTCGTCTTGGAAGAAGACTTTTGGCCGCAGGCAGTGGATTCCGTCGCTTCTGGGGGCAAGTGCCACATGAACGCACAGTGACGTAGTGCGCAAGTGAAGTGTTACTAATATGTAGTTTTAAGGTTTTATTTACTAACACAAATTGTGTTTTATCATATGTATGTTAGACTGTAAGGTATATGGGAATATACATATACCTATGGGCCAAAGTCGCCTGAAAATAAATGTAAGTTGATGTCGTATAGTACCTACACTCACAGTTCAACTTTTGTGTCCCATGTAAAAGTGGCGACCTTATTTGGCAATAAAGTCGCGAGTTGGTAGCTCAATTGAGCACAAATCTCAGGTCAACTCTATTCCCTAGAGAATTAAACCCAAGACCCTGTTTACTAGAAGCATTTGCGAAACACTAACGGAGCAGTGAGGAAGAAACAGATGTCTCTCAATGCTCATACATGTACCTACAAAGTAAGAGCATAAGATTTGTTTGACCATAAATCGGCCACTGATTTGTGGTCGAGCAAGTGCCGGTCGATTGAACGCAACTCACGCGATTGATACTCTAACTTGTGGTTACTTCGACAAAGAACCAATTGACATAATTGGGATTGTAATACAGATTCAACAAACTGTTTGATCATCGATTGACGCACGTAGTATGTTTTGGGTTACATAAAGAGTTGACCATTTTTAAATTTATGAAATCATCTATTAGCTTAGCTTACAAAGTTCTGTATGAAGAATATTGCATTCTCATATAATGATGGGAATCAACGACACGAAGAAGAAGCAGAAGACTCCTTCCTTCAGAAATGCTGACAAACAGCTGTTGTATAATGATGTGTCATTGATTCCTGCTAAGTAACGCCTGGTCCGTTTTGTCGGTCTTTCAGTGGCGAAGAAATATTACTGAACAATAAACCGTTTAAACATAAATAGATGTTACAATTAAGAATTAAATCTATCTCGGATATTCATCCCTTTCATGTTGCAAATGACCATTACACTACAGTGAACGGCGACCCTCGGCTAGTCAATAAAACTAAAATCTCAATCTAAATGCGGCGGAGGACAGGGGATAGTAGATAGAACAGGGACGGCTCCCATCCATATAACTTGTGTATTAATAGCGTCCACCATACACAAGTGAGGCAAGAAGGTCAAAGTCAAAGTCAAAATTTTATTGCGTACTAAGTGTACAATGTTCGTGTTATTTTAGTTCCTCTTTATGTAGCGATAGTAATAGAAACGAAATAAATGGGCGACGTTAAGACAGATAATGTTAAGACACACAAGTAAATCTTAACTAAACTTACTCGAGCTGACCTAAATTTAGAAATATGTTGCCATGAAACGATCTAAATTTATTTTCTTCTACCTTTGCAGAATCAAAAAGGTAGCAAACTAGACTCGGTTCTCTAAGGTGAGTGTTGCACAAAGGACTGTATCGTCAAGTTCTAAGCCAAACTTTGTGAAAAGTTAGCCTTCTCTATGTTCTGTTCTTGTTGTCGTGGAGCGCGGGCGCAGGCCACCGCGTAAGATGCGCGCGCGCAATCTTAATTGATCCACCATGGAACCCGAGCATAATGAGCGCTATTGAGCAGCTCCGTGTAATCAGCTCCGAACAGTCGCGTTGATAATGTATGAGATATAAATTACTTTGTTTTCGGCGCATTAACATAATGGATTGAGTTGGAGGCACGACACGCACGAGCTCATTATCTGCTTAACGTTTTATAGTTACTTTAGTTTAAGATATTGGTGTCTTATATTGTGGAGGTGGCTTATGGCAGTCGCTCCCGTAAAATGATGATATCTCTTGCCTAGGCTTGCATTTTTAACCAAACACCACTTAGTTGGGGATGTAGAGTAGGTAGGGGTGGTTGATATCTATATATCGATGAAGTTTATTGTTTATCTATTTTTTGTTTTACCCAACATTCCGATGCCATACAAAACACGACAAAAACAAAAAACCGTTTTAGATACACAACTACATACTTTGAAATGTATGTTACATGTTTCACATAGAGAATGCACAGGTTCTTTTGGAATTTCATAAAAGGTCAAATATTTTTATAATAACTTGGATAAACTAAACAAGTTACTACTTATTAACTTAATATTAATGTTAAGTTTTTTTAAGTTTAATATCTTGTAACCTGTAGGTTAATCCGCGCAGACAAATGGCGTTTAAAACAAAAAATACAGACAATTAAGGCTCATATTTTATTAAGATAATCTCCTCGTAATGAAAACAAATATTGAAGTTATGTTAATCGCATGAATATCATCCATATCTTAATTCTCGATAATATAATCAGATATTTTGGATAAGAACTATTTATGAAGCAACTTTCGATACAATGTGCGTGACTTACTGTGTACGTACTAGGGAAGGGTGTCAAGATACGACTTAAAAAAATACTGATCGGTTTCATTACATCGACCAATTAAAGTTGTTCTTAAGTTCAAGTTCTAAGCTGTTTTGTAAACTGGTAAAGATAGATTGCGGACTAGCAGTGGACATCGGACACTGATTTAGAGCCGTGTCTCCAGTTTGTCCCTAAGGGTTACACTAAACTTATAAATAAATATTTAAAATCATAAATGTTACTTAGACTTATTGCGTAGCGTCGTTCCTGTCCTTCTCGTTGGCAGTCCATGCGCTACACCTCAGTGACTGAGCACATTAACTCCGGCCACCCGCCGCATGCGCAGGTTGCCTGCTGTCCACTGTTACTGCTGATACTACAGATGAAGTACAAGCGTGTATCTTTGGAAGTCGGGGCACGTTACTAAACAAAATTAAACTAGTCATCGGAAACCAAATTAGACTTTACATCACGGTTAAATAAGAATACTAAATACATTCATGTCACCATGCCGGCTTTCTATAAAGAGTTAGAGCTAAAAATTATTCATCTACATTTAAGCCCAAGTAAAAAATCCAGTACAAAGGTGGACTTGAATATCCAGCAACAACAACATTTACATTTGTATAGATTATCTCGGCCAAATAACTGTACAATTTTTTTTTTGTTTTTCTTTATCAATTGCACAACGTTACTTACATAAATAACTTTTTGAAGATAGCTTGGTGTCGTGAAATTGTTACGGCATGTCTAAATTGTCCAAGTAAAGAATGTCTTTCGTTGCGTGGAAACTTTCGCGCACATCGGAAATAGTAACAAAGTGTTTACTTTCCAACCGCATTAGCTGCGTTTGTTATTGTTTCACAATCTGGCCGGTTGGCCGGTGTGGCCGTCGCTCCCGTCGCATCTACCAGATAAGATGTGGTTGTGCTACCGATGGAGAAGTTCTGACATTCTTTTACGTAATGTTGAGCAGCAGTGTGGAGGAAACATACAGGGTGTGGCGTGCGCGACGAGGGTGTAGGCTGAGTATTTTTTTACAACAAGGTTGTGGAGGTCGTATAGGCAGTCTTTACATGGAGCAAACTAATTTTGTTGGGGTCGGCTTTCAGTCTAACCGTTGTCAATCATCATCTGCCTAGCCATTTCCCAAACATTGTTGGGGTCGGTTTCCAGTCTCACCAGATGCAGCTGAGTATCAGCATTTTATATGAAGCGACTGCCTATCTGACCTCCATAACCCAGTAAGTAGTGGGTAATACGATACCTCTTGGTAAGACTGGGTTGCAGACTTTTCGGCTTCTGACTACTTGTCACGACTGTCAAAGATCTACAGATGACAGCCGAGACCAACGGCTTAAAGTGCTTTCCGAGGCACGGAGGAAACTCGGTATGTAATTATGTCACCCATCCACGGTCCAACCTCGGCAACCGTAGCCGTTGTCAATATAGTTGGGAAAAAACTATGTTAAACCAATCTTGAAATGAATACCGTCCAAAAATGTGTGCTTTCTTAATGTCATAAACTCTTAATCATAATCATTTATTTGCAATAAGTATATTGGTAAGCTTAAAGTTCTTTAAATTGCTTCCTAATACATAATCAGATATAGATGCCACACAAAACCAAGAAGGTGATCTTAATGACTCATCTTTTTCTCTATGAAAGAACAAAACCGATTATAAATGTATTACGATCAGGATTGCTATTATAATTAAGTATATTACAAACAAGGATATTAAAAAAAAAAACTAATTACGAAATTTTGTACTATCTGGTCAGGCACAGGACCTACCGTCCATCACATCTGCGATAACTTAGAAGCATCTGGTTTCTAGAATTAATTCTAGATCGATTTTGATTACTAGAACGCTTCTTTCTATACACAACTAATAATAACTGGTTATGCAGATTTAAATATATTTTGGGAATGAGTCACGAAATGTTGTGAATTGTGTGGGTTTATTTATTAAATAAAAACTACATTAATCTTGAGCTAGTTCATTATGTAAATATACCTCGGACTTTATTGCATGAATATAGATAGGCATATAATTAATTGCAAATAATCCAATAATTGGTTTGGGACATCTCGTTCATAAATCTATAATGTAGATAAAAGAGGTAAAGTATTTTAAAAGAAGAAAAAATATTATTATTGGTGTTTTTTTTGCTCTCAGAATTGTGAGGTCGTTGACTCCATAAGGGAAGATAAATCTAGAATACCATCGATGGGCAGGTTTGATGTTAACGCTGCGGGAACTCTCCTTTTATCAAACCGTATGTTTCCATCAGTTCTAGCATGCTATGAATTAGTTCAGGTTAGGCTCTTTCCCAAATTGGAGCTGGTATTCACTTTGATTTACGCGTAGGTATGCCATTTCTGAGATACGTCAAAAGTTTATGTTGTTTCATAATTACAGTGTTAAGTAATGTTACCTTTTGCCTTACAGACCTTTAGTACTTAGTACTTTTTATGTTGATTTAAAGTAGCAATTTTAAAGATCTGACAGTATGTGTTATTGTTTTCATAATAAGACTTAATAGGAATATCATACAATCAATTACGGCCGCGCCAATTAATAGAAACAAAACTGCCTCTGCACTAATGAAAGCAGTTGTAAATGAAAACATTTCGAAGTTTCTTCAAAGCAACCACGCAAAGACTTAATTACCGAAATTAATTGAACAAAGACGTGATCGTGCGACCTCTCAATTATTCCAAACTATTCTCCACATTACGTAACGAAAAGAATCTAACAGTAAGTAAGTACATCATAAATTAAACATGGCTTCCATTTAACTGCGGTCCAAGTCCCCACAGATAATGTTCGCCCGGGGTCACAGGCCACCGGCTGATCTGCATAAGCCGAATATTTGGACCGCGCACAGCACAGACCCTTTACATATATAATTGGCTTAATAAATATGTCGGGGATAAGCAGTAACGTGCGTGCGTGTTATATAGTAAATAAGAAGATAACGCGAGATGTGCGGGAGAATCGATTAGGACCGCTCGGGTACCGTCGCGGCCGGAATGTAATAATATTTGCAAACACAAGTGAAGTAGTGGTCGGCGGTTGCGTCGCGTGACTTGTCTCGATCTATCAAACTGGCGGCGTTTTGTATCTCGGGAATTATCGGGATAAGTTTTATAGGCTACAATACTTTGTATCAAGCATTTGCTGGATGCATCAGATCGAGATGATTGATTATGTTTAGACTGGGAATTACCCACCATGTTTGTCTGTAGACAGGATTTTTATTCTTATACAAATGAGTTGCTGGAATATATTCAGAGCTGTATGCCGTTACCGTTTACATTACTATATCATTATGTTTTCTTAATTATTCAATATTATTTTAATCAAATTACCGATCCAACTTACGTTCTGTTGAAATATTTGAAGGATCTGAAAACTCATTTTCAATTAAACATTGTAATTTATTTTTGTACGCGTCGTACCATTTTATTTGCCAATTGCCATTTGGCATAAATAATTTAATCTTGTTTTTTTTCTTTTTACAAAAGCCTTTCATTATGCCGTTGAGATGAAAATATTTACTATACGTGTCAATTCAATTTGATACTACATTAAATACACAATTTTTGTGAAGATTTAAAGCAGGATCAAGCAAGAGTCATTGGTTTTATTGCGACTATTATTGGTTTGATTAGTCTGCCAGTTTCAAGTGTTCACAGTTTTATGGATTAAATATTTTTTTTACTGAGTTAGAGTCATTAGTGGTCACCTAATTAAAACTCCTTAATTAATTCTGTTACTTACAAACTGACAGTTACCGCCCGCGCCGGGGTGACAACCGTACTCTTATACAGAGTAGGTATCGTAGGTACTCTATTATTCAAAGGTGTGTACCTACTCTATAATCAACAACAGAAATAGAGTACTCTAAAATACTCTATTTATATTGAGTCTGTTCCCTCTCCAACACTTAATGGCGGAGTCTTGTCGGTTTTAAGGCCGTTTTGTACTAATCATAGGACGGTCGCTAAAATATTCGAGTGTGTTTCGCTCGCTTTTGCATCCTGAATTATTGTAATTTTCACGTTTTTCTGCAAAGGTCAATAGTTACTTATTGTCCTATATGAACAGACAAAAGAATACTTAACGCGTACAAAGCAGCGCGCAAAAATTTGTTATCTCTACTTGTATTTTTGGCTCTTCATTATCCCTCAGAGCCCCGGCCCTCCAATTGGTTAAAGTCGTACTTATTTTCGGTCATGAATGCGAAGTGGTGGACTGGTGGCAAGAGACAAACATGACTTCAAAACAATGATTTGTGCCCAGTTGATGGTAATAGGACTTAAACAAATCACAGTGGACTAAATGTAGGTGTAATGTTGTGTAAGAGTTGGTTGCGTCATTCATTCTTTCCCTCATTCCCATCATTCCCCTGACATCCCGCCACGTGTTCCGCCCACATTCGAACGTTTAACTAATTTCCCGATGATTAACGACGCACATGTAAATATCTTCCGTCCACTGCGCAGGCGCGGTGTCAACTGCTAACATAAATTCGGTCATCGATGCCCCCTGCGCGTGCGCACTCCTACGTACAGACAACCGCATGTGCAGAGCAAGAACTTGATACTAACAGCACTTGTACTGCGGGTAAATAGAAGCGATGTCAACGTCAAACCGTAGACATGGTGTGCAGGTGATTGTACTTTGTTTTATTTAAATGAGTCGATATCGTTATCTATGTAGATACACTCATCTACGGCTCATCTATATCGATACGCCGTCTATTATAACCGTTGGGTAAGTATATTTATGTGAGTTTACACGCGGCTCACCGGATTGGCCCATTAATTCATGTTGAACTTGTGCCCATTTGTATGCCGAGATAAATATCTAAGAATTATATAGCTAATAGAAATAGAAAAAATAATTTAGTTAGTAACGATAAGTATCTACCTACCTTTAAATTAGAATAATACAGATATATTTATTCGATAGATTCGCAGACAGATGAACTCTGGATGATAATAAAATAAAACTAGTCTTGGTGACGTTCGTGGACCTATTTTGTAGAGTTTCCTCTTCCCACCTATCTACTGAAGCTCGTAGCTATTTATGAAGATCAGATATTTTTTATGATAGGATTACAATTACGTATTGTCTTATATTTAGATTATGTTAATTCAATAAAGAAAATATTAGTTAAATTGAGATAAAATAAAATATGATAATTAGTTGTAGTTAACATAATTGTGTCCTAATCCAGGCATTTACTTGTTTAAAAGAACATTTCTGCAGTACGTTTGTGGAACTCACTTCCACCTAACATTCGAGACTCTAAATCTTTATTTCTCTTCAAAAAGCAAGTTAAAGAGCATTACCTTTCCTCTATACTGTAATATTCTAATATATATTATAGGTATATATTTACCTTTTTTTTTTATATGTGTATATTTGTATGTATGTTTATTCTATATGGTATATTTTAGTTTTAAGCTCTAATTTAAATTTTCCTATTTCGTCCTTTCTACACACTGTGTCTACATTTCTAATCCAACTTTCCTCTCGCAGGTCTGCTGGAAGAAATTTCTTTTGAAATAAGCAGTACCTTTGTGCTCTTCTATCTTAATGTACTGTTCTTTTAAGGATTTTGTGTGTGCATAAATAAATAAATTTCTATCACTAGCTATGTAGTTCAAACCTTGTTACAGAAAAATAAACTATTTGTATTTAAGATGATGACATTTTGGAGTCAATAAAAGGTGCTATCAGGTGTTATTGACTATGGTTTATCGCTACAGGCTTCAGAATAAATAATTTCTAACTTAAGGTGTAAAATCGCAGAAATAATTCAAGTTCGTTAGCCTAAATTCCATGATCACGTATAACTATCACCTGTCACATTCTACGAACAAGGTAACTACCAAAATATTAAATATGGCAACACCAGATCAAAGGTGAGAACTCGTTGAATTAAATTATTCACCACAAACTGTTGGAGTCAGCGACACAACACAGGAATCACTTTAATATCTCCATTTTACCATTAAAGTCCATCGGCCATGTTAAATGTACCGAACAGTATATTATATGACCTCGACCTCTGCCGGTGTTGCCAGCTGTAGCTGTAGAGCGTGATACGCGACCAATTAATTGTTGCACTAATAGTTTAGACAGAGCATGTCTGTGTTGTGACGCCCACGGTACAGCGGTGCCAGGCGCAGATTTAGAGCTGCGGGTCAAGGGTTCAAACTTTTTGTGGGTGAAGTAGAATGTTTAGTTAATGTTAGCAGCATACCGCGGCGTTGTCTGCTAAGTGATAAATAAGTTGAGAGATAACGTGAGGTGGAAGGTTGCTCGTAATGCTCGTATATTGTGTGTGACCATGTTCTTCACACTAAAGTTTAAGCGGTTTTCTAGTTTGTCAAGAGACCGTACGCTTCTCTGAACCTGCTAAATGTTTCTTAGACATTTACGGTTACCGTCTTAACTAAATTAATAAGAATAACAAAACTTATACTATTCTTTGGGTTTCTATAAAACGGTCTTCTTTGCTGAGAGAAAAATATCATTCTCATTTATTTAGACAGATCTTAGACTTGTGATGACCTTCGTTTGGCCCACCCAGCGAGTTTCCTGAACAGAAGAGCTGAAACAAGTGGCAATTGCTTTTAAAGCATTTCGTTTTTTACAACAAAAGGGTTGAAATCCTGCTGCAGATTTGTGTATTCCATCATCGTCATCACTTATAGGATTCCTTCGTTGCTAGGTTCCCACGCCGCTTTACATATTCAATAGAAATAATTAAATAAAACTAGGTATGATACTAATGGCAGATAAAGATTAACAGAAAATAAATCGTTTAGCCAATAAACTGATGCTAGGCAGATAGGTATTAGTCATAAATTGAAAAGTAGATAACGGTCTTTAAAATATAGCTATTTTAAAATTAAGAAACATTTCCACATTGCCTAGAAACTGATGAATCCAGTCATAATAAGTATTATAAAATGCGAAAGAAACTGTGTCCGTTTGGTTACCTTTTTACGCCTAGCACCTTAGCTTGTAAACGAATTTCGGCACATAGGTAGACAATTACCCGGATGAGGATTTAGTAGGACTTCTTCGTGGATGAAGCCTGAAGCCTAAGGAGGTAAAATTGGTTTAGTTTGAATGTAGAAGGTAATCCTCGGAACTACTGATACGATCCTGAAAACTCACTAACGGGAAGCTACAGTATCCCCGAGTGTCCCTGGGGATAATGTGGCTAAAATATGATACGCGGCCATCACTAATGTGGCTTTACTGAGTTATAATCATTTAAGTCATCAATACAACCCCTTTAAGTTCATTTAACCCTATAAATGACTTTTTCATGAAATAGTCATTCGTTGGAAGTAAATAAACTTAATGGGGTTTTATTGATGATTTTAATGACTATAATTATGTAAATACGTACGTTTTACAGTCGCTTATCATATTTTATTCAACAAAAAACATGACACTGTCCGGCAAATTGCAAAAAACAAAATTGTAATAATAATTAGTAAATGTTGCAACAACCAGAGCAACTTTCTAGTTGTTTGTAAGTAATCAATGCTCTGGATAATTCTCATGATTATACGTAATCAAGGCGACTATGGTCTTATTGTTCCTGGATAGAGATTTTAATAAAATGAGTATTAAAAACCAAGTCTGTTACTTATGGGTTCAAATGTTTCGTTTTTTTTTATTTAAACCAGGAATTATTATAGGGAATCGCCTTTAAGTGTATATATAATGGTGATCAACTGGAGCTAAATAATAACAGCCGCACGGGTCGATCTTTAAGGTTAAGCCGTGCTTGCCGAGGTTGGTCCGTGGATGGGTGACCATAATTTCATACCGAGTTTACTCCGTGCCTCGGAAAGCACGTTAAGCCGTTGGTCCGGCTGTCATTCGTAGCTCTTTGATAGTCGTTACGAGTAGTCAGAAGCCAACAGTCTGACATCCAGTCTTACCAAGGGGTATCGTATTACCCAGTTACTGGGTTGTGGAGGTCAGATAGGCAGTCGTTTCATGTAAAATACTGGTACTCAGCTGCATCCGGTTAGACTGGAAGCCGACCCCAAGATAATATGTGAAAAGGCTAGGCAGATGATGATAATGGTGATAAACTGATCATTCCTTCGCTATGATAGATTTCTTCACGACTGGAAGCACAGGATAGCTAATTAATTCCACAAGATCTCGATCTTCCTACCCTCCCCAGCATTCCTCTCTACGAGAGGTCCAGGAACAAACCTCCCAGCTTATAACTCACAAAATATGATACTTAGTAATTAAAGCCGTAACTGTATCCTTGTTCGGAGGGCATTTCATTAACCTTGCGATGCTATCGTCTAATTGGCCTCGGACGCACCCCGCGCCCCGCCGCCCGCGGTCCGCGGTACGTTCACCGCACTTCCTAGACCATTGGCTCTCAATCAGGGATCCGCAGACTGCCAATAGTCCCCGCGAGACCTTATTTCAAATCGTTAATTTATATATAAGTGCAAACATCTCAAAGCAACCGAATTTTAATTTTGTATTAAAAATGATAATTTTTCGTCTCCTACCAACGATAAATGAATCAAAGTGCTGGTTTAAGTTTAAACCAACGTCTACAAAAGTTTGGGAGCCACTGTCATAGCTCTGAGACTATAACGTCTATAAACTAGCGCGGCTATATGTGCGGGACGGACATTAAATTCATTAAGATTGCGATCATATTGCAATGGGGTGCGTACGCGCAGGTTGTGTTGTTCCGAGCTAATTAGGTTGCTAGGTTTAGGAACCGTTATTGGCGGAGAAATGTACCTGAAACCCTTTTGTTTGGTAGGTGTTACCGTTATATTAGTTGTAGTATTCAGGTCCTAAGGTGTTTTTTCCTCTGACAGTTTATTGCCCGCGGCGAGAAATAAGTTGATATCCCAATACATATTTTAAATGATAACCAACTTAAACACAGAGTACCTGTCCATAAGTTGTTTCTTAAACATTATTTCTGTTGCAACTTCTGTGTAATCTATACGTTCATTTATCTTTACAAACCGTAGGAAGTCGGCCCGAAAGTCGATAAGAGAGAGACTTCCAATTATCTCAGCGAGATATGTAACAATACACACGGGGGACACGGATGCTGCGCTGGGAGACAATAAATCGTCCGTGTGTATCGACAATTAGTTATCTGTCGCAGTCGCAGGTGTGTGTCGCACTAAATTATCGAGTGTCGCATAATAGACACTGTTTTTAAATAGTCGCGAGTTTGGGTAAAGATAGCTGTTCATGATGCGACTGTCAAGCCCGAAGGTTTTAGTCATCCAGCTCACAAAGTTTATGAACAACACTTTAGCGTTTGTTGCTATAAATTCTGGAAACAATTATTTTGTAGTCTGTCCAGCCATAATTTTCTACTCGATATTCCTAGCTATTTTCTCCTTTTCTATTTGAGATTAATTTAGAGAAAGGAGGCTCTATAGGAGAACATTATTTTCCGCACAGTCTTCCCAGCCTGTACCCCAATCTTTATTTTCCATTAAAATGGTTTCTACCAATTATTGCAAATAAAACTGCTTAATATGTCGGCCATTGAATGGTCGACCGATGCGCAGGCGCCGCCGCGCGTCGCCTGAGTATAGCAGAGACAAGAACGTGTTGTACATCGTAAATATTAGGCATACGTGGTGACAATGTTTTAGTACTGATATAATATAATATGTGGGCACCAAGATACGCAAGCTGCTGTGGGAAGACGCTTTCTATATTGGGTTGGTATTTGATTATAATTTTGACCTTTCTACGTGTCGCCTTGTATCTCTTTGAATGTTCACCCATGATAACAAGTAGATTCCTAAATAATTTTATACAAAGTGTAAGTGTAAGTGTGTGTTTTATATTTGTGGGATCTGTAGGTAGGGACGTCGCGAATACATTTGCATAATTATTGCTGTTAGGTATAAAATAATGATCTTTACGAAACTGGCAATATATGCAGTATCCTTCATGATCATCTTCGTTGGCAGCCTTATTCCACTCACTATTATATGCCATGTGCCTTGGTCCGAGCGAGTCTCGACCAGGTGCTCGCCACGATCACAATCAGAATCAGAACTTTATTTGCTATGAATGTAGGTAGGTACTGTACTGATGTTGTACATACATTAATGAGATTAGGCACAGTCTACCTAACGGCGTTCAAATTATACAGTGACGTATTTTATTATAAATGACAGGTCTCATTGTCATAATACTTTTCCTTAACAGTGCTGTTTTGTAAATACCCGAATGTAGCAAGTGCTTGTACTGGGATCTCAAGGGGCCATTGCGTGTTCCTATATTGGTCAGTAACGGAAATAAGTTGCGATTGGTTTTCACATAAATTGCCACCTCCAATATGCAAACATGGAAAAGTCAGTATCCTAAGAGCCCTAAACACAGCTGTCTGTGCGTTTAAGGTTTAAAATCTTCTCCCACTTACTACAGTTAGCCCAAAATATGATTCCAAATGTTAACACTGACGCAACCAACCCATGATCTCCTGATTGTCATCCAAAATACTAATGATTTAAACGATAGAATGTGTTTTAATTTAACGCTCACGTCTTTGTATATCTCATGAAAGGATATGTCCATAGGAGCAGGATGAGGGTAAGCATCTTTTCAGTTCGGTGATTGAGCTGATAGCCATGCATTAATTATTATGTACCTACGTAACGCACCTAATAATGTAACCCATTAATTTAACCTTTCAACGAGAGATTCACGCTTTCCAATAGATTTCACCGTGTAGATTGTGTACATCCCAATTTGTCGCGTATGTCGCCACATTACTTATGTTTGTTGTCCAGTTATTTATGCCCAGCAGTGGGCATAACTGCGGCTTGTCCGGCTAATTGATTGCGGTGCTGTGCCTGTTAATTGATGGCATGTAGCTGATGTACCGATGTACCTGTGTACACGGGATATTTATGTTTAGTTGTGCTATCGTCGGTAGTCATCGATTGTTTCCATTATTGTGATATATGGATGTTGATTTTAATGTTTTAATTGATTTACAGTAAGTATTGATTACAATATTATTTGTTCTGGAGAGGACACAAGTTATTGAAGTCCTGGAAACATTTACTTTTTAAAATATTTGTGATAAATACTTAATGGAAACTTTTAACTTTAGTTAAACCATGTTAACACGCTCACTGTCTGCGAAGTAGACACAAAATTTAAACAATCTCAGTGAACCATTTATTTGTTTTGTAGCATTTATTTTGCGCATTTGGCAAGAAAAGGGTAAATAAATCAAAGCGGTCACGGTTCAACAGAAAAATCGTAATTACCTTAGATATCTAGTAAACATAGTGTGAGATTAATTTGAGGTCCTGATTGCTCTAACGCCACCTACTAAATAACTTCAGAAGGGCCAATAAATACAACGTAATGACGATAAGCTTGTCCCTCGAAGATAATTGATCAGACCGTCACTAGTATTTTGAATCAGATGATGTTTATACATTTTAGAATGGAATACAAATTAAATTATATAAAAATCCGAATTGAGAACCTCCTCCTTTTTCAGAAGTCGGTT
This sequence comes from Cerastis leucographa, assembly GCA_963082945.1. NCBI lineage: Eukaryota > Metazoa > Arthropoda > Insecta > Lepidoptera > Noctuidae > Cerastis > Cerastis leucographa. Next base: position 19,382,819 of record OY720366.1, read on the forward strand.
AAAAAGGTAAACATGGAGACCAGCATTTTGTGAGCGAAGTAGATCTTCTGTCATTGTTAGTGTTAAGTAAGTGAATTATGATCTAGTAAGAAGGTAGGGAGACAGGGGCGGGGGGGGGGGGGAGATACGTTCAAACAAGTGCCCAATAAAGTGCACAGTGAATGGTTGTCGGCCGTGTTTAGACGAGTATTAGGAGCAAACACCGCCGAGTACGCCCACGCCGACTGCGCACACGCATCCCACAGGGCTAGCACGATCTAGTGGTAAACGGGTACTTCTTTCAATCAAGCTATGGTAAGTGAAAATCATGCTTGGTATATTATGAATAGCTATTTCATTGCTTGCATTCAGCTTATTAAAAAAATGTTTACGTTTTATCAATTTGAACTACCTCTCTTGTAATTTAAAACACGTACTTAATTATTTCATGTTAACTGTAGTTTAAAGATTTTGTGTCAAGTCTAAATGCTTTTTCTTCTCTAATCAAAGGAATTAGCTGCAGGTACGCAGTTGCTCTTAGATGCTTCATTCCATGTTCATTTTGATTGTAGCAGCCCTAGCTGTTGTCCATCGTTTGCCCAGTGACCGGTCGGAAACGTCTCAAGCGTGTTTGCCAAGCAGCTGCGACCGTCATCCAGATCCAAGGTCCGCGGGTGATCGTCCACGTCTGCCGCGCGTGTGTGCTCAGCACACTGCGTCTATAAGTCGTGTGTACATGGCCGCCTACAATAACACATGGAGGCTCCACTTGTTATTCTAACTGAGTGAAAGCAGGCTCTGGCTTATGTTTGTAATGGCCTTTTAATGTTGGATGTTCAGTCTTTGGTATTGGTCCTCATGGTATGCGCGTGAGTGCCTGTCAAAACATTGGGCGGGAATCTGGACTAGAGTTTGTGGAACCGTAGCGTGGCCGTGGTGAGCGAGGCTTGCTTGTCTCTGCTTTCTGCTTCTGATGAGATGTTTGCCCCGAAGAGCCATAATTCTCATCACTTTGCTCATCCTATTTGACTGTCGTTTTGGTTCTTCTTTTCTTGTCAATTGACTAACTACTCTTTGTCCAAGACGATAGTTACCTGGACAGCTCTGCAATTTGCAAATTTCAGACCGTCGTTTTACGAATAAAGAAAAGATTACTTTCGAAGATCTCTTGTTCGTCTATTACGAAAACCACAAACACAGAGGCTGCCTCATTTGCATTCAAACATAAACATAGCCTTTCAACAAATATTCCAATTTAATTACCTGTAGACTGTTCTGCCGAAATAACGATAAATCTTCGAATTGTATCTCCGGACTCATCGACGATGGTTATCGGTAACTCTATCAGTAGTAAATAAGCCATGTACCTCTAACCCGCAGTACATAGCATGATATATGTGCGCTAGTGTGTCGCCTGACCTGTACCCTCTCGATGGAAGCGGGATTCCTACCGCTAATGTTAATTAGAAATCGCAATTGTAATTAATAATCCAGTTAAGCTGGTATTCGTTGTTTCTGTGAAATTGGCGGTGTACCCACGGTTAGTTTTATTACGATGGTAGTAATTACCTTCGTCTGTAGACAAAGCTTTTTTGTTTATTTTCCCCTGACGATGGCATAAAAGGGGGAAGAGCCTCTGTCTACCTCATGGAGACGTCAACGGCAAAGTGCTTAAAATTAAAGACGTGTTATCCAATAATACCCATGCCAATGGATCAAGAATGAATGCTGTAAAGTTTGTGTCAACAAAGTATACCTAGTTCCTATGCCTTTTTATCTTAGTACTTGCAATATCCCACCACCACCTAGGAGCCACTATCCTACCGACATTCCAGGAATTTCATACACGTACCGCGGCCACGGTCTCAAGTAGATGTGCGTACGCGCCGGAAATCGGTCTACCCTCTTTCTTGTTTGTTTTTTTGCTCAATTCTGTTCCAGAAACACGAAAGTCACTGTGTCCACTCGCGAACTTTTTACGACACTTTTTCGGTTTTTACACGGTTGAACCACTGGATTCCAGGCTCTTGACAGTTGAAACCCATCCTCCCGGTTGAAGTTCTTATATTTAGTAATTTCAATAGATTCTCTTACCTGTCAGGGTATATGTAGCGTTCTGTCGAGAACGCCACTATATATCCAGATGACCTGAGAGCTATGTAACTATATCCAATGGTTCCATCCTAATTCAAAGAGATGTTGATCTACGGCCGATTTTTGGGTGTCATTATTTTTAAAAGACAATGAGGTTAAACAATACTAATAATAATAATAGTAATAGGCCTATGTCCAGCAGTGGACGTCTTTCGGCTGAAATGATGATGAATACTAATAAACATTTGCTATACTGACATTTATTTCTTAATATTTCCAAAGTTCAAATGCACATGGATACAGTGTTGATCCCACATGTACATACAGTCGCAGACGAGACCACGTTTCCGGAGAGTGTCGGACACAAACACCGGCTCGTTACACCACTCGGTACAACCTGTAGAAATGCGCATCGATGCGGAATGTACTGAGGCTGTATCTACGTACAACACCAGTTCTGGGATTTTAGAGTTCAGCGTGTAGTGGGACCATGATGACAGGACTATTGGTGGACTCGAGTCAGGAGTATTTATCTTAGACGTCAGCTGTGCGACCATCAAGCGTAAGGGCATCAACTGTTACAAATCATTCGTAATTATTACCCACGATTCCTGCGCCATACCTTCTTAGTTGAATGGTTTTCTTTTGAGAAATAACACGACAATTATTATATTATTGGTTCAGTTGAAGTTTTATGGGACATGGATCACATTTGCCCATATTCCTCAATTCATAATAGGTTCTACTCTCAATAGGCAAATTAACAATCTTATATTTTTTAATTTTTATGTTTTATTTACTTTTTTTTTCATTATTTTTAATCAGATGTTTTACAATATTTTCTTAATCATTACACCATTTTGTTTAGAATAGTTACAGCACGGATGACAACATTTGTGTCACTTGTTTAATCTAGTCTTTTTGCAATATCTTCTTTTTTTTTTTTTTTTTCTTGTATAGACTCATTTTCTTATTTACCGATTGTTTGTAAATGTATGGACATTGTAGGCCTTATAGATTCCTAGATCCTTGGTAACTTTTTATCTTGTTCTACGTTTTGTAGTAAGCAACGACTTATTGTCGGGCCTACGATGTCCACTCATACTTAAGTGCCAACGCTGTAACATAGAAAAATTGTAAAGCCAAATGATTTTAAAAGAGTAACCATGGAGTTTCTTGCCGGTTCTTCTCCATAGGAAACGACCAACCCGAGCATTTTGTCGACGTTTTACAAGTGCCCATGTAGGCCTATGTGAAATAAAAATATTTTGATTTGATTTGATTTGAAACATGCTAGCAAGTAAAACACTCTATAAATATATGTTATACTGAAGCTGCCAATTTAAATAATACCATAATAGTCCTCGTAGCGGCGGCGGTGTGGTGGTGTTGTCCGGTGCGCAGGCGCAGGTTCGCGACTGTTACATGGTGCGCGGGCACTTACTGACGCAGAGACGCAGGACCTGTTAGAATAAGACAATAATCATTACTTAGTTGTTCCTAGACAATGTTGTTAGGATGTTGACTGAGTTGCTAAAGAACAAAGAAACAGATGATAAAGCTGGATTGAACAGTAGGTTGATTGAGTCGATTGCCGGTGTGTTAAGATTGAAAAGAACGCTTAATCATGATGAAGTAAATTTGGGTTCACTTGAGAGGAAAGAGTTAAAAGTCCTTACTTAAGACTATACTGAAAGAACCCTCATCCGTAGTTGCAGGTTGTATGATTTCGTGATATACCGTATACCGACATAATCTTTGTGTGAAGTCTATAATGTCTCTTTGTTAGGAGCAGGCTTTTCTTCACATTTTGTGGTGAGCCCATCAGTCCGCCGCGCCGCCGCCCGGCCGGCTGCGGATGGTCTGACCGCACCGTTTGCGGTCGCTACGGTAAACGACGGACATGGGCAGATAAATGAACAGCTTTAACGTTTTGTTTTTGCAGCTACACATTCTTTAGATTACCATCAAGTGCTTTTGCTTTTTGCGATCACAGAAATCTAAATTGTGTGCTATTAATTATCAGAGTATCCATTCCGAGTTGAGATAGGTTAATTGAATCGTATCTTTACTATCAAGTAAGAGTAATCGTAGAAATAAGATATAAATAACATTTACGAATACATTACTCAAGTTTATCTGCATTAACGGAACCCGCTTTATCAGTGAGAACCCCTCATCTATGAGCACGGTGCGCTAGCGCAGTCGACACCTCGTAAATACGCGTCGTGGAGCGTGCGATCCGACACAACTCCGCACGAACTCCGCCGAAGTTGGCCGATGTTCCCTGATGGTGTTCAAGTACCCGCAAATACAGTAAATCACGCTACAGGTGGAACCGATGCATGGGATGCGTTCGGGATGCTATTTCTGTCACGTAATAGTATTGAATGGCTGAAATGAACAGCGGTTATGATAATATTGAGAGGAAGCGGTATAAAGATGAAGCTGTTAACTTGTTTACACGCACCGTATTGATCAATATGGTTTAATCTTTTTGTACTAATGGAATGATATAAAAATGCCTTTATACGAAACGCATTTTCATTCTACAAACACCACCCCGAAAGCGTGAATTTTAGTAGTAATTCACTACTAAAATTCAGCTGCAACTGTTAATTGGGAAACTAATTAAAAGGAAAGTACATAATGTACAGTGCAATGAAAATAGATGTTCCTGGAATTATGTTAAATTATTCTGTGTATAGAGTACCCGAGTCCGTGAGGCGGGAGTCGTGATGCGGCTGAATGATGGGGTTGCGGGTTCGATGCCGGATCGGCGCCCGCGCAACAACTTGTGATAACCGCGCCGCGTTCCATTCGCGAGAAACGGTGATAAATACTGATTTACACGATTTAACTAGTGATAGAAAGATTTAATACACTCGATGCAAAGATACCGAGGAGGGATTCCATTCGTGGTGATGCTATATTTTCTTTGCCTTCTTTATGATCATGAGAATATCGGAATCCAGGCGAGAATTTGTTTGAACTACTTCAGTTAGTATATTAGTACCTTACTGTCAGTGGGTATAGCAGATTACCTTTTAAAAATGACTTCGATTTCATCTAACTAACAAATCAAATATTCAAGTGTCAGTAATACTGGAACTTGGTTTACCGAAATACTAAGTACGGGAATGATTGTAGTAACAGTCGAATAAACTAAATGTTATTTATTAAAACTTTTTCGTTGTGTTGTACATAAACTGACTGCAATAACATATCTGGTTTAAGAGCGACACGTTTTCACTTAACGAAGCACAGAAGGTACCAACTCAACTCATGTGAAAGAAATCAGATGAGACCGGATACTGTCTCGAATAATAATTAGCGGCGCAGCCTCCCGAATGACAGCAGGTGTCAGAAACACCCGACATATACCAACGTTATGAGATTCTTATCAAAATATACGTACAAATGATTATTATTACGACTCGGCGATAAAGTTCTCGGCAGGGCGCTTTTATTTTAATTTTGCACATTTGTATAATATTTTAACGAGTGATCCTGCTGGCTGGATGACTTTGAATGGGAATTGAATGATTTACATGTGATTGGTGTGGAGATGCGTGTGATCTTCCCGCGGGTGAGCAGATCAAGTGGTTGGGTAACGGCTTCCAGCTGAGCACGACCGCGGGACGTGTCACATGATTTCGTCAGTGTAGCATTTTTGCTATTTATTAAGTTTACTTCTGGTCAGCTCGGATGTGACACCTGACTTTTGCAACTCATAAATAAGGCTGTAGCCGACTGTGAGTGGGAGAGAACCTCACGTCCCAGCCGCCGCGGGAGACGCCCCGGGCGCCGGGCGTAGGGGGGCAACCAGTGGCCCCCGGCCACCGTAGGCGCGAGCCTGTGGACGGTGAGTAATGGGCTAGCTCACCGTCCGTCCGTCTCATGACGACAGGCCGTGTCGACGGCGCGTACGTGTTCCACGCGCGCCTCAAGGAGATGTCAGCAAACCGGAAGGGGTCCGAAAGGGCCGATGCCTGCCAGGGCTGCGGGTTGTTCAAAAGAGATACCGCGGCCCTGGAACACAAAGGGCTAAGAAGGAACATGGGTGGGTTTTAGTCAGTCAAGTCTGACACTCCCTCCCGTTCCGCCCAGAGCGGGAGAAGTAATTCGACTTGCCGATTTGCCGCCGGAAGAGAGAACGAACGTGTGGTTGAAACTCTGTCACACTGTCAACCTTCTGTTGTTTTTAAACACTTCGTACAACTTGAACCTTAGACTATAACTAGTGACAGTCACTTTCGAAGTTTCCGTATTTCTTCAACGACTTTCAGCATGATTGACATAAACTTGCGCGACAGGAGTCAATCAAATTTTTTTTTTTTTTTTCCATTTTCAAATGTCAATTTGTGTAGGCACTCAGTCTGTTTAATCAGAAATTCAAACAACCAGAAGTATGAAATAAGTAAGTACCTAAGTTCTATATAATTCCGACTTCCGCAAACCCAGACATATCTTGTCCATGCAACATGTCCTTGTCTGCTATCGACATCGATATCAAGACATTACCATGGGCCAGTGATGGGATCGCATCGATGCTAGTGATGCTATCGCTTGTCGTAAAACATGCTGTAAGGTGCGCAGTGCGCCGGCGCAGCTTTACTGTATCCTCCCGGTGACGGCCGCGCATCTACAGGATCAAACGAGGATGCGTGCACGATGGATTATAGAACAAATGGAGTGAAAATGTTAAGTTTACTTACTATAAAACAAGTGACACCTGCCTTCGGAATTCAACTAAATCACAACTGAATATGGTAAAAGAATAATGACCACTTTGGCAGTTACATCAGTGCTGCTAGGTCTGGAATGAAGTTGACATGTGAAGCTGAAAATATTTTAAAAACAAGACCGATTTTTCAATAGACACTCTAAAAGTTTGTCTTGCAAACCCCAAATGAATACAGGTGATGTGTGTTCATGACTCCATATGCGAACTCCTCCGTGTGTCGGACGCATAAACTCGGTTTGATGTATCCGCGAAAGGATTTATGTGAATATTTGTTAATAAATTATGTTAATTACCGTCTGGGTTGAATGAGCGGTATGTCGGTATGCGCGGGTGAAGTGTCGGGGTTAAGGTCGACATTTTATGAATGAGCGGAAAAACCTCCGTAATACCGTATTAATAATTATACGTTACGTAAAATCCGGCTCACAATGGCTACTTTATGGGGTCATCGGGTCTCATTTGATGTTAGCTGTTATTATTATACTACCTCAGAGAGGCGAGGGGCCGTTACGTTACTATTTGCAAAGTGGAATACGGTTATTACTCTAAGATTCAAATTTGATTTAAGGGGAGATTCAATAATCCTGTTCGAGGAAGATGATGATGCGATTTTGCCGATAGCCACAGCGCCTGTATTCGATGACTTTTTAGGGTGGTTGTTGAGAGCTTTGGTGTGCTGCTCTATCATTTTCTCACATGAGACTTGCATATTATCTAACTTTGCCTGAAAAACTCCGAATGCAAGGTCAAGGCCACCTTGTCAATGCCTAGGTAAATTAGCCTAGCTTTAAGGTTGGCCACGTTTCATGTCTAGTTGCGACCGCGTAGTTGTTTCTCACATAAAGAGGGGTCAATTCCGCATCTTTTGATGTGTCTATTCTGAACATCCTCAAAACGTAATACAACGTAAATACTGGTCATCACTTACGATTTCGATTTCCTTTTTGATGTTCAAAGTAGAAGATTTGCGTCGCTAGTCCCTCTTCGTTTATTGTTCACAAAAATCTAGAAGTTCTAACACCCTCCGTTCCGTCACGTTCCTGTAGTAATACTACGTGCCAAGCTAATAAGTAGTTTAGTCAAGTTATCAGTTGGGATAAGTTACCACTCATAGTCGGGGAGCTAGCACTTAGTTATGGCCCCTGCACTGTGTTTAGACCCCGTTACGTTAATGCCGTAATACTTGGTTTGTGCAGTACATGTTATACCTACTAGGTAGGTAAAGGTAGTCTTTGTGCCTACAGATGTTTGTATCGAGTAGGGATGGAAATATATAAGCAAATATTTTCCACCCTGAACAATGATAGAATTACAAATTCTCAGTTCCCATTTAAAATAATGGTTTGTTCAGAACTATACATGCATCATTTTTCTCATAACAATTTCATAATGTGGAGTGGGCAAGGCATACTGGCCGACAGATAAATATTTTTAGGATACAAGATACTCCTCCAAAATATTTTTATAAAAATCACAAACTTTCTATCGGTATAAATGATAAGTTATTCTTTGATTAAAATAATGTCGACTAACATTATTATAAATAACCAAACTCAAATACACATGCGCAAGAGTGTAACGTTTGCTGTTAACAATATGTAAATATTGACTAGTTAATTACAATCGAAACTAATCTCTGATTTACGACACCCCCTCCTCCTCCCCCTCACCGTACAACAGAGGGCGCCATTAATATCTGTGACAAGTATTCAAATCATGCGCCTGCGCACCGCACAGATTTATCTCAGGAGATTACCGCTTTCACAAGTGTCGTGAGCAACGACTGTTTCTGGTCTCATTCACTTTGTGTAGGCATATCACTAAATAAACGTTTAGACAGAAGATCTGAAGAAAATGGTATCTAGAAAATTATTGAGTCTAGAAGGCCTTCATGATACAAAAAGAGAATTGCGTTCTTCAAAAGGGTGATTGAAAACATCGAGAGGAAAGCAGCATGTCCTGGAACCAAACATTTCGAAGCATGTCACATTCACCAACCCGCACTAGGTGGCCACGTTCCTGCTGTGGGGACTCTTCAGCTGAGCCTGCTGAATGCCTACTTGCAACTTGGACAAGAAAACAAATACAATATGATTTGCGACTGTTGTGTTTTGCCTGCGGGTTAATCTATTTCAATAATGAATTATAGCGACACTTTACACAATTTCAATTAGTCATTCGGAAAAACAAATTTAGATAATCTTAAAGTGTCAATGACCACATTCCAATATTAGAGTGGAGTTTTTTTGGAAGGTAGAACCTTGTTCGGTTCGGCAATATTTGTTAATCAGCAAATCCTACCAGATGCAATCATTACAAATACATATTCGGCTTCCATTTCTTGTCTTGCCTTTCTTGCCAATCAACAAACTTCGTAGGGCATCTTTCATCACTGTATCTCGTACGGTTAGGCTCGACACAGTTCCATGTGAACTGAGCGGGTGTATCCTGTATTTATGTATGTACATCTACCATAAATATTCCGTATTGCCACCTACACACACTACACACTGAATCATGCCGAGCCATGGTATATGAGTGTGGTACCCCATGAGACCTGTGTCTTGTTTAGACTGATCCTTCTGTACTTGAACAACAGCACTTCTTCATGTTCAACGCGGAGGCACGCATGGGATGGTCAGGGGTGTGCCAGGTGAAGGGGGGGTATTTGTCGGGGGTTGACGAGACGCAGATAAGAGCAAGCGGGTTGCGCGCGCGACGCATACTGATCAGCGCACGACTGACACAGCCAAGATAACTGCACTAACATAAGGCTAGCTCTCTAGCAGAGACAAGCGAAAACGCGCAGCGGTAAGCGATGGAACCATAGTAGCCTGAAAAAAACTACGTAAGTAGCCTAGGATACCTATTTAAAATGGAACATTTCTTTTGGGGGGCTTTTCGTTCACACACGGCAGCTATCGCAGGTGCAAGAGCCTGGGTATTGACATTCTGGCAGCGGTAACTTTGAAAAAAACCGGCTAGTGAGAGTCGGACTCGCGCACGAAGGGTTCCGTACCATAATTTATACAAAAAATCACTTTTTTGTATGAGAGCCTCCTGAAATATTTATATTATTCTGTTTTTAGTATTTATTGTTATAGCGGTTAGCCAAATAGTAAGGCGTACCAACTTTATGGATTTGTTATGCGCTCAACATTAGAATTTAAGAAGCCTTCTTCATATATTTGCCTATTATATAAGTATCTCGTACGCTCGCAACTGGACTATGCCGTGTCCATCTAGAAACCATATTATCAAAAATAAATTGAAATTCCACGTGCTATGCATTTTAGATGCTTCAGAAATTACTTGCCATATCAGGATTTACTTTATAAGTACAAATTCATAACGCTTGAAAGTAGACGTAATTACTTGGAAGCCATGATTCTTTATAACATTGTAAGTAGTAGATTTGACTGCATTGAGTTTACGAACATGTTCTGCTATGTTGTCCCTAGAACAGTGTACAAGCGTAAAGTGCGCGCTGTTTATTTTATTTCTCGTATTCTCTCAGCAAACCTTTTCATTTGAAACCCATATCATAGGAAGAAGAATAACTATTCCCTATCATTGGGAGGCTGCCATAGTGGTTTTAGAACGATGTCACCATGCATTGTCATTCAAATTAAACAATGTATGAAAAATTTTTGTTCATTCGGAAACCGAAAAGTGGATCGAATTTAACTTCTAAGATTCACGGCTAGTTACAGCTGAAGCTAATAAAAGCGTGTTAATATTTAATGTCAATCCTATTTTGAAAATCGTTGTAGAAATACGCATCGCTCTGAAAGCGATTTCCCAGGTTTCCGCTGTGTGGTGTTTGTGAGCGGCCGCCCAGCTGCGCACGCGCAGAGCCGCGGTCACGTAGCGGTACGGCGATCGTCGCGACTCTCGCGCATCCACTTAGCTATTTGTTTTTACAGTACTCTACAGGTCTGTTTAAAATTCTACTGAAGTTTGTGCTCATTATGCACAGTAAGATGTCGTCATTTGTGAAAATGTACTGATGTAAGTACACAGATAGAGGTATTAGTACACTCACATTTACGTTCTGTTTTACCAACGCTAAGAAACATCTAAGTGATTGCGCATTGTGTTTTTATTTTGACTCTCATTCAAGTGTACACTGACTTTCGCCAGTTATGTTCAAGTCATGTGGGAGTTATATTTTACCAACAACTAGCACACAACAAAAATCCAACTTACTGTAAAAATAACTGTAACAAATGGAAATGAAAAATCTATAACCTTATACTATTCCACTCCATTTCATTCGTATCAAAATAATAAAATATGATTAATGCGGCTATCATAAGCGCAATTAATAGATAATTGGGCACAGTATCTACATCCGCGGATCTAGCGGTTGCTAATGATTGCACAGCACTGGTCCTCGCACGACCGCAGACGCTCTCACTTGCATCTGTGGCTGTAGTGATCTTATTAATGATTCATCTTGATTTAGATTAAAATTAGAAGGTAATTGAGCTCGTAAATAAAACTTAGAAAAAATAAGCTAATTTGATGTGCTCGAATTTGATCTCATAAAATTTTAAGTCAATTTATTTATTTATGCCCAAGGCACGGTAACAATATATTTTTTGGTTAATATATTAGTAATATAAGTTGAACACTTGCAACATTTATGGTCCTGTGTATATAAGTCACTTACCGACATGCGTATCATTCACAACTATGAATGGGAAGGGGGACTATTGCCAATATAATAGAAGTACACATTGTGAAATATAATAAAGAAGTGTAAAGTATGTATTTTACTTCACATTACCTGCTAGCCCCTTCAAACTAAGTAGAAGAACTCATGTAGGAGGTTGGTTGCCATCGGCAGTTCGTTGAGTGGGGATCTCAATCATAACCTTTCATTGGCCAATTGGATGCCTTAGAGTCCCCAGTTAGGGCCTAAACGTAATATTGTGTACCGACGGTAAATATTTAATGCAAGTAAGTACTTCAAGGTAGAAGCGCAAGGGCGGCCCGCGAAATTAATATTTTCAAACGTTTCTTGCAATTTGCACGGCAGTGTAAGGTAGAATGTTCTTTAAATTTTGATTTGCTTCCACCTTAATAGGCCCGTCTCATATCTCGAGACTTTTACCAGTTTTCTTTAAAAGTAGAAATTGGTGTTTATAGATGGATTTTAACTCGAATCATTTAGAAACATCTCTTTTGATGGCTTACCATGGCTATGTTGCATCAGTACTAAGATATGGCACAATATATTGGGGCAATTCAGTAAATAAGGAGTATGTCTTCAAAGCCCAAAAAAGATGCATCAGAGCTATGTGTGGTCTACAAAGTACCGACAGCTGTCAACCTCTATTTAAAAGCCTCAAACTCTTAACCTTGCCTTCTATGTATATTTTTGAAGTAAATATATTTGTTAAAACAAACATGCACCTATATGAAATAGCTTTCAAAAGTCAATATAGGAAGCTACGTGATAGAAATAAGTTAGAGCTTAAAGTACCATTTGCAGGTACGGCATTAATGAGGAAAAGTTTTTTTTGTATGGGCCAAAGAATATTTAATAAGTTACCTTGCTCAATAAAAAATCTAGATTTACTCAATTTTTACTCAGTTCTGTGGACAATATCAATTTTGAACACTTTTTTTTTCTCTTAATAATAATTTCTTGACATCATAACTATTTATTATTGACGTCGTCGTAATTCATTAAAAATTGACATTATCACCTGACATCACCTAATGCATTTTTTTTAAAATTGATATTGATACTACTAATTAAACTTTTACCTCTTTATAATACTAGTACCGATAGACTAATTTACTTAATGGCCAAAAGCCTCCTTTAAATAAAATGTATATTTGTACGCCAAATGGCAAAGCATGGAGAAACTATATGTATAACTGTAACATCCTGCACACTGTTGTAACCTATGTTTACAAATAAAGACTATTGATTGATTGATTGATTGATTGAAACACGCACTGTCAACAAGGAAATTGGTGGACATGTTGAAATGGGTTCTCTATTGTGTCACCTAACTTTTTTTATCCATAATTTAAAGTGCCATTACTTTTTTTGTCCTAATCATCATTTGTCCGAATGATAACTTACCCGAACTTAATATCACATAATATCACATGCCATAAAATTGAAATCCTTAAATATAATATGTCCTAAATCCATTTGTCATAAATACTACAATCAATAATATACAAAAGACATAAAACCGTTTTCAATAAAAGTTGTAAGTCCTAAATTCAAATTACATAATGTTTATATATAATAATAATATTCTTAGAACAAATTTGTATAACAAAGCTTTTGGTATGAACTTCTCTATTATACATGTACTCAATAAAGCAGTTGATTGTGAACATGTGGTTTTTGTAAGTACGCTGCATGCAGCAAGAAAGCAAGCATGCAGCATGAAAGGAGTGTGATACGTGGCAAGCATGCAGCATGCTAGCAAGCATGCAACATGCAGCAGGCATGGTTTCTGTCACGGCTCCGGCGGCGGCGCTGCAAGGCTCCGGCGGTCCCACGCGAGTTTGTCGCCGCAGATGGGTTTAACGCTCACCACCGCAGCTTCGGTGGCGAGTGTTACAACCACCTGCTCCTCAACTAGCGGGCCGCCTCGCCCCTCCGCGCCTACGCGATTTTAAATTACACTCTAGGGGTAGAGCAGACAAGACTGCGTGGAGTCAGATTTACAGCGATTCGTTTCTGTCATTAAAACCTAATTTTTGGCAAATGTTTTAGGACTAAAAAAAATATTATAAATGAACATTCGGAATAATACACATTATTTAACACAATACTTAGGCCTTATGACTTTAGGTCATGTAAAGTTAGGAGATTCAATTATTAAAGTATACGATATTATGACAGAATACTTTTAGAACTAAAGATAATGATTTTCGGACAAACAATTTTAGGAGAAGAAAGGGAGTACCGTTGAAATGTCAACGTTTTTGCAAACCCTGACCTTCGGAGAACATTCACAATTCGCAAGTGGGTATTAAGTGCAATTTACTTGAAGTTCTTCATAGAAGCCGTCCGCGAGGACGCGTGGAGGCAGTTGCCAGCAATTATGCGGCCGTTCCAATAATTGTTGGTAAACAGCGGGTGTGTCCGATGAGTGATTGACGTTTCTGGATACTTATAGATTCGTTGTCTTTTTGAGGATTAAACACTGGGTGTGTGTCTGTTATTTTTGCACGCATGGAAGTTTTGAAAGTGACTACATTCCAATTAACGTTAATAAAGTAATACCACGGACCAGGGACCTATACAAAGTAACATTCTACACAGTACTAGATAAGGATAATGGAAAAGTACTTGTGTTGACACAAGCTAATGTTAATCCTGTTGGAAATCGTTGCGAAACTTATTTAAGCCTTCCGAACAATAGTTTGTGTCAGTGAAGGTGCGCTAGCTAGGGTAGATACCTAGTCACATCAATAGTTGTTGCAAAGGTGCCCCCTCGGATGACAATGTTTAGGGCAGTGAGCCCCGCTACCACTATTTTTATTGGCCAATCTTCTAACAACAACATGTAATATTCTCGTTTCGGGAAATTCTAGTTTTGATAAACTAGAGTACCTCTGAGTGGCCCTTGCTCCAGCGGAAGTGCTGCCCTACTCTCCTACTCCACTCTGTCAACACATCATTACTGTATTTACTTATCGAGTTTATTGGCGTTTCACTTTCAAGCAACTCATCTATTAGCATGTTACCACACTCTCCTTCTAAAGTAGATCAATTACCTGGCCCGGCCTGTTCCATGGGAAGCGGGTGACCTCCCACGTCCATCATAACGCCGTTAATTAGTTGCGTGATGAGCTGAGCACTGGCCCTGACTTGTAGACTAGCTCGAGAGGTTCTAGACAGTTGCCTGGGAATGTCTTGCTCGTAACCTTAGACTGCATGTGGTCTGTGTTGCACAAGATGCCAAGTTTTGTTGCGAACTAGTTCGCCACTGAGATTTTAATCTAAAAGACATTAATTTTGCAACGATTTTATGGTTGTTTCAAATCACCATCATAGGCTTACGGTTGCATTCAGACTCACATAATAATTGATCAATATAATTCAGCGCTAATCTAACTTCTCTTGTATCAGTTTATCCAAATGACGAACGAGAAAATGTCGGGGCTGCCCATCTGTAACGCAAGAAGAGTCAATTTAGGTAATAAGTTTATAAACTGACATACTTACCAATACTATCATTAACATTACGGAAATTATTCGTGATCATGGTGCTTGCAACATCGCCGAAATATCGGGAACTCAAAACAAATACTAAACGTGGTAAACAACCCGTGTTCAGTGTTGATGATCGTTTAGGTACTCCAAGCATCCTTGAATGCTGTGTTTAGAGCAGGGATTTAGTTCTTCCTTTTGAGAACAATTAAATTGCCAGTTTTCCTATAGAATTTTAGCCATAAGAATTAGAATATTTGCTATGAAATATCTATGCTGTGAGATTGTCGTAGAGCCATTATTCTTCATTGTATTTGTATGACGTCGTGGCGTGAAGACTCGTCATCTGCGACAGTTCCCACACTCGCGCGACGCTAATGGCCGCGACCACTAAACGAGACTAATTCGCGGCCACTCGCACTCGCACTCGCACTCGTTACCATTTTATTGCGTTTTTAATTCAGCACACAGATCACACTACAAAGAAAAAAACAGTAAGCTTACTATTGGCAAACTCAGAATTATTAATATTTCAAATAGAAATCGATTTTCAGAATTTGAAATTGTTACGAATTCCTCGTACCTAATTGAAATCTCAGCATTTTAAACAGTCATAATTTTTTAGTATATTTTAAAGTTTGAATCCTCAGTAGTTACATGAAATATTTATATATTCGTAAATTTGTTATTCGCCAACAGTATGTACATACTCATACAAGGTAATTGTAATGAAACTGCTACATGAAATTCTATGGTTGGTCTTGGAGCTCTTCTGCTACAAGCTAAAACTCACTTCTGTCATAACTTCCATACTTTCGTTTGTTCTTCTGTATGTATCTGCTCTGTGTAGGACATAATATACGTATTAAATTTGACACATTGAGTGTTGGTACTGGTGATGGCGGCGACTGACCCGAATTACTTGCCTACATTATAGAATATAGTGCGGAGTTAATGGCAAACTTTATAATGTAATTATCTACTTTTAACTACAGAGGAATTTGTAAAGGTTACAGTTTGGTACTTACTTAATTATTTTGCTAATAGCGGGTCCATCTAACTTCATGATTGTTGTCAAACGGGCATGATAATGTCATCGTCAATCAATTCAAGACACGTGAATTGATTTAAAGAAATACCGCTGAGATGTTTATAGGGTTGTTGCAAAAAAGAAAAATGACTGCAATACTTAATTAAACTCTGTGATCACCAAAGCTAAGATAATTATTTTGCGCAACAATTTTTTCTGCAAAGCCATGTTACTATGCAAGCTCTGGATGATATTTTGTAAGTTGCAATAAATAGCAATGTATATGGCCTACGTTATTAAAGTTAAAACTATAATTGAGTTAGAAAGTAGTCAGTGAGATACGATGCCGATCTAGTTATTAACCGGATTACTGGGCGTGCACGAATTATCTGACAAGTGTGAGTCGGCTATCATTTACTATGGGTTCCTCATCATAAAAGATGCGATATCTACGTGACAACTTGTGAAACTGCAATGTACATATCTGTTTTTAGCAAAGTCGTTCAGGCCACTGAACAAGTTGATTATCAACTTTTAGTCCGTCAGTCCGTTATTTTTGTCAAGTAGGTATCTCCGGCCAGAAGCGGCGGATGTATTATGTAAAAATCTAGAAACCCGAGTGGGGTTTGCTTTTACCGATGAACCCTAACGTGCGGCATGGTCCGAAGTGGGCGATTAACCACAATTACAGTGGGTTCGTGACCGCCATCACATAGCCATCGCAGTAAGAAGCTTGCAGATATTATTACATTGATTACGAGCGGCCGTCGGATCAATGTCTGCCATCGATTAGAGCATCGCCCCACATTTGCAAGCCTTCATCTTTATATTGCATGGCATACGTCGGCTAGAGCGATTAAGTGCCTATTCTTTATTTTAGTCACGAATTAATAAACTTGCTCTATTTGTTTCATCACCATCATAAATTGATTGATATCTTTCATACGTCCACTTGCAATAAAATGGTTCAAGTCGCCATACGTGACCGACAGATTTATTTAATTTAGTGATCGCAGTTTAAGTTACTAGCTGAAGTTCAAAAACTATTCTTCTTCTACTCACTGCTGTGTGGGGGACAGTTTATACTCAGACAGAACGAACAGAACAGCCAGAGGCTTTTGTCGATGACTAATGAAAATTGAGTCAGTACAAAACTTGGCGACGAGTTTGGCACGTTCAGTAGCGTCCATCAGCTCCTGTGATGTGCAAGCAACAGGACAGGCAGTAGCTGTAAACTGTCGCTAATACTATTGTGTAACCTGAAGGACTAAAGGTAAAATAGTGCAGTAGCAGGCTTCCCACACAAATCGACAATCGACATATCTCGCGGCTAACATTTCACGACTGGCGCGGCTAAGGTGCGCATTAAGCGCGGGCGCGCGGTCATCTGTCTTGCGCCTAGCGGGCTGCATGCCGGCTGCGGGCTGGCGGGATGGCGGGCTGGCGGGCTAGCGGGCGCGTCACCGTACTTGGCGCAGTTAGTTGCCGCCGCCGATAAATCGCAGTAAATCCTGCTAACGGTCGCCTACGCAATCACTTGTCGCGGCGAGAATTGTCCGCTTTATTGTAACTGCGGTTCACATGTCTGCGGTCGCCGGTCGCCGGTCGCCGGTCGCCGGTCGCACTCGGGTGCGATTTTAAAGTCGGGTGACATATAAAGTAATGTGTTCGCGTCTCGGAGTTATTGGTGTAATTTCTTTTCCATATCAGGGGTTTGGTTGTAGGCTGACCGCATAAAATGTAATAGATACCGGTACGATTGGTCGACCATCCAACTTCTTAGACAAGTGCAGATTACTGTCGCAAAACTCGTAGATCGATTAATGAAAGCCGTCAGGCACATTTTACGCCAAGCCTGTTGATGTTATGTTGTTATGTTGGGTTTGATACGATTTCATAGAAAATCAATGTGCAGGAAGTCTAGACACAGAGACTGTTGTAGAATAGTCATGGCGTCAGCAGCGATGATGCTGAGCGAAAAGTCAACAATATAATACTTATTGGACATCATAAACCTGCTGGAAACTTATTATAGTTCAGTTGTAAGTCGTTGCGAAATTACGATACATAGGCTTTGAAAGTAATTGTCGTTTCTCTAGTCATGTATTAAGCGTTTGTCGCCTTCTAAACAGAAGCACATGTATAAACGCATGTAACACGTAAAGTAGTGGTGAATGCGACATAACTCGTGTAAGTGGCACTACTCGTGTCGCAGATGCAATCGCGCCTGAGCAGGATCATAGTTTTTGGCTTTCTATTATAATGTCGGCTGATATGTATTGCTCACACGCGTGTTCGCTCGTGTTTACTGCCTTACTCTGGACAATGTTACACAAGAAAACTAACAGCATCTTCAAACAACTACTGCAAAGTGTCATAAGTTTCGTTTATCGCCATAATGTCAGCTTTATTTTCAGACCATCCATTATTTCCTTTTTAGGATAAACTTAACAAGAATGAGAGGACTAACATTTAAGTTGACGATTCTCAACATTGCTATCTTTTGGAGAGAGTTTTGGTTATCGCTCCCTGTATCGAACCGCCAGCGACCTGTCATAAA
The DNA here is from genome assembly GCA_963082945.1 of Cerastis leucographa. Lineage (NCBI taxonomy): Eukaryota > Metazoa > Arthropoda > Insecta > Lepidoptera > Noctuidae > Cerastis > Cerastis leucographa. The sequence goes on from OY720366.1 coordinate 19,401,423, forward strand.
CAATACCAAAACGATTCGTTATCTCGTCGCGTATCGCGGTAAACTTAGCAAGCAGCCAGCTGTCCAGCCGTGGTGCAATATTATAATAACAAGCAATGTTACACTTGCACAGTTATGGTTAACAAACAAGACTCCCTGAACTGTCGCCAATAAATCTAGGCAGCGGTGCGTGTCTGCGCGGGCGCAGTTTAGGCGGTGTAATGAGACGTCCGCATCGGCGGCGCGAACAAGGCAGCCTGTCCGATGTAGGTAATGTATTGCCGGAGTTGCGTCTGCGTCACAACAGGGAGCTCAATGTGCGTGCGGGGTGAGACGATGTTAGGAACTGGGTTAGTGTGGAAGCACAGGTGGGTGTCGCTACAAGCTAACAGGGTTTTATGTCAGTAGGATGGGTGGCACCAGCCAACATTATTCGGGATCCACAATAACCAACAAAAGCACTGAGGTGTGAGTGTCAAGTGACGTGCGTAACAGTATCTTTTGGTGACACTTGACCAAGTGGTGATGACTCCACTGTTAAACTTGTTGGACACGGAATTAACGCAGGGTGCCACAGCTGCCACCAAAGTAAGCGATAATGATATCAGTGTGGCACGTGGTGACATAAACGAATAATCGTTTTAAAGTAACTTTTTATCAAGATCTTATCAAGATAATGAAGAAGCGCGAGGTTTCTGATCAGAAACTGACATCAAACTAACACGAACAAAAACTGTTTTCAACATAGATCAGCTATACTAATCGACAAGCTCCGCCATCTTACTATTCCCGTCACCTCCGCATTACACTTGCCAACACCCCACACTTAGCGACCCCGCCGTACATCGCGACATCTATAGATCTCGGCGATACCTGTGCCTATAGTGTCACCAGTGTCCCGACACTCGATACTGCGATACCATCAAACAATGCAGCGCATTTAGAAGGGAAAGCAGCCAGCCATTGCTCCTAATGTTATTTACTGCGATCTGATTGGAGGAGCCGTGACGCAGTATCGTGCAGCATGCGTTAGATGCGCTGATATGCTGATGCTGGACGTATAATGCTGCAGTTAGGTGCGACACGGCCAAGCATTTGTTAGGGGGCTGTGAGTGATCTAGATATGGTCTGGATTTATTTGCTGTGAATTCAACTAGTGGGATGTGTTGACAGGCATTATAAGATTTATAAGGAACATCGAAATACTATGGTTTCTACATGAATAAATATGGGAATACATTTTCGCCGAAACATCCTAGCTTAGGGCGCACAGAAGATTAAAGGTGCAAATTCAATGGTAGGTAAATGTAAATTATAAAATTGAAACGTAGTGAGCAAAAGAGACAAATGCATACGGAGAAAGGGATTAGGTACTTGAAAAAATTAAACTTAACCCTAATTAAAGTTTAACATTAATATTAACTTAAGACTGCGATAAGAAAAAGTTGAAATTATTTGGATTCCAACAATTTTTTACTCTTAGCGATTCTCACATTTATTGCAGTTTTTGTATGAAAAAGCTTTGAAAGTAAACATGAAATGTTGAGTAAGTGTCAACATCGTCGGATGATTGTGTTTGCTAATGTTCATACATGTACTGACTCTAATTTTTGAAGCAGCTGCGTTTCCGCCTGCTTTACGAGTTACGCGGCGCCGTGGCGTGGTCGGCGGTGCATGTGTGGCGGGCTGCGGTCGTGGTTGCGAGCTGGACGAAAGAATGGAGAAGGTGCTGTGGCATAAGGTTCCACAATTAACCTAAATACTACACAGGATAATGTTAAGGAGAAGAAACCACCTGCTCCTCAGCTCGCGGGCCGCCTCGCCCCTCCGCGCCTACGCGGGCTTAAATTACACTCTAGGGGTAGGGCAGACAAGACTACGTGGAGTCGGTTTTGCAGCGATTCGTTTCTGTCACTAAATTTTGTAGCACAACATATTGACTTTTCAAGACAATGTTCAAATTTTAGGTTAATAATTTGTGTTTGTTATATAAAATTCATTGAATTGTGTTTCTGTAAAATATGTTTCATTCAAGTAAATAGTGGTTGAAACAAAATATTCGAAATAAAAATACAAGGACCAAATAATAAGGGTTAAAGTATGAAATTGCCGTTTTATTGTAATAGTTACTTCGAATCGACATAGAACCTTCATGGTTTGAGATTTTTGAGTGAAACTTTTTTCATATGGTATCTATGAAGTTCTTCTTTTAAAAAATGTGCAACATTCGATCATCGACTTTCAGTTGTTTTTTTTATTCAGCTTAAACAAGAAAGATGGATACTTCGAAAATTTGAATTCGAGTTCCGACGCGGAACTAACGCGGCAGAAACAGCTCGCCAATTCAATGTTGCGTTTGGAGAGAGGACTGATAATGAACACACCGTGCGATTTTGGTTTAAACGCTTTCGTGAAACTTTGATTTGAAGAACGAACCACGTGGAACACCGCCCACACAGGTGAATAACAATGAATTGAAAGAGATGGTGGACGCCGATCCGAGCCAAACTACCCAGCAATTAGCGGCATGGTTTAATGTTACCTTACCAACAATATTGACTCATTTGATTCAAATGAAAAATGGGTGCCTCATGATTTGACTGATCTGCAGAAAGAAACGCGTGTTGAAACTTGTGTTGCCTTGTTGAATCGATATAGAAATGAAGGAATATTGGATCGAATTGTGTCACGTGATGAAAAGTGGATTCTTTACGATAACCGTAAGCGAAAAATGCAGTGGCTGACCCCAGGTCAAACGCCGCAACAGTGTCCTAAAGCAAAGCTTACCAATAAAAAGGTATTGGTATGTTCTGTTTGGTGGTCTCAGCGTGGTGTTATTCATTATAGCTTTCTCCGATCTGGTCAAGCAATAACGGCAGATATGGTACGGTGCCGAACTCCGAACAATGATAGCAAAACTAGCAGTGAAACAGCCCGGACTCATGAATCGATCTTCACCATTATTGCTTTCGCATACGTCACCCTCCGTATTCGCCAGACCTTGCTCCAGTGGACTAACATTTTTTTCGTGATTTGGACAATTTTCTACGTGATAAAAAGTTTTCTTCTCAGGAGGCAGTGCGAAATGCTTTCACACAGTTTGTCGAATCTAGATCACCAGAGTTCTATCACGAAGGCATAAATCACCTTCCTATTAGATGGCAGCAATGTATAGATAATAATGGTAATTATTTTGATTAAATAAATATGTTAAATTAAAAAAAAAATACTTATTTCAATTATTCAGTACAAATCGGCAATTTCATACTTTAACCCCTAATATTATGTGAAACATTTTCTGGGAAACAAAATTCTGTGAAATTTCTCTCTGCGAAACAAACGACAAACAAACCACTACAGTTGCTTTGCTTTCTAATATTACGTGGCATGCGTAAAGTATGAGATTATATTATGCTAATCTTTATTTACAGACAAAAAGATTCAACTGCGTTCGTTTCGCATACACATCCAACACGCCCGCGGAGCGATATAATCCTGATTCACGTTCTGAAAACACATCTTTATCACACAAATCAACACATTTGATAACTGAGCGCTGGAATAGAATAAATTAGGAATAAATTATAATTAGTTGTCGCCTTTCTGGCCATGCATCACGCTGAGCCGCGTACAATGCGCGGGCGCCGCTCCCGGCCGCACTCACTTACGAACTATAGTGTACCTTGCTTAGTAATATGGTACAGTTGAGTGTACTTCGTCGGAAGTATGGTTTAAGTTGTCCTGTTATATAATGTGCGCCGACGCAGGAGAAGACGGTCCTTTGATAGAAATGGTGTTACCAAGTATTGCGGCAGACTTTCCTAGTTTGACGTTGGGCGTTGAAGCTACCTTCAGCTTTTTGACTGACGAACTTCTGGACAATTTAAAAGTGCCTGTCATCATCAGCCTATAATGTTCCCACTGCTGGGACACAGGTCTCCTCTTTATGAGAGGGAGTGGGCTGTATTCCACCACGCGGGCCCAGTGCGGTTTGGTAGATGTCACATGTCTTCGCATTTTTAGTTCTAGGACATGCCGGTTTCCTCACGATGTTTTCCTTCACCGTTTTTTAGGGCAGCATTGATGAAATAAATTACACAAAGTAATAGGCCTGTCTGGGTTCGAACCCACAGCTTACTGTTCGTAAGTCGGGGCTGCCACCACTGGGCCACGGCTGCTCTAAAAAAAAAACAATTAATTCTTCTTTAATTGCATTGCTTATTAATAGCACCGTGTATTTTTTCAGAATTAAAGCAGGATGCTCATCATCGCGTAAGTTCCTACCTACTTATAACAAGATAATTACTAAGTACTCTACTAAACCTTAGTTACTTCATGTCCCAAATTAAGTCAAACACTTGGCTGTCCTAGCGAGGAGTACGGGCGTAGATTTATAAGTCTAGTTCACACCTCATTCATATTTAAATTAGTTTGTGAAGTCGCGGCAGGAGTTCTGCTGATCTTATGGAAATCTTAACTTCTGACATCTTAAGCTGTTCCTAATGAATGCGAGGAGATTAGTGGTGGCAGAGGTGTGGTGTTAGGTAAGTAGTAAGATCACTTCGTTGCGATACGCAAAGCTTTGCTGAATCAGGCATTTGTCTCAGACTTCTTCATGATGGACGGATTGGAGGCATGATATAGTAGATTGTTACACGAGGGTCGAAAGGAATCAATTCCCATACGAGGTATGCTCTACGCTCGAGCGCAGCGAGGGCAGCTATAGTCCGAGCAGGAATTGATGTCTTTTACCCGTGTTAACACTCTACTTTTCATTTCGAATTTATAAAGAAAGTAAAAAATAATTTTTTTTTGGAAATATTTATTATTGCCTTATCTGCTCGCAACTTCATAAAGTCATTGTATGTATTTAAGTACCTGTCTTTCCTTAGAAATTTCTGGCTAAAGATATTCGATAACTGTATTTGCCTTGTCTTTAACAGAATCTGGGGTTAACATTTCAGAATCACTTGAACTCATTTTTAATATGATATTAGCCATAATCCGTGATTTCGATACAGCTTACAGATCCCGCCAAAATATATTTAGTCTATTTAAAATTTTAACTATGGAACACACCGCATCACTGTCGCGGGCAGACGCGCTTTGTTTTTTTTTTAATTTACACTGGCCGTTCACAAGACCGCAGCATTTTTTTCTTAATTATGTTAGATTTTTTACAGCCGACTGCCTAACCAAATTTAGTTCTATTTTTTAAACTATTTTTAAGCCTACCAATGACGTATTCGATGAAGCAAAAGTTATAAGTTTATGACTGCGTAAGTACAGCCTATTTCACGTAAGTAGTAGTATTTCTGAACGTACTTAACTACTTCAGGTACATCTGTGTTGCGGCTGGCTGGACGTCTGCGCAAGTGTTGCGGTACGTGCGTCTTGTTGGAGCCCCGCTGCACTGCGCCTGCGCTTGCGAACCACCGCGGATATTCGCTTTTTCACACTTGATGGGCCGAATATTCGTTTTATATTCGGTATTCGGCATATTCGGCAGCTTTACCGAATATTCATATTCGGCCGAATATTCGGCTGAATCACCTAATATTCGGCAAAGTGATACTCAAAGTTTTTACTGTTATTGACCTGTGTATTATCATGATTTGCGTGTACAGTGTAATGAGGTAAGTATTTTAGAGTGTAGCTTTCTGTTTTTATCGTCACTGAAGCTTTATTTTCAAATAAAGTAGGTTGGTAAAAGGATAATAACTTAATGCAAAATATAGGTATCGAGCTGTTTTGGGATTAGGCTGCTGTGTAAACTCTTTAGAATGGCCTTAATTGAAGGAAAATAAACAAGATATTTATTTCGATCAGTCTTTATTGTGTTAGAGAATAGCTGAATCAAATCACAACACCTTAGTAGATTATGAATAATATTTTTTTCTAGTTTCTACTCAGCATAGCGTCGCAAAATATATTTATTGATATTAAACGTTTAAACCTATCCTATTCAACCAATTCAGTTCTTTATAAAGAAAATAAGTAATTTGTTTGTACTTTTCAGGTTGTAATTTAAGAGATCAATCACTTAATCTACACATTAAGAGTTAGGAACTTAATTATAGTCTACTCATATAATTATTTAAGATCAATTCGAAATGTCATTAATTACTTAAGTATGTAATAAAATAATATAGGAACATTATTCCTAAAAAAAACACAATTCACATCTTCATTGACTTACATGAAAGTGTTTTGTTTATCTACAAACAGAAAAAATATAGTTCTTAAACGGTGTTGGAAACTACAATAAAAGAAACGTAAACACAAATGTTTTGTTACACAATTAGAAAATAAGCCTGGTGTGATTTAGTATTTAAAATTCATAAGTGGCAAGTTGTGGTGTAAAAAAACAAGATGCTCAGCTTTATTTGGCAATAGTTTGTTCCGTTTTTGCTCATAAACGTTGCCTGCTTCGGAAAACAAACGTTCACTGTAAACCGAGCTTCCTGGAGCTCAAAGAAAAATTTTAGCCATGTTGCTCATAAGAGGAAATCGGAACTTATTTTTGGACCACCTCTTGTAAGGGCACATATCCCGTGACAGCAAGCTATCTGCAATGTATCTGTCTAATTCGATAGCTATCGGGCTTTTTGGTTCTTCGATCTCAGGCTGCTTTGCTGGTGCTAATTCTTCATAGCACGTCCAGAGGGCTTTATGAGTACCTTCCTGTGATTGCAGAACACTGTACGGTAACGGAGCTGGCGGTTCACTCTCATTTTCACTGTTACTCGTGCTATCCATATCTGCGCTTCTTCTAACGTATTCTGCAAGGAATTGGCGTCTCACCCATGGAACTTTTTCTGGAGTGAAAAAATTCATCTTGTACCTTGGGTCGAGCAGTGTAGCAATAGTGTAATTCTTTTCATCTTCAAACTGGCTGACTCGCCTTTCCAAGCCTTTTTTTAGTGCCATTCGCAAGGAATCCACGTAGCTGCACGTTCTTTGCACTTCTTCTTTGATTAGAAACTTTTGCAAGATTTTTGTGTGTGGGATCACCTCTGAAATGCAAGAGTATGTAGAGCTTACCTTTTTGGTAATCTCTTCAAAGGGCTGCAATAGTACCAAACAATGTTGCAGTAACGTCCACTGTCTTTCTGACAGGTTTGGTATATTAATGGAGCCACTGTTGTCAGAAATGTACAAGCTGATAGCTCGTTTTTGTTCCTCAAGACGTGCGCACATGTAATATTTACTGTTCCACCTTGAAATTACATCTGGCACACGTTTGTGTTTAGGCAAATTTAGCACTTCTTGAATTCTGCTGAATTTTTCTTGTGCTTGAGCTGAGTGATTAAAATGTGAGACTATTTTTCGTCCTTGAGCGATGATTTCGTCAACTTCCTGTTGAAGTTGTAAGGCTTCGAGGATGACGCGTTGTAAAATATGTAGAAAACACTTCTGACCGTTAAAAGGGCTGTCTCTAACAGCTTTCACCATGTTACTTTCACTGTCTGTCAATATAATATGGATCTTTAACATTATTTGCCAGACGTCTGCTATTTCCACAAATTGTGTGCGTATGTTATGGGCATTGTGTTGGCCAGAAAATAACTTCATTTGAAGCACTCTGTGCTGAAGTGTGAATTCGTCATCTAACCAGTGGATAGTGAAGCTCAAGAAGGAAAACAAATTATTTAAGTTTGTCCACATGTCAGATGTAACCGATACGGTGTTGGTCTTAGACAGCTCATCTTGAATAGTCTTTTTCAATTGTTCATAAAGTTGTGGAATGACAGTTTCACCTACGTGTTTTCGGCTCGGCATTTGGTATTTAGGTTTTACTAACTGCATAAGACGATTAAAGCCTTTATCTTCAACAACGGAAATTGGTTGGTTGTCTACTGCAATCATTTCCGCTATTGATTTCGTAATCGGAACTGATCTTGGGTCGTCTATTTTCCATTTAGATATAAATGAATCTTCTAGTGTGGATTGAGTAGTAGTAAAAGTTTTAGAATTTGAGGGTTGAGTACCACTGGTTGACGGTTGGACATCCTGTGTTGCGACAGGCTCCTGTTGCATCGCCTCGTCATTTTGAGTATTCGAGCTTACCCGACACACAGCTCGTTCAAGGTTAGTATATTCCATAGCGTGTTTCAATTTCAAGAGGTTGTTCAAAGCTTAGGACGAACCCTTTCGGCCACTGCCTCCCCGTGAAATCATTTTATCGCAAATTGTACATTTCACTTTGCTGCGGTCTTCTTTACTCTCCCGATAATAAGTCCATACATTTTACCTTTTTCTGCCACTCATTTTAACGCTCACGATAGCTAAATCACGCAAAAACTGTCCAAAAATTAATCAAAACAAACGCACGTGTCAATGTTCTACTGGTTACTGCATGACGCAATAATGAGAACTTGAGCGCTGCAGGGGTAGCGGGCGGGTGGGTTTGGAGGTAATCTGCGCGCTTAGCGTAAACAAGTTTAGACCTGCATTTGTGCGACGGAACGGAATCAAATGTACCGAATATTCGGCCGAATATTCGGTTCGGTAAAAGTTTTACCGAATATTCGGCCGAATGTTCGTATTCGGTGAAACCCATGTTCGGCCCATCTCTCTACAAAGGCTGCTCTACAACTTATTTTGAAGGTGGACCAAAATTTTGAAGAAGTTTTTGTAATAAGATTAAATAGGTGACTTTTTAGACTTTTGCATAGAAGTTCCAGACAATTAAGAGGCTTGAGGAAGCAAAAGCGAGCGTAGCGAGCTCGAAAATTTCAGATTATCTTTTGACTATTTAGTTTTGTACAGGCCGGCCGGCAGGCTAAAGGTGCTTATATCAAGTAAATACGGCCTGGCAGGATAGAAAATAAAAGAGGCAGCGTCTGCCCCTCTCAGTTTGCGGCTCGGTGCTATAGCTTGGTGTAAAGGTATACACCACTGTCACGCAGTTTTTAAGAAGATATTTAAAAAAAAAATGATTTAGTGTGAGCTATTAAGGTAGCCGATGTTCGTTTGCTACCGGTAGCCGCAAGTCCGTAATTCCGGGTTGATTTACTAGGCATGCCGCTAATTATGCCACTGGCCGGGGCTGGGCCACTGTTCCCAGGGCTGGGCCAGGCTGGCCGCGTGTGTGACCCGCGGTGATTGATGCACGGCTACACGCGCGCATGTCGCTGTCAATTACACGCGCGCGCATCCATCACGCCGGTGACGTCGTGCCGACCACCGGCAAAGACGTCAGTTGTGCTGATTTTTGTATCTTCATGGTCATCGTCAGCCTTAAGGGGAAGGATTTGAATCCGTATTAGACTTACCGATGAGCTAAGTGGTCCAGTTAATACCACCAGGTAAAGTAAAAATATTATATATAACTAAAAGAGTCAGCTAAGCAAATATCGATAATATATAACCTTTGTATAATTATGGCGAATTGTCAGCACATTATGAACAGGGGCATAATAAAACGTAGCGTAACCCATGGTGTTCATGATCCAGTTTGTAAAAGTTGGGTTCCACCTACTTAATTGTTATTTGAATAATGTTGATAAAATTAGAAGTAGAAACATAGTAAGCAGGTAGGCAGAGTAACTCTCAACTGTAGCCTGTTAAACTAATGTTTAATTAAGACCTCTCCGAATATATTAATTGAATAGATATACACAACTACTGTAATCTGAATCAACAAACTACGTGTTTTTCCACAACATCAGTCTAGGTCGTACTTGTCATGCGCTTGAGCCTAGTTCGTCAAGCTGCGCAGGCGCACGCTCGCGTTCATTTGCGAAAAGCAAAAACGTCTCACGCGCTCACTAACATAACGTATTCCACGCTGTGCACTGCGTCAACCTAACGAGCAGCCAATGAACATGGTTTGCACCTACGGACACTTGGCTGTGGGTCACACCACTCATTATTAGAGAAATGCCGCCGAGGCAGGTCGCTCTCCAGTGGGAGATATGCTACATCTTTTCTGGAAAATGATTTGTCTTCATGCCAATATAAGACGACCCATATACAGGCTGTAACGCAAAGGGTATATACATATATATAGTGTGTGCTACAGACCATCCCTTTACCCTATACCCTTTTCGTTACACCTTGTATATATCGGACTAAATTGAACCTGTGCCCGTGGAACTAGGCAGCTTTATCGATCCGCCTATCCTTTGCCCACTTGACACACGATTTACTAGCTCAGTCATGTTGACAACGCTGTTCTCACTGCCCTGTGACCTCTGATGCTTTAAAGTCTTTTTTCTTCTTCTGATATGTTGCTTGTTATTTGTATATGTCCGCGTAATACATCTCCACAAACGCTGTGTCGTGTTACCTTAGTCACTATTTATAAAAACTTCTTTGACTGGAGTTGCACCTCGTTCTCCCTTGTGCTCACTTCTACCTGGCCATTGATTATCTCATTCGGTAGTTTTTACTCCAGCACTCTAGTGTGAACCATGACATCCGCATCACGCGTCGTGTTAGGGCCATCACACTTTGCATTAATGGATTGCAATACGGTCGCCAATTGTTTTAGAGGAATAGTAAGTATTTTCTTGGAGTTGTATTTTTTCATTGATACAAAATTTGGAAGAGGAAATGCTTTCTCGTAAACCTTAATCCTTACTGATTTTTCTAATAAACTTTTATAAATAAGACTAAGAATAGAACGTTTTGTTATTATTTTCTACTGATACCAGGCTCGTTATTAATTAGCTAACTTCTGCAAATTATGGTCTAACTTTTAATATAGTCACTTAAATTGACTTGTCCCCACATTAATTCATTAACAGTTGTCAATATATTATAGAGGGCAGTCAAACGTGTCCACAATAGTTCGAACTAGAGCTAAATCTGTTATCAGGTTCAATTAAAGTATAATTTATGTCACAATATTATTTCTTAATCACGTTCATTCGGTTAATTTCACGCTAATTAAGTTTACTTATGTTAATAAGATAGTGTTTTGCATATTAAATTATTGAATCGATACAATTAATCATGATTGGCATTGTGAATATATTAAGCTACTTCGAGGACATGAAGACTACAATTAATTAACTCAATACTAAAAATTCCAAACCTGAGTCAATTTTTTTTTCACAAAACCTTAATATTTCGAAACTGTAAAGCTACTTGGTTGGCTAAGGTCGTCGAATATTGTTTATTTGTAAACACTCTTCTATACTAACCCTAACTTTTCCTAGTTGGGAAACCTCCAGTGCTTACTTACACCAGTTTTTGGCATGCGATTGCCTGTTGCACGTCTACATCCCAGTTACTGGGTAACACGATACCCCTAGACTGGTTGTCACACTTTCGAGCGTTTGACTTTCGGCTGTTGTTTAATTTTGAGCATGTTGAACTGAGCATAAAAATTGTTGAAGATTGGATTTATAAATACAATTTGAATGAACCGAATCAATTCAGTTCTTGCTGAACTTACAAGTGAACTCGGAGTGTCGAAGTATAGCTGTCACAAGAATGTCATAAACAACGCAATACCATACCGGTGACGTCACATATCCAGCAGTACAAGAGTCCACATGCTCTCAGTGACTTACAATTAACCAATTAACTTCAATTAAACACGCGGTCCATTGCCCCCGGCTGCTGGCCTGACAACAAACACTAATCCGATACTATTCTATAACCTCTATCACACAGATGGCAAGGGTGACTTTGCCGTGGCTAGTTTATAAAGACAAAACTATTGTATGCTGTATTTTTAAACTTTAAAGTGAACGATGCAAGGGTGGTTTTTGCTTGGCATATAGGTAATAGATTTTTGTTCATCAAAGCACGTAATAGTGGAATTAAATTGGGATAGAAGCGTTAAATGAGATGAGTTTCGAAGGCGGGGCAGGTTGTTGTGCCCCTGGGCCCCTGGGCCCCGGCAGCTAGTGACGAGCAGCGACGGGCGATACAGCCCGTTATTATTATAAATAGATGTTAATTCGTAAACTGTTGTTGTCGAAATATATTTTATGTTCATTTGTCGGGGTATGAAATGGGAGCAGGATTCGATAAAAGTTTCCTGTTACTCAGTGAGTAGCTTTCTTTTTGTGTGGGTGGTGAGAAACTAGAGCAAAGTCACAAAGGTATCTTACAATGTATACGTTAAACTTAGAGATGTAAACTTTCTTGCTGACAGATCTGCGAGTAGGCACCATGGATGTGCTGTCTCTGCTTTTTGAACTACTGAGACACGCAATCAAGTTGGTTCTGTAATGTCTAATCCACGTTTCGTGACATGTTATTATGTTAAATCCAATAATATGTAGCTAACATGTGACGCAGAAGTTTGCGACCTAACATTTTTACATTTCACAGAATGTGCCATGTTCCCAAGAATAGCAGCACATGAAATAAGTTCAATCAATTAAGTTAAACTCGAAGTGTTGACTACATCCCTAGCTCGCCTAGCACGGTAGCGTCAAGTCATGCGCGGTAATGGCGGTCCCGAATTAATCGCCTCTAACCTGCGCGCGCGCACCTCCCCCCCTGCTCACCCTGCCCGCAGCCCGTACCCCGCCCTTCACCGTGGGCAGAAGGTCCAGGCCCGAGTTGAACACATCCAGCCGTTTATAACCTTCTACTGGACATAGAGCTCACACTAAGTGGACCTCTTACTGTACCTGAAACGGAGCCAGATGGACAGCGGATCAGCAACAGCGTGCCACCAATGAGCGCCGCTCAGTGGTCAGCCAGTGATCAGTCAGGATCTAACCACATGCTGAATGGACGAGGTGAGTGGAAGATGGGTGGAGCGCCGTTCCGAGGAGGATCTCTTTCAAACTTTGTACTCTCTGGTATAAGCAGGGGGTTTAAGAATAACTAATGCCGCTGAGAGATTGCACCGCACGTTGCCTAGCCGTTCTTCTATCAGACGTTCTTTAAAATCAGCCTTCTTGTTAGTGACTCGTTGTCAGTGTCCACTGGAACTTCTGGCTCGTTTCACGTGTCCAACAGCTACCGAGATTACGAAGATTACCGGCAATTATATCAAACCGCAGCGCTGTGAGGTTTTTGTCTAACATTGTTGAATAAATTAATTTTAGGAACTCATTGATTATCTTATTATGAAAGTCATGCTTTTTATGTGGCTGCCGTAAAAAAACATAAAGGCTTGGAGTAATTGAATTACGGCTGACATTGGAGGGTAATGTTGGGTGTGATGCAATGAATGGTGGCACGATGACACGAGGTTTCCTCTTCGACGTCTTTGAAACACTTGCCTTGTATTCTGTGGTTTAAAGAACTCTAAAGTTCAGAAACGTTAGCGAAGATTAATCGTTATTATACTAGTCAGCAAGTGCTATAACTATTGGTTGAACACTATTTCGGTAAATACCATTGGTGAGTGTTACATTGTACAAGACGTACTAACACATTACACTGTAGCGTATAATTTGCAGACATTCATCAAGCAGTTTATCGGCCGAGTACGTACAGTAATAATACCGAGTCTTGATATCGCAACACACACATTTGGTATGAAAGCAATTAAGCCATTGAGATTTACTCTACTTTGTTACCATTTTAGGGTTACTCTTCATCAGCATTCTCTTACTGCTATCCCAATTTAGTTGGCGTTGGCGCAGCATGTCTTCTTGTTCCATATGAATCTTTATTTGGCGTCATCGTAGTAGTCACTCTCTTAGTAGCCATTTTTTTTTACATTCTCCATCTATCTATTCAATTATCTCGTGGTAGGTTAGGTATGGAGGACTCCATCTATCTATTCAATCGTCTCGTGGTAGGTATGGAGGACTCCATCTATCTATTCAATCGTCTCGTGGTAGGTATGGAGGACTCCATCTATCTATTCAACGGTCTCGTGGTAGATAGATTTTAGCATGACGAAACATCACTTGTCACAGGACCATTCGCAAAACCAAATCATCTCACGGGATTACCACACAAGTTATGTGCTAGTGTTGCGCAGGCGCATGTGGGCTGTGCGCGCGCCGGACAATGATTTGTGCAAATTACACGCTGGCAACACTGGCCGGTGCAGCCTTGTTTATGCTCTGCCTTCAGACGGGGACGGCAGAGAGACCGGCATTCTCGACAAATTGCCGCCAGACCTATTTGCGGTTATGTGAGGAATAGGGCTTTACTCGGGTTTCGTAATCTGAGGTTAGGTAACGATTTCGTTCTGAGACTCTTTACCGAAGATGCGGGAAATAATCTTGACTAAACAGACTTGAACTCATTTTTTTTTCTGATCACATTTGCGGGTTTTACGATTTTCATTTATTTATTTATTTATTTATTTATAGTTAATTAAAACGGAATAACACCAATTACAGTAATTAACATGGAAACATAAAAAAGGTAGTACATAAAGTTGACGACATTCAATAAGTTAAACTAAAACTAACATGTAACAGTGGACACTCTTGCATACTTTTTCTCACAGAACACCAGACATATAAGCATAACTTTATTCCATTCATCCGCAAACACATCACATTCAGGGTTGGTGGTCAGAAGCGCGTTGAGCATCTCGAGAATACGACACACCGGCGAATTCGCTCTGGCGACAGTTTTGGAGAAAGGTTTGGCAAACAGATTGTGCCGGCGGCTCTGACGGTGTCCGATGTATTTGTCGGGCACAAATAGCCGGCAGAGAAGACTATGGAGTTCTGAACAGTCGATACGTCCCCGGAAGATATTGCAGGCTACTGTGAGCTGATCCAAGCCCCTTCTCACCTCCAAAGAGTTAAAGCCCAACATTCCTAACAGATAGTTGGTAGGGTACATGTAGGGAAAGAAGTAGTACAACCTTTGGAAAAAGCTTCTCAGGAAGGTTTTCTGCACCTTTTCGAGCATCAGAGTCAGGTTCGCGGTGTAGGGGTGCCAGACACAGGCACTGGATTCAATTGTTTCATGCACGTTTCTGAAACAATTGAAAATAACAGAAGGTTTATGATATTACAATCATTCGTTTGATATACTCACAAATTAATTGGCTAGTATTTCAGGATTTGTCGAGTCTTTATTTCGTCTTCTATTATTTCAAAAGTAGGTTAACTATGGAAATAAGCAGTTTCCAAGTGGTTGACTATTCTATGGAGACTAGCTTAATTATCTAAGTATTTGGGAAGATATTAACTGCCATACAATAGTCAAAAACTGAAGTATGCCCATATGAACAATTCAAAGCCCTCCTAATAAAGCCACCAGCACACGTCGAATAAGCACTCAGTTATAATAATCCCGTCTTTCAAACACAACGAGTTAAGCCTAAGCTGTGACCCGGAGGAGGTCAATCCGGGGTCACTGTCAACTGAGCTCAATGGGCTTGTTAATTCCTTGACAAATAGACACGTGTTTTGTGACGTGTGACGTGTATGGACGTCGACGTGACGTGGCGTGGGCGGAGCGTGAATACACATCGTTAGCCATAGAGGAGGCTGTGGTGGTAGGAGGTTGTTGTGTTTCGGCACTGAAAAGGAAGTAGGGTTATATATTGATGTGAGGCAAGTATCAAAGATCCTAAATTAAATTAGGAAAGGATTATATCTACCGAAGAGGCAACTGCGGACAATGAATCTAGAAAAGAAAGATAATTTTGATGACTTCGGGACAAAACAAAGGCTTAAGGCTACTCATCTGTGACCTTAGTTTAAATTACCTACCTCTCTTTTCTATTTCTTGAAAGAAATTGTCTGTCGATATTACTGTTATTATAGTGGCCAATTTCTTATTGATTCCGTATGTCTTCCTCATCTTATATTCCTAACCGATTATCCTGCACAACCGCACTATCACAGCCACCGCTGCGTGGGCGCAATGTTCTGAACTGCTTTGTGGTTGTGACTATCATTATATTTTACGAGCACTTATGATCACGATATCTAATTGGAGCACTGTTTCACACAACACTGAGGGCTCATATACGCAGACGCGGCGCGTCGGGTGGCGAGTCGCGCGGCGCGTCGGTTGTATTTACCGTTTACGGAGACGCGGCGACCGGCCGCGGAGGATCTTGATGCATTAGAATATAACTAGACCAATTGTCAGTGAAGTATGTAGCCCGGTGGTGCTACGACCAAATCAGAAATTGCAGGATCAATTCACAGTCAGTGAGAATGTTCTTTTTGTGTATTTTTTTTATGCTGCATTACTTTTTGTAACTAGGAATATTGTTTTATTTTAAGTATTTCTATGATTTTTATTATGTATGGAAGAAGAAGACAAACTGCGCCGACCCCAAATAAATTGGGATAAGGGCAACAGAATGATGTATGATTTTCAAATCATTACAAAAGATGTAGTTTAAACAAGGTGTTGTTTTGCATCCTCGTCAAATTCAAGGAGGTTACTATGCTTGTATGCATGCACTATGCTTGCCTAATGATTCTCGACCCGAATCAGTGATAAAATGGGTAGGTTATATATATTTTTTTTCATTTTCACGAATATCGGTAAGTGTGAACCACCCGTGTTTTAGACGCCGCCTGATCCTCGCCCTATAACCGCGCTTTGACACATACAAACAATCTCAAATTTCTTATTCCCTAAACCACGTTAAGGGGGTTATATATGATATACTGACAAACTTAAACAACCAAAAAAATCAGCGTTTATTAATAATTAACTAGGTACTAGGTTTAAATCAATTATTTTGTGACAACCTCCTGAATTTTGACGAGGATGCAAAACAACACTTACTTATTTTAGTTTTTAAACCGTTCAAAAGACAATTAGGTAATTGTTAATAACAATTAAAAATTGACGAATTTACGAAAAAACAAACTTCATTTTTTTTTAAATAAAAACAATATGATTATTTTTGGATTTAACTACGACATTGTAAATTTGTTCCGTGTGGGTATCGAACCCGAAAACTGCCGAATGCTTGTATTTTTCCGCGGGTGTGACATGACGCTGCGGGCAACGGTTACATCTTACCTAAGCGCCGCGCGTCGCGCCGCGTCTGCGTAAATAAGCGCTGATTCTATCACGATGCGTAATAACCATACGAGAAGGTCTAGTTTAGTAGTTTTTTTTTCATTTAGTATGTACTTACGTCATTCATGTCCCTGCGACAATTTTTTTTTATTAATTTTTTTCTATTTAGATGGTATAGCTTTAAACGCTTTTGTAGTCTTCCATGTGGCGGCTTTCTCTAGCATGTGATTTATCTGCCCAAAAATGTTTATTCGGGCGTGAGACAAATTTGAACGGCAGATAGACAAGCTACAATATGCCAATCAGCTCATCTAGTTAGCATATCGAATGATATGCACATAATTAGTGAACAAATCCGAACATCTGCCGCGATGCCGCATGCCGCTCAGAATCATCTACGTGAGTACCGCGATGCATGCTTCTACAAGAATGTTATTTTTTATTTTACGACTACAACTACACATGAATCGTTTCTAATTTTAAATGGCTACCGACTCATTAAAGTGAAGCGTAACGTGTAGATGTGGGACTATTTCATTTGATTCTCACGCTTCACGACGTGTGTCCCGTGGGCGGTCGGCAGAAATCTGAACTTTTTTCTCAACATTATAAAATGAAAAAGGAAGGCGTTGCTGTGCGAAAAGTCCCTACAATTTTATTATCTCATTAGCGTGAAGAATGTCTTCATAAAGTGTCGCCGGCCGGCGGCGGAGCGGTGGCGTGGGGCTGCCTCGGGACATCATTCATTACGCACACTAATGGCCTTAATAAAATCCCATATTTTTCCCTCTCACCACGGTTTGCATCATTATTTAATCCCTCAACTGGAGCAGCATACATTACAACTTCTCTACGGCTTACAGCTTCACTGTAATGGATCATAACAATCGATGGATGAAGTAAATGTTGGTTCGTTGTAGAGTGGGTCGCGTAGTGGTGCGCGAGCCATTACAGGGTGCCTCGCGGCGCGGCGGCGGCGTCACGCGCTGTGCGCCCGCGCTGGCCGGCTGCCTCCCCGGGGGTGTGCCACTGCGCTTGCGCGGATAACATCTACAGACACGTATTATTGGCACTCAGCGCATTGTTTATCGACGGTTACCGCTCACTACTGATCCGAACACTGTAATTTATTCCACAAGCAAATGTCTTCGGGCTTATTGCGCTCACTACAACACGCTGAGTGTTTGTTTACCTCGAGCGATCGCTACCTCGCATTACCATCGATTTGAATTAATAGCAGATTAAGCCCAAATCGATTATCGATAAGACATTATCGGCAGAGAAGTAGATTTTATTCACCCATAAAATAGGAATTTAAACTATAAGCGCGCTGGGAATTGATTAATTCTAAAAAAACCGCTATTTAGTTCATTAATCGATGCTGTAAAATGTAAGGGCCTCATTGTAATTTTAATTAAATTCCTCGCTAGATAATACGCATTGCTCGATCGGAGTTGAATAATAAAAGTGTGTTGTTGCGCTTGCCAGTTGTTATTCAAACATGGCGTCTCAGTGGGATGTGAGATGTAATCTAATCGAATATTTGCGCGTTGTGCCGGTTTTGCAACGCGCTACGTTTGGACGAGATCATGATTCAAATAAATTGCTGAACCAAAAACAGTATAATTTGAGTGTCCCAAATAGCGTGGTGAGGTTCACACGCTAGTGGTGTGCCGCGGGCTAGTGCGGGACACATCGATCATATCGACACGCCCGGCTAGCGCGCGCAAATCGTTCCGACACAACACTATTGTGCAACTGTCGCTCTGTCGCTACGGCTCCGCGTTATTTATATCTGTTTAGATAAACGCGTTTCAATTATATGATCTGTCACTCGGTAATGTCCGCGAACTTTTATAAGATGGCCGCCGTTAGATAAATGCTGGTAATGCCAGGTAGTCGGTAATTGGAAACTGATATTACTATTTTGATTAGAAACTCGTATTGAAACGAGATTGTATCGCCAATTATCTCGACGAGTCCAATTAGTTCGTTAAATTGCATTTGCTAAAGGATTAGAGGAGGGATCATAAATCTGTTGGAGATTGTCATAATATTGGCACCATTTGTTTTTATGTGAAATGAGTCGTGTGGACCGCTCAGCCGCACATTAGATCACTGTACCGGTTTGCCCAGTTATCACAGAAATAGGATTAATAGCGAACCACTGAGCACCTGATTGCGCGAGATTAACTCTGATTAATCTATTTCACATAAAATCAAGTGGCGAAACGGTTGTTGATATTTTAATAAACACTCATTTTTATCATTTTATTTTGAAAGGCTTAGAAGTTTTTTAGAAGTTTATTTAGTGACGGCATAGATCGTTATTGAATTTCATGTGCAAATAATGGTCGAATAGTTTTGGTGGGTTCTTATGTTCTCATGTTTGCCTGAGTTTAGGGTCCCTTTGTACTTATAATTAAATTATAGTTCTTGTACAGTGTTAAAGTAAATTAAACATTCAATGAAAACAATCGTAATTACGATCTAAAAGGTCGCGCTTATCTACAAAGATTGTAGATTTCTTCATCTTAAACAAAACAAGCTTTATTGTAAACAGCACTGAATGAAGTGGTCGGTTCAATACTGTGAACAACTTAAGTAAATCACTTGGTTGAGCGTAAAGGTCAGCGCACACTTAGTTAATGAGCGGCGCGGTGTCCTCAACAGGTGAGACAACAGAGTCGCGCCCACTCTGCGGTGTGCGCACGCGCATCGTGTGGGCGAAGAACGACATGTGCATTCATAGTATTTTATTTTATTAGTGTAATGTGGATTTATGGGCTGTTAATGAGGGAAATAGGAAAAATTATCAGATATGATAGCGGCAGTCATAAATGAGCGGCCATCATCAAAAGTGTGCGTTGAGTTTGTTTTCAGTGCTTCTTCTTACAGATGTATGATCTGGTATTGGAACTGGCTTTAACTTTCTTACTGACTGGCAACAACTCCCTGACAGTTCAATAGTACCTGTAAATATTTCATTCAAAAAATAGTTCGTGGAGTCCCTCCGCGCGGAAGAAGTGAAACTTCGTAATACTACTCGCATGCGTTCGAGTGCCACGCATTCACTCTTGCTCTGTCTCTTTCTTTTCCCCTCCATGGTAGCGTTAAACGATTAACGCAAACTTGTTGGAAGTCGCATAAGAAGTTTCACTTCAATAAATATATTGTGTTTGAGTTGAGTTCATAATTTACCTATCCTATTACTACCCTGTTCAAGTTAAAGTCATGACCAATGTTAATAAGTTGTAAGTACCCATTCAGTTAATTGCTAAGTGAAACTCATACAATTGGTTTCCATTCCAACGTACACGGTTAACCCTCTATATCGCTAGTGATTGAGAAATTCTTTACAACGTCGATAACCCCTGTCCCGCCATTACGTCGATCCTCGATAGTGGTCGTCGATAGAGTCCCGTGTGCTGTGTGTTGGGGATAGAGCCACATTTTTAATGAAATGCTGCAAAGCGTGCTTACCTTGTAGGTGGAGGGTGCTATTGGCAATTGTAATTCAATTTCAAGGATGATTCGTTGGTGATATAGGTAATATTTATCTTGTAATGAAACCCACCAAGCTTGGTGATTTTACTATGATGATTTATTCCGTTCTAATACCAAAACTATAAATAGGTACCACTGGTATTGGTTGCAAACACTGGTGGTTGAAACAGATTCCACTGGTATTAGTTATAGGTATTAGAACTGAATCAATCACTCTGACGAACAAAATTAAGGCTTTAAGTTGTCAAATGCTACATAGAAATAAAATTGATCGACTTTAGAAGAGGCGAAGGGTCGCATACATTAATGCAATAAGTATATCTATAATTGCATCAAACATCACCACCCCACAGCCACATCATGTCGTGTCATTGACTCATAATTTTGTGAATAATCCCCATATATAGGTGTTGTTTGCATCCTCGTCAAATTCAAGGAGGTTACTATGATAATGATTCTCTTCCCGAATCAATAAAAAAATGGGTAGGTAATTTTTATTTTTTTCTTATCTACGGAAATCGGTAAGTGTGATCCACCCGTGTTTTAAACGCGGGCCATCTGATTCTCGCCCTATAACCTCGCTTCCATAAATACAAACAACCTCAAACGTTTATTTGATAATTTATTATTCCCTAAACCACGTTAAGGGGGTTATTCTGAATTACTGACAAACATAAACAAGCAAAAAAATCTGCGTTTATTAATAATGAACTAGGTACCGTAATTTATATTGATTATTTATGTCGTGTGTGACAACCTCCTGAATTTTGACGAGGATGCAAAACAACACCTTGTATAGTATAACTGGTGACATGTTGATCGCGACTCTACCGTCATCTCTACAGTAGAGGCTCTTCGTGCCACACATTAGAGTAGACTTCGTCGGAATACAATATTTCACGCTTAATTCCTCGCGTTGAGTACAAACGTCTTTCACAAGTTATTTATAGAGCGGTAGAGTCCGTAGAGACGACTCTACGGTTTGTGTAATTTGAACACTTTTATCAACAAATAGTTTGTGGTGACTCTCCGTAGTTTATAGCGCTACATTCGTTATTTAATTTCTTTATGTTTTGAGATAACCGTTACTTGTGTTTTGTTACCGCGACAGATGCTGCAGTTTGTGGAGAAAGGTTTATTAGTTTTTTGGGTGATTTCGTAAAGAAATAAACCATTGCGTTGGAATTTCCCAGTAGCAGCCTCGGAGTACGCATTTGAGACCGGTTGATGGCAATAGGCCTCTCCCCTTGTTGTATGGGAAATGTAGGTGAGACATACCTATGCGTTACCTTTCAGACAGTACAAAGCGTAAAGTTATGTAAAATAAACCATGACAGAACTTATGGTGGTTCTGTGATTCTATTATATAAAAAATACATCTCTACTGTCCTTTGGGTTTCGCAGGCGTGATATTATGTAATTATAAAGTATGTATATAAAGTGGATAATTGTTTTATGAATAAATCCTTGCCATCCCTCAATTACAAACCTCCACTGACTAACAAACATGAGCTTTTATGTTATCGTTTCGCTTCATTAATACTGAAACCCATTAAACCGTTGAGTTAGTAATTATCTCGAGCGAGTAACAAAAGGGGCGCGTGCGCATCCTACCGCCGCGCGCGCGTATGTGTGTGTGTGTGTGTGTGATCAGCAGTTGATTGCTAATTGTGGTTAATTGCAAGTGCTTTGTGTTGCGCCCGCGCAGGTGTCGCCTACTCGAGTGAATGGCGCAGAAGGACTACCGCCCTATTCATTGTTTGACGAGTCTAAATGTTATGTTCATAATTTCACTTACAATATCGAGATTCACTACAAATAGAAAGACGGTTTATATTACCAGATTTTATATTACAAGGACTTATTGCAAGATTTTGCAGAACTAAAACAGATAATGATGAGAGAAATATTAATAACATATGCTTTAAATGCATGAAAAATGGACACATACATGCAGATTGCAATTTGAAACATAATTGCA
This sequence comes from Cerastis leucographa, assembly GCA_963082945.1. Classification (NCBI taxonomy): domain Eukaryota; kingdom Metazoa; phylum Arthropoda; class Insecta; order Lepidoptera; family Noctuidae; genus Cerastis; species Cerastis leucographa. Next base: position 19,423,774 of record OY720366.1, read on the forward strand.
TATATTGTAAGGAAAACTCACATTATTCTAAGTTCTGCCTAGCACAAAAAGTAAGTAATTTTTACACAAATAATTCAGAAGAGGAGGTGGAATTTATTATAGATTCAGGATCAAGCAGCCATACAGTAACTTCAGAATGTTATCTTCAAGATAAAAAGAGAATAGATCATAAAATAATGACAGCTGATGGAAATATTCATAATGTAAAAATAATTGGAAAAATTTATTCGAAAACCATTATTCTTCAAAATGTTCTATGTGTTCCCCAACTGCAAAATAATATAATTTCTGTATTTTCTAAAAACTCTTCAACATCAACATCTACATCACCATCATCACCAAGTAAACCATCATTACTTTCAAGTTCGAAATTCAGCTGCATATTTTGTAAGGATGATTCACATTTTATTTTATTTTTTCTTGTTTCTTTATTATCATTTCTGCAAAATCTTGCAATATGACCAGGTTTACCACATCTATAGCAGTTTCTTACATAATAATTCTTTTCAAATTCATTTTCATTTTCTTTTTGACAAGATGTCATTTGTTCCTGTTTTATTTGGCATGTTCTAGTTAGCTTTGTTTATTCAATCTGAGGCCATGGATTGGGCAAGTTAGTAACAATGACTACATTTTGTGAAAACCATTCGTCTGCTGAAATAATACTAATGCGATGAGCAATCTTTTCTTTGATTATTCAGGTTTTCGATCCTGTCTGCTTTAAAAAAATAACAGCACCAATTCTCCTGGTTATTTAAATCTTCATTTCTAAGTAATTTTTATGAAATCAACCGTCTGTACCATGTTTTATATTTTAAGGACGGTGTTTCAAAGCCGCAGAAAGAGAGGGGATGCTGTACTATCAGCCGGTAACTATAACTATGCTGTAGAACTTATTGTTACACGTAACGAGAGTACCTGCGGGAGGTGGGAGAAGGGATGGCAAGAGGAAGGGGGGAGGCAATCACTTGACGTTTACGATGCCGCCGAGGAGGCAATCGTTACAAGTCTTTTTGTTGTTCTGGACAAGGTTGAAATGTGTTCAAAGAAGTTTTTAATACAAATGTTGTGTTTGGCAGGGAGTACCTCACTTATGAACAATTATCATGATATTTTCGTGTGAGATAGAGATTTTGTATTATTTCAAGTACTAACTAGTATTCTATGTAGATCAACGAAACAAGTAAAACAATAGCTAATAAAAATTTATTTATAAATTTACCGCAGACCACTTCAGTCCGATTCCCAAACTCCCGCCCATCACGATTCCCAATTTGTCCCAATTTGAGCATAAAATCAACTTACTCGGCTCTACCTGCGGCTACGCTCTACAAATGGCGTCATTTCCACGGTATTAGGTGTCAACACGAGGCTTCTGTTCGGCTCTAGGTAGAGCTGCGTGTAATCGGTGCGGCGCGGGTCCGGCACGACCCTGGCCCGTGACCGACACGCTCATGTAGAGTTGTGCTCTACGCCGAGTTACGGACCACCGGCTGTCGAAAAAAACACGATGTTTTTGGAATCTTTTAGTTACTAAGTTTATTATAGGATCTACAATTGTGTGTGGAGAAAATGAATGAATGACTATTATGAACAGTCTCATAATAACGTATAAGCACCTGCAGACGTGTAGGTAGCTGCACAAATCACGGATCCGTGGCTGCTACCGAACCAAATCACAACTAGCCCCACTCGGAACTCGAACCCAAGTTGTCGTGCTCAGCAACAGCAACCGACAACCTTACAACCATCAGACTAACGATAAAATACGAGTAAAAAGAAGGCCATTTGTTGATCACCGTCTCATTTTTATGTTCATACAACGACTTAATATAGAAAGTTAACAACCTTACATTCAGTACACACAGCAAAGGTTCCCTCTCCATATTGGTCTATAAACTAATAACATAGATAACATCACGACCTTACGTATAGTAACTCGCGAACAGAATGATTACGAACAAAGAGCGCGTTGATGTCTTTTGTTCGCGAGAGCAAACATCGCGGCGAGTGCAGATGTTGAGGCAATATCAACAGTGTCCTACATTCTCTAACGTCCTGTAGAGTGCTCGATGGCCCCCAAATACTGCGGGGCTGGGGGGCGGGGGTCACGGGTCTCGCTGTGGGGCGCTGTGGAGCCTTCGAACGAAGATAGAGTACAGTCAGAGACACAAGTATGATGTTATGTTTTTTTTTAGTCTCAGCATTTTCTTTCTGTTTTTCTTCTAAGGATGAGTCATACTGATACGGACAGCTTGCGGACCGGCTGCAGTCACCGGACATAACAGAAGTAACTACAAAAGTGTAAAGTGTACTGTGTCAGAGTATGGACATTTTCGTATCTGTATTTTGTATTGGTTTTACCGAACCCTAAAAGTTTACATTCAAAGGAGTTTAAACTATAATAAAAAGATAAAGGAGAAAAATTAAAAGAAGATGGGCTGAAATATTTTTTTACCCCTTTTCTATGAGTCACTTGTCAAAAGTGTCTAATGTCAACCGCGGTCCCGTGGTCCACGGCGCTTTGTTCCATTTTGAGGTTCTATTCACAGTCATGTTAACATGCGGCTAATATTTCACAGATTTGCTCTCGACATGTTAGCAAGTTTTTAACATTTAGAATGCCCTCTGTGTGTGCATATGAAAATTGCTAATGCGTTGTGTGAACACAAGCCAGTCAGCAAGGCCACGGGGCTGCTGTGTAAGGCGAGTCGCTTTCATCCTTTTAAACTGAATAGATTCCAGTGGCCCTAATTTAAAAAAAAAGTACGAGTAGTGCACTCTCTGGACTGGATCTTAATGGATTCGCAACATTTCGGTGCCGTTACTGGACTCTAACTAGAAAAATAAAAATCGGTCATTATGTTAATCTCTTACTGAATTCTTTAATTTTGGTTACGGCACTCAAGCTCGAAGGAGACTACATAGTTTTTCATTTGTTTATGTATTTCACCTCTTAGATAGATACAATAGTGTTCAATACACATGTACCCGGCTGTACCGCGGCCGCGCCAGTCGGTGTATGTAACTACCGCTATCTATAATTGAGATCAGCGCATGCGCACCGAGCTCTGCGCCCGCGCACACCACCACACAGCTATACCGAGAAGGACCAGTCATAGCATGTGGTGAGGTTGAGATGGCACTACCAATCTTGTCTCCGGTGGTTGTACGATTTTACGACTTTATTTGTCATTTAAAATGACTCGTCCATCTAGAGTCGATAAACACCGAATTTAATTTCAATCATGATTTTAGGTTTTATCATTCAACATCTCATCACCATCATCAGCCTACAGCAGTCCACTGCTGGACATTGGTCTCTTCAATCTCTCGCCACTTAACTCGATTCGCAGCAACTCTCATCCAGTTTCTGAGAATCATTCAACAGCTAATGCTGCAAAATTCATATAAACGAACACAACATTTGTTTTATTCAGTTCATTCTTTGTGGAAAATGGTACTTCTGTATTCATCCGCCTAGTATCACAACTCTTTGTCCGAAGCTCTTTAAATAGCTTTAATGCGGCTCTGAATTCCATCGCAACCAGGAATAAAGAACGACCAGCAACCAGTGGGTACCTACAGTATACAGTACTGACGGTTGCTACGTCGTGCTGCGCGCACAAAGGAACCCTACGTTATGTTACTGCGTTTGCGCTGCCCGTCATTACAGCGGCGTGAAGCGCGAGGGACCGGCAGAGGTGGTCGTGACCCATTGGTGAACCTGAATAATACTATAAATGTTGCTCACAGAATGACTGTCAAAATTTGCAGTTCATGACGTCAAAGAAACATTTTGTGTGGCCTTTGTTTACAATGTTGATTGCTTGCCTTGCTAACCAGCGACAGATTCAACTTCTTTTAACTTTACATAACAGATGTGCTGCGAGGGAGATTCATCCGCCACTCGTCGTCTTCCGGTAAAAAATACGTGTTTTTTATTTGATTTTGAAAACAACTGTGTGTTCTGTAGTGCAATACGGCCTGTCATACCTATCAGGCCTTTTATAGATGATTTTAATTTTCAACCAAATTAACCATGAAATATTATTATCAAAGAACATTCAATGAAATATTTCATCAATTCTTTGACACTAATCCGATTAACTCCTCCAAGGTTCGGTCTAGACATAGACTTAAAGACATACCTACTACACATAGTTAAAAATAACCGGTAATTACCGCACCACTTAACTAACCGACCACGTACGAATACTCACAAAAACTTAATCCTAACTTAAGCTCTTACTTATACTTTGACAAATATATAATTTCTCGGTATCGGGGCTAATAGGAGGCTAATAGCTGATAGTTGGCTAACATTACATGATTATATCGGCTAGATATAAACTGCGCCTGCGTCGGTGTGTCCACTTATTCCGAACGATTACAGTTACAGTAACTTGACAATAACTTACAGCTGAATAAGAGGCGGAATTGAGACAAAATTGGTTTTGATCTGGTGGGGAAATAGCAAAATGTGCGTGGTATATAAGCGACGTATATCTCTCTCATACTCGCATTGAACAAGAGAACAGTCTCACTCTCTACTTTCTTTTTTCTCTGCTTTGGATGTCCTCACAGATTATTTTTTTTTTAAACGTTGCCCCACACTAGGAATTTCTTCTGTATCGTGGGTACGTTTACAAAAATTTAAACTCACATACAAAAACAGTCTGACCCGGAACAACTATCTGTAGGCCAAACAAATATTTGTTCCGTGCGGGGATCGAACCCGCGACACGCAGCGCAGCAGTCAATCGCTCAACCACTGCGCCAACCGTGCCGTCGTACGTGTGATGCTCGGCAGGTGCACATGCTGCGTAATGATGCTGTTTGAAAGCCAAATAAAATAAATATGGAGCATCCAATTAAATAACTTACCATGGATAATAAATAAGTATAAAATACGCAATAAATTATAATAGTAAATAAAACAACAAAGAATAATTTTAAAAATATATGATTTGAACAATGTTACAAATTGATTGAATAAATGTATATAATCTATAAAACAGTAATTATAATTCTAACATTCTATTTAGTAATATTAAAACAGTATAACTTATTAACTAGGTAACTAACTAAAAATATAATGTGTCACATTAAGCACCCAGTGTTCTTCCTCCTCTCTCCTACTTGATCTTGCTGTGCCCGACAGGGTCCATAATTGTGACTTATATAATTATTTCCCTTCCATCTATGTATTTACATTATGGTACGCAATAAAGAATTGAGAATAAATATCTGAAATCAAAGCAAAGATTAGCTAGGCGGAAAATATGACACTGATTATTTCCAATATGAACTTATAAACATAATTATTTTATGGAAGTATAACACATCAGTTATCAATTAGAATAAGTCAAACAAATCTGTGTGCTTGCACTACCCACGGCCGCAGCATTGGTACGAGTACGGTATGCGCGGGCGCACATTACGATCGCTTTGTGATGCCGCCGCATTAATCCGATTACCGTGAACACACACAGATAAAAACACAGCAATTACTCCACACACCATTACTAATTGCGCCCATATATACATATACATAATAACTATCTGTTGTAACAACCGGCGCAGTTTGCCACGCCCGCGCCGCCGTCGATTTAACAATTAAAATGGAGTTTAAAGTGTAACAGAATTCATTTGGTTAACTCTTCGTGTAGTTACGGTTAATAAAGATTTAAAGCCGTGAAGTTCGTTAAGGAATTCAGTTTTGTTTCGTAATCGAATCGGTCTAGATTATTTACGGAAGAGAAAATAAGAAATTGTTAAGTAACTGTCGTCACCAGCTACATGAAGTACCTATAGCCTACCTACCTCATGAGAATGCTATGATCTTATGTAGACTTATAATTACAATCAATATTTAGCTGTGGCCGTCACGTCGACTTACCGAAGCTCGTACAGATTAAATGAGCCATGATTCTTAGCGGACACATTCGAGTTCTGATGTTATCTGCTATCTCTCAATTGACTAAACGGATCTGTAACACGGCGGTGGCGACGCGGTGCGGATAACGGCGGAACTAAACGAATTGGTCCAAACACCGCGATACCATCGTCCGTCTGTATGGCATGCGCGACATTCTCGGAAAATAGATTAATTGTCAGACGTTAGCTGTTAAATCGCCGGAAATAGAAGCTGAGTGAATCACTTGTTAACTTACAGTAAAGCAGGTTCAAAAAAAAACTTGTCGATAGTTGATTCTGCTTTCGAGGTTCTCTTGGTTTGATGGAATAATAGTTCGAGTGGAGATAGTTTTGAATGAGCGCAAGTTTGTAACAAAAGTTTATTACAAACCTATAAAATGAAAACCAATCACATACGTAAAGTACTTTCCAGGTAAAATAAAAGCAGTCGTACGTTTTCCCACAATCCCGTGCGAGGCGAGTGCCTGCGCGCTGACTCAGCGGGAACCGGATTTACTTTTAAACCGCCATAACATTTTATAGTCGTGCGGTTTATTACTGATACGCGAGCTTTTTGCTCGCTCCGCTCTCGCCGCTCCGACCGCTCCGCTCCGCGTGTCATAAAACATTGACTATAATTTCACGCGACTACGAAGAAACGACATAAACTATAGTATTTTATGATTGTCTTCAAAATACAGGTTATTGATTCAATTTAAAAGATTTCGGTCTAGTTTTTTTAGCATTTCTTTTATAGGCCATTAAACCGGAGTCAGAGACGAGTGTTATAAAATAAATTGTCATGTATTTGTGATCACATTTTTTTGCAGTAACCGTTTAATTAACTTTTATTGGTTATCTCGATGTTTATTTTGGGTCTTTATTTAATTTCAGGTGACTTAACGAACGTGTTCGGCGGTATGTTCACTGTCGGCGGTGATTAAGGACGTTATTATGCGACTGATTGTCGGCGATTATCTGACGATGGCCGGTTGAGTCCAGTGGTCGAGTCGAGTGGTCGAGTCGAGTGGTCGAGTCGAGTGGTCAAGCGGTCAAATGCTCGCTCTTAAGAATTAATTAGTGAAACGGTCGTTACCTCGTGTACCAACTCTGAATTGGTAATTTGTTTAAATCTTTTTAATATTGTTGTTAAACGGAAATAATTGCAGCTCTCTTGTTTATGGTTTGTGTTCCAGTTTTGTTTATTTATTTGTGAATACATTTTTATTTTCGTTTCAAAGGTTTTGCCTGCAAGATCGTTTACTTTATCAAGTTTATTACATAGATGCTTTTCTCTTACAAAAGCATCAATATAAACAATGCTTGTAACCGGATCACCGTCGTTGTACAAAACAGCTCGTTCTGAACATTAGTATATGATTACATACATTGTCCGCCTGTCTATCTGTCCGTCTGAATGTCCACGCCCGCGTCGGACTATCACGTTACAGCGATTGACTTCATTAGCTAACATGGCTATTTTGTCACCGGCAGAGATATAGAAGGTACCCGCAGCTAACGTGTGCTGACACGGGTCATTCTGATCTAATTACATACAAAATTATAAATTAACTTCTGGGTTTCGAAACTTTGACTGGGATCCCAAATCTTTGATCCATCCCAAAACCTATAATTGTAAGCTTCTTCACAGGCTAAATACTAGTATAATGTCGCGCCTCTTTCACTGTTCGTTATGCACAATTACCTGCAACCTCCTAATCGCATCAGTTTTATTTTGAAATTTTAAGGTTCCAAGTCATCTCATATTTGATATTGGGTTACTATAAATATGACATACATGTTTTGTCTTATAAACGTGTAAGTACTGACATAGTGGATTAAACTTTCTTTCAAATTACGTTTTATAAAACAGTGTTCTGTGTGTAGCAGAGACGAGATCGTGTTACCACCAACATATTGAACATATTGAGCACAAGTCTCTTTATTTGATTTATTGCCCAACGCATGTTTTGTGTGAAACTGTTGAAACTCTGACGGATTGCATTGTCAACAGCGAGATTTACATACGAGCACACTAGCGGAGAGCCTCGGGTTCACACCCGTTAGATGAGCGGAACAGTAAGTGCTTGTAGATATTGTGGCGAGCTGAAGATGAAGATATTTTTGTATGTTTATGTTTTTTGTAGGTAGTATTTTTTTTGTGAGACAAGCTCTTGTTTCATGAGACGGCAAGAAGTTTCAAAATAAAACACAGAGTAACAAGCCAAAATATGTATATTTACAGAAAGTCTTTAACAAGATTTAAAATAATATGATTACGTTATAGTTCAGAGGAACTAGACAAAGTGACATTTTATCGACGGTAACGATGTTTCGAAAGCCAAAAATGTTTTCAATGGTAGTAGTATGTGTGTAGTGGTATGAAATAGTATCAGACTATCAGTCTTTGTAGAGATTCAAAACACTTTGAAAGCGATTACTGGTGTATACACTCAGAGTTTAAAGATCAATGTAAAATCAAATAGGTAGCTATAAAGTCTGCAGTTATTCGTGGTTCCCCGGACCCCTGCAGAACCCGATCATTTTTCATGACAAGAAGTTTGCATAAGCGATATCTGTTCGACTCCCAACGTTTGTAACCTCTGCGAGTCTGCGGTTAATGTAAAACCATTACTCTTTGTATTATTAACTGCGCTGCTCAGTGCTCCATGGAGCACCCACAATGCTATTCGTTTGTGAGAGAGATCTGTAGCAAGATGCTGTGCCTAGCTTGGTGGGTAGGTAGGCAAGCTCGAAGGTCAGGCCATTGCGGGGAGTGCCCGGCTTCGCTGTAGCGAGAGACGAATAAGAAGGTCCGGTCCGCCTCGCTAGGTATATAGACTGATAAAACATCGTAAACACACTTCCGATTGAGAGGAACTGCAAAAGCTCTGTATCTACTTGCGTTTGCCCCGGACCACAATCCTGGCTACAAACAATGACCAGCACTTGCGTTGATGCGCAAATAATTTGAAAATATGAAATCAAAGGGCGTAAAGGAATGGAAGCCTTCATTCAGCAAGTGTAGTCAGCAGAGGTAAAAGGCTGTGGAAAACTATCCAATCGTTCTCTATTCAACATCACTTCTTAGTTCGTACTGAACCTTCTGCGCTTCAGTCCACGGCACCAGGCTACCTACTCCTGAGCAGCCGGTGTCTGAACTGTGACCGATCGCCGCCGCTGCAGCCTTCACCGCGCGCCCCGTTCTATCCGAGTGTTTTTGTTTGCCACAGTGAGCTCGTGTGAACGACTCATTCTTTTAAACCGATAGTGATGAGAGATGTTGTGATTTTTATAATATATACTATGTAAGGAAACATGTACAAAGATTTACACCAATAAAACTGGACTCATCCAGTTTTCTCATCCATTGAACCACTATCGTTATTATCAAATGTAATTTCTGAAGTAGAGCTATCAATGGCTGTCAGGCGATTATACAAACCACTTCTGGAGATGATGCTCCGCCGTAACTCTCCCGGAACAAAAGCCCATAAAATATGACAAAGCTAAGTCTGTCGGTGGTACAAGCGGATACACAGCTCAACTTATTAAAGTAGCGGCGATCGATCACGGGCCACGTTATAAATAAATCGCGCGAGTCTGCGTATCTTCAGGCGAGATCGGGCGCGTCCGGCGGCGCTCGGTCGGAGTCGGGCGCGCTCGTGACCCTCGTCCGTCCGTCCGGGCAGTAATTGATTCCGACTTGTACGCTAAAACAATCGGGAGATATGTCGAAGCACGCCAGCGCCATACATCATGATACTGATCTCCCAGCCGCCAGCCGGCCGCGGTCCAGCGGCTGAACCTAGTGGACGTACGCTACGTTCCCGGGACGTACACCCATCAGATATTGATAGATTTAGCTACGCGTTAAATGCTTATCTACGTATTCATTAAGAGGTTTGTCATTTTTATTTATTGGACAATAAGACATGATTGAATATTAGTTTTATCGAAGCATCTAATAGTTACAAAACTGTTCGACGGTGAGCTGTCAGCGGATCGTTATTGTTCTATAGAGAGGACAAACTGGACGTATACAGTACAAAGCACCATTTATGTACGAAATAAAGGTAGCGGTGACACTTAATAGTGCCCGTTTAGATTCAGTAAAGATTAGTAGTATAAGGCTTCCGAACAGTTAGTCGAGGCAGCAGCTTCGATGCTCGGTTGATGCCCTTTGCGGACTCATTACCAACTAATGTGTTTCGTAACTGTTGGTGTTTGCTTGACGTTTATTAACCAGTTGGTTGTATGTAGCGAGAACATAACAACTGTAAAAACATTTTAAAGTGTAACAGCTAGGGATATAAAACGGGCAGTCTGCGCAATCGCCGGCAACTCTGGCAAGGTGCTCAGCGGTCAAAGTGTTTATTAGCAATAAATGTGGCGGCGTGTCATTAAAGTACCCAAATTATATCGACGACATCGCACTCCCTAAATGTAACGGAGACTGCGGCAACACGTACGAGGGATACTGTGAGATGTTTGAGATATCATCATGATCTCAAAACTCTCACAGTATTTCTCGTACGTGTTGCCGCAGTCTCCGTTACATGATCATTATGTTTTCTATACTACACACTTTGATTTTAAAAATCAAATCATTCACTGGCAAATAATGTAGACGGTGTGTTTAACAAAATAGCTGTTATAGAATAAAAAGAGAACCGTGTTCATTCTCCTTGAGTTTTGACCAAACAAGTCTAAATTAAGCAAAAAAATATATTAATGGTTTTGAAACAGTTTAATTATAAAGGAAGATGCAGTAAAATGAGAAGATAAAGTATTGTGTCATAAACATCACATGAAACTGTCCATCATTTTCACTTCATCAGCTAATTTCCACCTCACTTAACGTTAACACCTCAGCAGTCGCATCGTAAACTGCACAGCTTTACTCCTCACTCGCCGATATGGACAATATTGTGATTGTCTCGACATACAACAGATAAAATAAAAACGTTCTGAGATTTCACGTCGCCTTGTACGGAGGGTTCCATCGGAAACAAATTGCCTGAGAACGCAAAGCTGAATGAAATCAGTGTTATATAATGTTCTGTATGGAGGTGCGTCAGGTTTTTACAGTGAGTGGAACTGATCGTTACTTTTATGAAGATCACTGTCGAGAATGGTTTGTTTTATGATAAAATGAAGCTGAATGATTTTCAAAATCAGGTAAGATAATAGAGGATATGGCAATGTAATAAGTCTAAATTACCTTCATTTGGATTTTGGTTATGGAAAGGTGGGCAGTAAAGTTAGCTTTGGCACAAACAAACGTCCCAGCTCAAAGTGATCATCAGTAATATATGCGTTTGAGTATACCAAATTCTGCTATTATACATATCTGACCTGAACCTGAACCTAAACTGTCTACCGCCAGTCTTCTTCAAACGCTATTCCATAAAATGTTTATTGCATTTGAATGATAAAAAGAAACGAACTATTTCACTTTTATGGTATTCGAACTCTCCATAATGACAACCATTTTATTTCCACAAAGTTTAAGACGAAACCTTTGGAGGGCGCTAATTGAGAGGCATTAAGCACAAACTAAAGTCAGAACGATCACTTAGTTACATTACAGAAGGCAGCCATTACGAATGTAACTCTAAACAATTAAATACATTGTTAAGGGACGCCATTACTTTCAAGTTTCAACACATTGGCTTATCGGAACACTTAGCGCGACGGTGCGGTAACGAGCCCCGGTCACCGCCGGACACGGCCGGACACCGGGCTGCGGTCCCGGTGACCCGCGATAACTCCTCTCGTAAACCTCTCATGTAATACGACCACATTCCGGTGACATCGGTAACGTATTGGTGTATGACCCGCCGTGGGTCACCGCCACTATATTCAATAACTGACTCCGAAATAATTGGGCAACACGACGGCGCGACACTTCTCTTAAATGTTAATAATTTTACAACAATATCTCCGAGTACTCGCTGTGTTTACTTTACGGCTGCCTGTGTACATAATTTATTGAGAGATCAGTAAAGATCACGGCGAAGCCTCTTCCAATAAACATACATTGAACTTAAGTATTGCATCAGATGTAACGATTTGTCATGTGAGTTGACTGCGGACGACATACTTGGGATTTCCAGAAAGTTTCAATATGTTCAACGGTACAAACATAACAGTGTCAAAACAAACATATTAACGTTTCTTATGGTTATTGAATAGAATAGAATAATCTCTGGTCTTTGCAAGTGGAATGATCTGTGACCTTTGCTGCTGCTAGAGTGCTAGATACAGTAGTATGTGTACCTATTCATTCAGTGGCTTTTTGTCACGGTAGGCATTCCCTTCGTCCACATTTTCAACTTGGCCAAGTATCATCAATGGTCTACCTGAAGGACTTTCATTAAAGCATTTTGGCAGTAGAAAGTAGGAGATCCTGGGATGCTCATTCTTCGTCTTCTCAGGTTCCTATGCGTAAAAGATACCCTGGCGTCAACGCTAGAACTGATCGTTTTTGTACAGTGTCCAATATTATTGTCAAGTGCACTCGGCTTTGGGCGAGCCGCGGCGAAGACGGCCGAGCACTTCCGAGAAGGCCCGACTAAGTGTTTATGGTAATGCGCAAGATGCGCCCGCGCATACGGACGCGACTAAACCCGCAATTTATTTACAATGTTTTGTTCTTTGTTGGCGTATTATACGCGTATGCTAATCCGTTAAGCGTGTAACTGCTCGGGTTAGCACGGTAAGGTGTCGTTTGGCGGATAACGGGGCAAAACAATATGTATGTAAATACATAAAAAGGCCAATGCAAGACTTGTCCAACATTTGATAGTTTTACAGAAAAGAGTGGTTGTGGCTTTTCATAAAGAGATCAAATATTGCACGCCTAGTCAGCAAGGTGCTATCTTCACATCGTAGAGTCCGAGCAGTATCTCAATATCACAGCACCTCAATACATTATCGGCTGCGCTGTAAATCTGCGCAGGAGTGCGAGAAGCGCGGCGTCACGCGCTGCGCATACATCACCGCGCAGCCACCATCCACCACACTACCATAGACTACTCGCATTTGATCACATTACGCCTTTCATTACTATTGCATATGATATATTTTATTAAACCAACCCCTCCAATCAATTTAAAACCCTATCTTTCACTTCTTAAAGCAATATTTTCTCTGCAGCATGTCATGGTAAAAGTTATGGTGTTGCATGGTGTTCACGCGTCCCTGATTTACGCGTGGCGTGCGCGGGCGCAAGCGCAAGGAATAGCGCTCTCAGGCGCAACTGTTCAGATGTCCGGGGGATGGATTTACGCCGCGGAGTCCCGGGTACTGTTTCAGATATCAAATAGATGGGCGTGGATCATAAATTATTTGGTTCAATCGTTTTATTTATCCAGACAGTATTGATCTTAGGATAGGATTACATGTACGTTTGCATCAGAAAATCACCGAAAACACCGGATTCAAAATTGCAAAATTTTGTTAAGACATTTTCGAAGTTTGGGTGTAACTAGACTAGTTCACAAGAGTCGGTCTTGATAAATAGTCCGGCAAAATAGACATTTCAATTAAAAAAACTCGGATCAAGCTGAATTTTGGTAGAAACCTTGTGTACACCAGTAAAAATAAAGTATCAAAAGTCCCCTTCGATCTCATCTCATGTGAGCTAAAAAAGTTATTCGAGGTCAAAGGTGATTCTTAGGAAAAAACTATAATACCATTTTTTTTGTAAATCAAAAACGACACTTCGCACTTCAAAATACAGAAATCGTTTAAGCTACAGGAGATTACAAAGATGTACAGATTTACATACAGCTGGATATACCTTCCGAGGCAGTCGGGTGTAAATAAAACGTTTCTTGCAGGCGCAGCAGTAATTTAGGAATCCTCACTACAAGTTACTTCCCCGCGGTAATGTGAGTGAGTTCTCGCGCCTGCACTGGCGCTTCAATCACTGCTTCGTGCTGGCCACGCTAAGCCAGCGGCCGAAGTTTCAGTTTAAACTAGGAGGAGATTTTATTTCGTTAGACACGGTCTTCATGTGGGCAGAACATGGGTTTCGTGCTATGAAAACACACACTACAAAATCAAAAGTCATTTATTCAAACTAGGCTGATAATCAGCACCTTTTGAATGTCAAAATTACAAGAGACAGTCCCCCAAAACGCCCGCCCTTCGCCACTTCCTAGTGTTTTAGCTGGGAAGAAGAAGTGGCGGAACAAACTCCCCAGCAACACATCTGTCTGTTAGGTTAGAAGAACCAGATTCTATACACAAAGTACACTGCTTTTATCGAACTAACAAATTACTTGAAATTACAAAATCCAACACAGTAACACTAGGCACAATGAATCGGGTTACAGTTTCGGGACGTCTTGACTCCGCCGCGATCAGACACTCGAGACTGTCCTCCTCGCCGCGAGCTCGAAACATCACGACTCTGTAGTAAGCGCGCTTGGGTGTGGGTAGACTGGTAAGTAGGTCGCCTTTGGCGCGCTTTCGATTCGTGTCCGTACTAATGACTGTCTCCGACATATATAATTATATTCATTATTGTCTGACATCCAGTCTTACCGAGGGGTATCGTATTACCCAGTTGTCGCTGCATGTAAAATACTGGTACTCAGCTGCATCCGGTTAGACTGGAAGCCGACCCCAAGTTAGTTTGGGAAAAGGCTAGGCAGATGATGATGAAGTGGAGACTAGAAAAAGAACACAATGCTATAATCACCAACTATTTGTTTACATTTTCTATTTAAGAATATTTTCATTAAATTCTATCTTGAAGTGTTTTCTCTACTTGATAATTATGATATTTGCATTTTCCTCGTACAATGGTTCTTCTGGACGCGTCTTGTTTGTAGCAACTTGCGCCTGCGCAGGTATCGGTGTCGGAACACGCGCAGAGCTTGTCGGCCGACACTCGCGGCGTGTTGCGCGTCGTTGTAACTTGTACTGTTGTAGCTCGATGTAGCCCCGTGTAGCTCACTGTAGAGCGGGGCAATGAGCCGGGATTGAGACATTATGCCCTCGGGGATGTACATCCCCAGTACGCGTGCAAGACTAGGCTGTTCAGCTATGTTGATAGAACCTTGGATTCAGGTGAAAATTGTATTACCATCATTATTTAACTTTTATACTCGATGACGAACACAGCTTAACTATTTCGTTTCTGATGTTCTTGCTCGCCTACCTATTTAAAGACTTACATACTTTAAAGATTTAAAGACACTACATATTAAAACGAGACCACAAACTTAGCTTGCGTCCACCTACTTGTATGTATGTTACGCTTGACCACAGATACGATTAGCTTTCTTGTACCCTTTATTGATCGGTTTTCCGATCATTTACTTTAACATTCCTGCACCGGGAAGCACAAAGACCACAGTGACCGCAACATGGTCCAGCATGGTCCATGTACTCCCAGGCCCGGTGACCACAGAGTGGTTGGTGGTGATTACCAACCGCTACACAATCTCTGCCGGCTAGGGCTGACGCTTGCAACCGCTGACGATGTTCAACTGTTCAAGCGGCGATCGCTTGTGGTCGGAGTCGGAGCTGACCACAGAATGCGCCTGCGCATACCGTTTAGAGATCCTTTGTCTGATGTGAAGTCTCAAGTATACTCTAGTAATCCTAGATATTATTGTTATTATATTTTAATAGAAAAAAAAAAACAGGGCATAGTGATGAAAATAATTAATGGCTAGCCATTAATTATCTTCATCACTGTGTCCTGTTGTTGTTTAATTTAGTATGCATCTAGATGCATGCTAAATTAAACAATAAAATAAATGTTTATATAAAAAAAAACCTTTATTTCACGTATCACATGGAGCGCCTTTATCAAAAAACAAACAGATTTTCTGATGACGATACAGACAAAGCGAGCTTAACCTGTTTTTTTTTTGCGGATGGGAAATGAATGACTTCTCCGAGAGGAGGGAGTGTCAGACTTGACTGACTAAAACCCACCCATGTTCCTTCTTAGCCCTTTGTGTTCCAGGGCCGCGGTATCTCTTTCGAACAACCCACAGCCCAAGCGAGCTTAACCTATAATTGGGTTTTCTTACATGAAACGTTGCAGTTGGTTACTAATCTCTTGCCGATAATTATATTTGTTTTTTTTTTAAGTTTGCGACTCAGGTGTTTCAAAGATGGCTGCAGCTTTAATTCTATTTTTTGCCGCGCGAACTTTTCGGAAGATGCATCAGACAGGCAGGATATTATCTGGGCCACCTGCGAAGTTGTTATTAAATCCTGCCACACATTGCGCATGCGCTGATGGTACTGTAACGGTGGCCGCTTCCGGTAAGGCTCCTTTTTTCGACACATTTCGTGATTGAAATTACTTTAAGTTTATGGTGTCTTTGGGTATGAGAAGTTCTCAGAAGTTTCTCGGTTCTCGGAGTAACTCTTTAAGATACCTATTGTCTAAAATGTAAATTCTCATTGAATTAAACTTTATGAACTCTGTACTTTTTAACCCTGTTACACCTTAAAAAACATTAATTCTAAAAAAAAACAACTCAGTCAGCACTTTTAAACCCCCGACATTCGTCGTAGGTATTATTTTATAAAAACGTAATTTTCCCATACAGACCCAGCTGTGTTAAGTCCAGGCCCACGCCTGCACATCCACAGAACAACGCTACGTTACAAAACGTTGTTCAGTGGGTACGTCAACATGGCATCCGCACAGATTTGCTTTTTTTCGCGAAGTGATCGCTCGGCTTTACTTAATATATCGAACTTGTGGTATTTTAGCCAATGTTGCGATTTCTTGCTAATTCTCATAGTTAGTCGCTGGGAAAGAACAATTTATTCGTGGAATTAGTTTAAATACATAACTGAGCCTAACCGCTACGAGGTCGACTGTACCGTGTACCGTGTAGTGGGAATTATTAGCAGATGCCGATCTGTGCGACTCGAACACAGGTTACCCTACTTACTTTGGCAAGCGCTACTTACGGTACTTGTTATCGGTAATGGGGGAATAATGTAACTGGTTCACGGTTTGCTGTCACGCATAAAAATATTTACGAAACAAACACACTTTATTGCTGCTGTATTTTTTTACGTTAAGTAGAACGGTCATTTTACCGCTTTCAATATTAGGGAGCAGCTGGACAACTGGCTCAACAGTTAGGTACTTGTAACAATTTGATGGACCAATGTTTTTGTTCAGCTGCCTGCCATTTTGTTTCACAAACGCACCTTACTGCTGTTACCCCATTTCTGCGCTCCATATAAGTAGCCATTTGTTAGTCGTGCCTGTACCTAATGCGTCGGAGTGACAATGAAACATGTTCTGATTCTAATGCCTGCTCTGATGGCTGCGCTCCACGCTGGCTGCTCGTCAATGTTCGGCACTCGAAGTATTTATACCTTCCGGGGCTGGCACTGGTACTGCCGGGGCCGGTGCGCAGGCGCAGCCGCTGTCACACGGTAAGTAATGCGTCGGTTAATCTAACGTTAGTGTTTTATACTGACAGTAGAGGAAGTGCGTTGAATTCACATGCGGATTGTGTCTTAGCGCTGATTTAATGTGGAACTGAAATGGATTACATTACCTACTAACTTGAATATTTCAATAACCTGCAATTGTTTCTGAAGACAGTCACATTGTACTTTTAAGGCGAGAAATTCCCAGTTGATCTGAGCGCCAAGACAAGGTAACAATCTATCAGAGTAACGATGATGGGGAGTCAAAAAGATTTGCTTAAAACTACTGAAAATCTTATGTTTATGAAAATCGTTGTAGTAATACAAAACATTTTGAAAGCGACTGTCCCTTGTCCAAGCCCCGAGGAAAGCGCCGCGCGCCGGGACACTATGTTATGTTCAGGAATTTCCCCTTTGTTCTAAGAAAGACCGCGTTAACTGTAAACATCGATGGAATAACGTACAGTAACGCATGTAGTGTGGAACATTCTAGTGCCGCTATCTGGAACATTCTGGAGTCTTCTGGAATGACCGGCTCGGTGGTAAATGTGGTAATACAGGCAAGTGCGCGTATTTCACTTTTCAAGTACATTACAGTGCATGTAATTCAGTGCAACACTACGCGCCTGAACCCTGCTGTAATGTATTCAGCGATGCGGTGCGATCCAATGTGACCCGGAGCGATGCGGTGCGTTTGTGGGCTCGTTATGTAACTTAACAAATACTAGGGTTGTTACTCAGTGTTAGGAGGGAGCGATTTGGACATGCCATCTGGAGAGGAGAGTCAGTCCAGTCAATCGGAGGAAAGGCTATAATTATTTCTAAACACATATCAACCAAATGCTTCCTGGATTGGTGTCCTGGACTGAGCAAGCGTGGTGATCAATGCGCATGCCTTCTTTGCGTGTGAAGAAGAGCCCTTTGCCCTGCAGCGGACACTACTAGTCTGGTATTACGATTATTTTCTTTCTGTCTGTTCCTGGTAATAAGGGTACTCAATAGTTAAATGTGAAAAAATCTTTGTTCATTATTATCAGAGCAGCGGTGGCCCAGTGGTGGCAGCCCCGACTTACGAGCAGTAAGCCGTGGGTTCGAACCCAGGCAGGCGCATTACTTTGTGTAATTTATTTCATCACCGCTGCCCTCAAAAACGGTGAAGGAAAACATCGTGAGGAAACCGGCATGTCCTAGAACTAAAAATTCGAAGACATGTGACATCTACCAACCCGCACTGGGCCCGCGTGGTGGATTATAGCCCACTCCCTCTCATAGAGAGGAGGCCTGTGTCCCAGCAGTGGGAACATTATAGGCTTATGATGATGATGATTATGATTATTATTTATAAAATGTTCGCTGTATTATCTCGCATAGTCAATTGATTTACAGCTACACAGGTGTACAAGTTGTCAGCATGGTTTTTGTGCATTTCTATGATCTATGAGTTGCATTATTTCTGGTAATATTGGTGTCAGTGGCTGTATGATTTACTGTATCAAGGTTTTTTTTCTGATCTCTCATAAAGTCAGAACATGATCGCGTATGTGGGTATTTCCCGAAAGGGTAGGCAGAGGTTTCGCCAGTTTGTTTATATTGGTTAATTTTAGGGACGAAAACTCATTTTTGCACCAGCTTTTGCCCACGGCTTCGCTTGCATATGATCGCAAAATATCCCACGGGAACGTCATTAATATAACATTCACCTAAGCTTGTATTCTGAAAATGTAGTTACCCGCTACGCTTCTTCACGTACGATGCGCTCGCGCAGTGTGACCCGCGCGATGCTGTCTGTGTACATTATATACACCTTGTTGTTCACACTCTGTACCACACTGGTCACCTGCTGAGGAGGAGCCATTGATAGCGAATAGCGTTTGGATCCAACCTTTTGTTTTAACTTTACAGACACTCTTAGTAACCGATCTCTCAGCTTTGACCATGACCATGTTCACCCTTGACCCCACAAACTCGTACTTTTTGCAAATTAATGGCTTTTATCTCATCTAAAAAGCCTATTATAAATCTATCCTCAAAATGTGGTGATTAAGTTTGAAATATTAACCCAAGATCGTCTGGTGTTGATAAGTATTTAAATAGGTATGTTTGTCACTTCGCATCTCGTCACCGCTCAGGAATTCGGAACTAAATTCGTCAGTAATTAAAGCAAGGAGTTTGTGACCAGTGAGTAAATGAGTAATACGCTGATGATTCGGAGTGAGCAACACATTGTAAGCAGAGATCAATTAGTCAGTACTATGGCGAGCACGATGTTAATGTGACCGAAATACTGTTTGGATGTGCTGTTAATTGTAGAGTATGACGGAACGATCAGCAACATTTTATACAAGGTGTTGTTTTGCATCCTCGTCAAATTCAAGGAGGCAATTAAGCTAATGATACTCGACCCGAAACAGTAATAAAATAGGTAGGTATTTTTTTTCTTATTTACGGAAATTGGTAAGTGTGAACCACCCGTGTTTCAAACAAAGCCCGTCGAATCCTCACCCCATAACCTCGCTTTTACACATACAAACAATTTTTAGATAATTTCTTACTGCCTTAACCTCGTTAAGGGGATTATTCTGATAGACTGAAAAACTACAACCAAAAAAAAATTTATTTATTCATAATTATTATAACTAGGTACCGTAATTTAAATTTATTATTTATGTATTTTGTGATAACCTCCTGAATTTCGACGAGGATACAAAACGACACCTTGTTTAAGTTTTTCAGTCAGTGTTGCATTAGTCAAAAAAACGGCCAAGTGTTTGTCGTACTCACACGCACGCAAAAACTAAACAGAGGGGGGAGAAGGCACATTTTACCACTTTGGAAATATCTATCTTACAAACGATTACCTTCGGGAAAAAATGGTTTTAGGAACCTCAATGTCATTTTTAAAGACCTATCTATAGATACCGCACGTATAGTTTTTTATTAGTTTCATTCTTGTAAGAGGAGCCCTTAACCTTTTTTATTTTTGTTGTTTACGTTGTGTTAGCGGTTCACAGAATACATCCTAGCCAAGTTTCAACGGCGTAGTCCTAATAGTTTCGCAATAAAGTGGCTGTGACAATCGTAACAGCTAACTGTATCGACCACTAATTATCACTCATTATACATGCGCCTCTCGAGTGTTGGCGAGTGTGCGAGTGTGTGCTCTCGACTCGGTGCGAGAAGAGAAAAGTTTCCTCAGAACATACAACGTGCCGTCAAATACATATACACCACTTGTAACATAACATCGCGCATCAGTTATCCCCGAAAGGTTAGGCACAGCATAGGGGTGAGCTCACTGCCACCAAACGGGCACATCTTCAGACACGTGCGCGAGGATTACTCCGGAAAAACCCGATGTAATTTTTAGATCCAACCACCTGAAACCAACCTGAGAATCGAACTCAGGACCTCATTACTGGCGATCACAGTGTAACCACCGAGTTTGTTAGAGGGTTACCACTACTTCTACAACATGTGATTGCAGAGGCGAGGGACATTACTTATTTACAGGGGTTACCTCAATGCTGCAATGTTCACGTTACGGTTTGAACCATGACCGTGCGTGTTAAACCCTGTTATTATGACAGATTTGTACCAATGTTATAATATTATAAGCAGCACACATTAATAAAATATATTGCAAGCACGCAAATCGATCAGTTAAATAAATCTCCGCATTCAATGCGAAACATTATCGACAATAAATTAGCGGATAAAGCAAACATATCAAGTTTACATTAATCAGGCTTTAGACGCGCCTGTCACATCCTGCTCACGAGATAAACAATAATAATATCACGATCACAGATGATGACGTCACCAGCACCGGAGCTGTCGATTACTTATTGATGCAGTAATCGGATTACTGGTGGAATTACCCCGGGGTTCTCACGCGGCGCGGGGTGCGCGCGCGCAAGTCATGCGCGGTAATGATGCGCCCGCATGCGCACAACACTTGATTGGACACCTCACACGGCTCAGAAGGTGCACTCCTGTCTTACTGTCATTGTACGATCTTACAAGATCTAGAGGTAGTTAAACTGATTTAATAAGAGCGTTGTAAGGACTGTTCTGCCCAAGCAATATCATTTAGTACCATGCACTCAGGCAGTGTGAAACTAAAAGGCTTTTATATTTGAAGTCGGATTCCAGTTTAACCGAATACACCTTAATACCAGTATTTTACGGGCGGCGACTGCATGATACCCCAACGTAATAGGGGAAACAATAACATAACATATAGAGGAATTAAAGGCTGTAGCTGCTATTCAAGCAGAGTCACTTTACTTACGGTCTTCGGCTGAAGCCGCTGCTCCTGCACCGCCGTGTTCACAACCTGCACACTGTGAGGAGTGCGCCTTCTGTACTCCCTTGTGTTACGTGGTAGTCTCCAGGTAGTCGTTCATTCACACATTATTATTTTAATTTATATAACTATACTTGTGACTGCGGCCTCGCCCATGGAATTCGGGATGTAAAACGAACAAGTCTAGGGCTTAATCTGCGCCTGCGCAGTGCGGTCAGATCCTTTGTAATCTTATGGTCAGATCAGGAATGTGTGAGGAGCGAGAAATATAGTAGAATGTGACGGGGTAGACAGAGATCATATATTATATGCTGAAGAATTAAGTTAGGTGAAGTTTGGGGCCCACTTCGTTAGTGAGCCTGTGAACCTTTGTGGCTTTGGGCAAATAAACAAGTTATTAATTATAAGACCAGATGACCAATGAACGTGGACAAACTTAAAAACGTATGTATGTTAAGATCGTTGCAGGTGGATGTCTGCCTACACCCACGAGCTAAAGGCGTGAGTTTATTAATGTATGTATTTATTTAAAAAATCTGTTATGTTTTGATCAACAAATAAATAAGGCAGTTTACATACACTTAAACAGTGGAAACTCCTAATCAGCGCTTCCAATATTTGTCAGTCTTGTCCATTACAGCATCGAATATCTATGATAGTCTTTGAAACTAACTAATCGTTATTACAATCTTGATAAACTCAATGTTAATAAAATGTAGCAATACCAATACTTTATGCTTGAACTCACATTCACGAGTTCCCGGTTGATTGGTATCGGTATCGGTATCGACGCAGTATAATGAACACATTGCTACCACGTCCCACGTGATATGATATGTATAATAATATTGATTTGGTGTTACATTTGACACCCAATTACTTGGTTCCCTGCCTACCTACCTATACATGTAAATAACTTATAAACAGTAAACAAACACCCACTTGTATTAACATACATAAATATGAACGGTGAGTGTACTCAGCACTGCTCGATGTGCGGGTTTGGTGACTGTTTCAACAGTCGGGGTTGTTGTGGAAGATTGGCCGGCAGATAGATTGATGATCGACATTGTTAGCCCAGCCTCGTCACATAGTTGTAATCCTGACGCGTATTTTACTACTGGAGAGTGATTTCCAATCCCAAACAGATTTCTATTTCGAAATCAACTAAAGTAAGATTCTTTTTAAATCGCAATATTTATCATATCTGTTAAGTGGGTATCCATTACCTATAATTTATCACAAAATAATGTAAACTTGGTTATACTGATTATATTTTCATCGAAATTATTTATAAGGTAGTAAGCAAATATCCACTAAGTATGTATTTGTAAATAATTTCACGGATCAAATGATATTCTTAATGGAAAGCCAACAAACTGAAATTAAATAAAACGTTTACAAACACAATATAGAGACAGATTTACAACGTTTACATTATCATAATTAGGCGCAGGCGCAGGTAGATTGGTAGAGCCGCGAGCTCGAACAAGAGTTGCTCTACCATGCATTAACATTCATAAGTCCATAAATAGAGCCTAATGTGGCGACACATGGTAGAGCCATGTTTATCGACTCTACTTTATTTACAACTATAGATTTGCATCATTTACTTAAACAGCACATTATTTAGATTTTTGTAAACAGACTCTACGTAGAGTGAGGCTGGTTAAATGACATTCCTAATGATATTAGGTTGTAGTTTATTTATTTGTGTATGTTGGTAATAATTTCCTAAACGTGTATGTTATGTGCGCCGGAGCAAGGTTCAGCGTTGTTTGTGTAATTATATGTATTTATGTGTAAGAATTCGGAAGGTGTAAGAAATAAATTAGCTACATAAATAATAGTTATAGAATGTAAACTGTTTACTCTATTAAAAAAAAACAGAATGAAGTTAGGTCAGCTCTAACAAAGCATGTATTATATGTTAACTTTAACATAGTCTGATCATTCTGGTGGCCTACACAAAGTAACATACATCAGCGATAACAGTAATGGAATACTCAAAAATACGTTCATTGAAGCTTATGTCGATCCTAGTGAATTTAAAGTCGTTCAAGAAAAAAGAATCACTTGGGACGCGACTGTCGTTTGTTTAGGCGCACTTATGAATGTCGATTGTAAACTGACAGATTGAGTTGAGATAGTATATATTATATATTATAATTGGCTATATACAATAAAGTCGGTACCGACACAGCACAATTATCAAAGAATTCAATACATTTTTTTTGTAATTGATTCACGCAGTGGCTTTTTCATAAAACACTATCTTCCAAAAATTTTTTTACGCGCGCAGACTAGCGTCTAACTGCTCAACACTGATACTATCTGATACTATCTCTGTCGGGAACGATGCCAAGTGAGACAGCGTGCTTTTCGGCCACGGCCACCAGTGAGTTGGAGCCCGCGACTAGTTGAACCTTAAGGTACGAAGGTAACGCGTAACATTTCAAACTTCGACAACTTACAAGATTCATCATTGGTAGATGGACCAACTTATGTCGTAATTAACTGTCTTACATAATATCGATAAATTAATTTCATACGTGTATATTGCCATCGGGCAAATGACATTAATTATTATGCAAATAATGGTTCAAATAACATAGAACGGCAGCGTTTAATTGAAACCTATAACACTGAACATCGCCACGCGTCACATAACTCTGGCACTCAATTTCCTCTGTGTGAGCTGCTGATGCCCAAATGTACACATTTCACATTCAACAGCATAATATCTAAGACAGTGTAACCTCAGGCAGAGTTCGTAATTGAAATAGTTGTCCGGTTGCCGACGGTTGCGCGACGGTGGCGCAACTGCTGCTGCCGCCGGTCAGATGATGATATTATAAAGGTAATCGCCTATTGATTCGATGAGCCGCCACGGTGCGGTGGGCACACGCCCTCTCATCTCACACCTTTCCGCTGTAGGGTTGAGATGAAGAAATTGCTTTAATTTGGTTTTCGTTTCCTGTTTATTAATTTCCTGTGCCTACCGGTTTGTCTTGAAGTAACACTTAGTTCAGTTGGAATCGAATCAATTAACCTGTAACGGAACTCAGGTGCAAAGGCGTTAGGTTATTTATTAGTGCGCTTGAGGCTTCACCGTTGCTAGCTTGAATTATTGGTTTGAAAGGCAGAAAATTCTGTGATCACTCACAGTGCTCTCAATGACCTGATTTCCCCATAATTTCACGTTATAAATCTGACGTTTGAATCTGACAGACAGCCCTGTTATATTTAAAAGTCGTTAACACGTATCAATAAATTGCCAACCTGCAGCGACGGTACAGTGGTCGGAGGGGGGAAGGAGGATACTGATTTATGCGCAGGCGCAGGTTCCCAGATCAGCATCATTAACGGCGATCACACACGAACGCTCCTGAACTCGCCCGAAGAAGGCCGAACTAACTGTTGTTTGTAGATAACTTAGTGTTATTGCTTATTGATCGAAATTTATACACGATAATGAGATTACATCCGCTGAGCTGAGGTGAACTGGGCTCGCGCAGGCAGGGCACGGGCGGGCACGGGTCGGAATGCGGCTCGCGTTATTGATAGCCAAATATGAATGTTAATAACGTTAATACGTGTATTAACACTAACCAATCTAACGAGACGTCTACACAAGAGGAATGTTCACATTCTACGAGAGAAACCACTTCCAATATTATATGAAAACATATTGATACAATCAGCCTTCTATGTAATTTATTTTGGAATTATTAAATCGTTTTAGTTGTATTATTAGCTATTTATTATTTAATTCTGAAGATATGCGCTAAGATAACACAGCAACAAGGCTGACTTTAATATTGATGAGAAATTGAAAAGTTTTCCAGGTGACACGTCTATTGGAATCGCTATCTGATGCAAAACTATTTGAGCCTCATTATTATTGATTTTCGCTATGCAAGACGTATCAATTATTTATCATTAAAAACATTGCCTCTATGGGAATTAAATAGGCAAATGGATAATTTTGAATTAATAAATCGAAAACACTTGGGGTCACAGGGGGCTTCGGTTCGGACAGCTTAGGTTCGAAGGGTTACAGTAACGTAACCCTTCTAATCTAACCTGTTCTTTAAACCCTGCAAATAGAAATAGGCACTGAGTAGCGGGGCGACGCGCGACGCGGCGACGCGCGTAGCGGCGACGCGCGACGCGGCGATGTCGATCCGCCTTTTTACAAAACATTGAGCCTTGAACTTTAGGTGCGTATTGAAATCGTTTATATTAAAACAATGTCTTTCGGAGCCCATCGCGTTGCTGGAAGTTTTCAAATATCTGCGGTGTAGTCTTGTGTGTAACACTTTATGCGTACGGATGCGGCTGTGTTATAGAACAGCTACTATGTTGCAGACGCATTTGTGTGGACGCTGCCCGGGTTATGGAAAGAGCGAAAATGACTAGGGAAATAAGAGTGAATGTTAATTTCGTGTGTGTTTGTATGTCAAGCTTGGATCACACCTTGCCAATATGAAGAGGTCAAGCCGTTTAATTGCAACACCAGTATGTATGCTGAATTACCCTTTGTCTGTTAAACCTGCGCAGGCAGTCTTGAGGCGGCCTACATTTGATTACACCCAACAAACACGCGAATGTCCGAGTGA
This sequence comes from Cerastis leucographa, assembly GCA_963082945.1. Classification (NCBI taxonomy): domain Eukaryota; kingdom Metazoa; phylum Arthropoda; class Insecta; order Lepidoptera; family Noctuidae; genus Cerastis; species Cerastis leucographa. The sequence goes on from OY720366.1 coordinate 19,450,051, forward strand.
TGGGTGCTGGCTGTGCGGCTGCGCATGAGTCGATCGCCGGCAATTATGTTATTACGCGCATGCGCAGCCTGCACCGCTCGGCGGCGGCGGCGCCGGCGCAGGCAGTCGACGGTGGCGGTAGCGTGACCGCGCACTAGGGATGACCAACATATAGTATATAAACTTTGTTAGCATTTATTTTTCAAAAGAAGGATAAAAAAGTATCAAAGCAGTCCCGAACACTAACCCTTGCCAAGCGTTGCTCCTTTCTGACTGAATACTGACGTGACTCATCTCTAGATAACTTAAAAATGGTTCGCACCTGGCCGAATACGTAGACTATTCAAGTACTAAGTAGCCGTTTGTGTCAGTAGGATCATTTGCCTACTACATAATTTTTTTTTTTTTTTTTCATTATGTTGTAACCGAATGGTTACCTCATAACAATTACAATCTAGCCTTGAGGCTAATAAGTAATTTAAATTTAACTTAATTTGCTAGTAAATTTATACTAAAGAATGTGTCCATTGGCACTTTTCTTATTGTCTCTATTATGACGGAAGAACACTTAGTTTTTGTGTTCATAAAAGGTAGCACTCACTGCACTCCGTAACAATCACTAAACTAATTCAAAAGGCTTAGTCCTTTTCAATCTCCTTACTATGTCCGTGGTGTCAAGGAGCTGAATAGCCTCGACATTCACATGTTTATGAAGTCTTTGTTCATGAGCTTCGTCGTATTTTTTTATAACTTTAGCGACAAGGTCCACTCCTAAGTCCCGGTGGATGTCCTCGTTTCTAATGTACCAGGGAGCGTTTACTATGCTCCGAAGTACCTTATTTCGAAATCTTTGAATTATTTCAATATTGGTGCGTTTTGTACAGCCCCAAAGCTGTATACCGTATGCCCATACAGGCATAAGTACTTGTTTGTACAGAAGTACTTTGTTGTACATTGACAATGATGAATGTCTGCCATAGCAGTAGCCAGTACATATTCCTGTAGCGTAGATCTAACTCCAGGCGTTTCTTTTTGACATGAGCCTTCCAGCGAAGTTTTGCGTCAAGCGTCATACCTAGGTATTTGGCTGTATTTTCGTAAGGTATTACGCAACCGTTAATGTATACCGGTGTATAATTAGGTCTTCGGTTTGTGAAGTCTATATGAGTCGATTTGGATTCATTTAACTTAATTCGCCATTTTTTTGTCCAGTTGGTGATTGAGTTGACAGCAATTTGTACTTTATCTACGGCTTCTTTGTGAGTGACACCTATAGCCATGATGGCTGTGTCATCTGCGAAGGTAGCAATGAAGTTGTTTTCCATTTCTGGGATATCACAGGTGTACAATAGGTACAAGATTGGGCCAAGAACACTTCCTTGTGGTACACCAGCTTTTATTTGCTTGAGATCGGAATAAGCATCTTCATGTCTGACTCTAAACGTCCTCTCTGATAGGTAGGATTCTAAAATGTCTGCAAATTGTTTTGGCAGCATTTTCCTTACCTTATAACTAAGACCCTTATGCCAAACCTTATCAAATGCCTGTGCTACATCTAGAAATACTGTAGAACAGACTTTTTTTTCTTCTAGAGTTTTTTCTATAATGTTGGTAATTCTATGTACTTGGTCTATCGTGGAGTGTTTTTCTCTGAAGCCGAATTGGTAATTTGGAATCAGTTTTCTGTCTTCTATTATAGGTTTTAAGCGTCTTACGAGTAGTTTTTCAAATAATTTTGAAATGATTGGTAAAAGTGATATAGGTCTGTATGATGTTACTTCCTGGGGTGGTTTTCCAGGTTTGGGGATCATTATGACTTCAGCAACTTTCCAGATATCAGGCACGTGTTTTAATCTGAATGTTGCATTTATAAGGGTTGTAAGTTTAACTATGGCTTTTCGTGGCAGATTTTGAAGGAGTTCACCAGTGATAAGGTCGTATCCAGGCGATTTCTTTTTGGCTAAGTTATTTATCATATTTTTTACTTCTTTCGAAAGAAGTACTACATGATAACTGTAAATAATCAAATCAAATTGTAAAAAATAATATAAATTTTTGTAGTAAAATAAGATCTAAGCAATAATGAATACTATTAAAGTATTTTATCTTTCTTAAATATTACTAAAACAAAAATAGAATAATACTTTTTTAAGTTAAAAAAAATAAAGTGCATGACAAAAAGCAAATGTTATACCTGGTTTTGAACATTCATCCTCTTGCACGTCAAGCGGTCTCGAAACCTCCGTTCTATTTAAACGTTAAAATAGTACTAATAAATGTTAAGCCTTTTACTGCTAGTCGTTACACTCAATAATAGAAGTATTAAAGTTTTATTGAAAAAATCTATATAAAAAAACACTAAAACAATAAATTAATTATAATAAAACATTTTTGCAAAATACAATAATCAACTAGGCCCAACACGAATTTGAACGCAAATGTCTTTTGGGGGGGTAATAACTTAAAGCAGCTGTGTACACGTACAGCTAACGCTGCATCGGCGCCTTAAAGATGGTATAAGTTCCACCGTGAAGATAGACTAAAAGTCAAGGAAGTTATTGAGGTTGCATATTAATGATTATGACCGAGAGATCTAATCTTTCTAGAAATCTAAAATCTGATATGTCGGAGCTTATTACCAAACAGTGGCCTTTAAATTAACACCAATAAAGGCTTTATTGTTTAAGTCACTCATAAAATAGCAGCCTGAAACTTAAGATCCGGGAAGTAATGTAATACTAATGAACATGACACAAATTTATTTGTTACGGGAATAAGGAAATACTGCCAAGTAATATTCAAATTGAGCTAGATGACGTCTCAACGAAACAATGATACATGATTAAAACATAACAGAAGACATAAATAAAGCTGTTGCGACATAATGATCGATAAAGTCCGCCGTACTGAACTGTATCGACGTCAGTTATCTGATGTATTCGGTCCGTAATGCGCAAACAAATCTCTCCGCCAAGCCTAAGTGACAGGTCACTAAGCGGTACCACACCGCCTCATGGCACTATATGTACTGCGTCTGCGGTACTTTCTAACGTGACCTTTAACTAATCCTTACTAATACAGTTATAACTTGTGTTGAGACAGCCCGAGTCTGAATAAACATACTTATGATTGTTTACGGTGATTTTATTCTAGAGCATGTTAAAGCTTTCAAGCAAATGATTTCGAACGACATGGCACTGCAAAAGAAACTGAAGGAAAGAAATAATGCATTAACTTAGAATAATTACAATGAAAATGTCTTCAAACTTTATAATTATACAAAGATGGCGAATGACAGAGCTTCTTTTTATAAAGACATGTTTTACAAGACAATCAATTCCTGTGCAGTTATTATAATCCATAGATCAGTTTTGTTATTAGTAGACGTTAGTATTAGTTGGCGGAATATTTTTTTCCTCTTAAAATCTCATCATGATCTGCCTAGCCTTTTCTCAAACTATGTTGGGGTCGGCTTCCAGTCTAACCGGATACAGCTGAGTACTAGTATTTTACATGAAGCGACTGCCTATCTGACCTCCACAACCCAGTAACTGGGTAATTATTTAGCCACAAACTCCTCAAAAAAAAATCCTCTTAAAATCTCATCTACGAATATTATAGTTTACTATAGTATAAGTAGTGCTTGTGGCACATCACTAGTATTAACAATACACTTGGGGCCCAGTGGCTCAGGGGCCGGGGGTCCGGGGGCCGCTCCCGCACAATTACCCACCAATTAACAGCGCTTTCACTTTTATAACATTATCTGTGTTATTATCTCCGGCTTTGTTTTATTCGTTTATAGCCTACCGAGTGCCGCGCTTTTGGGCTTGTCTTACATTCCTCTAGTGAATTAATGTACTGTTCAGCAGGTATTTGAACATTTATATATATATGGAACTCCCAGTATTTACATAATATCTATTAGTATTTGCTTTACTATTGTTCCTTCGTGTTTCAATACCACTATATATCTTGTATTTCGGTATTATAAGTGCCGTGATTAATACAAAGTTCAAACTTTTTTGATGAATGGTTAGGTACATATTATAATTGGTATATCATATCTCCATCTTCCAAGGACTACTCAAGTTTTGTCATTACAGATATTGTTTTTGAACTGAATACAACCACTAAACTAATGTCAAAGGTGTAACATTAAATGACAAAAGATTTCTGACAATAATATAGAGCTAAAACTTTATTTGTATTCATAAAAGATGTCAATGATAACATTAAAAACGAAAATATTTTGATTACAAATCCGATTTAACGGCTAATCATTAAAGTTAACTACATGAGACCTCTTAACGCTATAGTAATAGTAAGATAATGCGCGAATACCATCGTCTGTGGTATTTCTGTGACGACGGTATAAGCGTATAATATGCGTGTATTACCTCGCCGGGACTGAACCCGCGACCCGCGCGTAACTCAGCATTTCTGACATCAATAGCCGTAATGTGCATAACTGCATAAGTGGCACCAACTGTTATATTTGTTTATACATTACGTACTGTTTACATAAACAACCAATAATTTTGAAATCTATTTATCTATTTATTTGGATCTCCAACAAAGAATACACATAAACAATTAAGGTCAAAATCAAAATATTTTATTTTACATAGGCCTACATGGACACTTGTAAAACGTCGACAAAAGGTGCACGATTCGGGTTGGTCGTTTCCTATGGAGAAGAACCGGCAAGAAACTCCATGGTTACTCTTTTAAAATAATTTGGTTTTACAATATTTTAATGTTGCAGTGTTAGTACTTAAGTATGGGAGGACAGAGTAGGCCAAGGTAAATAAACAACACTCTACTTATTAAAAAATAAACTAAACTAAACTAAACAATTGACAAATGTTGTCATCAGTGCTGTAACTATTCTGAGCAAAGAATGAACGATGCAATGATATTGTAAAACATCTGAATAAAAAGAATGGAAAAATAAAATTGGGAATAGTTGCTGACATCCACAAATTTGTGTCGTTTATTTATACTGTTTATAAGAAATGACTTGCTTGTTTGTAGGGTTCCGTACCCAAAGGGTCAAACGGGGCCCTATTACTGAGAATTCGCTGTCCGTCCGTCCGTCTGTCACCAGGCTGTATCTCATGAACCGTAATAGTTAGCCAGTTGAAATTTCTTCAGATTATGTATTTCTGTTGCCGCTATAACAACAACAAATAATATAAACAGAATAAAATAAATATTTAAGGGGGTCCCATATAAGAAAGTGATTTTTTTTGCTCGTGTTTATAAATAATGGTACGTAAAATGGTGGTAAAAAATACACGTGATTTTGGGTGGGGCGGGGGGTTAGTCTTAAACCTCACCACGTATCACCTAGGGGGAGGGGGGGTTAAAAAATGCTAAAAAAAACATCACGTGATTAATGTACGGCCCCTAAATACTATATTATCTATGCATGAAGCGGAGGTTGCAGTTATTCTAGTTGCTTCATTAAATAAATATTTTAAATTGAATTAAATCATTCAATTTAAACAATGAGACAAGCTTTCCTTTTCTGGTGAATTGACTAACAGATCAATACTTAAGTCACCACAAACGAAAACTAATTATCTGTGAAAAGTTTACGTGATTAAGAATAATGACAAGTTTCGTGCTGGTGGTCTATATTCGTTTTCAGATGTTTCCCTGTACTTGTAGTATAAGACGTTATTACTTGCCAAATTCCAAAGTTCTACCTCAACCGGAAGTACCCAATACATTTTTATTCCCATGAGAGTGCCGAAATATCCGTTTTTTGCGGCATAAACGGCCGTTACTTTTTTTTATGTTAACAAGTTGATTTTTTCACAGCGGCAAATACTCCCAGCCCAGCAGAGGAGCCCGGGCACCTCGGGGCTCCGCCAGACAGCACTTACTCGTCGCTATGGCTAGCTCAGAGCTCGGGAAGTACAAAGGCCTGCCGCTCAGACTTCAATCTCTTACGAATGGCTTTGCTGGATAACTGCAGAGTCGTTAACGACTTGTAATTATAATTAAGCTTGCTTTAGTAAAGAATACTTATTGTTTTAATGCTTTTCTCTGCCAATAAATTAAAACGACGTAAACCCATCCTTACTTTGCATAATAATGAAAGTTTATAATTATAATAGAACATCAATGGGGAGAACATGGCAACAGTCATCAAACCAAAAGCACATGTCGAGCAAACCTACGGCATAAGCTTTCACATCTAACTCAAAATGGATTCTGTATATCGCCGAACTTGTAAATAACAGCTGATCTGTAGCTGCAGACGACTCCGAACTAAATGTACTAATATTACTAGTATAGATTAGCAACTGCGAACCAAATCTAATAATATTACCAATGTACCAGGAGAGTACGGCATGCGGTAGTACTCGCTACTTCGATTGGAACATGCGTTAATGTTCGTGCAATCACTTCACAAGTTCATACAGAAGGCATACAACCAAACTGTGATTTTGCAAGAAACTGACGTATATATTATGTGAATGGCCGTAAGTCCAGTAGGTGAAGACCAAACAAACAATAGATGGAATGTGAATGACGATATGGTTACTGGTTAGTGGAAAGGGGGTACAGCGGCGAATATATATGATGGCTAATAGAGAAGCTGCGCCAACCCCAAACTTGTAATGAACGAAGTGAACTTACAACATTCTAATCTTATTTTCAACTTTCACATGAATTAAGCTTTTGCTATCTTCTTTTATGTTTCTATAAATGCAAATAATAATCCATGATCTTTAGTATGAAGTAGACTTTCTGCGGCAACCTTATGAAATAAATGTAATAACAGCGCCATGACGCTTGCTATTAACGCCTCAATTAACCGACGTCGCGGACGAGAGTTATGCGTTCTCTCTGATTTATTATTATTTATTCCCGCATGCAAATGTTCTGCTGCTATGTTCACTATGTTCGGTTGTATCCACAGCGATTTAATTATGCATTCAGATAGTTAGTGCACAGTTATCCTCGATTTTTGCAGCATTAATGAAGTCGCTCGCTTGACGTATGCCTGGGAATATAAAAAGGGTGACGTCGACGTCCACTCCGGGATACATTTGAATATCTTTTTAGATGTTTTTGAAGATAACGGAGATTGCTTCGCTTCCTGGTGTGTGGCGGCTTGTTAGCGTATCCCTCCGCGGATGCAATCGTTACCTTACCGTAGATATGCAGCTTTTACACTGCGGTGTATAGGTAATGCAAATCTCGGGGATATGACTACCTATGTCATATGAGTAGGATGATCAATGCAAAATAAACATTCAATGCAAATAAATGATTTCTATTCTATTCGATACCAAGGAATGTTAATGTGTAGTATTTCTTACATACTCCATTTCCATAACTCTTCAGGTGCTGGAATAATTATTCTATTCATATTTAACCATATCTATCGCCTTACCAGCTCGTTCTATTTCATCGTTTGCGATGTTGCCTTGTCTTTGATCAAGGTCTATGTTGTTTAACTAGCCTATTAACGTTAATTAGCCCATAATTTACATTTCCACGATGTGCCGCTCTTATCTCCGGTCTCACTAAAACTACCCTAAAAGGTATCTTCCTATTTAAAGTTGAGTCCAGTACACAGTATATTGATCGGCAACGATTGCATTTCCTCTGGGTGATTAAAGGTTGCTATAATAAATAGTGGTGTGGCTGCGCGGGCGCACGACTGCGGTACTTTATTGCTAATAGCTAATACCGCTTCAATTAATACGTCTGCCGATCGCTTCCTGCCGTATATACCGCGGTGTTGCCGTAATTTACGATATGTGACCATTTTGTTCATATTATTGATACTATCATCACTTTTCTTAATTGGATTAACGATTAGAATAGTTTCGTCGTATGCCGCATGTTCATTGCACATTTATTGTTACCTTTTACTATTGGTCCTGCCCGTGCTAAAATAGCGAAAGCTCGGAGTAAAACTTTGATATTTGAGATGCAGTTGGATTTGTCCGTTGGTAAGAAAATCCAGTCAGACGACAATAAAATACCAGTATTTTTCACCATATAAATTGATCAGGAACAACAGTACTGCAGTTGTGTTACCACGTAGTAATTAATGCTAGAAACTAGAACCGTGTCGATTAGCCAGTGCTTGCGGATAGCATCGTGCAAATATGCAAATGTCTAGGTTGCTCTCGCCCTCTGTCATAATTGTTAATAATGTGCACAACAACTGCCGGCCATCACAATAATTGAGACCTCACAACTTCAACCTGCTTTTGTTGAAAGCTTCCAGCAATAATTCAGGAGAGCCTCGTTAAGAAATAATACATTAACTCATACCTAAATTAACTCATACCTAAATTAACCTTACCTCACCTAAGTTTAGGCAGAAATAACAGATAACCACCTGCTATACAAATATAAGATAGAAATAATAAAATAAACGGTTTCGTGCTGGTAGGTCCAGACACATGTACTGAATCCGTGGTTTTGTCAAGATGTTGCTAACACCGTGTATATGAATAGTGAGCGTGTTCTTTCATCGAAGACAACCTACATCTTCAAAGTGTAACAAGCATTCGAAAATGCGTTAACATGATCGGTTTTGTTTGATTAGCGCTTTTCTTCTGATCGAAGCGTCTATTATTCCAAAACATTTCAGTAAGAGCACCATCACAAAACACAACTTAATAGTAGATAATCCTATTATAGTTGATCCGCTCCTCTACTCTTTTATTCATTTAGCGAAAGGCTAGTACTATATCGATAAAGGAGTATTAATGAAGCGTGTAATATCTGCAATCACAACAGTTGCCATTATTAACGATTACAACTCGCTACAAATTCATTGCGTACTGCAGTCACTCCACTTGAATCCTGGGCTCAGGGCGCCCAGGGCTGGCCGGCAGAGGTTGGACGTATGTGGTTCAAACAAATGGAATGCACTACTGGAAGTGGATTCATAAGCGGCGGGATAGATGGGGAAGTCATGGCAATTGCAGACCCAGCTCGTAGTTTGGTGTTCCCAGATTGAAAGAAAGTTGACCCAGGTGAAGTAGTCTGGCTGGAACCTCGAAAATTATCAAATCACAGTTTATTGTACACTTTATTTAGCTTTATTGAACAAAGCATTATTTTATGTCACTTAAAACAGTAGAAAATCACGTTTTCTTTTTACAAGCAGACTAAAGTAAAACATTACTTGCAGATGTCTGCCAGCCCTGGCCGCATTACTTCACATTCACATTCAAGCGCGGTCTTGATTTACGATTGTTTATATAATAACCAATTTATCTGAGACTCAATTGATTTGTTTTGGACGCCACTCATCCACAGCCGTGTTTAGAGCAAACACGTTGCCACACTGTCGACGCTGTAGTGCCTCTTGTCGCACTTGTACCGTTTGTGGCACTCGTGCACTATTGGTGTGCCTCTCGGGGGCGCAGCTGAGCGCTGGAGTGTTGTGCCATGTGTGGACGTTGTGAAGTGCTGCCCACGGCCCGCACCCGCGCCTGCGCCGCGCCGTCCCGTTAGCGATCACTCGATGTTTCACTGTGAGATGCGCAGGCGCACCTGGCAGGGCTGACACTTGTCTAGGTCGGAATCTGTTTAGGCAAATCATGGGTTTAGATATGGATTTATATTTGAATACTGGCGTAAACAATTATCTTAATATCGATGGTATACTGGAAGTGGATTTGCAAAAACCTATCCAAAGGTATCTTTAAAATAAAAACTTTTTTACTACTTACTTTTTTGCCACCGACTTCCGAAACCAAAATTATTTGCCACTTTTTAGCGTTTTATGGAAGTCGGTTATTTTTTTTTAGTAAAAAAGTTTTTATTTTAGCCTTTTCAGTTGTGGTATCTCACTTTAATCCTAGTCAAGTATAATTTTTACATTTTAACTAGACACCAGCACATCGTCCATACATACGACAAAGGTCAAAATGCATAATAAAGAGGATGACTCAAAAAGTACCTAAGCAAAGATAATAAAATTCATATGGCTCCACCGGGCAAGCTTTCTCTACCAAATGAATGAAACATCGTCTAATTAGGTCCAGTAATCACGGAGAAATCGGTGTACATACGTGAAAAATTTACATATAATTTTTTTTTTTAATAAAATGAAAACTATATGGCCAAACTATATTAATTTTTTATGGGATCAAATAGCAGCTATTCCACATCAAACTAAAGAAGAATCACGCAAATCGGATCATAAATCTCAGCGTAATCGGTGTATACACCTGGAAAGAGCATACCGTTACAATTCCAACAAGCCCAAACACAGCTAAGATTCATTGCCTTGTTATGGAGTTCCGAAGCCTGTCTCTTGGATTCATCATCAGACCTGATGGTAAAATGGTTCGTATTGGACGCAAATGCTTCACTTGTTTCAGAAAATACCAAAATCACTGTACGTTTTCCTATAAAATTTGAAGAGTTCCCTCGATTTCGCCAAGATTCCATCATCAGATCCCGACTTGGTGACTATGGGACCATTTGGAAAGTATACCCTTTCCAACAAAAAAAGAATTTTCCAAATCGGTTGGCAAGCGACGGAGTAATGCGCGAACAAACATAAAAAAAAAGAAAAAAAAAATACAAACATCCGAATTGCGAACCTCCTCCTTTTTTAGAAGTCGGTTAAAAATGATCTTACAGGTAATATGGAATGCTAAACCGCGACCTCGTTCCCTGCCTATCTCCCCTCAGCATCATGTGAGAGCGTTTGTAGTTTCTCGCAGTAGCATGTACTAGCTATGTAAATCCCGCGGGTGCGCTTGGCAGTTACTACAATGTATACAGTTATCGAAGTTGTTATGATAATACACCGCATAATTCCATCACTTAGGCTGGGCCATTTGTAAACCTAGTTACAGACAAATCTGGACCGGACTTTAGTTTACATCATTAGCCAGAAATGCATCGAACGAATACCTAGTTGTTGTGTATGGTATAGGGGAAGCCAACAAACAATTTAAGCCGGAATAAAGATTCCCCTGAGGACATAGAACATCACGTGGTGGACATCCCTGCGCGGCGTGTCCCTGTCCCTGTCCCGTCATGTCAGCGCTAATGAGCCGCACCTTCTGATAGAAACGTCCCTCACTCGTCCTACGTGTACTGTAGACAACATGTAAGTACTTCTGTTTGGCTGCAGTAACAACAAACATGCTCACAATGCCACACTCGGCGCGACTGACATGCGTCAACACTGGAGCAGCCATACGAATGTTTTTATTGTAGCACAAAGAAAGCTCATGTGACTGTGTCATTGTAATGATGGCTGACATATTGGTCAGAAGATGGCTGCCTCGTATTCTACCTACATTCAAGAAGTAATCGTCGGCTGCTGACCTCGTCAGCGATGGATCTGAACCCGGAACACATTACTAAGTTCCCGCTAACAATTGATTGAAAGCTATTAAAAATTTGATTTAGAACCTCTTCGTGCTCTCGTCAAGGAGTCGTAAAGCGCGCAGAGCGCAAGTTCGAGTGTCGGGTCTCGTTAGCGCATATCATGAATAAGAACCAAATCCAACCGGTGCGTTTACGAGCCCTTCTAAGCAGATGCGCACTATTCAATTATACAGCTCTGCATCGCGCCGCATACAATATTTATATCCGTTTAAAAGTCGCATTTGTGGCCGAACTATGAAAACGGTAATATCGGCACTTCGGCAGGGCTCGGTCGCCGGTCGCATGCGCACATGCGCCGTTATTCAATTACCGCGGCTGATGTATGCGCGCGCATGCGCCCGACTCCCCGCGGCGTATGTCACACACTCAGCCATGAGCCATGAGCCATGGGACGCGGCGACATCACTATTCCCACATCTGGACCATAAAACGCACATAAAGCATAACAGCACAGTTTTATGTAATTGAATTAAATTCTCCAATTACTGCGACAGCGCCGTGTGCATATGAATGAGTGTTTAACACAAAGTTCCCTACTGCGCATGCGCAAGTTAGACAGCGGCCTTCCCAAACTATATCCCCTGACGTAGCACGGATAGAGAAAGAGTTTTCTCATATAATGAGAAAACTCTAGCTCTCTATAATCTTAAAACTACTTTATGGCGAAAATTCAATAAGTTCTGTTTGATCAAGAATCGCCTTCACCAAATCATTCACGGACATCCAATACACAGAAGCATACTTTCAGAAACTTGGCTACATACTCATAAACTTGGCTACATAACTTGCAACTATTACGATGTTCGTACTGAACACTGGAAGAGAGCTCGCGTTAACTTGGCAGACCACTGTAACTTGTTAAATAATCGCTTGTATGACAAATATAAATGTATGAGCGTTGCCCAACTCGGGCTGCGTGCTTAGCGATAAGCGATTGCGATACATGGTTGCTATCGATGGTAACACTACGATTATAGTGTTTTATGAGCGATTGCGATATTTTGCTCCTACTCTAGGTTATTAATTATTATAAACGAACAAATTAAATGAAAGCTTGTAATGATTATTTTTCGTAATACAAGGTGTTATTTTGCATTCTCGTCAAATTTGAAGAGGTGGTCACAAAAATAATCAATTAAAATTACGGTACCTAGTTAATTATTAATAAACGCTGATTTTGTTGGTTGTTTAAGTTTGTCAATATTTCAGAATAACCCCCTTAACGTGGTTTAGGGAATAAGAAATTATCGCATAAACGTTTGAGATTGTTTGTATGTGTGTAAGCGAGGTTATAGGGCGAGAACCAGACGGTCCGCGTTTAAAACACGGGTGGTTCACACTTACCAATTTCCGTAAACAAGAAAAAAAATAAAAATTACCTACCCATTTTATTATTGATTCGGGACGAGAATCAGTAGCATAGTTACCTCCTTGAATTTGACGAGGATGCAAAACAACACCTTGTATATTCGTTATATTAGAGTTAATATAAAATGTTTGAAGATTAATGTGGAAGCCAAATGGCCGTGGCTACTCATAAAATTACACTAGTATTAAAATGCTCATCTGAGTTAGAATGCATCTTGCGGTTAGCCTGGAAGAAGATCCAAAAATGAGCATGGGTAGGGGACGATTATAGTGATTTGCCTAAAAACCATTTAAGCTTTGTTTTCGTTTTTATAATCCAGAGCTTAGTAAATAATAAGGAGTCGTTTCGTTTTTATAATTTGTATGGTCGGGGCGGTTTTAAGGGCGTGAAATCTTGATCGTTGCCATTAACATAGAATTTGTTGCACGTTTTTCAAAACTTATACACACTTTTAATTAAGGTATTGTGAGGATATTAAGGTGCGGATTCTAGGGATAGGAAATGTAATAAAACAAGGAATTGCATACGAAATAACGAAAGAATTATAGTGTGGTTATAAGATTCCGAAACATAATCTGATCTCTGAAGACGAAAGATAGATAACACACACAATGAACAAACTATGGGCACTTGACTTATTTGGAATTCATAGCTTTTACCACATTATCTTTGTTCGCAGATTTCCCCGGGAGTATTAAAGCGTACCACCGTAGATCTGCGATCGCGCAGGCCATGTTTAATGTATGGGCAGGATGGCAGGACGGCGGGACGTGTCCGTAGGTTTCACACGGACGCTCAGCGGCGCTGCTGCTGTCGCCACCTCGCTCCACTATACGAGCTGATTGCTTGTTACTGTTTCTGTACAATACATTGTCAGTTTTACTTGGAACACTGTCATTTGCGGGATATCTTCCGTGATTGTTATTTATTATGAGCTTCCCACTGGATTCGAGAATGCGAGTGGATGATCAATAACTAATTAGAAGCAGACGAATCTGTGTACCCTGTTTCTTTGTCTTTGTTAACTACGAATATGTTTAAAATCTCCACAGGGCAAAATGTGGTTAATTGAGGGAGAATTAGGAAAATAAGTTTTAATCCTGCTATGTTACACACATTTTAAACACCTGTCAACAGTTTTGTAATACCTGTTAGTCAACCTGAAACCGGAGTTCAGGTTGCTTGCCGTAAGTCTGTTGATATACAAAACTTCGCTGACATTACCGCAGGCACAGACACACCCGCATGCAACAGCATGTATTGTCAATGTTATGACACATAGTTAGCTGTTTTGCTGTTTGCACATGGTTGAGCTCAGTGCAATAACTGGCATGTAACGACTTCACACGCGCCTTCACCTAAGCGGGTATGCGACAATTGATCTCGATACGACAGATAACGGACTGCGCCTCGCCCGGGACCGAGCGGGACGAGCGGGACCGGACGAGACGGGACGTCCTCGACAGTTTTTGTCTCACATAATGTCATATTATGAAATGGTCGCAGTTCCTTGATACATTTTTATGGGAATATATCTGAAGTTGTTTGTGATCGCAAGAAATCTGCGATGTCGATTGTGCTGTTTGTGTTTTTGTGAGCATATCGAACCGGATGATCATATGGCTGCGGACGCCGCCGCCGCGCCGCCGGTCGCTGAGTCGGTGAGAAATATTTATTGCACTACATCACAGTGGTCCTTGCCTGTCCAAGTGTCCATCACGGACGTGTGCAATAGTTTTTCTGTCGGATAATGCCTAGCAATTATAGTATTCCAATGTTTCCAAAGCATTTTATACTTACTAAATTGATACGACGACGCAGACAATAAACTAGAGATCACAGCAAAGAAAAAATAACGGTCGCATTGTGCATGTAAGCAATCAGTAGCGTGGCGGGTGCGTGGCGTGTGCGGGGCGGGCGCGGCGGCGCTGCGTGGTGCATTATGCACGCTATCAGTGGCTATCGGCGCAGCGCGAGTGCGCTGTGAGGGTACGCAGGCGCACGCAGGTGCCGGACGCGCATGCATTATGGATGCACAATAATGTTGAAATTGTATTCAAATCCCGCTTGTTTTATGAAAATGCTGCAAAAGCCCAGATACTAACTGTTCGCTATTTGCTGTACAACCGCAGCAGCAGTGACCTGTGATCTACATCGACTATGTTTCGACCCTGACTTTGCCTACCTTAGTAAGATATAGGTTTGTACCGTCTGGGTTGACCTGGGGACTAAAAACTAGTTATTGATTAGATTATTAAAGTATTTTTATGTTTGCTTTATTATTTCAATTAATTTTACAAAATTCAAGATTGTACTGAACAAAATATCACGGAGATCAAAATATTTTTTGAATTACATTTAAAATCTCGGAACAAACTGAAATAATGAATACAACTGAAGACAGACAAGGGTATTGCAGGGTTTATATATATACCATCTACTGCGTGATTATATATCTATCAAGTGATTATCCCATGAACATCGCTAACAGTGGGGTCCACTCACAGCATCAGCAGCGCCTCGTAATGATGGCGAAATCAGCCTGATATTAGTGTCCGACCGATAAATCGATTAATCGGCTTCGGGCAAAACTAGACGATCGCGTCGGTCAGACTTACTAATGAGCACTACTACTAACTCAGGACAATGGACTTCAAGGAGAGCTGCTATTGGATCCGGCTGTAATTTCAAAATTGACAAAGTCAAAGTCAAAGTAAAAGCATTTATTTCAATTAGACCATTAATTTTGAAAGTCAAAAAAAAAAAAAAAAACAAAAAAAAAACGCGAAGCTACAGTCCCAGTCACAAGGCATAATAACTTATAAAATTACTGTAGTTGCCCATTCCGTAGCGTAGATCTCTATGGAGAAGAATGGGCAAGAAACTCCATGGACACTCTTTTAAATCAAAATATGTTACAAAATCTTGGTTACATCATTCATGTTAAGAATTACAAATATGTGAGAACGATGTAGAAATACGGGCAAGTTAAGAGCGTCCAGAGTAAAAGATTAAATCAGTAATTAAAAATAAAGTAATTAAAATAAACTGTGGCAGCTAAGAGATGGCCAGTCACAACTGACAGCGCGCGTTCACGACAATCAACCTAGTTGGTATTTTTATGATCAAAACTACATAAATACATAGATCTGACTAGCACAAGGTTTACCCACATTTATTTACACGGATATTTTGAAGTTGATGAAAGGCAAAATCACGCTAAATCTGAAGCATCATGTGCTTACATGACGATCCATAGTGTGTCACCTCGCAGCTCTCGAGTTTCGTGTTGACGTTAGTTTACCGGCATCGGACAACTCGTCCCAATCATGATCTGTTTGGATGCAAAGCTAATATTTGTCGAGATCTACATCCGCCAATGGATCGCTTCGAAACAAACATGGCGTGTTTACACTCGCGACCAATCAAAACAAACAGCTCATAGTTTTATGTCAATATTCACCAAACCGGAGATCTATGGCACGACCGTTTCAGGCTCAATTTATTGCGGTGATGTTTCGTTAATAGTTGAGAACAAGCATAATATTTAGTTTAGCTAGACGAATCAGTCGATAGGTATATAATATTCTCCACGTATATGTTCATGAGTACACTGTGTCATATTCATGTATGCATGTAATATGTTGAGTTATGCACATAGTAACAGACTGCTAGCTAATCTTGATGTTACATAAGTGGAAGGCGCAATATATTCCACGCTTGTGTCCAGGGTTCGAGTCCGGGTCGACACCGCGCGCCGCTGCATGCGCCCGCGCAGATGACGCCGATAGCTTACACGAAAACTTCTAAAGGACAACACATACTTCTCCGCAGCTTGACGCAGTTTCCTTTTTCAGCACTGTATTTTCCTGGTGAAGAAAATGTCTCAGGAAAAGACAGTGCTGGTTGCAGCACTGTGTTCCAGTCTTGAGGAATGACTTGATTTTTTTAATTTGGTGTAGTCTGAATAGAATACTCTTAAATTTGTAATGAATACGAATCATACAGTTCTTTACGTACAACATTAATATTAGCTCAACATCTGCCTAGCCTTTTTCCAAACTATCTTGGGGTCGGCTTCCAGTCTAACCGGACTCAGCTGAGTACCAGTATTTTACATGAAGCGACTGCCTATCTGACCTCCACAACCCAGTAACTGGGTAATACGATACCCCTTGGTAAGACTGGATGTCAGACTTTTTGGCTTCTGACTACTCCTAACGACTATCAAAGATCTACAAATGACAGCCGAGACCAACGGCTTAACGTGCTTTCCGAGGCACGGAGGAAACTCGGTATGTAATTATGGTCACCCATCCACGGACCAACCTCGGCAAGCACGGCTTAACCTTAAAGATCGACCCGGGCGGCTGCAACATTAATATTAGCTAAACAACATTATTTACATGTAGCTTATTCCTATCCAAGCAATCGGTTTATTTTGCAGAAACAAATTGGCGATTGAAAGCACTTAGGTTTGAAGACAAACATGTTATGCGACAAAATAAACAGAACATTTAACTGCAAAGTGTGTGCTCACCTTAATCGCGAGCAGCAATGGGCAGTTAATCGCGTGAATTCGCGTGCGACTGCGCCGCTCTAATGTGAGGCGCAGGGAAACATGGGGTTATACCTGGATAGCTTCATAATAAGACTTGGAAAGCAGCACGAACTAACACTAAAGACTACTGTAGCCTGCAGCTGCTATAAGTATGCACCCATGTAGCACCACAACGTCATAACAATGCATCATTTATAATTATATGTGTTTTTGAAGCTTTAAAAAATCAAAATCAAAACTTATTTATTCAAATTAGGCTGATAATCATCACTTTTTGAATGTCAAAATAATAAGAGACAGTGGGGGACTGTCCCTCAAAACGCCCGCCTTTCCTTTGGTTTGTACAGCGTGAGCATCAGTCGTTAATAAAAACATCAGTCTTCATATTATAGCACTCTCTGTTCCTCAATAAACACTTTACAGTTGAACAAACAATCTCAATCAAAAAGAAAACAGACATATCTCACAATCACAACATAACAAAAAAGAGAAAGAGCCGCGCGCTTAACTTAATGAACAGCTCGTTTAAATCCCTCAGCTCACACGAGTGACGGCACTAACGGCTGTACAAACACCACTCATATCTCTTTCCTTTATATTGAGACGATCAGTCTTCCCATTCATCTGTTGCTCTCGGTAATCCTCTGTATTGATGCTGCGCTCTCCTGCGCCGGTGACGCCATTGACGTCAGTGTCGTGACAAATGCGTGTCACTTGTCATCCTTGTTGCCTGTCACGCGGGTGGCAGCAGGGGGGGGGGCAAACAAACGCCCACGCAGCCACGCGGCTGCGCCGTCGCATCTATCACTAACACAATAGGTGCAGAAGGTGAGGTACTTAGCGTTATTAGAAACTCTTATTGTATACAGAGTACAGACTCATAAAAATTTTAAACCATTCGTTCATCTTCGCATCGTCAAAGCATTGCGAATAGCTTTTATATTGCCTTTCGCATTTTATTTCCTTAGCGTCTTAGTGCCATTTCAATATAGTTATTCTTCTTCTTGAGCAAACATGGGTACAAGGACTCTGTTACTTCGTCCAGAGCCCTCCCGCTACCTCCGCGCTTCGTTCCGATCGGTGCCGTGTCACGCGTGGTGTCACGTGGTACTTCTGCCCGTTCCTCCTGTATCACCGAGTAGACCTGCAGTCAGGATCACGTTCCCCACAACTGATACCTGCGAGCCGCACGCGACCGTATAGTAGGCGAAAGTTATTGCTTTTACAGCACATTACTTAGCAAATCACTGAAACTCTACACTACGCTAACACCAGCCACGATTTGTGAGAAACTTACACTTACACACTTGATAGTGTTAAGGCGGTCTAAGAAAACTTTACTTTCCAAACTTGAACTGTTAATTTTCATCAGCTTTTTAGGGTTTAGTCGGAATAGGGTTTTGGTGTTCGCTCTAATTGGTATCTCTGACCACGAGACATTTATATGTTTGAATGCAGAGAGTCTAACAGTATAATTAAATATAAGTACGGAGAGATGTCTTAACTGAGATCGTCTCTAATTTTACAGCGGACGGTGCTGACGGCAGCTACTAATGATTATAACTCAATATACCCATAATAGTTTAAACCGTCCATCATCAGTCATCACGCAATAGGGTGTAATAATATTACTGTACTATAAAGTAAGTCGTAAACTGTTTCCCCATGCCGCGCATGCGCAGTAATGAGCGAGCTTTTATACTGCAGTAGTGGAGCACGGCAGGTAATACACCCACAATTGTAATTGATGGACGCTCTTCTACGGACACCGCAACGATAACATCGCTATATAATAATATGTGGCTAACTACATAGTATAGGTCAAGTTAGGTAAGGCACATACCTAAACACATTTGTTTCTCTTCATTCTCTCACACTATCGTCTACATTTCTTCTTCCTTTCGCAGGTCTGCTGGCAGAAATTTCGTAGGAAATAAGCAGTACCTTTCTACTTAAATATTTTATGTTTTTTCCTGTGTTTTCTACTGTGTGTACATAAATAGTAAAATAAATTAATGAACTGGCTAAGTATACCAAGCAGGATCCTGTCTGCATTTGACTGACAACGCCCTGAAGCCTGGAGTTGAATAAGTGAGACTAACTGTTAGTTTACGGAAAATGTAACGTTGAATCTCAGCATTTGACGATTCGGCTACCGAGCCATTTGAAGTGTTCTTCTCATCTCCCTTTACCTGTAGTGTATCGTCACGATAATGATTGATGTAGCTCGCTAATGAATGGACGCCGCGTCTAATCGCTCGCTTGAAACAAATAAAAGAATGAATTAAGTGGCCGCCATGTTGAATCCCGTAGGTGCGTCTGTTTGATCGACAGATCGATTTGAGATAATATCAATACAGCGCGAGATTATTTCTTTAATTGTTGTTATTACTTGTTTAAGAAGCAAAAGGTTTAATTGGTTTGTTGCGGCTCTCGGCCGGCGGCTGAGAGGAACCTTTTACATATCCTGTCCGGGTCTTTTGTTATCGCGCTGATCTAACAGTCAATCAATCAATTCAATCTGTGGCTGCCTGAGCTTAAATATTGCCTTTGTTTATTGGTAGCTGTGTGTGCGTCATATTAGACTCAATTTATTAAAATAATGTATATTTATTTCTTATTCAGTTTGCTTCAACCTATACTATTTCAGCACGTACATACCTGTGCTGAAATTATTGGTTGCCTGTCAGGTACTCATTTGCAGGCGAACTTATCCAACTTTCGAGATTAGTTTTATTAGGTAGTTACAGTTGAGACAATTTTCTGTGGTGTGCGTGATTCTTCCTCCGCAGCACAGTGACGCGCACTGAAGCCGTGAATGAGCATGGTTGTATTGATTGCACTGTTGTGGCGTGTTGCGCTGCGGTGCGGTATGGATATGTGATACGGCGCCGCTAGCGGTGTGTGAAGTGATGCTCGCCGTGAGCGCCTGTGCATCGTGTGTGCACACGGCTTGCACGCGAGCGGCCAACACTTGTCTTGGTGAATACCACAATACCAAATTATCAGTTCAGAACTGTTATCGTATATAATATAATGGTGTTTGCGTGTCAGGTTAAGCAGCTAAACACTTTGAACAATATTAACATTGCCACCAAGCTTGTTTAGTTTTCCATAAACATACCTGCAGCACTCCTCTACAGTGCCTGCCGCGTCTACTCACTGCGCACGCGATTTACTGCTATTATCGAATTACAAATGACGAGCCCCTCATAATTACTGCCACGATACCCGTCATTACGCCTGTAACGCACAATAAATCCTACGTCTGCGAGGCGCACACGTCTCTAACGTGTAATTGTCAATGTTGTGACGCGTCCCGCAGGCATCAAACGCTTTCACAAATCAATCTCGGCCGCCATAACTAAGCTTTACGACTTCCATGTCCTGAGGCGCGCTGGGCGCCGGGCTGGTCACACAAAGTACTGCCCCTACTATAATATACGAAGTGTATGAATATGCGCGACGTGGAGAAAACAATTGATATTATTAAACCGCGTGATGACGAGCCAACTCGGCTCGAACATGTTAGAGCGGAGCGGAGACTGGAGAGGTTTCTCTCCTAATAAGGGCGTATAAAGTAAGACGCCGCTACGTGTGCAGAATGCTGACAGAATCTGCTGGGAATTGAGACGTTGAGGCACACAGCCTCGCGCATTCTGAAACATCAGAGGTTGCTTTATGTGATAGGTAACGGCCAGCACATGGGAAGACAGTGAGTAAAGCCACCCCACCACGACCACGGCGAGTACAAGCGTATGTCAACGCTTTGCATTGTTGCACTCTTCGGAATTATAGTACAACTTGTATACTTTTCAAATTTATTCTACCTAGAGCTTACCATTTATTTTTGGAGTACGGTTATATAGTATAGTTGTTGTGTATTCACTGATAAACTTTAACGTTAATGAATGCTGACTGTAATGTGATCGCTTTTATAATGTTCTCTCTATTACTAGCTGATACATAAACTTAATGCCTATGATAATTGAATCAGCTATAATGTCCTACACTATTACTATTTACGAGTCAATTGAACACACTTGACTCTAATCGATAAGATCACCATTTTGATCGAAATCGACCATAAAATATCTAATATGACTGCGACTGTTGCCTAATTTGATTGGACAATACTGTCGACTTGGAGATAATTGTGGATCGCGTATTTCGTGATGGATTGGAAGTGTCGATAATGTATCAGAAGTGCTCGACGTGAGTTATAGTGATGTGCGTGGTGTGTGCTTGCTACAGTGTATGTGTCACTAATAGTGATGCGAGCGCTGTGGACACATTAATCATAGCGCTGTTACATGCTTAGATTGTACACTGATTATGGACACATACATGTATCCGAAAACTTTTGAAATTGTTTAATGATTGTATTGTTTGATATTTACTATTATCGACATAACAAGTAGGAGTGTGTTTCTTATGAGAATGTGCCATTTACTCACCATGATTGGTTGAATTTATAATCTTTAGCTGATTAAGTCGGTAAGTAAAGTTAGTTACAATTCAGCAATTTTCAGGTCCATCTGTTCGCTTTGCTTTGACTAAGTGATGATACTCCGTAGTTTGTATGTCAGTACCAAAGCAAGCGGTAAGTTGGCAACAGACAATACTCACAGTCGTGCTTACAAAACAATGTAGTTTTAATTTGTGACCGCAAGCTCTGCAGGCGGGCGCGGCTCGGGCGCTGCGGCGGTGGTGGTCGCGATCAGTCTCGCGGCTCATTAATTACTAATGTTTAATTAATTACTACGTGTATAACCGTAGACTGTTGAGCGATTACAGCGGCTATCTATTAGTTTCGTAACTACCTGCCGACGCTATTGTTGCAATGCGTTTAATTACCAGCTGGTATGGTTTATCTGAATGTAACAATGTTATGTGCACTTTCACATTGTTCATCGGCTTGTATATTTTTTTTATGCCTCGTTAGTGTAGTGGCAAGCGCGACTATTGAACATGAAGGCCGGGGTCGATTCCCCGGCCGGGCAAAGTGTTGCTGGGTCTTCCATTAGGAATTTGTCAGTAGCAGCCATGGAGTCTGGATCTCTGCCCGGTGATGTAGTTGGCAAGAGGCTCTGTGGGTGTACTAATGGACACGCCTCCGCCTCACCTTGGGGATGAATGGCGTGATGTTACATTTTGTTTTATCCCAATCATGATGGAGCATCGAGCCACTTGTCAGTTTATCACATCGACTCAACGTCTGCGAAGATAACATAACGGTTGCAGGTGATACCGCTTGAAGCTCTCGTAGAAGAATGTCACAGTTCTGCTCCATTTCAGTAAATCGACTAATAAAATTGCAATTATTTACCATTTAGCAACATCTAGAAACAGTGCCCTGTTTGCATTATCTTAGTGAGCAATAAATGGCGGATATGTTCCCTGTTGTCTCACGCAGTTGATCGCGGATACGTTTGTCGCCGCGATCAAAATATCCGCACTTATTCGCAGTGAACCTGTGCTAGCATTGTGTAAGTCTGTGCAGTTGTGCACAGAGCACAGGTTGTGCAATGGCGGCAGTGGCTAATGTTGAGATTGGTAATGTTTGCTGCCAGTAGTTATTCGACGTGATTAGCATGAGCGTTTGGTCGCTAAACGTAGGAGACTAGTGTTTTGCTGAGGTATTAGCATAGTGCAAGCAGATTCAACGCGACCAGAAACGAAGATTTGAAGAGTACCACATGATAATTTGTGACTTGCAATTTCATTCTTGATTTGTGGCATTCTTCGTAAAGCAGCGATTTTGATAAAGATATGGGAAATATCCAACAACATTTAGAGGGGACTCTAGCCCCGAGGGATTTGAAGAATAGGTATTTTAACTATTGCCGTCGCGCTGCACCCGACCAAGCCCCCGTAAAGTGCGAAAGAGATAACTGCAGCTCAGGCTGATTTTACCTACAAAAATCTTGACCAAAAGACGTTTTGTAATCCGCTGTATTCTTCTTCAAACCTAAACTGATCTAAATAATTGGTATATCAAAATTTAGAGGAAAAGTATATCTATAGATGCTTCTATTATTTTCGTTTTTGCTAAAAACTTATCTCATTTGTCTGATAGTCGTCTGAACATGGCGGTAAAAACGGGCTGTTTTTCGGGTTTTTGGATTGTCATAATTCTTTTAGTGATTATGTTTTGGAAAAAAAGGAAATGATAGGGGCATGTATAAACAAGATCTAGATTTATTGGAAAAATATTATTGCTCTAGATGCATTATCCACGAAGAAAACAGCGGAATACGTTTGTATGGAGAAAGACCCACAAGAGTCCCCTCTTAAGCGTAAGTGGTATGGTGATGTTATTTGTCGTCCTTCATTATTACGAATTACGTTTAAAATTGCTTCAGTATTGATTCAAATTCAACATTGTGCTTTATAGCCGCGATTATAAAGCCTGATATTATTAATGTTGTCATTCAGTTAATATTACCATACATGACAATGACATACATGACAATGACATACTACTAGTGACTTGGCTGTCACTATCGATACGTGCTCTGTGATAGTAACTGTAGCGCGACCGCGCGTGATGCAGTGGAAGCAATACAGCAGAAACAAAACGTTCATACACGCCGTCATACACATCACGACGGCGATTTAGATGTACACAATAACACGTCAACACTTGATTGATTGACTTGCACGGTTTCCTGCAACGTCCAATCTTTCACCTGTGCCGGGTAGATCTTCTAATGTCATCATATTAATTATTGCCTGATTCTTCTTCCCAATAACGATTTACATATTTGTAGCACCTCTTTTTACTCAATTGACCAGTAACTAGCATTAGTATCAGGCGTGGTGTATGTGCGGACTGCGGAGCAAGCCCACATGTGCTGTATGAACACATCGCTTCGATTCCCAACACACGCCTATCCCCGTGTTTTACTGTACCGCAAAGCTCTTCTTAAGATCTTCTGAGTGACACGATTCGAGTGGATCTGTTGTTCACAGCGAGCACATCTATCGACTAATGCACCGAGCGATACGCGCGCGCAACCGATGCCTATCTTAAAAGCCTCGCATGAGGCGCGTGTTTTTTTGCCTGAAGTGTGTTGTGTTGTATTGGCTCACAGTTGTATTGTGTGCAACACTCATCGTATTAGTTGTGTAATGGCTGCTGAAGATCTTATCTCGGTCTCTGTTGCGATGGTTTAGAGGTGAGAGCTTGTTTACTGAAAATAATAGTGTTGTGGCAATAGCTCCTTGACTACAGCAGTTTAGGGGCGGTATATAATAGGGGTAAGGATATTTTTCATCAATTTTGTATGAAGGGGTGAACCAGGTGTTTCATATAAACACCTGGTCAAGTTTGGATTCCGATGTAAATAGGAATTATTCCGAGTGGTAAGTGCTAATAGACCTCTGTTAGAGATTTCCGAGAGATAATTGATATTATAGATATGAAAAGCACAAGCACTATGAAAACCACATCTAAAGGTTATAATGATGCAACGTTTCTGTTTTGAAACCCCACAAAAAGCCCTTCCCTATAACTGCAAAACAGTCAATCATTTTCTTAAATGAAACTAAGTTGATCCTATTATAAAATGGAGCACCGTGTAAATGTATAACATCAACCCTTTTTTGTAGCCATTCGGTAGTCGACAGGACGGCAGCGCATTCTATCATAAAACCATTTTTTACCGTCAGGAGCTCAGGTAGTCTGGTGGAGTCCTCGACGAGTTCCCATGGCGCGATGGCGCTCAGCTGCAGTATCGGTGTCACTGCAATGAATGATGATGGTCGTGATAGATGGAGGCTGGGAGTCTGCTGACCCCCGGGCCGAGATGGCGCGGCGATAGCGACGCTATGCAAATGTCTGAGACGGATGGTTACATGCGATACAAAAGTAAGAGTGCTCGTCTGTCGCTAGTAATAGTTTTATTTATTGGTTTTGCTGCACTTCTGATTAATGAACGTAGTTTAATTCCTATAGAAGGTGAAGGTACAGATAAAAATCTAGTTTGAATAATGATTGTACTCGGCAGCTTTGATTTAAAATAGGCCCTATCGACTTATTGCAAACGTAGACATCAAGCAGCGCGCGAAAAGAGGCTGCAGGTGTAATGTGGTAGGGATGTCGCAGAGGTGAGGTGACACTGCGCATGCGCACATGACTGCGCAACTACTGACTCAGCCTCATGTATCAGCACTCAAATGGCACTCAAATCTCGCTAGCAACCTAGATTAACAGCAATTTACGGTGAAACCGATAGTACATCTTCGTGAATTTCATAAAAATAATTGAACCTGAAAAGCACTAATGTCAAACTCATGAATAAAATCCATTTCTCACATAAACTAGATTCAGGAAATGGCTTCTAAAGGTAAAGTTTGTTATTACAAGTAGCGTGTTACAATTTGTTTACCGGCCGATCGAATTAACTCGCGCAATGACCCTATACTTTTATTACCGAGCATTCCTGCGTCCGCGCACGGATACGGGAGAGTTTCCGTACGGAGCTCGGAGTGCGCACACGCAGGCTCCGCGACGATGTCAACATTGCGCTCCGCGGCTGAGTTGGGAGTCTACTCTAATTAAACTGGATACTGGTCACCAGGCTGTAGCGTCTGCAGCCCTGAACTCTGTGAATCCTTGGGGAGTAGCTCAGAACGCGACGCCGGACGGTGCCTAACTCCTCCTACAGTTAGTTGTTCACTATCTACTGAAAGAAGTGCGAATTGAATAAAAAATACTGGGAATGTCCAGTCTAGTTTCTATTTTCATTCACGACATGGGTCTGCGACATATTGTAGAGCTTTATTTTTATTGATATCTACAAAAACCGTAGTTATTCATCGGGTTAACGTTTTTGTGTAAAAACGCAAGCGTGATGACAGCTCTCGAGCCCGCCCGAAGTGGCCCGAAGTGGCCCGAAGTGGCCATGTGGTCGATTGAGGCCGCTCTAACTCTCCAGTCATGCAGATAATTAAACTCTTTGTTAATTTGTATAGATCTCCGAAGATCGCGCCTCAAGAATTAATTAAATAAAGTTAGGGTTATCCAATGTAGTACATTGAGGGAGGAAAAAATCAATTGTGCGTAGAAAAAGCGAACACCAGCGAATAAAAGTGTAATAATAAATAGGTAATAGATTTGTAATAGATTTTAATAAAAAGTATCGCTGAGGTCCAGCCAGGCACTAAAGACCCCATATAATGAAAGAACGAGCCGTGTACAATTTAGAGGTAATAGTTGAACTAAACACCAGTCTCACGCCGGACATGTGTAGCTAAACGTCACACACACACTCAAATAAACTTACAGTGATTTGCCTGCTAAGTACCGCGGTTAGAGAAATGAGCCCGAAACGGCGCCATAAACACCGCATCTATCGCGCACACGCTGCGATGTCTCGGCGAGGCAGGCAGAGACACAGGTACTGAGCCGCGACATACTTTCTACAGGTACGTACTGTGTACGAGCCTGTTTCAGAAGATTCGGACACACTGTCAGAATCGGTTTGTTTGAATGCAATTAAAATAAAGCGAGCGTCCGCGGGACGGAGCGGAGCGGATGCGGTGCGGACACACGGCGACAATTAAATAGTATTTAGAGCGCGGCGCGCCGCAACCTGTCCACTAAGGGGGAGGGGGGGCAAGTGACGAGCAGTAGCGGGAGAGACACGGAGAGCTACGAGGTGTCATAGGCTTCAAAATGAAAAATGATTTATTGTTTTTGCCAAGTTTTTCTTACAAACTAGTGATTGGAGTTTCTTTGTAGGCGACTAAAGCCTGTGGTAGGAGACGCCACCCTTCCATAACTTATTAACATTACAAAACTTTTTTTTACAATTATTACAGAAAAAAGAGATTAGTAAATTAATACAAATGTCTCTCATGTTCATTTTAAACCCAAGAAGTGAGGCAAGAAGTAAGTACATTTTAGTATAAATGTGAGTCTAAATCAGCACCCCTAGGCTTCTCCGACCAGTGCAGTGCAGACGCATTGCAAGAGTGGAGAAGCCCCGACGTTCCAACCTAATTAATTGTTATCAACACCAACTTATATGTATATATACGACCTGCTGCCACGATACCACTATCGCGACAGCGGGTGGTATCAAGCTGTACTTCAAGCTACCATTGCTACTTTGCATCGGTTTCCAGCTGTCCTGTGTCCGCTTGTGCCTCGGAGCCTACTTTACCTATGTCGATGTGATGTGGTAACTGCGCCCAATTACACATTAAACGGCGCACTTTCTCCTGCGCGCGCGCATCTCACCGGTTCACTGATCTACGAGACGTCCACAAGCTCGTTCTCATGCTCCACTATAGGGTTTTAATTGTTGTTATTGTGATTATGATCACAGTACCGCCACCAAACAACGTCATTAGGTATGCACACGTAGTTCGGTGGTAGGCAGACATTAGGTATGCACACGTAGTTCGGTGGTAGGCAGACAATAGCAGTAACTTGTCATTGTTCCTACGGGAGAAAGGGGATTCAAAGGACGCATAACTGCCTATTTAGTTTGGGAACTGCGCCAACTTATCGTTCACTATTAATTGGAATTTCTTTCTGCTCAATGACTTGGACACAGCTTGACACAAGTACGTACTTAGGCACCTTCCCAAACCGTCATCACGTCGTGTGTCCACGCAGCGTGACGCGTCGTCCACTGTGTTCTGTCTAATTGATGGCAACATGCTCGTCACCACGTGTCCATGTGTTTATCCGGTCGTATCCATGTGTATGTGTGTGCTTAGCTCGGCGTGATCCCCTGAAGGTGGTCACCTCCGGAAGAGGTTTTTCCTCGGTTCGTGACAATTAGATGCGAGTGCGCGTGCGCGCGCGTGACGTCACGCCGCGACATGCGCGAGCGCTCATTAGCGCCGCGGGGACATCCACACCAACACGCCGCGCCAGCGCAGACGCAGCCGCTAGCACGTGACATCGCACTTATAAAGCTTTTTACATCAAAACTATGAAGCAAGCACATAGTCAATCACTACTTTGAATCTCTGCTTTGAAAATCAACACAAGCAAAAAAGTCGGTGTAACACAACGAGCTTCAACTATTAGAAGAGAGTGAATGTGTGGACATTGTAGGCTTTGTAAATTCCTAGTTTGTTTTTTTATTCTGCTCTACCTTTTGTAGTAAGCAACGACTTATTGTCGGGCTTACGCTGTCCACCCATACTTAAGTACTAACGCTGTAACATTCAGAAATCGTAAAACCAAATGATATTAAAAGAGTGGATGTGGATATAAAAGGTGTCAAAAGTCAAAAACTCAAAGCATTTATTTCAATTAGGTAGACCATTACAGGCACTTTTGAAAGTCAAAACAAAAAAAACAATATAAAACCATGTACCATGGAGTTCTTGCCGGTTCTTCTCTATAGGAAACGACTGCAAACGACCAACCCAAACCGTGCACCTTTAGTCAGCGTTTTATAAGTGCCCATGCAGGTAAAAAAAAAATTGATTTCCATTAACATTATACTAGTAAGTTGTGGCAACATTATCTATCTGGTATCCCTCGTATACCAGATAGATGATGTTGCCACAACTTTCTGTAAGCAAAGCAGCGAATCAAAACAGCAGTTACATCAAGTATGCCGATGATGATGAGGTTGCTGCCAATCTGCGCAGGTTGCAGATATCTGAAGTTTAATTTTCTTGCGGCAGGAAGCGACTAGCGCTAAATTGGATATTAGTCTAGCTAACCCTAGGGCTACCCTGCTCAGGTGATAATGCAATGGTTCTGTTTATATTCTAGCACTACGAGAAATTTGAAACATGTAGTACCTGCAAGGGGTCTACTGAAAGTCAAATGTGAAGGGCTTCCTGCCGTTGATATTGATTTTCCAACAACCGTAATCCACCACCACCACAGTCTGTCACAAATTCCATGATATTGACACCACCTTCTGACAGTAGTTACTCGGGGTTGGATGCATTCAGCAAGAAATAATTGTGTTTCTGTAAAGTGTTGTATCTTTGTGAATGTAAGTAGAATCGCTCTCTGTACCAGCCCTAGTCGTGACGGTGGTGCGGCTGTCGGTCCATCTGGTCCGTTACACTGCGCCTGCGCACCGGCCGCTTGATTCACACTCCTGCGCCGCAATCACACGCCGAACTGTGCAAATGCTCCGCGCACTAATGAGCGCCCGGTCGATGACCCGCACACAAACACACACACACACACACAAGACACCGCACTCGTCTGAAGCAGTTAATAGCGGCGTTTAGTTAACACTTATATTCGTGTGTTTGCGACAAAAACAAGTGTTTGATCTGTTGACTCCTCATTTAGTGTAAACGTTTGCGTCCGTCAAGATACTGTTATCTGTTTGATGGATCTGATCTCAGCTGTAGTCGTTTTTCCTATTTGCTGGTGGAGGCTGACGTCATCCGATTAGTTATGAAGATTTGCAACTTGAAAGAATGCCATTTATTTAAGATTTGATGCTGTAAAGTATCCAATATGCTTCATCTGCTTCGCCTCTCCTATTCAGGCAAATTCAAAGCCGACATTAGAGAAAGCCAATATCATGTGATATTTTGAACCACATTGATTGCATCGTCTCGTTCACATTGTCGTTCACTTCTCTTGTCAGGCCCATCCACATGGACTCCTACGGAAGTGATCTTTACGTGAACAATAACGCACTCACCCGTGATCTAACAGATTCCGGCAGTCTGACAACTAAGCGCTTGCTGATTAGCGCCATTCAGAACTGACGATTTGTTGTGACAGCAACCGTCGCGTCTATTAGTAACGCTCGCGTCGTGACGCAACGCATCACTTGAACGCGTCTGTCAACCAATCAGAGGCCGGCGCGTCCCACGTGACGGCTGTGACGGACCACCAACGACACGGCGACAAAAAGTTGATGAGTGGCGGAAATGCCGTGAAACTCGCCGGACCACCGAGCAACGCGCCGACCGCCGACACCCGACCGACCACAACACTTAATTCCGACCCGGTGCGACTGCTCACTGTACGTCGGGACCATGGATTCATACAAGAATGGAATGCTTCTTCGCATGTTTTGTAGTATCAATTTTACAGAACATCACGACCGTATTCGCCGAACGAGAATACACCTATGTAATAGGGGACAGCCTATTGCCAGAAAAAAACCAATGTTGTAAGTTGAAAGTCGTGGCTGTTGAACAATAGCTGTACGGTGGGCACCGGTCCCGTGGGCCCCGGTACTAACAGATTCATAACGACCGATGCGATACGATGTGATCTTATCGGTATCATTATCATCTGTAGTCTGTACCCGTGATCAACTGTGCTACAATATCTGTATATGAATATCGGACACCAAATGAATGTCTGTTCAAACTCATCTTGAAATGAAGCTATAAACACAGCCGCGATTGGTTCCGCTGCATCACGCTCATTGCTCCTCTCATTGCTCGTCCGTGGAACATGTTCATTGATCACGCATTATACACGCCGTGTCTCTCCGTACACTCGCAATCAATCAGGCATTGTGTGCGCCCGCGCAGCCATTCACCGCAGGATTGCTCATTAACCCGCGCTGATCCAACGCTAATTAAATCGTCCGCGGACAATGCGCGCGCACACGCCTCGCGCCTCGCGTCGTCCGAGCTCCCACTGTTTTAATTAAACCCCTATTATAGTCGGATGGAGGACGCATGAGCATGCGCAATAACGAGCACCTCTGTGTAGTGTATGTAACTCGATTAGCTGCCTGAACAAACACGAGTGGTACAGTGACGCGATTGGGCGCTCGCGCGCTGTTCACACGATATCCCTTGACCTGCGCAGCCAGTGAGGCGGGGGTGGGGGGGTGTGATTAATAAATTATCTCAAGTTTAAAATACATCATTTTGTTCAACTTTCACCGTTGCTTTATAATGGGATTTGAGTTGTGAAGCTGTTTTAATTCGTTTAGTATAAGAACAATGATTTATGTTGAGATATCCAGGCGTGACGTTGATTTGTTTGCGCGCCGGTGCATTCTGCTGCGATCGTTCGCGAATACTCCATGATAATGCGGCTTGTTCAATAATTTCTTTTAAAGTGTAAATATGTAGGTATCTGCAAGATCTGCTTAAGGAGTCGAGAATGAATTGGTTTATTGAGAAAGCTGCCTTCTCTTTGGCATTCACTTAATACTTAGATACGATTGTCTAATTCGTAGTTATACAAATTAGTTAACTTGTTGAAAGTCTATCGTAATCTAGTCTGGGTGCTGTCCATTGTTCACGAGAGTATTGTGCGCAGGGGCAGCTCAATTAAGCAGCGACGTCGTAATTGCACAGATAGTCGGTATCGCCGATCGCGGAACAAATTGACCGCGAAATCGATTACAATCGGTTGCGGACAATGGCGACCAATCGCGCGGCGGGACCATTGCGCGCGCGCCCCATTGGCCACTGTGTGCACGCGCCGCTGCACACAATACTGCTGAAATCTGAAACTTCAAAAGCTCCACCATCTTGGATTCCGCATTCGTCTCGCAGGGACCAGCACTGTGACGTCAGGGCACCCATTCAATTTGGTCTCCGGTGGCAGCAGACATGAGGCACCCGCCGCTATACCTACCTGCTACCTATAGCTCAACCCACCAAATGCCCATCCGCATGAACAATAGAAACACAACACTTTGTTCCTCGTACACGTATGTTTGCTTAAGATAATGAAAGTATTGCTGCACTAAGTGCGAGCACCCTCATTTGTCAAGTAATAAAGTTATCGCTGCTCATTGTGGCCTCACAATGAGCTCTATGGGACAGTAGCGGCTACTGTGCTAGCCGGCGGTCACTGCGCGGGTAGGGGGACACACACACTAGCCAACGGGCACTGCGCGGGTAGGGCGGGGGGACAGGCTGGCAGCAGAAAGTACACTACGATACCTGAAGTCCAACCTGAAAAGCTAACTGGTATTGTATATACTGAAACCTGAAAAGTTCTTGTGTAAGTAGAGCTCCATCACTACATTATTTGCCACCAAGAAACAGTTGTACTTTTGTTCGAAGACTAATAATAAATTATGTTAGAAACAACACATGAAGCGTAAAAGCCTTCTACTCCTAAATCTGACGAACTGCTCCGTGTTGCTGGAGAATATTCCCAGCTCGTATTACTTGTCTCCACTTTCAAGAT
This sequence comes from Cerastis leucographa, assembly GCA_963082945.1. NCBI lineage: Eukaryota > Metazoa > Arthropoda > Insecta > Lepidoptera > Noctuidae > Cerastis > Cerastis leucographa. The sequence continues at coordinate 19,482,475 of OY720366.1, forward strand.
GATATTGTTGCTACCTGTGATACTTCTGTAAGTGAAGATGATGTGGGGCAGGTTCCCGAGGGTAGGGGGGCGAGCGTGGCCCCCGGGGCCGCGATAATATAATTGCTCGCTATCGGGTTTCTGCGCGCGCGCACCATGCCAGCTATCGCGCGGTATCGCCGCTGATACCAGGACCTTTGTTACCTAGACTCGTCGGGTACTATACTACTACTACTCTTCTAGATAGGTCTTACTGCGGGAACACGACGGGCGCTCTTGATTATTTCTTTACAATTTCATAACTTTGGAAGACGGGTGTAAATGAAGGATTGTCAGGATATTGACTTGTGTTCAGTTAATAATTTAACTTTAGTTTTCAATAAAACGTCATCGATATTTACTTTTGTATTTTTCAGAGACTTTTTACTGTCAAATTGTTCGTATTACTACTTTCCTACCTTACTTTACTTTCTGGGAAGGAAATAAGTTATTCCGGGTCTAAAACCAATTTCGCCTGTAAGACCTCTGCGCGTCTGTAACAAACCTGCTCGTCGCGCCGCACTGCAGTCGTGCACTTGCTCGTTTCCCTCACTGCGTGCGTTTGTCTGCGCTGTCCACGGCGGTGTTGCTTGTCGCACTGATGACGTCATCTGTTGCTGTCGCAAGCATCGTCGCCTTGTCGCTGTGTCGCTTGTCGCCCATATGTTTCAATTAATGCGACAAGTCGCATCGTACCGTGTCGCTATCGAGGGCTCGTAGGGTGATAACGCGATAACGGTACAGTTACCAGATTACAAGTGATTGGTAAGGGCTGTTACGTTGGTTGTTGTAATCAAGTAAATAAAAACAAAATGACGGCTAATTTGACTGCAAGCGTTAGAATAGATAGTTTAAAATATTTGATTCGTCTTCCTTCCTTCAACAGCATCTATGAAACTGCAGCAACATACTATATTATTTTAATCTCAATTCAAAACCATCGCTTGCCGTCGCAGTCGCGATATATCTAGTCATCAGTCCACAATAAGTACAGCGCTCATGCGCTATCGTTAGATCGCTCGCGTCTGCCCGTCCATCAGACGACGCCATCACAGGCGTGATGATCACACTCTATCACCGCTCACTATTTGTCGATACTTGTATTTAATTATCGACGCGATCGCCTGCGCCGGCCGGCCATCGCTCTCGCGGTAATTGGGGCTATAAGTTATGCCGCGTAACATATTACGGCTATAAAGTGACAAGCTCGTCGACGCACATAACGGCACACACTTATGTACTTACATGGTACAAACTACTCACTACATGGCTTATTGACTCTTCATCGGAGGAACTTTATTGTGATACATATCTTACAAGGAGTCTCCACAAAGACAGACTATGCCTAGTTTCAGACACATTCTCTTGAAAATAAGAGCTGAAGAAATGATGTTTGATTGGGCTCTAAGAATAGGAAACCGAACGTATCTGGTTGGATTATAAGAACAGGATATGAAACGCATGAGCTAAGTATTAATCCAATTCAACACCTGATCTGTAATTAATTTCAATGAACCGCTGATTGTCCCTCGTGTCCTGGGGATCAGCACGTGTCACGTGTTCCCCGCACACTCGCAGTGACACGCCCTCAGTTCACGCTCGCTTACTCGCGGACACGCGTTAAACGCAAACTATTAATGAATGACTTAATGAGTGCGGAGGGGCAGTGTGATATCTTTGTAGATAAACTGCAGTAATCTGCTGTAGCCCACAATGTCCGCAGGTCCACGATAGCCGCAGCTGCGCATGCGCATCCCGCTAATGTCGGCCGCGTGACGACAGTCAGTGAAGTTGTTACGCGACTCGTTAAGTAAACAACTAGTTAATATTTAATTCTGCTTGCATACGCAAGCAGAATTAAATTACAACGATTCATACGAATCGTTGTAAGGTACTTACAACTACCGACACGTTAATGGAGTCCGTTGAGAAGATAGCTATAGCATCACATTCGCTTCGAGTGCACAAATCGCCCCCAACAATTACGGCGACCCCGATGTCCTGACTGCACTAATCACGTATTTGTTCACTATTAGCGACCGCTCGCCCCCGTGACCGGGCCCCGCCGGACAATGGGCCCCCACGCCACGCCACGCCGAGCCCCAGTGCGGCGGGCCCCTGTCATACATGTGCACTTGTCACGTTGTGTCCGGGGACGCTGTGACGTTGTCACATTGTCCGTGACCACACGACTCTGTTAATTTTGAATGTCTCATCAATGGATATTCATAGTGATGCCGCATTCACTGTTTCGCATGATAAGCTAAAAATTAATCTCATTCCCTTTTGTTTGAAAAAAAAACTAAAGCAAGGGTCATTTTTTGTGACAACACGTGTTTGATAAAAAAATACCCTCTTATTTAATGTAATGTCAGATAATCTGAACTAATTAATGGCAGCATGTACATATTATTAATAATGAATGGCGGTACAGACTAACAGGTTAGACAAAGAACATCATATTTATGGGTGCCATACGTACATGGCGGTTGTAGACGAGACACATGATCAGCTGGAAACGTCCCCAAGACGTGTTGCTTTACATTCAGATAAAGAGATGCGTCTAATCGGCGCTGTCAATTAGAGGAATACACGAGGACGGACCAGCAGAAGGACCACTCGATCAACAACGTGGAATATGCGCATAAAACGCATAACACTGTTTTTTTTTTAAACAGAATGAGATTGCTCCAATTAAGCACTAATAAGTATAGGGTACTTCCTATTTTTAACCCCCGACCAAAAAAGAGGGGTGTTATAAGTTTAACGTGTGTATCTGTGTGTCTGTGTATCTGTGTGTCTGTCTGTGGCATCGTAGCTAAGATAAGATAAGATAAGATAAGATAAGATAATTTATTTCTTAAAAAAGTATTACAAAATGTTTACATTTAGGCACAGTAGTATTTTACTCATACAATGGTATAAATAGTACTTATAAGTAAACTATAACTAAAACATATTCAAAAGTCGCAAGTGATGTTAATTCAGTAAAGTGTTAGTATAAAGTTTGGCAGCGACCTGCCCGATCTAGGTTTATTTAAACCTGTGTTCCGGGCCATCACTTTACATAGCATAATTTAATTACGACAATAAAATTATAAAATAAAATTAATCTATTAACAATAACAACTATAAGTATAATCAAATTGGTAAAATAAAGGAAAACACTAAGAATAGCTAATTAAGTAAAAATGTACAAATTGATACGAGAGGATATGACATAATCATACTACAACTTCTAGAAGTTTTTCAGTGTCTGAGTAATTAAGTATCGCTAAATAATCCGACATTACATAACTACATTTTTTATAACTTAAACTATAGAAGTTTAGTATCTTGTTAAGTCTATTATAAAGAAAAGGTCCTAAAAACACATAAAATCGATTCGCAAACGCATGTCTAGTTTGAGTTTTTGTGCAAACCAGGTCCTTCCTTCTCCTATCGGAAGGAACTGGGTCATAGGGAAGTGTAGAGTGCTGGTGTAGTATTATGTGAAGAATAAATAATTGCCGCACTGTAAGTACATTACATGCTTTGTAGAGCAGGTGTGTAGGGAATCTAAAAGGACGGAAGGTAGCAACTTTTAGAATCGCTCTTTGAGCACGTTCTAGAGGGAGAAGAATTGAAATTCCCGCGCCCCCCCAGGATATTATACAATAAGTTAGAATAGACTGACACAGTGCTAAATAAATCTGTTTTATTAGATTATAGTCGGCTATATTACGTAAATTCTTAAAAACATATACAAGTTTTCGCACTCTAGTACACAGTAACTCGATATGTTTACGGAAATTAAGATTGGAGTCAATAGTGACACCTAGATATTTCAAGTGGTCAGCTTTATCTAAAGTAGGGCAAGAACATGCAGTGTCAGCGTACGTGCTACAGTTATGCGCGTAAATGTTTAGGTTAGTAATCGGTGTGTTAGTATTTCTCATTGTAAATAAAATATATTTTGTTTTTTCAGGATTTAGTGTTAGAAGATTATTCTGGAGCCAATTAGACACAATGTTGAAGCCATTCTGAGCATATTCATAGGCCTCACCTTTTGATTTAGCTGCAAACAACAAAGCTGTATCATCCGCATAAGACATAATAACACCACTTTGGAGTGGCAAGCAGCACAGGTCATTAATATAGATTAAAAATAATGTAGGACCTAGAATACTACCTTGTGGAATTCCAAAACCAGTATTAGAAAGGTCAGAACTTGTATGTGGGCCAATTTTTACAGATTGCTGTCGATCGCTTAGATAATCAGACAATAGTAGAAGCTGTGCTCCTCTTATTCCAAGTGTTTCAAGCTTCTGCAAAAGGGTAGTGCAAGAAATAGTGTCGAAGGCCTTGGCAAGGTCTAGAAAGATCCCAACTGTGTGCATTCCACTATCCAGATTTGTAGAAATGTAATTAGTCAATTTGTTTACAGCTTGGCTTGCTGATCTTTTAGGCCTATAACCAAATTGATTATCTGAAAGTAGTTTGTTATGTTCCAGATATTTTATCAATCTACAATTAATGATTTTTTCTAAAATTTTTTAAATGCCCGTTAGCACTGAAATGGGTCTGTAGTTATTCACACTCATTTTGTCTCCAGACTTGAAAATAGGTGTGACCACAGACTTTTTTAATAATTTTGGAAATATCCCTTTAGACAAACATAGCTGAAAAATGTGGGTCAGGGGAGGGGCCAGTAGGTGTTTAAATCTCTTAAGTATATTGTTGGGTATATCATCCCACCCAGTTGCGCAGACTTCCTTTAACCCGTTTATTATTCTAATTACTTCGTTGACGTCAGTATCAAGTAAAACAAACGAATTTAATGTGGAAGATGTCCTAGTTGGGTTTTGGGTTGGAGGACGACTAATATTTAAGGATTTTTCAGCCAATTTTTTACCAACGTTGACAAAATAGTGGTTTACCATATTTGTTGCTTCAGATGGGTTTATTTCTGTTGATAGTAAATCAAGCGGAGGTTCGGAATTTTTTGACCTCAACGTATTAGTTTTTATAAATTTCCACACAAGTTTACTATTTTTTCCCGCCTTCTGTAATTCATGTTTATCGTACTGGTTTTTAAGTTTTTTCAAAAGATTATTACAGAAATTTCGATATCTTTTATAGGTAACAGAAAGTATTACGTTATCAGGTGCAAGTTTGGATTTTAGGTGCAGTTTGTCTCTGTGTCTTATACAACGAACGAGACCGGGTGTCATCCACGGTTTAATGCAACTAAACTTTCTAGGGATTGTCTTAGTGAAAGAGTTTTTCCTTATTGCAGATTGTATAGAATTTATGAAATATTGTAAAGAAATATTTGCATCAACAGAAGCATAAATAGGGTTAAAATTAATTCCGCGTAAGTCACTTTCAAGGTTTGTCATATTGACTTTAGTGTAGCTACGCTCGCATTTTTTTCTAGGTGTATTTATTTGCATTGTTAGTAAAACAGCTTGATGATCGGTGAGCGAAGAGTTAGTAACCAATGTTTTGGATGGATTTTTTGATTTCAGAATGATATGGTCTAAGCAAGAACCGCTTTGATGTGTGGGGTAATAGTGAGCTGGTAAAAGTCCATGAAATGCACAAATATTTAGATAATGATGAGTATGGGTATCGGGTTTCCCGGAGGAAATATTAATGTTGATGTCACCTAAAAGTATTATGTTTTTGAATGTACTTATGTTTTTTAAGTTTGTGTCAAGTGAGTCCAAAAATCGGTCGATATTATGAGAGGGAGGCCTATAAATAGCCATGACTACTGTATCGGGAATAATTTTAATGATTAAGCAATTACTATCTTGGGATAGTGGTTCTTCTTTAATAGTTAGCAAATTATTTTTAACATAAACTACTACTCCGTCGTTTTGGTTGGTGTTTCTGTCAGTTGTATATGAATAAAATCCGTTCAGAGACGGTACGTTGACCGTCTGTTTTGAGCTCCTAAACGGATGTACCGATTTTAATAAAATTGGTTTCGTTTTAAAGGTGTTTTAATCGAAAGTGTTCTTAGCTATGTTTCGAAAAAATCTACTCAGCCGTTTGATGGTAATCACGTCTTTTCTTGTTGTAGGGAAATCATCAACTTCCACCGGTCTGGTCGATTCGAAATTTGTAATCTTGTCACTCTTGTAAACATGGGCATCGCCAGGGGGGATGGCTGCACCCCCCCTCACCCCAAAAAGGTTTTTTTTTATTTAGCTGTTTCGTTTATTGGCGAGAAGTTGCGCCGAGAAAAGTGGAAGCAATGGGGATACCCATGCCCAAAATTGAGACAGTCAAGGCTTCGATAAAATAACATAAGTTCAAAAAGCATGAAATAAAAATTAAATTAAAAATTTAAAAAAAACCCCGACACAAAAATCCTTTAAAAAACCAAAAATAAAATAATCCAAGCGACTTAGCGTCGGGGGACCGCTAAGTAGACCGCCTAGTACAAGTACAAGCACGAAACAAAGCGGACCCCCGACGCTAAGACGCTAGGATTATTTTATTTTTGGTTTTTTAAAGGGTTTTTGTGTCGGGGTTTTTTTTTATTTTTAATTTAATTTTTATCAAGATAATGGCTGGTACCCTACATAAGAAAACAGAACTTCTGAATACTTCCTTGTTGGTAGCAAAAAAACCGCCTGCACAACTATCGATCAGCCGTGCCATGCCAGGCCGGCCGCGACCCGCGCCGACCCGCGCCCCTGCGATGTTAATTAAAGATAGATGCGCCCGCGCAGATCATAATTTAGAGATTATCTTTGTGTGAGCCCGAACAGGACTTTTAAATTTGTTGGCTGACAATTTGAGATATTTATTTGGAGATAAGGCGTCGACATCCGCGTCCGCCTCTCATCGCGCCTCGATGCTCTGACACGTTCCTAGTACACGGTCAGTGCTAGTGCACGCGGAGTGACTGACCTGCGCCTGCACCCGTGTCCTGACGTCCTCTCACCACCACCGGTGTGCGCCGCGCCGGCGCAGTAGGGACCGCAGCTAACATTTAGAAGCGCATTTCTTGCAGATCACACAACTTCATCGCTTGTTCCAGTGCGTTACTGCATTACTTGAAAACCTTTACCAAAGAATAAAGCTCTCAGCGATGGATGAAAGATCCTGAACCGAACTTGCTACCTTTCTGGTTTCATACCAAGCTGAGTGTAGGCAGTAGACTGTGTAATGTCTTTTAAAATTAAAACTAGTTTATTTTATCTTTAATTACTGTATGTTTTTGTTTAAATTATGTTTCCAAGCAATAAACTTGTCAGTTTTGAGGTTAATTACCTTGTTTAAAAGTTAATAAACTCGCTGGTCAGTCAGACCGCCCCCCCCCCCGCCACTCCCGCGAGCCCCACTAGTGCCGCGGATTCGACTCTCAACAAAAAAGCGCAACACGGAGCAAACAAACATAGGTTTACGACTATACGAGCAGAAAGCGAGTGCCACATATTTTATATAACTACACATCTGTCATTGAAAATTGCTCGCGAAAAGAATGGTCCGGGGGAATGTGCCCCCCCCCCTTCCCCCTCGTACCGGACCGGGGAAGGGGGGGGTGAGCACGGCGGCCGCCGCGCAATCATGTAATTATATCATACCACTCCACTGGAGAAATCAAGCGCAATTCGCAATAAGATTTATTAAAGCGTTTTTTCCTAGATCGGGGCGATTTATCACGCGAGTAGCCAGCGTCGTGAGGTGTCGTGCGGTGTCGTGCGGCGGCGAGCGTCGCGGCGGCGTGCGCGCTGCGTTCACTTCATTAAACTAATGAATTAGATTAGCGGCGGCTAATGGCGCGGGTGTCCATCAGTGATTTGTGAACGTCGGCGCGACCACAGCACACTATCAATAACTGCGCGCGCTCTCTATTAATATCTGTCGGGTGATGCGCGCGAGCACCGCTCCGCATCATTTTTCTCGCGGCGTTGCGTCGCTTGCACAACACAATGCGCGGGCGCAGGCACTAAAGTTTCGCGCAAAAAGAAGGGCTTCTGCAGCATACTAATTTCAAGTTTTTTTCTTGTAGTAATTACTGGCTTGGTAATTAGTTTCCGTTTGATTTATAGGCCTCATTCAAAATTATGTATTTATTGCAACCATAATGAACTGTACGCAGGCTCTACAATTATTCCCCAAGCCCAGTCGTTATAGCAAGGTATACTCTGAAGCATGACTACAACCTACTGTTACTGTATAAGCAAGTTTACATGCTCCCAACTACGATATTCATAATGATGTATCTTGTACTACGCCTACGTGTAGTATACTAAACTTATTTTCATAGTATTATGTCCTATGGCATTCTGCTGTGAGGATCGGCAGCAGACGTTGACTCAATTTTCATACTGCAAAAGTAGGCGGTCCGCGCCATCTATACAATAGGTCCTCGCGGGTCCCTCAGCAAAAATTTAAAGCAATCGATATACTGACTCTGCCTTCACTTTATATTTTAGAATGTATTTTATATGTCCGCAAAATCCGAGGACTTTTCAAAATTAGAAGCGATTTTACATAATATAAATACACGCAGTAAACACAAAATTGTAATACTCAAATTTAGATTAACAAAAACTAGCAAGTCATTTCTTATAAACAATAAATGCTTTTATAATAAGTTGCTAAAGTCAGTTACAGAACTGACCGATGGAAAGTTTTAAAATTATATCAAACGTGTCCTAATTAGTAATTATAAAATTAAGGAATACGTTGAAGATAGAGAAGTTTGGCCTGAGCCCCCTCGCACATGCGGCTTCCCTGGTAGCTCTTAAAACAGCACAAATGTGTGGATGCCTCTATTCTCAATCTTATTTTTTTTTTTTTTTTTTTTTTCTCCTTTATTTTTAACCCGATGTTTTACAATAGTTTCTAAATCATTACACCCTTTTGTTTAGAATGGTTACAGCACGGATGACAACATTTGTGTCACTTGTTTAATCTAGTCTTTTTGCAATATCTTCTTTTTTTGTTGTATAGACTCTTTTTCTTATTTACCGATCGTTTGTAAATGTGTGGGACATTGTAGGCCTTATAAATTCCTAGATCCTTGGTAACTTTTTATCTTGTTCTACGTTTTGTAGTAAGCAACAACTTACTGTTGGGCCTACGATGTCCTCTCATACTTATGTGCCAACGCTGTACATAGAAAAATTGTAAAGCCAAATTGTGATTTTAAAAGACTAACCATGGAGTTTCTTGCCGGTTCTTCTCCATAGGAAACGACCAACCCAAACCTTTTTGTCGACGTGTTACAAGTGCCCATGTAGGCCTATGTGAAATAAAAATATTTTGATTTTGATTTAATTTTTGTACTCAAAGGCCTGGACAAAGTGTCAAGACGTCGGAAAATTCAAAACTGTATTGACATTTCATAAGTCGGCGTAAGATCACGAAATGCTTTGAGTTAGATCAATTGACTAAGTCCTCGTAACACAAACATGTAACCTAGCAACCATGAATATGACACCCTCTACCACAAGTGAGTACCTCAGACGAGGCTATGGAAGATGACGCCGGTGGAGCTCGCAGCCTTGACCGAGAGCCTCCGGGCTCGTGAGACCGACCGAGACTCAGCGACACTGTGGCGGCGGCGACTGCTGGTGGCCTGTGTTTAGCGGCAGGAGTCACGCATGCGGAGTCGGCTTACGTGCGCCGCCAGGGGTCGCCAAGCGATGCAATACCACGCGGCTAACGGGATGCTGCACACAGATCGGACTCGGTCACCACGGTGCCTGCATCTTCGCAATACTTAGGCTGCTACAGGTATTGATCCAAGAAATTGTCCGAATCATAGGCTTCACAAAAGAGTGTGCCTTGATTTACCAGTTTTATGGTCTGCCTCCAGCTCCTTATAATGTTAGATCCTACTAATATTATAAACGGATGGATGGATGAATTTTTGTTACTCTTTCACGCAAAAACTACTGAACAGATTTGAATGAAATTTGGCACACGGGTAGTTTATAACCTGGATTAACACATAGGATATTTTTTATCTCGATAGTACAATCTCATGGGATAGTGATCGAACTCCACGCGTGCGAAGCCGCGGGCATATGCTAGTATTATATATATTGTAACAAGACGAGTGTGATGTGTATATTGGATCACATCAACATGTGCATGCATGCTTACTTCTCTAATGACGCTCATCAGTCTGTGAGACTGATGGCCGCTATCGAGCGCTTCACATGCACTGCTTATCTCGAGAAAAACGATGCGACACGTCCCATGCAGGCACGCCGGTAATTAGTACAAAACTATTGCTCATCCACCACCATGCCCGCAGCGCACGTATCACCAATATGCCATACGAACCGGTTTTTCACGGTTCTTAAAAAAATGGGATTGCCCGGTTTATAGATAAGAATAAAAAACCGGTTCTATTGTAAGAAAACCGGAGTATTCGGGGTTTTCCTTATTTTTTAAAATCGAATATCATTGACATGTAAACCTCGCAAATCATTCTTACAACACGTCTTAGGTCGTTTAAAATGTGGAAACATAAGTTAGTCTGTTTAATTTATTACTACCCGCGTCCCACGGCTTATCCATCACATATAAATATTTCATTCTCATTAATAAACTACATGGTTTCTCGGGTTATGGACAAAGTGAAATTGTTACATAAGTAAAGATTTACTTTTGGCTCAGAAGTTACTGCAAGCGTCGGCGTCGTTCCGCGCAGGTTCAGTCAAGACATTACATACATACATTTAATTATTTTGTACCCTTATTGTTTTTGTTTTCACATTATTCAAAATTAATTAATTCTTTTATAATAATAATTCATTCATTAATTTCTATGATTTTCGTATACTGTACTTTGATTAATTTTAATTATTGCTTACTTATCAAACTTTTTGTACCTGCCTAGTTATTAAGTAAACGATGTGGTTGCCTATAATTGGAAGCGCACACTTGTATTGTCCATGTATATGTTAGAGTGCATGTAATTGTGTAGCCTCTGTTGGCGATCCAAATATAAATAAATAAATAAATAAAGACGCTTTGAATTAAGTACGTTACATTTAAATTTTTATTATTCCTAAAATGATTAAATATATTTTATTGTAATCCCAGACTAATTTTATTATAACAGTGTAAACTGAAGAAAGAAAAATATACAGATACATGACAATCATTTTGAATATTCGGATCAATAGGTTCTATCTATATTTCGTTCTAAATAAAGGTACCTAATGTGTTTAGTAACAGGGACAATACAATCCAAGGGTACCGGCACGTTCCTCCTGCCAGGGTTGCGAGACTGTTCGAAAGAGACACCGCGGCCCTGGAACACAAAGGGCGAAGAAGGAACATGGATGGGTTTTAGTCAGTACAAGTCTGACTCCCCCCCGCTCCGCCCAGAGCGGGAGAAGTCATTTGATGATTTCACATCCGTAAAAAAAAGGGTACGGGCACGTTCTTGGAGTTAATAAGGACAAACGGAACCAGGTGTTTAGTGACTTCAGGTGTCTTTCTTAGAAATTCAGCACCTCAGAGCAAAACCTTTTTTAAAACTAGATGAGACTGGTGTTTCGTACCAGACTAATCTGAGAAGAAAAAGCCAAAACAAACTCATAGATCATAGTCTCTATTAAGGTCCAGCCATAACCTTGGTTAACTCACATGAGGACTATGCAGTGTCCGACATCGTCTTTTGAAGAAACAACCACACATATTTGAGTGGACCTGTCCAGCCCGTGCAAGCATTTGTCAGTAATCGTGTAGCTCGACACATAATTCAAGGAGCTCAGCGACACGACGAACAATACCAAAGAAATTACATTTGTGTCGGTCACAGCGATTAGAAGGGGTTCAAGCATGGCAGCAGTGGGACCAGAACCCATCGTGCCACTCCCCTTCGGGTATCTACGAACTCTGGTAAGGAAACGCACCAGGGATCAGCACCACAAACTGTGGCTAGACCATGGTGAGTGTAGGCAGGCCAAGGAGGCACTTCCTACTATAGACGGCCGCCTCACCAAACGGGCGCTTCGGCGGACCAAGCCACAGCTACGCATAATCACAGCCGCCATTACTGGGCACGGCTCTTTTAATAAACACCTCTTTGTCTTAGGAGTCACAGATAGCCCACTGTGCAGACCCTGCATGGAGGAAGACGAAACAGCAGCCCACGTGCTTCTACACTGCTCAGAGGTTGCAGCATATAGGGCAAAGTACCTCGGTAACCCAGGTACTCTCCGCGAGATCGTCAGCAACACCAAGGAGCTGCTGGCCGTTCTCGGGGAACTGGGGTGGTTGGAGTTATGTTCCCACCCGTACGCAAAATACGCGCCTTAGACGTGGAGTTGCGGAAACCAGCCCGCTATACAATACAATACAATTGTGTCGGTCGCCTACAGTACTCAAAATGCCAGGACATTCGATAAAACCAAAGGGAAAAACTTCAATTTTCTTTGTCAGAATAATACTACAACCTTGTGGCTGTTAATTAACAAATAAAGCAAAGTTTTATTGTAAATTCTAAAAACCCGAATACCTCGGGTACCTGGTTTTGGATATAAAACCCGAAAAAATGGCCGGTTTTCGATGAACAAATCACCACACGCGACCCGGGTCTAGCGGCGGAGGCGGCGGTGCCAACAAATTGTAAAATTACAGATATTACTTACAAACGGCCATGTCGTCGACGATCAGTTAATAGTGGACAAATTGACGGCGGTGGCGCCTGCGCACACTCATGCTAGGGACCTACAGAAGGTACACTGAAGTGCCGTGCGACTCTTGCGTGGGTGATGCCCGTCAGTAAGCCTCAGAGTAGAACATGACATTGACAGTTGCAACCACTTCGTTTCGCGTTATTCTGTCTGTTTGCTAGTAGTAGCTTTGTTAGTTTAGTGTGGACAATCATTGGGAATGGATCTGCTGTGTGTACATGTGCGATGACACCCATCGTTAACGCTACATTAATGCGTAATGAGCGTCAGTTTGTCTGCGAGTCAAACGTATAAAGTTACGTCACTGCAGTGCGTGCTGTCACTAGTCATCCGTCATCGTTGACCGGCAACACACTGCTGACACGACACTACACGATACACGCACGTGATGGAGGTTTATTGATGATGAACAGTAATCTGCGTCTCTAGTATTTGACACCAGTGGCTCTGCGCGGTAACCTGACCCGATTAAACGAATACAGTTATCTTACGATCTGACACGATTATGCTGACTGCTGATTACACTGATAAGGATCTTTACTGCAGTATTAGCAATATCTGCTAAATAAGTAAGGAGGTCAAGAGGTTCTCCCTGACATTCTATCGCTTTATCGATCTTCAGATCTTAATCACTTGTAGATCGTTATCTATGAAGGAAGTGCTGACTTTGAAAGAAGTTTCAACACAATGTTTTAATTCGGTGCTTAAATCGTCTATTATTGGCTAATTATAGGATTTCCAATGATTTTTGAAATGGTATATTCGGTAACATGCTAATATTTAAACTCAATACCTACTATTAACTAGCAACCAGTGACATCCGCCCACTTTTATTAATATAACACATATTTGGAGAATCCCGGTTTAGTCGTTGATGAAATAGTTGGAGCATTGCACTTTGTGCATCTGTCTACTTGATCATTGCACTTGATGCGTCTGCCTACTTGATCATTGCACTTGATGCGTCTGCCTACTTGATCATTGCACTTGATGCGTCTGCCTACTTGATACTCGCAAATTGGTAACGCTCGAACACTCGTATATATTCATAATATGCGAACGCTGTTCTGCGCTATGCTACCGCTGGTCCAAGCTAGTCACGGGATTGTTGTACACGCATCATCTGTAACGCAGGGCCATCATCGTTTATTTGGTCATCCTCATTCGTAGTCCGTACTTATACACATTCATGGCACACGTGTGTCGCATACCACTCATACCGCTCCCGCTCAGCCGCCTGGTACCGGCTGATGTCGTCACGTCATTCTAACCATATTGGAAGCGCGCTTCTATCTAATAGCGATTTATAGGAATCGCGTGCGCGGGCGCATACTCACAGAGCCGCCGCGCCGCATGCGCCGCCGTACGTCACCGGCTCAGCGGTTGAGCAGCGCGGCGACACCGGACCAACCTGTGCCCACGCACTACATCAATACACAGAAAGTCTAATTCCGACAACAACAGTTTGAGTCCGAAATAGTTAGTTTTGTAATTTCCAATGAAAGCTTTTTTATTGTAGCCAATTGATACAACTGTTCTGGAGACTGCTGAGTTTTCTGCCGCTGCCTGCATAGTGTTTCACGGAGGCAAGTTCAAAGGCATATTATAAGCCGATGTAATGGCGTGTCGTCAACATATTAGTGGGACCTCGCGTGCCGCGTGATTTGTGAGCCCTGCGCACTGCACTACTGGGGCTAAGCCTTGACATGTTATTAAAACACTATAACACGTAACTCATCCGATATAAAGAAGTCACCAAATAAATCAAATAACTCGCGGCGAGTGGGTGGCGACGCATTCTTCACGTCGTTATAATCTCATTTAACATAATCCGTGGCTTTTAACAGCTTCCACAACAAGCGAACACTGAATCAGGACCTACTTACCTGCAGCTTGTACAGCTTGAAGTAGAGGTGGTTGCGTACAGAAACATTAATACTTTTGAGCTTTATCATGTAAATGCTTGAATACGAGTAACACTCAACAAACAAAGGTATCATGGATAACCAAAAAGGCATGACTGTCTATATAAAAGACTCCGGTGTTATGTCTAACGGGCATGGCCAGTGTGAAGTTGTAACTCTTTGTAAATCACCCCGCAGGCTGTCTCCGCCTGCGGCCTGCCTTTTTGGGAACCCCAACCAAGTCCTCTTCAGAACAAAACTAATTTAGCTTGTTTGACGACATAGCCATGAGTAGAGTTATTTGTCGGATACACTTAACTCTACTCACGGTCAACAGTGTACGACCTCCGACGCATCCTGAAGCTCCTGAGCTGATCATGCCATCTATACTTGACCGACTGTCAAGTAAGTTTTACTGCATCTTTTCACCCGACCATAACAAACAGCGGGGTTCTTCTTCATCTTCCTTCTTTTGATGCAGCTCCCTTCTTGCTCAGCCGTGTGCATTACATGCCGACAGAAAGTTAATGCTAGTTTATATAAACGCAGTTCATACACGTTGTTGTCAATACACTACACTGCCGTCACGACGCGTGTGGTTCTGTCTCGTAAAATAACATTACACATCATAATCATCAGCTGCCTGCCTTTTCCCTAACTTTGATGGGGTCGGCTTCCAGTCTAACCGGATGCAGCTGAGTATCAGTATTTTACGTGAAGCGACTGCCTATGTGACCTCCAGAACCCAGTGACTGGGTAATACGAAATGCCTTCGTAAGAATGGATGTCAGACTGTCGGCTTCTGACAACTTGTAACGACTGTCAAAGATCTACGAATGAGAGCCAGGACCAACGGCTTAACGTGCTTTCCGAGGCAAGGAGGAAACTCGGTATGTAATTTTATTATGGTCACCCATCTACGCACCGACCTCGGCAAGCACGGCTTAAACTTGAAGATCGACCCGTGCGCCTGTTATTATTTAGCCACGAGCTCCTCATATAACTCTGAATAATATTGATTTAGTGCCGTTGTGAGGCAATTCACTAATGTCACTAATGAATCAGTTCTCACGGCAGTCGTGTGTACCTGTTTACACACTGATATGCTGCAACACATCACGACTGACTCACTTTGTTATTCGGTTCGTTCCGATCTGTTTATTTTATTGTTTTTCGATTAGTTCTGGGCGTCGAAACAGGACGATTCATTGCGGTCTGGGACTCACATTCCGAAGATAATATCATTTATATCATTAATTAGGTATTATCTGAATGTTAGAGTGGCTTCAAAACTCATTCACCTCTAAAATTTATATTTAAAATGGAATACTGTAAAATATCCAGCGCTGACGGGCAAATGTAAACCCAAACTAAAACTGACAGGAAATCCAATTTATCAAACTTTTATGTATATATATATATATAATTATTAACTTAATACTTAAACAAATATATATAACACTATAAATATATAACAACATATAAATTACTAATTTAGAAGGACAAACAATGGGGAAAATATTAACGTTCCATTCTAAACGTACCATGGTTTGCTCGTATGAGTCTGAGGCACCCAGGGGTCATATATCGTGTGTGAGCAACAGAGCACTCAATCCGCAGTGGCTGGGCACCGGGCAGAGTGATGAGGCTCCTTGTACGGCGCGGTTTTTGTCGCGAGCTGATTGACGCCGCGTATGGACCGGCGGCGGCGGCGTGGATGCTTACACGGTATATCGAGGAAATATCACAACGATGTGCTTTTAACGCCTTTCAACTGATGCATTTTCTTCGAATGAAGAAAGTGTATGAACGATCCAAATAATACAATAAAATATATCTATTATGTGAAAATATTCTATAACTCTTCCTCTAGAATGACTCCCTATTTATATTTTGGATAACGTTCAGTGCTTGTGTCCTGAAATGAATGACGTATGATAATGTCATACTTAAGCGATGTTACGCCATGATTGTGATGTTACGGTATGGTTCTGCATGGCACGCCAAGCCACCGACAGAGTTCAGGGTAATGTGTGTATCGAAACATTATATTTTATTTGGAGTGTGAAAAAGCCACGAGAACGATTGCGACACATAACTGCCAAAACCCCGCGACGGGCGTCTCGTCCGCCGGGGCCGTCGCGACGCCCGCGCAGTTCCCACGGCTGTTAGATCACTGACTCATTACCATACGTGAGGGACGCGTGCGCATGCGCCTTCGATTTTGTGTGAAAATTGCGATCAATGGATATTACTGTGCCCAGGCGCGGGCGGGGGCTCATAAATACATAAGTGAATAGCAATTGAAGCCAATGTTATAATTATGTTAGTATGGTAGTTGGGCTTTTAGCTTGACTAGAACTGCAAATAATTGGTGCAGAACCAAAGACAATTTTAAGACTCAGTTAATCTCGTCTTTGATAGGACCTACCTGAAGTTGAGTGTTGGTTTTGGATTACTAAAACGCTGTTTTAGTAAATGCTTTGGTTTTGTACTAAAACTAGAATTAAAGAGAATTCTGTTTCAACATGAACACAATGAAACTACCTATTTCACATTAGCGGTAAATCACTTTAGTATGTTTTTTTTCAAAGCGTGGTGACTGGTGAGTCAGTTTGTTCATCCGTGCGCTGATTAATTAGCACTAATTAGTGAGTGGTGCCGTGTGAGGGCAAGTGCGGTGCGGTGCGGGGTAGGGGGAGGGGGGTGACGCGTAGCCGAATTAATTAGGATGAATGTCTTGCGCTCGCGACGCTGCGCTGCCGTGAGAACCACGAGCGATGCGCCCGCGCATGTGACACACGCAGACACACCGCAGAGGTCTAACGGTGAAGTGATCTCAATGTACTTTACATTAAATAGCTGCAGTAGATTTAGGGTAACACAGGCAACCACGACGTTCAGTCATAATATTATCCGCGTGTTCACTGCTGGCTACATGTTAAGTTTCAGTTCGCTCATGTTTGTTACTGGGAAGTAGACGTTACGGTGGAGTTATGTAGTAGAACTACTGCGCATGCGTGTGTCGTGCGCGACACGTTTATCAATATCAGTGAACTAGCATGTTCGCCCCGCTCACTGTTACTGTACACTTGTCATTCACTACAATTATAGCTTTTGACACATTCTGTTCCGTTTTATGTTTTAGTTTGACATAAAAGTGACGTCGCTCACAATATATATTGTGTACGAGTAACTAAATCCAATTTCTAATTACAGTCACATTGATGAAATAATGAGAACCCCCTCGACGCGGACGGTCGCACAGCGAATAAGACACAACGTACAAATGAATGAGACTGTGACCAGAACTAAATGTACGAACACACACACACTCACCCCTCCGAAACATTCTTCATACGCATACACACACACATACACATACTCACAAGCAATTTGGGAAACGCAGGTAGAGCCTGTGGTAGACAGTTAACCGTTTAGTTGTTTTGTTTTAAGTTCAAAAATAAAAGGAGCCATGAAAGGCAGACATTAAATTAAACAGTTTTATGCCTTCGTGAACTTGAACGACTCTCCGATGTTCGAGAGATGCGGCCCGTGGACCGTGGAGTCTGCGGAGGATTGAGATCAGGGAGTGCGATACTGTTGTTAGAGTTGCTCATCGTTTGGTCTAGTTGTGTGTCGTTAACACCACATAATTAAACGAGTCAAGTAGGTATGCGTTATTTAAACGAAGAAATTTATACAATTGTGATACCGTAAGTTTAGCTAATGATAGTGAAGGTCAACGATATGTAGTGAGCCAGTACACTCGGCCCGACAAATTACAATGGCTACACATCATACATCTAACCTGTAGCTAATTAATTTGGACTATTCATCAGCGTCGCATCGCAGTGCCGCCATGCCGTCGCACACACAGCACACAAGCACTTGTATCACACGAGCATGCGCTCGCGCAGCGCAACAGGTGGTCCGCACATAAAAACTAATAAGCAAGGGGGGCGAGGCGTGAGCGCGGGTGCGGGGTGCGGCCGCGGGGGAGGGGGGGGGGAGGACCGGCGCACTCACTAGCCGCTCCCGGAGGAATCCGTCGGAGGCATCCGCGCGCATCCTACCGAATGTACCGGTTGCATGTCGCGGATGAGGATACTGATCACATCCACGCTCTTTACGCTAAATATATCCCCGTCTGAGGAGGTCAGTGGTGCAGTGGCTGCTGTGCCTGTACTTGTTACATCACACTACACCAGGGGACCAGCTATAGCTTGTCCGTTTGAGTTAGAATGGACCGCACAGTGCAATAACTTACTGATGTTCTTCACTGTTACAGCAGTGTTTGAAGAAAATGTACCTTCAACGCGTTCAGGTATCTAGCACAACAGGTATGTAATTTGTGCAGAGTAACGTTTAACAATAACTGTTTCCAATTTGCGCAGGAGCAGCTACTTCTTCTGTCCTGATGGGCTGGTGCCTGCCGTGAAACAAGATCGTAAACTTGATAGATATTCTTGTTTTAATAACTTATGCTCGCTAAGATAAAATACTGCTCCGCCTTAAACCGTAAACTAATAACACGCACAACATAAATCTGCGCTAAATGCACGCATTAAATTATGCGCCTGCGCACCCCCCGCACCCCTCCGCTACACCGACACCCTCCGTCGACCTCAAACCTAAATATGTTCAGGTGTGTACTACCGGAGTGCCGGTATGACTGAGTCTGACCAAGACTGTTATTACCTCACACGAGTCATGCTGACTTGAACGTAGTGGAGGCAAGTGAAACAATTCATGATATTGTTTCGGATTCTTTAGAAGAGTTCGAATTTCTGATGTATTGTCTGCCAATCAAATGCAATTACTTCACAGCACCTCACAACGAAGCTTCTCGGCTCACACATCGGTAATTCTCTGTATAAAACAATGTTGTTTATTAAGTTAGGTCGGTGTAGTATTGAGCAGTAGTTCGCGTGTTGGCCTCGCGGGGATGTTGGTCCCAGGCTCGCTTGCTAGTTCAGTGCGTAACGGTCCGCTCCGCCGCCGCCACCATGCCGCGCTGCCGCCGCGCCGCGTGCATTGACCAGCCTCCGCGCCGTCGCGGTCGTCCTGAGCGTGTATACTTGTGTGTGGTTATGTACACGGTACATAACCACACACAAGTATACATGCGACTACCGACATTACGGGAATTTCTAATTGAATATCTTGGATTACTGATAGCGCTGATGACGTAAAAGCATGGGAATCAAATACGATTATTATGAGTTTTTAATCTTCGGGCAGAGTAAATAGCGTGTGGGGTTTTAAGGAATGGCGAACTTCTTTCAAAGGACGTGGACCGTAGTGCCCAGGACGTTCCGCCCCACGACGGGTCGCCGCGGCGCCGGCGGTGACTCCTACGGACCTATGCCGTGTCGCCGCACCGTCTGCTCACTACCATTTGTATGGCAATCTTGCTCGTATCCCGCGCACGCACATGACGCACACCGTGGGACAAACTGCTGCCCACTGCTGCCCACTTTTTTTTTTTTTTTTGAATGGCATCTCGCAGTTCAACCTATGAGGTTGTCGTCTGCTTAACCGGACTATCCTGTGGGTGCCTTTAGAGTAAGGCCTCCAGCCAGGGCATAAAAACTTACAAACTAAGCGACTGCACGCTAAGGGCACCCTCTGTGGGGTACGAACCTCGGCTTAGGGCGTCGCTGGGGGAGGACTGCATGGGGACAGGCTGGATCTGAATGGTATCATTATTTAGGGGCTGATTTAAAACTACTGGCACAGCATCGCGGGCTGGCTCGAGCGAGGGTCGGGGAGGGCATGGACCGGGACGTCGCGACGGACCTCGACGGCGAGGTCGGAAAGACGGCGGTTTTCTTTCGACTCAAACCGCCGTCTTTCCGACCTTATTAAGAGTGCTATTCTCTTTGCTACTCTCCTGGAGGAGGGTGATAGCATCATCTGGAGTGACAAGAGTATGCCTAGGACGGCGTATTGTACTAATGCGCGAGGGTTCGTAACGGGCGGCCGCTGCGATCAGGGGATTACGGTGTTTAATGGCGTTATCGAAGAAACGCTTCGAAAGACGTTTCATAAACTGAAGGAGGGTGGGCATTCTAAGGTCTACGTGTAGACGGTCATTACGGACGTAAAAAGGGGTTCCCGTGACTCTACGTAAGAACCGGTTCTGTAAAATTTGCATCCTATGGATGTACTTAGGCTTGGTGTGAGCGTACACGACGCAAGCGTACGTCATAATGGGGCGGATCACCGCGGTATAAAGGCGCAACTTGCACTTGAGTGACAACTTGCTTTTTGCCGAAATCATGAAATGAAGCCTACCCATAGCAAACGCAGCTCGGTCGCGAGCTGCTTTGATGTGCGCCGCGAAAGACAAGTGGTTGTCAAGTATGACTCCTAAGTACTTGGCTTGCTTCTCCCAAGGGATAGGCTTACCGTACATAGTTATCGGGCTGAGCGCGGGTGGCTTAATTTTACGCTGTTTAGAGAAAAGAACTGCCTGGCTCTTGTCGGGGTCCACTGCTGCCCACTGCCGGTCGACGCTTCTTTATAGCCGTCACCGCCGCATAACACACGCACATTATTGTTTTAGTTTAACATATTCTGTTAATGTATTGTAGCGTTGGGAGGGTCTCAACTGAAATTAGTTGAGTAATACTAAAATGTCATTATTAGTAAATAATTAGGGACCTCACTAAAAACGCGGTACAACACTAGTTTTTGACGGGACGCTATGGCTCGTTCCGGAGGCCTACTGCTCTGAGCCGGCGCTGACCGGCCCCCACGTCTGCACGTGCTGCCAAGAGACGGTACCCTTTTTATTTAATGTGTTAGTGAACAGAACAGAACAAAGTGACAATCACCCGCGACCTAGTTTAGTGCTCTTATTATATGTATTAACTGGTCCAGCTGTTTTACAGAACCTACCTACCTACCTATTTGTTAGCGGCCTGCACAGCCTACCCTGCGCAGCCCTAGCCGTTACAGTATGGAACGCTTGTCTCAGAGGTAATCTGTTATTTCGGTTGAAGGGCTCTTGACAAAATCTTTTATTCTTGAGAAACAAATAAATTAGTTTATATTATATTAAGGTGTTATAATTCAAACGATGGCCCGCTGTGTTTAATATTAATCGAATGCAGAGAACAATGTGCAGTTGTTTGTATTAGACAATTAATAGTTTGTTTTAAGTAAGTATTCAAAGTTTTATTTGCTCTTTTGTATGTAAATGAGATAGGTAAGTTTTACCAACGGTATATTTAATCCCTTAATCTGCATTTTAATACTGACCATACAAATATTCATCAGTATATTCATAATGAACGCTACAGAGGGCGCCAAACAAGTAGCTCAGTTTTGTGCCGACACAATTTAGATTGCCATCGACACGCTAAGAAGAACAAGTACGTTCGAACGTTCATATCTATGTATAAATGCCTGATTATAAATATGACAGAAAACATTAATCAACAGCCGCCACCGAACGGTTCCTAAGCTATGGCAAGCTCTAATAGCAGCATCCTGTGCGCATGCGCGTCGCGCATCGCCACCGCGCATTTGTGCATGTGCACCAAACGTCTTGCACCGGCGCTCGTGCTCCGCGCTTTACCGACCAGGATGTGAAGCAGCCTCCGCTATAACACACTCACAAGCTTTATATTATTTTAATTAGGCTAAAGTTTACTACTCCTCACATCAATTAAAGTCATCTCCAGCTAAGTCGTCGCCACAGGATTACTGTCCTTGATGTATTTGTGGCGTGTATTTGTATAAGGATGAGGTGTAGTGATCTTAACGTCTGGCTGTCAGTTCCGTCCGGGATTAGTCCTGACGTGCGCGCAACGACTAGCGATTGATCACCACACATCGTTATTAATTATAATTCGGTAGTCACCTCATTGCTGGAACCCTGCCGTGGGTATCATCAGCACATAACCTGTCGCCATCCGACCCGTGCTCTTTATGAACTGTTATGTATGCATGTATGTGCGATGCCATCTCGGGAATTACCAACACTCGCTACTTCAGTAAGTTTACGAGTCGCTATGAAAATAAAATGTCACTGTTTATCGAGAATCGTTATCGTCCGCATGGGATCGGCATTAGTTGCAAGTTTACATAATCCGTGCATTAGCTGCGCCGGGGCGGGCGAAGGTCGATGAAGTGCTAGCGCACGGGCACATCGGTCGGGGAGGATACGGTTACAAGCACAGTACAGATGTCCGCAGTGTGCTCATGCGTGTCGCTGTGACGTGGCTGACAACACGCTTCAGTCATAACATCATCTAGGTACAAGTGCCCTCTAGCAACTGTAACAAAAGCACTGAACACTATGAGATTGTAAGCCCAATTACACGAAATCTCTCTTGATCTTTGTCCACAACTTTTGTGTAGAGGCATTAAATGCCCTGCATAACTTGAACCTTTTTGCTCTTTTTTTGGTTTTGTAAGATCGACCAAAAACACAGTTTCTCAAATCCGAATAAGCGAGTAGAAACATTGGTTGATATCACGGTTACTGAATTCGTTTTCTGTGATACCCAAATCACTAATGTGAAGTGAAGCCTCCTCGTTGGAGGCAGCTTGCACCCTCGTCAGATCAGACCAGACCTGCGCATACGCAGGGAGTAACTTGAACGACGACGTGACAGCGGTAACACCACCAAAAAACTTTAATACACTGGTATTAATGATGTTTGAACAAGTTTTTTCACAGCTGTTAAATCAAACGTAGTGACAGTAGGTATAACTAATACCTACTGTCACTACGTTTGATTTAACAACTGTCACATATTGAATCTTGTTTATAGCAGTTTGTCGCGAGACTGCTATAATTAGTATTAGTAAACTGTGTATTTTCTGTAGCTTCACGATTCAATTCATCAATACTGCTAGTTCTAGCAACAACGTACGAGTAGTAACTTGTTTTAAGGACGCGATGTACGAAAACACATTGAACTCTTCATTAGGCTGCGCAGTATAGATGTTCAGGCATCATGTCTGAGTGACGCAAGCGTCACGTGCAGTTTTCAATATAAATAATGATTACGTGAATGATGATGTTATTTTTGTTTTGTATAAACAAAACAATCAGAACCTTATCGGTCAGTTCGGTCACTGATCCGGACCACCAGCAACAATACATTATAATAGTTACACAACTTATAGCTATAGATATAGTGGTACTGTCATATATTTATTAGGCCACGCATTACGCCTGGCTCCGCTTTAGGTAAGTTCAAGTTGTTTGTACAAGTGTATGCGAGCCAAACAACATGTTGTTAATTAGTGTCGGTCGCCGACGGAGCTGCGCAGGGGCTTGGTCGCTGCGTGGACGCTGCGTTTTTGCTGCGTGGAGCGCGCGGCGGGCGGTCGCAACGCGCGTTGGCAACATTACGCCGGTAATTAGCCATCAATTAAGGCATTCCTGTGATCCTCGAGTTAATTAATTAATTACGATCAGGTTTGCCGTCCGCGTCTCGTCGCTTGATGTGCCGACGTCGCATCACGTCGATAGCGCGCTGACGCGATGACGTGAGATAGCGTGACGTCACATTAGCATACCACTTCACTCGCCGTGTAATTTGCACCGCGCATACTATACGATACTCACTTGTCTATCTCAGAAACAGCATCTCTCATGCGTAGCTGAGATCACGTGCTATTTAACAGGAGATCTCAACTCTATTTCGAAGTTTTAAGTTCATTAAAATATCGTATCTGAACCGAAACAGTAACCATTTTGTATTTCCACTTGTGCGTCACTCTAGTGAGGCGGAGTGCAGCCTGCGCGTGCGCATGCAGGACACAGTATCGCGCGCACATCGCTCCAATAGCGCTAATTAATTTAAATCTATGCGAACGAGATAAAAAACGAATTAAACAACTAAACAGTCCCATTAACGCGTCCCACAAGATTTAGTGAACGCCAGATATGCGATGATATCGCCCAGCAGTGGGCAACCGCTGGGAACCGCGACCCTAGCGACGATACCATCGCTTTTATTGCCATTAGAATACTATTGTTGGGAATTAATTGAATAGCTCCAAGAGCATTGTTGATGAGATCACACCGCCACTACACACCGGTACACCGCGCCGCCGCCGCCGCGCCGCGCCGCGCCGCACCGCGCATCACATACTTGTGATTCTTTCAAAGCTATTCTAATGAATGCACTATCAGAGATCGCATTCGTAAACAAATATTTATAGCGTCAGACTTGTTAACTTCGTGTCACTTGTAGCAGTTACTCCAGCGGCGAGTTTTGATGAGCGCCGCTTACCCGGAATTATGCATTAATTACATAATGTGTCGATTTAATCGGTTACTTCTCATTCCACGTATGAGCGCAGAAACAGGTTTATGAGGTTCTGCAGGCAAGTTGAACAATCACATGAACATTGTTGTAGAACGCGCTCTGATACTTGTGGAAGATGAAGTGATCCAGCGCCAGCGCCATCCATGCGCCAACATTGTACGCTATCAAAGTATTTCGTAACACTACAACGACTATCAATAGGATTCACCAAATAAGCTGGCTTATGTCATGTCATTCGGTGACAGGACAGTGAGATGCGATGCGTTAATACTGGTAAAATATAAATAGCACCGTGTAGGGGAACGCGTTGATGTCTTTTACTCGGCAGATCCTATTCACACGTTAAGCCTACGGACTAGTCAATCTCTAGACTATGTTCTAGTCACAATGATCATAACAGTTAGTTGTGCAAGTAGTGAATAGTATATCATTGTCAGCAGGCGCACTCTCGCGGGTGTCTCCCTCGAGTCCCCACGAGTCCCCGCGGGGCCGCCGAGCCGGCTCCGCTTACAGTCCCGCCGCGCGCCGAACAAGTAACAACACACACAGATATTTACGAGCTGCGCCGATCGCTCGCGGAATAAAACTGCGCTTAATGAAAATATGACACCTTCGGGACTGACCGGGGCCCGGAGCCCGGAGCCCGAGGGTCGGGGGCCGAGGGCCGGAGCCGGGCCCGGGGGCCGTGTGAACCGCGCCGCTGCCACTCATCCGGGAATGCCAGACTTTTAAACGGATTTTTTCATGAGCACTGTGTTTCGTTTTATTGTAACTGTAACTTCTGAGGCAGGTTAACTCATATTGTTAAACGTAGTGCACCAAACACAGGCGAACAAATGATCTACATATTTGAAGCATGTTTGTATCTACCTGATAGAATATGGCTCAATGATAATTATGTTAGTTAATTGAATGTAAAATGCTGATCTGAGTGTTGTACTGCAACAGCGTGTTGTATGTATGTAGTATGTTCCAACGTGTCCGTGTGCTCAGTACACGAGCGTTCAGTGCGGCTGATGTGCGACGTGAGCTGCGAGCCGGTTCCCGGTGGCGCCTTTTTGCCGAATCTGCGCCGGCGCACATAAATCGTACAGCTGTCTGTTGCGCGGGGTGGTGGGACGAGCGGGCTGGTGTAGGGGGGGGGGGGGGGGTAGGAGGGAGACAGGGGTCCGACAACCGGCTCATTAAAATACCTAAAACAGAATCGCGGGCGCAGTTTAATAAAGGACGATGTTAGTGCTCGCTCGTGAGAAACCCGCACTAATTAACTGTCGAGGAAAACTCGATCCGCGAGCACTGCGCCCGCGCCGGCGAGCGAGCGAGCGGAGCGGGCTGAGTAATCAGCGGTGCAGTATTCACCGGCGGCGGTTATATGCGTAATTACGAGGTGCTTGTAATTATCCAATTCTCGCACGATGTTGGTCCTATAACTGCGCTGATAAACATAAACAAATGTACGAGTACCTGTCGCCGGAGTGATGGCTACTAACTAGGTGACACTTGTGACGTGACGCTACGAACACGTCACTTACGAAACCTTACGTGGCAGTCGTTTACTTAGATTTTGAATGTTTATCATTAAATCTGGCGCACTTTATAATTGCGTCGTCTGGGAACCACACAAAAAACACTTGTATCTATCAATCATCTATCAAATACAGTTGTAAAATTTCGATAAATTGTGTAACTAGACGATATGTTTGAGTTACTTTGCTCAGCTGCCACGTGTACATAATATTCATTATTAGGTCATACATTTGGGTTGAGTCTATCCTCCTATACGATGATGGCCCCACGAACATAGTTGTTCAGTTCGATGATTCATCCTTTTTTTTTCGGATGGGAAATCAAATGACTTCTCTCTCTCTGCGCGGAGCGGAAGGGAGTGTCAGACTTGACTGACTAAAACCCATCCATGTTCCTCCGCAGCCCTGGCAGGCATCGGCCCTCTCGGACCCCTTCCGATTTGCTGACATCTCCTTGAGGGGATGATTCATCCTACACTCTGAAATATGACAACCCTCCTTCATCTGGCCTTCGAAGCTTTCAAATACAAAACATACACTTATAATTATCATGACTAAATACTGTGACGAAACATTGATAGCAAAAAAAAAACAAATTAACATTAATTAATTAACTTCTCATCATCGTATTAAAAACCACGCTAGCCGGTATGTGTCAGACAGGCAGGCACGATCACACGAAGCGCGACGAGACAACTTCATCTCAAACAAAAAACGTTATTATGAAATAAGGCGACAAGTGCCGGGGGCGGGTATTCAAATGACTGTAATGTGCCGAGCGACCACAAAAACTAACTCGCGACCGGCGACCGCGACTTCAACCGGCGACCGGCGACCGGCGGTAATGTCGAGCGCCATGCGTGTGCGACTCACCTCCTTCACGTATTCATATCAGCTTCACAAGTGGGGTAACACAGAGGGTCCGCTCATAAACACTGCAGACAGCACCAAACAATAAAGTAACAACGAGCTTCTGACCAGCACTCATGTTCACTTGAGCACTGAAGGCATCTGTGGGGCTCTGAAGAAGCCGTCAGTAGCCGAGTGAAGCGCTATCTAAAGGAGTGTTTAGTAAAGACAGATCACAAACGGAGCGCTCTGCGTACTGCACCTTCTGCCAGTCTCCCCACAGTGCGCGGCCCAGCACTGCCCGCTCCGATGCGCCTGTGCATCATGATCGTATATACGCTTTTTTCGTCGTTTTTGCGCGGTATTAATTACCGCGGTGCACGCGCGATGATCCGCCCGATTTGCGGCGAGTGCGCGCGCAGTCGACCGGCTCAGCACCACGCAAATAGATCTGCATTCCTGATCACACACGACGCAGACACTCTCATGCGTTACGAGCTCGACTGCACCAGTGATCCCGCATCATGCGCGCGCGCAGCACGCACGCGGAACTCGCCCCCCGTTTACATGTCAATAAGGGACCGGTAGATTAGATGGTATCAGCACCCGCAGGCGATAGTGTCGCCTGAGTTGCGCACAGTGCAGAACCACCGCGAATAGCCACCACACCAGCCACACCAATACCTTGACTAGAGCACGATATGATGTTGAGAGGTGGCTGACCAACATACTATTATACCATTTGTACCGTGCTGGTATAAGAATCTCTAATAGAATTTATTTTGATATGCAGAGTTGATGATGTGCAAACTCCAAGATAATTTAACTGACAACCTAGAGATGAAGACGATGCTTATGACGACGTCGTGCAGCGTGTACTATGGACACTCCAGCGCACAACATGTAGTCGACCTGTTGACAGCACTTACCAGCATCGCAGACAGTGAGCCCCCGCCTGCGCCTGCGCCACCACTGCTGCGCCGCATGCAGCGCTGAGCTCACGGGGTAGCTCGCGGGGCAATAAATATAAAACATTTGAACAAACCCCGCGACTGATGATTCGATACGATCGCCCGGTCATTTACTCTGCGCCTGCGCGCCACCGCGCCGTGTAAATTGCTGAGCCCCCCCCCCCCCCGGCCCGCACTGTGCCTCGGGCCGCGCCCCCCGCGCCCCCGGTCCCGCCGTGCCCCGGGGTCACGCTCCGCTCGAAGGCTTCTATTTTTGTTCAAGTCCGGGGTAAATTGCAAGCCGGTGTGATGGCCGCCCGCTGAGACCCATTTATTATTATAACTAATCTTAATGAGAATTCTCTTATCGCGCACTCGCTACGTCTGAACGACCCAAATATAAATTGTATTTTAGAATGTGTTTCTAGTTAGTACTGTTACAGCACGTTCGGTTCACCCGCATCACCAGCAGCTGCTGCTGCAGTGTGTTGCCTGTGACATGGGTGGCGGCCTGGGCGGAGCGCGAGGAATTTGTCTATTAGTGAACTAATGCGGTCACAATAGAAGCAGTTTTTGTCCGGCGGTGGCAGAGGCAGCCTCCGCCTGCAGCCACCGGGGGTGGGGGGGGCGTGAGCGTGACATCGCGCTGACACGCTCGCGCACCGCTAATGAATTGGATTACACGGCCGCTGCGGCGGCGTGACGCGGCGTGACGCACTACGACGCGTTTTTGTCGGCCACCGCCACCGCCGGCCGCCACGACGCGGGAACAAATTAAATGTCGACGTTTTACGAGCGGATCATCGACTCGATACGTTTTATATCGAGTCATGCTCCGCAATTTCCAATTTAATTTATCAAATTATAGTATAAAAAATATATTTAATTAGAGCTCCCTTTTGTGGTGGACGCGAGTCCAATCCGGCGGCGTGCGTGGCGAGTGACTGGCACTCCGTGAGGGCGAGGACGGACGTACTCACCACGCGCTCGCACTGTTCATAATACTCACAACATTCTATTATAACTATCCTTTTATTAAGAAGCCTGTGGGTTTTTTCTTCCTTCTGCCTGCCTTTTGTATTACGGTTTTGGCTAAAAATCTCCGTGGTGAACGCTCCCATAGTCAGCTGCACGTCACCAACATTACCATTTGATGAGCTGGTAAGATGTGTATTCGATTAAATCAAAATTTCGCTATGCTAACCCGGACCTGGCGCCTATTGGCGATATTATTTTATTATTGCATCAGTTCTGGAGGATACGTGATGTTGCAATGTTGGCGGCATTCAGGGTGCATCGTGCGCAGGCGCAGGATGCTTCTACACTCTACATGACACAGCGCGGCGGTGCGGGGCGCAGGGTGTAGGGCGGGGGGGGAGGGCGCGGGGTCGACGGCCGCGCGGCGTGCAGGTGCCTGCGCCGCGCCGCACTCGCCCGCAGTAGGACCACTCAGTACAACGGTGGTTTAGTGATATCACACGTACCGCTACGTTCGGCGGCGCGTGTGGCACTTCTGGTGCGTGGCTGCGGCGTGGAGCGCCCCTCCTCCCCCTCGCTGACATAACACCTGACTGGTTCTGACTGACATAACCCGCTCCCGCTCCGCACATATTTTTCCGCTGCGGGTTTTTGTCGCGGGAAACTGTGCCGTCGCAGCCTGCGAGCGATACACTCGCATGCGACATGCGACCGACACAAAACAATGACGCACCGAGCCCTCCACAATCACAGCTTCAACGAATACAAATCTATTTGTTAACAAGTAACAAATCATTGACAATAGAATACACATTATGCTAATTATTACAAAGCGTTTTCAACTAAACTTTTCATCGCTCATCTCGATTTTTGTTCCTCTTTAAATTTTATGCTTTTTTGAACGAGTAGTTAAATTGATTGTGCTTTAAGGTGATGGTAGAAGCCATAGTTAACCGTATTTAGAAAGGGACAGTAGTGTTAGGGTCAACAGGTAGACAATGTTCCCGGTGTTATGTCGCCGTGCTCCCCGCGCGCTGGGCGGTGCCGCCGCCCGCCCCCACTGTCAAGACTGTGTCACAATACCATCACTCGGCCTGGACAGCTGCTGTCATGACATTGGTGACATTGATGTCAGTATTATACGCTGGAGCTATTCCACCACGAAGTGCACACAACAATATATTTATGTATCTGTCTGTATATGATTTTAAAATATATATATTATAATCATGATTTTAAATATAATATTTTACGGATGATGTCCAGTATGCAGAAGAGATACAATTTTAAAAGAATAAGTATATCTTTGTATACAATTTAATGTAAACTATTGTATCGTTAAATATTGCTCAGCCCCCCTAGTATGACCGTTCTATCTCTATTCTACCAAGAAACGACAAGAAATCTTTTCTTTACAACTTGTCATTTCTTCTGCCCGAGCATGGCGCGCACCGTCGACTCGCGTTTCTACGAAGACATAGACAGAAATTCAGAAGTTAAAAGGTTACGTTTAGTTAACAAAAAAAAATTGCCAATTGCACGAGTTTTTCATTTTTCGTGGGCGGGATGGTGTTGCTGCATCCTGCATCCAGGCCTGGATCTTTTTCGCGAAATTAAACCTAAATATTTTCCATAACATTTCAACCTTTTGAACGTAACTCAACGCAACCACGAAACGTATTTCTCGTATTTAGTTTTTATTGAGACTAGTTTGACATTTGTCAGAAGTAATGTTTCTACCCCCAAATGTCAAAAGAAGAGAAAATATGGTCGTCATGCTCGACGTTGTAGACTTGTGTCGACTGAAGAAAACAAACATTTCTTTTCTACATTCTTAATATCGCCATGCTTGGGACGATAGAAATATCTGTCAAATTGTCGATTCTTCCGTAGACATAGCTCGTTTCTACGGCGGTCATGCTAGACCGGCAGTTGTAGTAGTACTTAGTGCAGTCGAGTTAACTGCTAACTGCAGCAGTAAGCGCAACGTGTACTCTCCTAGATCCACTCGGCAACTGCTGCAGATGAGTAGTGTTCTGGAGCTCACGCGCACTGCACACTGTGCTGTCCTTCAGAGAGTTAGACTTACATCTGCAAGTGGACAGACTTCCTGACTGACATTATTGTACGCAGAACACCGAGTTCAAAGTTATTTCTGTCGGTAGCCGGTCAATTGGAGGCGGTTTAGCTTATATCTTTTACTATGCTTAAAGTAAGTGATATTTTTCATAAATATCTTAATAGGCCGACCAATATTTGTGCATCCAGAAAATATACAAGTGTCGAAAGCACTGTAGGCAGGCAAGTAGTTCGTTCCTTCGAAACTGCCAGATAACTGTGAGTAATCGAAATAGCAGTTTATTGGCGCACCCGCCCCTAATCGCCTCTCTGATGTTGATTAAATCACTTATAATTAGCGGGTGCTGGGCAACGCGCGCCATCACTACATTGTCGGTGATAACCTGTGATCGGAATAGATAGAGCTAATTTACCTAAAGTTCGAGGAAGGAACTAACATAGAGTTGATAATACCTCGTCTAACATCCCGAAATTATAAACAATACAATTAAAACCCGGGATCATAAAAACATGAACTGGACTTTGAGTAGGTATAGTTGCTAATTATTGATTTGCAGAATCATATTCCTATTTTAGGATTCTGTACTAAAATTGTGTCAGATTCAAATAGTTTGTTTTAAATAGGTAAATTAAAATACGTTGGCAGGGTTATTGTCTACTAGTGAACAACAAGTGTACTATTAGATATACAGGGTGTTTGGTGCATCGTTTGCCACATCGAAAACCAATCGGCTGAAAGGAGAGGTCATTTGCTATCTCTTCACGCCCTATAACTTATTCCTTGCTACGCCGGATTTTTTATAACTACTTTTTCATTTAAATTTTGAAAAATTCCAAAATTCAGCATTTTAGGTCAAATAAAAAAATTGTTTAGACTTAAAATTTCGATTTAATTTTGTTGTGTACTGTTGTATGATTCTATCAAATTCAAAATAACTTGCTAGTAACAATTATTGTCTTGTTTAATAGCTAGTAAAGCTTTTGTAAAAGAAAAATAAACTTAAAACTCAACTTTAAAGGGCTATAAAAAAAACTAAAAGCGATCGGCATCTTCAAAAACATTTAAAAAGTTCTTTAGTTTCTCCCCTTTCCAACGGTATGCAATATGCGCATTTCATTTTTAACTAAATGTGTAATCGAGACACTAGGCTGATATTCGAAATTACAGTAAGAACAGTAGTTTTAGCATAAATAACACTCCTCAAGTAAGTAGACAGATACTGTTATGTCACTAGTTGTTATGTCACTAGTGCGTAGTGTCCTATCTCTTTCTTAAACAGGGTACCGACTATTTAAGAATTTGAAACTAAAAAAAAAAACATTAATTCAGAAATCACAAATCTTGTTCGAGTTGCCCGCCACTGTTGCGAATGCACGCGCGGCATCTTCGTCTTATCTCGACTGTAGTTGTGCGTAAACGTATTTCTGCTTTGATAGTCACGAAAGCCGCATCAATGCGTTGTACTAAATCATCACTAGTCTCAACTTCCGTGGCGTTATTTCTTTAAAAAGTTGTTATAAAAAAAACGGTGTGACAAGGAATTAGTTAAAGGGCGTGAAGAGATAGCAAATGACCTCTCCTTTCGGCCTATTCGATTTGGCAAACGATGCACCAAACACCCTGTACATCTGCCTAAATAAATAATTCGGGAATTACAGGCGTGATGATGTTAACTATTTGTTTATTTTGTTTCAACTTTGGCTTTGTATGATATATGTATGAACAATGCAGAAGGTGCCACACTAGCAGGAGTAGCAGGCTCAAATATCTTTCAGAATAAATAAAGGAACTATGTTGTGAGTACACACGACTGTTCGACTGTCACGAGACCTGCGGCTGTACGACGTTGGCTAGGACAAAACCTTCGCGTGAAGACCTCGCGTCAACCATGGATGAAACAAGAACTGACACACTGGCAGTTACCTACCGTCCCGAGGATGGACAGGCCAGTGTTTTCCAGTTTTGGTGGTAAATTGATAGCGTGACGCGTATCGACGTGGCAGTGGGACTCGGTGCCGCGGTGGGTGTCGGCGCAGATTAGCGCCAGTTAGCCGTGCCGGAACCCGCTATCTGCATCCGCGCGTGTTGGCCGGCGCGGCGATAGCGCGCGCGTGCGCTCTCCGCGCTATCACGCGGTAGGCACAGCGCGCGTGCCGCTGCCCGCTGATAATAAATGATGCTGCCCAAATTGAGTAGTTCACAATCGATTCAGATTTTCGCCAATTTTAATGATCCTGTCTGTACTGTGTTCCAAAATTCCATATGAGCATGTGGTTAAAGGAACGTCCGCTAACTGTTTGAGTCCAAAGTTGACAGTTGTGTAGAGTATACCACATTAGTATTCTCATATTTGGTCGGCCATTGGTAGTGTGGGCACTCGCAGCACTCGCCGGTGCTCCACTTTGTTGATAACATCTGATTACGCGAGCGGTAATTATACCGCGCGCTCGTTAATGCCGGTTAACGTGGCGGGTAATGGCGAGCGATATGAGTCCGCAGCGATACTATCGCGATTGCTGGTGCTATCGCAGCTAGATCACTACTATTCGGAAGGTGTGAGATACGACCAATAACTTGGTGTTAGCCAGTTTATACGTATACGTACGCATAGTTATCATCACAATCAGACTATTTATTTATGCCTATTTTTAACAAAGAAGATGTGTATCGGATTCAAAATTAAGACAAGCGAGTAGACGCGGGGTGAGACGCCGCGCCGGTCTAAATCCTATAAACTGAAACAAATAGCCGCGTGCAGAAATGTCGCGCTGCGCATGCGCGGTGCGGGCAGCCCGCCGTGTGTGTGTTGCACAACTTTGCATGCCTGGTCAAAGCAGGTGGCATATATCTTACTTCTTATCTTATCTTCTTACTTCTTATCTTACTTCTTACTACAATATAATTGCGAAAGTTTAGATGTTTGTTGCTCGATCACGCCAGAACGGAAGAAAGGATCTGGATGAAATTTGACAAAAAGATAGATTATAGGCTGGGATAGCACATATATTTATTTATACACACATTATTGCGCTTATAACTTAGGGGGATGAGCAATATTGGGTTATTTCCATATTCCTCAACTGTTTGACAACTGACAAGTGTAATAGCATGCATTAGAATAGAACAGCTATTATAGACGATTTGTCAGCAAAGTAAATAGTCTGGCGGATCACAGACGAAAGCCTTAGAGAGCAGAGGTTCCGCTGTCAGTATGCACTCTTTGTTTTTTCTTTTTGTTTTTGAATGTTTAATTGAAATGCTTTATGATTTTCAAATCATTATATTTTTTTTTCAACTATTAAACAGACAAAAAGATATATTTTTTCCAATTTAGAGGTTGATATAAATAATGAAGAGTGGTTAAAGAACGAGTGAGTGAAAAACATAAAAAAATGCAAAATTTTGGACATGATTGTCGGCGATTCAAAGTATACACATCCGTAAACACTGTAATGGTTAATGATGGTAGTACTACATACCCCGTTGAATATGTCAACTCCCTGGAGTTAACGGGCGTGCCGTTCTCATAAGCTGGAGCTTAAAGTTGGCGTTTTAGTTATGCTGATGCGAAACCTTGACGCACCCAGACTATGCAACGGGACCTGGCTTCGTATCACAGACCTTGGCAGTTATACAAGGTTTTGTTTTGCATCTTCGTCAAATTCAATGAGGTAACTATGCCAATGATTCTCGTCCCGAATCAATAATAAAATGGATAGGTAATTTTTATTTTTCTCCTTTTTTACGGAAATCGGTAAGTGTGAACCACCCGTGTTTTAAACGCGGGCTGTCTGATTCTCGACCTATAACCTCGCTTCCGGACATACAAACAATCTCAAACGTTTATTCAATCATTTCTAATTCCCTAAACCACGTTAAGGGGGTTATTCTGAAATACTGATAAACGTAAACAACTAAAAAATCAGTGTTTATTAATAATTACCTAGGTATCGTAATTTTGATTGATTATTTATTTCTTTTGTGACAACCTCCTGAATTTTGACGAGGATGCAAAACAACACCTTGTATTATAAAAGCCACCAATAAAGGAGCTGCTTAAGGAGAGAGCGTTTTAATTCTCCGCATTCCCATTATTCAAAACATCGAACTGTTCAGCCTCATCTCTGACATCATCACGAGCAACAGTTTGGTTTATAAAAAAGTAACTAATGCTTTGGAATTCATGAAAATAGTTGATGAAATGACTCAATCTACAAAATAAAAAATTCCCGAAAAAAACCTTACCTACCGAATCATGAACGAGGACACATACAAACGGCGTCCCCCCGTCCCCCCCGTCCCCCCGCTTGTGTGCCAGTGCCCTATCTACAGCGGCTGTTATGTCAGCGGCACAGTTATTTATAACATTGTTATCATTGTAACAATTACGTTATCAATTCATAACTAAACCGCGCGGCACACTTGTGAAACAGCGGAAATATCCTCAATGTGTCTCTTTCTGTTCTCTGCGTGCTCCAGTGGGATGCAGGTTATTTTGATCTCTACACTATAACTAACAATTCGACATTGACTAAAGGCGGAAACATAACTTACGTGTCTTGGCGTGTCGTGACGCGCCAGAAGCAAATCGGTTTCATACATTTAATATGGTTAGGGACATATTTGCATGGCGTGTCGTGTCGCAACGATGTATGAAACCGAATGCTTCTGGCGCGTCACGACACGCCACGACACGTAAGTGTGTTTCCGCCTTTACACGTTACTGTAGGGCGCACCTGTCACCTACTTTTTCGGAAATTAATCCATATTTGTAGCATTATTTTAATGTATAGTCGGCATAACAATTTATCTCCGTAGATATACACACAAACCCATTTTACCGATGTTTTTGGAAATAGCAGTCTTCTAAATCTATCATACATACTGATCAGTTGATCACATAGTGAATCCTACTCCCCAAAACATCTGCGTCAAGACCTGTCACTATTCGATCATTACCTAGCTAGTGCACACTTGGCGAACCACTATCGTGTTCCATCGAACTAACAGGGGGCATGTCGTCCCTCCCCCTCACGTCCGAACGTACAGCGCGGTCCAGTAGGCCTACTCTCTAAGTCCGTCAACGAAAGTACGGGTCCGTCCGTAACTAGTTTATACTTTGAAATGAACCTTACTCCCTAATATTTTCAGATGCATAAGTTTTGAAAACACATCACACGTCGGGAGTAAAGACAACTGTCCAATCGTATTATCATTCATTTTAGTTCGGGCCTCCAACGAATCTTATGTCCGTAAGTGATAAGGAGTAGGAAACGAACGTAACTTCGGCCGAAACTAGGGATTTCGTGCTTAGAGAGTAGACCCTCAGTGCCGGCGTCGCGCCACACCGCATACCACACGCCGCACACCGCACACCCTAGCGCGTATCTGCGACACGTCGCGGTTTATTTGCGGTGCACTTGCGATACATTCTTCACCCCACCCCGCTGGTCCTCATCGCGCTTGTTATCACAAATTACGTACAATTACACGGCACGAGTTTTAAAGCAGTGATTAATTTTCTTTTATTTATCACATATATTTTATAATTTTTGTGTATAATAATAGAAGTAGTAATAATATAAACTAGTAATAATAGAAACATTTAAAATTATAAATAATAGTAGGTATCGGCATCAGGAGCAAGGGTGAGGCACCCGGTGATTAGTTCAGGGCTCCAGAGAGAGGAACCTCCTCGCAATGCGTGCCGTGACTAGGAGTACTGTCGTCTGAATCAAGCTCTTAAAACAGCCGCGCAATGAGAGCCCCCTAAGCCTTCTTGAGGCTCTTAGTTGTTAGACCATTAACCGTAACGCCTATCCACGTTCGTCATGTCGAAAACCTCGTGAGTTAAATCAAGAGGCTTGAATAATTTATCATTCTGAGTTTTCATGAGATTCTCATCATGAGGGACAGTGTGATGTCAACAATCATTGCAAGGCGTTTTCGGCGATCTTTCACCACAATATGAGGCTTATTTTTTACAATAGTCCTATTCATGACGATAAGTCGATTCCTTTCTCGAGAACTGAGTCAGGCTCATCTAGTAGTATGTACCATACTACTAGATGAGCCACAAACAGCAAAATCCACAAGGCTGCAAGGCAAGTTGCTGGTGGATATTCCTAGCTAGTTGTAATATGTCGGATCGACTCACCGGAACAGAGGCATGCCCGACAAAATAAAATAAAATGTACCTATTTGCGATATAAATTATTCGTCATGATAACTTCATCCCTAATTGCACAGACAAAACATTCGGTTTCGGACGCCAAAAGATCTGCTTCAGGCCCGTGAAGGCCGCGGAAAAAGCGTCCATGTAGCTCCTTCCACTGCCATACCTCCCTGCTGCAATTAGTATCGTATTTCCACATTCTCGTACTCCAAGGAGAGCGGGATGAGCAAAGGGCTTCACCTCCACTGAGAACACATCTCGGAGCATCCCCATGTCGGTCGTGTCGGTCGGTGCTTTTAAAAGCAAATGTGCACCATTGAAACCCACCCTGCCTCTCATGCACCTATGAGTGACACGGACGGCGGCACAGCATGTGAATTGCGCACGCGCACCT
This sequence comes from Cerastis leucographa, assembly GCA_963082945.1. Lineage (NCBI taxonomy): Eukaryota > Metazoa > Arthropoda > Insecta > Lepidoptera > Noctuidae > Cerastis > Cerastis leucographa. The sequence goes on from OY720366.1 coordinate 19,520,312, forward strand.
GCGCGTCTCTAAGCCCACACGACAACCAAGTCTACAATGGTGATCTAACAGAACCACCGCAACCGCGTGCTACATACACAGTGCAACCACCTCCGACGCAGAAGAAGTTCTACTTCAAGGCTATGTACGGTAATACAATACGACCGCTTTAAGTTTTTCAGATTTCTCTAAAAACGGACTTCCAATCTGTAGCCATCAATACGGAAATAAGCGCATGAGTCGCGTCAAGTACATCAACACCTGACAGTGCGCGACTAACGAGCGCGCACGCACTTCGCACACGTTCGGGATGTTTAGGCGACACGATCCTCCTGCTGACACATGATTAGAGCAGCCTACGCCTGCACCTGCGCACCCCGACACCGCCGCCGCCGCGCATGCGCATACATCCGTGCCGTGACCGCGGTATGGGCGATCAATTGCACCACAACAATTTACGCAAAGCGCTTCGTTCACGCGCGCGATCGATATTTAAGTCGTCGGAGTAACCGCTAAGTGGCGCGCTGGCGGGTTTATAGGCGAGCTAGCTCGCATCGCATAGTGTGCATGCGCAGCACCGCATTATACTCGGAGTCAGAGAGCACAACACGTCGTAAAGTGTCGCCACCGCGTCCAACACGACACACGCGTGACTGACGAGTGACGTGACGGACACCCGACACACGTGACGACCGGGCTCTCTTCATGCCGAACGATTTAGAGTTAAGATTAAAAACATTCCAAGTAACGTAATAGCTGGGCCAGATCTGTATCCATGATTATGACTAAATAAATAAAAGCAAATGGCAGCCACCCGCCTCCGCCACCGCCGCGCCCGCGCTCTAACCAGACATGTTAGTATAAGTGGTGTATAATATTAACTCAAGTTGTTACAATCAGTGCGCGCATTGTTCACACATCTGTGCCGCCCAGTGCGCCTCTGTCACGAGTGTCACACAATCACGCGGCAAATTGTGCGCCCCTACGTCATAACAGTATTGTAGCGAGTAGTGTTGCGCCGGCGCAGCTGCCCGCAGTGCGCGAGGGGTACTCGCGTCCCCTCGCGCCACTTGAAGCCACATGCCAACCATTCTCTCCGCATGCCTGGCGTCTCAGCACCGACTGCCTTCGGCGCATACTGCTGTGCTTGCCGCGCACGCCTGCGACTCGCACTCTGTAAGTAAAGCCTTCGTAAGTGACCGCAGACAGCACGGAGCACCGCTAGTGCGGCTGTGCTAGACGAGTACAGTTGTATTAATGGGCAGTGCATGTGGCATGTCCCGTACTGGGGCGCACGCTAATCAGCGCCCGGTCGGTGCAACCTGTCGTATGTCGCGGCGACATCAGACAGCGCTCGCGCGGCGCCGCTCTCTGTCTCGTTTACATCGCGCGACACCCGGCACGGTGCACCCACCACGCACAGCTCACAGCACAGGACACTCACATGCTAGTGAAATAAACCAGCTAGGTATTACTTTTACCCAAAATAAATCATAAGGAAAGTAGTTTTATTGTCTTTTGCCTTCAATAAATATTGATTTACGTCGATCACACTAACATAAATTTAAATCAATTTATTCTCTATTCTGATCCAAAACCAAGGCAAGGGATCTTCAGAACAGCCGATACATCGGGAGCATCCACGCGACACAGTGACATGTCCCTGTGGCGGCGCACTGCGGCGTGGTGTCGATTACGACAACAATGGCTGGGACGCGCGTAAATGGACTATCATCATCCAATAATATTTGGTGGCCGCCGGACAAACAGCGCGGGCCAGCGCGGGGAGGGCGCGGGCGTGGTGGGACGGGGGGGGGCACACTCCCGCGCACACCTGGACCGCTCTTGTTTTTTTAACAACGACTAGTTTTTTCTACCAACAAGGTTTGGGATGCGTTAATTTGAACCTCGTTTTTCTTATACAGCGCGTGCAAACATCGGCGGGTCCCACACCATCCGTCCACCTGTGCGCCTGCGCACTGCACACAACTCACATGACTTATATACAAGGTGTTGTTTTGAATCCTCGTCGAAATTCAGGAGGTTATCACAAAAATCAATTTAAATTACGGTACCTAGTTAATTAGTAATAAACGCTGAATTTTTTGGTTGTTTAAGTTTGTCAGCAATTCAGAATAACCCCCTTAACGTGGTTTAGGGAATAAGAAATTATCGTTACTAATTACTTTTCTAGTTATAATTATTAGTTATTTTATTGATTCGGGACGAGAATCATAAGAATAGTTACCTCCTTGAATTTGACGAGGATGCAAAACAACACCTTGTATAATAGCTTTCCCGCGGCTACGCTCGAGTTATGTTCAGAAATCATCTCAGATCTGAAATGTTTGAAATACTTATAGCCCATAGTTATACTAGCTGTTGCACGCGACTACGTTCAATTTTCGAAACAAAATTAAATGGCGTTGAAGCGACACTATGCCTTAAATCCCAGAACATCTTTTTTTTCAAAGTGAACAATCAGACGCATTGTTGGGCGCTATTTATTTATTTAACCCAATACCGTTTTGTATACAACTAACAGTAACGTGAACAACCAACATGATTGACTGTCAGAGAAGCATGTAATGTCCAAATTAATGTCTACCAATTGTTAACAAAACCTTATTCTATGGGAAATTGCTACCTTTTAAATTGAAATGGGAAGTTATTTTGAATAATTGGAATGCGGTGAATTAAAACGCTCTCTCCTTAAGCAGCTCCTTTAATAATGGTGGCTTTTATAATATAACTGCCAAGCTCTGTGATACGAAGCCAGGTCCCGTTGCACAGTCTGGGTGCATCAAGGTTTCGCATCAACAGAACTAAAACGCCAACTTTAAGCTCCAGCTTATGGGAACGGCACGCCCGTTAACTCCAGGGAGTTGACATATTCAACGGGGTATGTAGTACTACCGTCATTAACCATCACAGTGTTTACGGATGTGTGTATACTTTGAATCGCCGACAATCATGTCAATTTTTTTTGAAGAAATATACACCGTCATGGGTTTTATCAAAAAAAAAAAAAAAAAAATGTAAACTTTTTAGAGATGTTTTTCTTTTTGTCTTTTTAATAGTTAAAAAAAACTATTTTGTAATGATTTGAAAATCATAAAGCATTTCAATTAACCATTCAAAAACAACAACAAAAAAAACAAAGAGCGCATACTGACAGCGAATCGAACTCGGAACCTCTGCTTTCTAAGGCTGTCGTTAAACCGCCTGACTACTTATGCTGAGAAATGGTGTTCTATTCTAATGCATGCTATTACAGTTGTCAGTTGTCAAACAGTTAAGAAATTTATTTTTTATTTATCTACTTACATCTACCATTACAGGCTAACCCAATGCGATAAATGCGCCTTAATTAATAATAACTTAATTTATACTTATAACTAATACCTATAACTATGAAATATGTACATAATGCAATAATGCTCATCCCCCTAAGTTATTAGCCCGATAATACATAGGCTATGTGCTATTCCAGCACGCGTGGCATGACCGCCGAAGAAAAGGGCTATGTCGATGGAAGAATCGACAAACAGACACATTGTCAATTTGTCACTATGTCGATTCTTACGAAGACAAAACTCGTTTTTACAGTGGTCATGCTACGTGTGCAGCCTATAATCTATCTTCGTCTCATCCAGATCCGTTTTTCCGTGATCGAGCAACAAATATCCATCCATACTCTCGCATTTCTATAGAATTAAGAAGTAAGATAAGATAATCAGTAAGATAACACTCGGAGCTAATGTATCTACACAGTGCAATTACGCCCGAAAGGTCCCCCCTAAATGCAAACTTACAAGTTACTTCTTTATGATATTACGAGTAAGTTTAGATAGATTTCATATTCTGCGAAGGCGACGACGTGTGAGCGTGTGACACAAAGCTGCACTGATCACCGTGACGCGCGTGACGTGTGTGGACGTGTCCGGGGGATCACCCTCTCATACTTGTTAACCGGACACGAGGTCACTCATCAGTCCGACTCTCTGTGTGTGTCTGGAGGGCGCGGGGCCGCGGGGGGCGGGACGCTTATCCAAGCTCAAACCACACATAGTCAAGCATTTGGACAACGTCTCATTTGTATAGGATTAAAACAGTTCTAAGAGTCAGCTACGCGACGCTGCGCGCACTTCAGAGAATTCAGAATACGTTGCGCAACGTATTCTGAATTCTTACAACGAAATGTGTATCTTTTCGTGTAGAAAATAAAGTTATATTTTGAATCGCTCTTTAAAAGTGTGCGCGCAGCGTCGCGTCGCGTCGCGTCTTGTTGTGAGCTGACCCTTAGTCTACACCACAGTCAGTGGGATGAACTGTCAGTAGCTACGATAGAATCGGGGGGCACGGCATGCCACCGCCAAGTCGAACGCGAAGCAAACACTGCCGTACCATCCTTTACAGGAACCATTTCGCCGCATTTTCAGGGCCCTATTTGAGAACCTCTGGATAAGACCAGAACGCAGAAATTTCGTCATCCAGTAAGCTATAATCACATACTTAAAATCCAAAATTTCAAGTGTGTAGGTCATTTAGTTCCGAAGTTAAGCGAAAGCAAAGTTTCGCATTTATGACACTCACTCACTCATGATCATCAGAATAGAACTAGTACTTCCCATAAACTCAGAGAGCTGAAATTTGGTAGAGTTAGGGTTTAATGGCTACATAAAGGGAAAACTATAAAAACTAGGATAATCGAAGATCTGGAGTACCTGGTGACCCTGATTAGAAAACACAAGAGCTCAACCAAACTATAGAGATCGACATACCGCCTTTACAAAAAATATTCAACTTGGTGGGCTGCTCCATTTGATGTCAAAAATCGAAGGTCTGAAGTATCTGATGAAGAACCCTCAGCTGGTCTCAGCTGTATTAGAGATATGGTAATGCCCCCTTCTACTATTGGTACATAAAAAAATCGACTGTCATTGCAAAAATCCAGCGTAGTGGGACACATCTTCTAATCTAATTTAATCTAGCCTATAGCGTCCCACTGCTGGGCGAATGCCTCCCCTTCTGCTTTTAATACGCATATAAATAAAATTAAAGGAAAACTACTACTAGGACTAGGCTGGCTTTTATACTTATTTATACTTACAAGTTTACAAGAAGAAATAGTCGAACGATTAACTTTATTCTACTCGAACATTACACAAATTAAATTAACAAATTACACTTGAGACAACAGAGGCAACCTCTTGCACTATTATAAGGAAGCCAGATAGTGAACCGGGCGAATGTTTTGAGAATTTTAATAGTATCAACCTGGTTCATCAAAATATTCAAGGATTTTTGAACAAAGAATTAGAAGTAGAACTTTTTATGAATTGTAACAACATAGATATTCATTGTATAACGGAGCATTGGCTCAAATGTCACCAATTAATGTTTAATTTTAGTAATCACCAGGTTGGTAGTTCAATCAGCAGGGTAAATGCTATACATGGCGGCGCATTAATCCTAGTAAATAATCAGCTTAAATTTAAAGACCGCAAGGATATTGTAAGCCTATCTGTTGACCGAACAGTTGAAATAGCCTGTATAGAATTGGAACAGTTTGTCATATTAAGTGTGTGTAGGCCTCCTTCAGGATTGTATGACTGTTTTGAAAAGGTAATGGATGAAGTGTTCTATAAAATCTGTAATTCTAAGAAGTCTGTAATCACTTGCGGTGATTTTAATATTAATTTGTTAGAAAATTCTGGGTTAAGTACTAAAATTATAAGCCTCTTTCATTCATACAATCTTAAAAACAAATTTCTGGAGCCCACTTGAATAACCCCAAGTAGTGCCACTTGCCTAGATAATATTTTCACAGATGTTATGGACCCACAAAGAAATTATTAACTTATTAGATTCAGATCATTGTGGGCAATTAATCACAATTCCAAATGTAGACAAGAAAGTCACTAAAAAGCATATCATTGTTAATCCAAAAACTAAAAGTCGCCTGTAAGCTTTTGTCTAAATTACCACTATTGCCAACTAATGATGATCCCAATCAACATTATAACGATTTTTTCAGAATGTATTGCACACAGTATATTACCACGTTTATTCCTAAGACAATCTCGGTTATAGTAACGCATCCTTCAACGACTGGGCCACTATTGGTATTCATAAGAGTCGAAAACGTCTTTATGAGCTGTATGCTGAGCGGACTTATAAAAACACTGTAGAATTTAAGTTATAAGTTAAGAATTATTCTAAAATATTTAAAAAAGTTTGTTTTTTAGCAAAGTCACGTTACTTGAGTTCAGAAATTAAAAACAGTAGTAATGTAATTAAAATGACATGGAACATTATTAATAGCGAAACGGGAAGGTCTTGCAACCGAAATAGTGACTACAGCCTTGCTATTGGCGATACAATTTTAAATTCGGACACTCAAGTTGCCACAGCCTTTGAAAATTTCTTTGCGGATATTCCTGTATCGACTACTAAATCGCTAAACTCGTCACCTGCTGCTGCCGAGTCTTTACTTAAGGAAAGCGTGTCAGTCTGTGATTCCGAATTTAATTTTCAATACGTCACTTGTAAAGATATAATTAAAACTTTTCACACATTAAATGTTGAAAAGACCGCCGATCTATGGGGTTGTAGCGACCACAAAAAGCAACATACTACAAAAAGTACTACAGCGCCATCTATGACACGACGGAGGAACTAACATCAAATTTCCTACAAGTCGCAAGCAAAGTTTACATGAACTTCAGTATATATAGAAAAACCCGATAACAACTATCGGGCAGTTGCCCGCCAGACATAACACCTGTCTGGCCGGAGGATCCTCCCTTTTCTATGGAGTATCGAGGAACTTTACACCCTGTTCCTCATACCCCTAAAGGGTCATTCCGTGGACGTTGCTAAGTACATTATAAACATTGTGGCTCCCTCTTTAGCTGTAATATTTAACGATTGTACTGACCGTGGTGAGTTTCCTGATCTAACGAAAAATAGTAAAATAATACCATTGTTTAAATCGGGTAGTACATCAGACCCCACTAATTATAGACCCATTTCAGTACTACCCACATTTAGTAAAAATTTTGAAGAAGCTAATTTTAGAACAAATACAACGTTGTTTTAATAAACATAAGTTACTACATAAAAAACAGTTCGGATTTACAAGGGGTCGTTCAACTACTGACGCAGGTGTTGAACTTTTAGGCCACATTTATAATGCATGGGAGGACAAATGCGATGCTTTGGGCATCGTTTGCGATTTGTCTAAGGCTTTCGATTGCGTTCTTCATGAAACATTAATCAGAAAACGACACCACTACGGAATCCGTAACGCCTCTCTGGATCTTCTTACTTCGTATTTGAGTGATAGGATTCAGAGAGTTGATGTTAATGGAAAAAGATCTCCCGGATCCGTTGTAAGAATGGGGGTACCCCAGGGCTCAATTCTTGGCCCATTTTTGTTTCTTATTTATATAAATGACTTCATCATCATGACATAGTATTGTTTGCAGATGACACTTCTCTTTTATTTAAACTCAAACGTCAGCAGATAGTTACGGACGAGGTTAATAGCGCCCTGGCAAAAGTCGTTAATTGGTTTAATGTTAATAATCTACTTCTAAATGAGAAAAAAACCAAATGTATTAAGTTTACGATACCCCATGTAAGACAAGTAGAAACTAGGGTACTAATCAAGGATGAAGAGTTGAAACTGGAAGACAGCACAGTGTTCTTGGGCATAACTCTGGATGACAAGCTTCAGTGGGGCCCGCATATAGACAAATTGTCAAAAAAACTTAGCTCCGCAGCATACGCCGTTAGAAAAATTCGTGATTTGACTGATTTAGAGACAGCCCGTTTAGTTAACTTTAGTTATTTTCACAGCGTGATGTCGTACGGTATTCTCTTGTGGGGCAATGCCGCCGATATTCAGACAATATTTGTTTTGCAAAAAAGGGCAATTCGTTCAATTTATAAATTAAGTCCTAGATACTCCCTCAGAGAAAAATTTAAAGCGATTGATGTTCTTGCTGTGCCCTCTCAGTTTATTTATGAAAACCTTTTGTACGCACATAAAAATATTAATTTGTTTAAAAAATACAGTGATATCCACAACGTAAATAAATACGAGGAACAAACACAAATTTGTTGTTCCTGCAACGAGGCTCAAAAAAGTAGGGGGTACGTTTAGATGCCAATGTATACGTTTTTACAATAAGCTTCCGAGCCATATTCAAGCACTAAGCCTAAATAAATTCAAATCGTTTATAAAACGGAAGCTATGCCTGAAAGCCTACTATCATGTAAATCACTATCTCGAAGATAAAAAGGCTTGGGATTAAACTGCTCCAATGAAATTTGCTCTGTGAATGTCGAAATTCCGGACTTCGCTTGTTTATTGTTAATTCCTTATTTTATACACTGTGACATTTTTATTTTATTTTTACCTTATTTTTTTACATTATTTTTTTATTATTTTAGATGACATTTACCGATGTGACATGAATACCGTGTGTCGCAACAGCGGCGTTCGAAACAACATGGGGACCCCTTATTACAGTATTTTTTTTTTTTTACTTTATTTTTTTATTATTTTTATGTGACATTTACTGATTTGACATTAATATTTACTTTTTTTTTATTATTATTGTGACATTTATTGATATTCTTGATTTTTTTAAAATTCATTTCGTATATTATTATTATACATTTAATTATTGTGAATGTGAGGACCATGTAGGTCACATTTTTTTTTTCTCCCACCGCTGTCTGGCAGTTTGAGTACTTTAAGCGACCTACCCAAATGTCCTTTCTTTGGTATTGTTCGTCGTTGCGTTGAGCTCCTTGAGTTATAAGTCGAGCTACACGATAGCTGACAAATGCTTGCACTGACTGGACAGGTCCGCTCAAATCTGTGTGGTTCTTTCTTCAAAAGACCATCTCAGACACTAATCCGCATAGTCCTCATGTAAATTGAGCAATGTCTGGACTTTATAAGAGCAACAAGTTAACAGAGAACCTCTGAGTTTGTTTCGGCTGTTTCTTCTCAGAGTAGTCAGGTACGAAACACCAGCCCCATCTAGTTTAAAAAAAAAATTACGTGTAAAAGTGTTTGTAAAAACCTATTTGCAAGATAAACATCATTTATCATTTTATCACTAAAATATTAATTTCGCTCATTTGGTCAAAATATAATGCATTGGACCAAGAGTGGCGGTGATACCCGCACACGTCGCTAGATACCGCTGACTGTATTTTAAAACGTGCTGAGATCATACCCCGGGCATACGTGTACAGAGAACAATTCCCAATATGTGTGGCGTATGCCCTAACAATTCACAAGAGCCAAGGTCTAAGTCTAAAAAATGCCCTCATGGACATTGGCACCTCCATATTCTCTTGTGGCCAAGCCTACGAGGCGCTTTCACGAGTAACCAATCCTCATGGGGTGCACCACATAAATGTTGACTTCAAGAGTATAAAAGCTCAAGCTTCAGCGATCACCGAATACAACCGGCTGAGGCGTAAATACCGCGCCGATCTTTCAGAAATAAAACCGTCTAAACCGTCTAAAAGAATAAAAATAATGAACGCTAATGGGCAATTCGAAAAACTGTTGCTACTGTACAAGAATCAGTACCGGAAAAAAAAGAAAAGAAAGATTTGTAATAATAAAAAAAAAATAAGTACTCCTAAAAAGAAAAATCTGTGTCAAATAAGAAAATCTAATAAAATAAATCAATATGCCGTGCTCCGGCCCACGTGAGCCGCTGCCGCGCGCCGGAGGCGAGGACCTGCCGCCGCTGACCAAACACATATCCTTCAAGCTTTAATACGTTACGTCGAGATGTTATCGAAAGAACAAAGTGAAAATCATTCAATTTCGAATCATCATGACGTGACAAGTTGTTTATTGCAAAACTTCTACTTATTCTTCCATAAGTTATGTAAAAAGTATTACGACACCTACATTTTTCCGAGATCCTAATATTTGTTGGGGCAGCACCTCCGACTGAGTGTCTCTGTCCTGTCTGGTTAGGTTGATCGGCAATGAGATCAGTGATGTGCCCTGCGGCAGCGAACGCCACACAGCGCCGCGCCTGTGCACCAGTGTGGGCGCAGTGCACAGGTGGAAACATTCGACATAACCAGTTAGTTAAAAATAAATAGGACATGATGTTCCACAGGCCACAGCTGAGATTTTATCCCGCGCCCGATCCCGCCGCCCGGGCCCGTGGGGGGTGGTGCGCGGTACGCGGGTGGCTTGGCGTGGGGGGGGGGGGTTGGAGCGCTCATCAAACCGGTCGTCGGGAGCGCACCCCCCCCCCCCACCGGCAACCAGCACTACTTGCATGCAGCATTCAAATATTAGTGCTCATTGATACATTTAGATTAAGTAACCAAGAAGGATGGAAGGTATCCATACTAATATTATAAATGCGAAAGTCGGGTACGTATTTGAATATCGAAGATTAAAATACCTACTGTTAAAATATCGATATTCAAAACATTGAAAATGGAAATATCGAACGGCCATAAAACCGAAAATTAAAATAACGAAAGTTCATATGCCCCAATTCGGTTTTAAACAATTTCGACCTATTTTATCCATGAAAATCAGTGTACAGTGTACAAGCATATATAGCAGGTCTTTAAATTAAAATATTTTCTTGAAAGTCAATAATATGTTGTGCTACTAAAGTTAGTGACAGAAACGTATCGCTGCTAAACCGACTACACGTAGTCTTGTCTGCCCTACCCCTAGAGTGTAATTTAGAATCGCGTAGGCGCGGAGGGGCGAGGCAGCCCGCGAGCTGAGGAGCAGGTGGTTATAACTCCCGCCGGCCAACAAGCCGAAGCTGCGGTGGTGAGCGTTTAGACCATCTGCGACGTTAAGCTCGCGTGGGACTGCCGGAGCCCTGCAGCGCCGGAGCCGTGACAGAAACCATGCTTGCTTGCATGTTGCATGATTGCTGCAGGCTTGTTTGCTAGATGGTAAACAGTTACTAGGTGGTTTAAAAAAAAAAAAAGTAAAACCTCATGTACTTTAATTATTTTTACATAATAAAAACCCAAAATAAAACACATTTGTACGCAAATGTACAATATAATCAGTGACAATAATACAAAATATTAAACAAAAAATCCTTCTTCTTCCTTTATTGAATAATCGAAATAACAGGTAGGTATTTTTAACGTAGATATTATGAACTTAGATGTATTAAATGTTGATATTTTGAACTTAGGCATAATGTCATTCGATATTTTGAATCATTCGAAATTTTAATAACTCGGCATTTCAATCTTCGACGTTTTAAGCGTAGGTATTTTTATCTTCGGTATTTAAATACGTACCCGCGAAAGTCACTCTGTTTCTTTGTTTGTTACCTTTTCACGACTAAACGGCTGATCGGATCTTAATGAAATTTGGCAAGAAGATAGATTTCAACCTGGGGAAGGGCTTTAAATCATCACGCTACGACCAATACGAGCAGTGCAGCAATGAAAAATGTTGCGAAAACGGGGAAAATGTGACGCAGACGAAGTTGCGCGGGACAGCTACCTAGTTTACAATAAATTGTTAACTGTAACTACACATCAATATCCGAGTTTGGAGTCCTGGCGGCGGCGAGTAGTGAGCAAAGCGCAAGGTGCACAAATCTCAGGTGCGCACATACCGGTGTGCGGGGGCAACCGGTCACCGCGCGCCGCCCGGTACCCGCGCACTACCGCGCTCATTCAATCTGTCTAATATGGGTCCATATTGGCTCACCTAAAGTTCTTTACCCGAAATTGTTCTTCCTAATGATTTGTAATCCGAATGATCACTCTTACTAAAATTTTTCATCCTAAAGTTTTCAATTCATACTATTTGTAGTGCTACCGGCCATGTTCATAACACTCATGTTTCCGAAAATTGTAATTAATAATATCATTAATGTAAATATATTTAAACTCCTACTGTTTTTTATCATAACGCTTTTATCCATAAACATAATTACCTTATTATTTTCACTAATACTCAGAAAGAAACATTTACCAAGTGTAATAAAAAATATATGTGGGTAGAAGATGATAGTTATAGTGCCCCCACTATGAAAAAAATATTTAGAAAAATTTCGCAATCAATTTCGAGGTAGCGCTCGCCGACCGCTACCGCGGCACCGCTCGCTCCGCTCGCTCGGCTCGCGCGTAGTTGGTCACAGTTCTAACCTAACCTAACGTATGAATATCTTTGCAGGTACACACCGCTATAAATAAAATTAAAGAAGGCGCTTTAATTAATAAAAAAGACATCTATACAAAAAAGATATGAATTTAAATAATTGTGTAAAAGACGGTTATGTTGAGAAAATATAGGAAAACAAATAAAAGTATAATAGATGTTTATTGCTACTGAAATTATGAAGTTGAATTATGAACATTAGAGACAGAGTAGTTAGGAATTGTGATTGTTAGGATGAAAAATGTTAGGAAGAACATTTTCGGATTTCCAATTATCGGAGTTGAAAATTTAGGTGAACTTTGGCGCACCTGTCTAATATACCTTACGATATAACGTTTACCATCCATCATCGCGACAAGAGCCCGACGCGGACGTCGCGTGGGCCCGCACGGAACCACACACCGCCTCACTAAACGATATACCAACATATGTTACTGATTGAGACCATCAAAATGATGCAACCGATTCTCAATATTTGCCTGAATACACCTTAAGCTACTAATCCAAAGCTAGTTCTATTTCCTGTAATAAGTAATTTCTTGAATTATCGTCATCAGCCCACAGCTGGACATACGCTTCTCACTCCACACGCCATTCAACTGGATTCTTGGCAGCTGTCCACATCCAGCTGCTATGAGCTACCCTGCGAAGGTCCACTTGCCTGAGGGAGTCCCACCACCAGGGAGTTAATCGAATCGGCAAGCATGAGCCGATTCGATGTATCCACTAAAGAACACGTCTATCGGTACTGGGACTGGCGAGTACCACTTCAGTTGGTCATGCTTTTTCTACAAGCTATGTCGACAACTTTGGTTCTCCGCTGGATTATCTCGTTTTGGATTCGATCTCTCAGAGAGATTTCAATTACAGCCCGTTCCATAGCTCACTGAGCGAAGCAAATTGAATTTATGCACCAACCTAACCGTGAGGGTCGACGTTTGGGCCCGTAAGTGATAAAAAGCACGACGCACTCATTGAAGACCTCAGTCTTCAGACTCTCTGAAATATGCGACGAGGTGCCTCGATACAGCATCCCAAACGCTGCCCACCTCAGCTGAATTCTTTTGTTAGCCTGCCTCTTTTCTTATGTGGATTAACAAAAAAACAAACGGCAGTTATCCTCTAAGTGTCACCCCATTAGAGCGCACAACCTGGGGCGTATCGTGCGGCGCGCGCCCCTCCCGCCGCGGGCTGTGGGGCGCGCGCGCACCTGTGCGCCCCCGGCGGTTCCCACGGCCGCGCGGCATCGGCACCACCCTCGCTCACCACACATACTTACGCGCCGGCCGGCGCCGTGCTGTCGTGCTGCTGTGCTACTGACACAGCAGCTACTACTACTATGTCCTATCGATGGTCCACCACTTCGTTGTCGAGACAGAATTAGGCAAACCATTCGGAACCAAATCAAAGTTATGTATCTCGCTATTTTGTTTCTGATATTGGAGAAAAGATAGTTATGATGAGATTGTCGCACAAGAGAGACGCGAGTCATGTATGTCGTCGTGTCAATTGCGCGTAATTAGCGTGAGAGCGCGGCGCACGCGCGGCGCAATGCTCTACACACCATTAATCACCGCTGACGACTACAATACAGACACCAGTGATCTCTGCCATTTGCTTATCATTATTATACAATGTTTCCATTAAGGCACACACAACACTATATGATTCGTTATTTGACTTGACAATTATTGTATGTTCCACTAGGATGCGTGTAGATTAAAATACTGGTCATTGACGAATCAAATAAAAAGGTCGATTAAATTTCTATGACAGTTTTTCCTGTGATAAGAATAAAAATTTGCAGATCCGCTATCGAAGTGAACCTATAACTTAGCTGGTGGCTCCGTAACTGACTATAACAGAAGAATTCTCAATTCTCAATTCTTTATTGCGTACCATAATGTAAATACATAGATGGAAGGGAAATAATTATATAAGTCACAATTATGGACCCTGTCGGGTACAGCAAGATCAAGTAGGAGAGAGGAGGAAGAACACTGGGTGCTTAATGTGATATATTATATTTTTAGATACCTAGTTAATAAATTAGTGTTTTAATATTACTAAATAGAATGTTAGAATTATTGTTTTAAAGATTACATACATTTATTCAATCAATTTGTAACATTGTTAAAATCATGTATTTTTTAAATTATTTATTGTTGTTTTATTACTATTATAATTATTGCGTATTTTATACGTATTTAATATCCATGGTAAGTAATTTAATTGGACGCTCCATATTTATTTTATTTTAATAAAAAAAGAAAGTAAATATAAAAAAAAATATTTTGTGCATTATAAGTAGGTAGGCGTAAGTTATGAAGTTACTTAATAATTTATCATTTAAGTATTCGCTTATACTATAGTAACATTTGCTTACAAGGAAAAGATTCAATTTATTGATAAAGATGTTATATTTATCTAGGTTCTTTATTATTTCGGGTAACTTATTATATATTTTTATGGCCATGACAAAGGTACTATTGGAGTGCATTTTTAGACGCGATGTTGGTATGTTTAGTCTAATTTTATTTCTTAAGGTAATTTTCGTTTGTATGTCCTCTCTTTTTGTAAAGAATGTTGGATACTTACGCACAAACTTACAAACTTCAAATATGTAAAGACAGGGTAGGGATAGAATCTTTAGTTCCTGGAAGTGGGGTTTACAGCTATCGGTGACTTCAATATTTACTAAGATTCTTATAAGTTTCTTTTGTAGGGTAAATAGCGTGGGCGCGTCAGTGCTGTTGCCCCATAATATTATACCATATTTAAGCCATGCGTACGCGTACGCGTAATACGTTACTAATGCGGTTTTAAGGTCTGTAGTTTTTTTAATCTCGCGGAGGGCGTATGAAAATTTAATAAATAAAGGCGTATGAATCAAACGCACTAATTCTTATTGCTTATAAAACTATGCTCAAGAAGTTCACATAGCAACAGACTCATGTGCGTGCCTCGGTACGACACGCCGCGATGCGGCACGTTGCGGCATGACGCGGTACAGTTGCACGCTGTCGATGCGCTATCGCGCGACGGATGTGGCTCGTTCGCGACTCGCGGGATAACATCTCGCAGCTTCCGCTCATTTATCTGCCACGTCTCAGCCCTACGCAAGGCCCTTGCCCTAACCCCGCCGCCCCGCCGCCCCGCACACCCGTCTATCTTACTTACTTACTATATAAATAATGCTTAAAATGTTTGTTGCTCGATCACGCCAGAACGGAAGTACGGATCTGGATGAAATTTGGAAAAAGATAGATTATAGGTTGGAATAGCTCATAGGCTTTATATTATTACACAAATAACTTAGAGGGATGAGCAATATTACACACATAACATAACACCTGTAACATCCGAAGGGTTACACACTCCTACATCCACATTTCGCCAGTTACGTTGAAGTTTGATGTAATGGGGGTGAGCCTATTGCCATCAACCAAGCCCGACCTTAAATCCACTCTGTGGCTGCTACTGACAAATTCCCGATGGAATAACCCAATAACACTTTGACACCCGACCCGTGAATCGAACCCATGCTCAGTAGTCGACCACTCGACCAACGAGACATGGCAGTTTTACAAGGAAGTCGCGGGCAACAGCTAGTATGACATAATATACCAATGTCAAACATATAATTAATGAATTCCAATGAATGAAAATGTATTTGTCTATGAGCTTTACACAGTCTTTTATCAGTAGACAACAGCTGAGGGGAGTCCTATATCCTGCATACGGAGGAGGGAGCGGTGCGCGCGAGGTGGCGGAGCAAGCGGGGGGCGAAGAGGTTGCGTCGCTCATGTTCTGCTGACAGACGCATCTGTGCGACTGTCTGTACTCGTACTTGTAGCAAGTACGCGGTCAGCGTGCTTGCTACACGCGACAGCGACAGTTCGTCGACTGCTCGCTAGTACTACACGTGTGGTGCACGGTGATGTCGCGGCTGCACTAATGAACAGATCGTCGCCAGTCCTCGCTCCCAGTGTATCAATGTCCTACTAATTAGACGCGCACAGCACACAGCAGCGCGCCAATTATCCGCATTAAGACGCTAACCCGCACTGACATCATAATGGCGCAGCGCAGAGACCGAGTGCGCCGCACGCACTGCCCTGCTCCACCAGCATCGCACCAGGATACGTCTGACTTGTCAGCCTCTCATTGAAATTTAAAGATAAAAGCAATCCAGATCCTAGATTATAATTTGTGACAAGAGTGTTTGGTGAGTCACTACACATAATATTGCATGATCCATTTTCCAAGAGTTTCATCTTGATTTGCCGACAAGGGTGTTAACATTTTCTGAAAAAAATAATTTATAATTAATTAATTATTTATTTAATCTACTATTAATTCCGTGAAAACTATAAGTAACTGAAATAATTTTTTAATTTAAAATTAACATCAATTCCTGCCTTATCGACTATAGATGAAAATTATATAAAATAACAAAAAACTTATTTAGCAAATTAATGTATTGTCATCGGTCCTCAATAAATCTACAAAGTTTGAACGAAATCTGGCCGATTGAAGTGGGTCAAAATCGCGGCAAACAAACATATTTTTTTTTTTTTTTATAAATATGATGGTAAGCGATGTTGTGGTCGACGGTGAAGCACGCTTGCCTAGAAGAAACCTATTCACTCTTGACTTGAAGACCCTCATATTGTAGCTATCGGGAAACACAGACTCCGGCAGGGAATTCCACTCCTTAGCGGTACGCATAATAAAAGTATTCCCAAAGCGCTTAGTGCGTATAGGTGGGATGTCCACCATGTACCGATGGCGCATCGCCGTACGTCTGGTAGTCCGATGATGAAACGGGCTAGCCGGAATTAGGTCATGCAATTCCATCGCACACTCCCCGAAATGTAACCGGTAAAAAACCGATAGGCTGGCAACTCGGCCACGATGTTCAAGGCTCTGGAGCTTAGATTTGACCAGTGCCTCATTGCCAATGAGCCTCTTGGCCCGCTTTTCAACCGACTCAAGTGCATCAAGCTGGTATTTGGCAGATCCGTCCCAGAGATGAGAACAGTACTCCAGGCATGAACGAACTTGCGCTTGATACAAGCTGAGCAGCTGTTCTGGCGTGAAGTACCTTGTCACCTTTGCAAGGACCCCCAACTTTTTGGCAGCCAGCTGTGCCTTTGCCTCAATATATGAGCCAAAATTGAGGGTTGATGTCAAAGTAACGCCAAGAAGCTCAAGATGGTCTGCTATTGGCACGGTGACATCTCGGAAAGTTGGAGCCGGGTGAAATTGGCTCTTTTTTGCGGAAAAAAGACACGCCTGGGTTTTGATAGCATTAAACCTGACCAGATTAGTATCGCCCCATCAGAGACTGCCTGCAAGGACAGGTTCAAACGCTCCACCATGGCCTCACGGAGAGACCGGATCTGAGGCCCGGTAGCCCGTGCGTTAGACAATCTCTCAGCAACAGTGTTGTCGTCTGCATACCAAAGGTGCCGGGGGTTTTAGCAGATCGTCAATGTGCAGCAAGAATAATGTTGCTGAGAATACGGACCCCTGAGGGACCCCAGCATTAATATGCAGTTGGTCCGACGAGCAGCCATCGATAACCACTCGAATGGACCGATCTCTCAGGAAGTCTGCAATCCAATCACAAAGACCACCGGGCAGACCGAATCAAGGACTACATACAGGTGAAGCCAATAAAAAGCGTGTAAAAAGACATGGAGGATGGAAATCCAGCACAGTTGCGGAAGGGTACATTATAGCTTCTGTCCAAAATAAAAATAAAATTTCAAACACATTAACGGAGACTATAAATTTACGCCCCATTTCGCCTCAACCAATGAACCAAATACTTCAAGGGAGTCTGCGCTATGGATTCCACCGTATTTGATTATACGAAGTCTCCTACTTTAAAACCAGAAAAGTTTCGTCGGCCCATCTTAGATTTTCATTTTGACCTCATTTTCGTTATCGGTGTCCCTGAAGTCTACAAAAACGACACCCGTGAAAGAAAAAACGAAAGTTTTCCTCCGCGTCATTTTGGTCAGCGACCCCGAAAACCACGAAACCGACACCTTTGAACGAATAACAGGAAATTTTCCTCGGCATCATCTTAGATTTTCATTTTCATTGCCAGCGACCCGCTAAAACCACGAAAACGACACCCATGAAGCCGCGCAAGTGTCCAGTCCCACGAGTGTCTGTCACGCAAGTGTCCATGTGCGTAAATATCTTTTCGCGTAAATGGGTTCCCGTAAGTGTCTTTCGCACAAGTGACGCAGTGTCTCCCGTAAGTGTCTTTCGCACAAATGACGCAGATTCCCTAGAAGTGTGTAATTATATGAAGTTTTTTTACGTATTTTTGCATACAAACGTGCTAACACATCAAAACAAAAAAGAAAAAATTGCCACTCCTGTAATCGTCTGAGGGGTGGAATTTCCAAAAACATTGAGTTGAGATACGTGTTTATCGTAAATTTCAAGCTGTGTAGACCATTTTTGTTTTACTAATGTTTCAGCCCCTTTTCTCCTTTATGGGGTTGAATTTCCAAAAACGACGAATTACATGTTCATTTATGTTTGCTCAGAAACTTATATATTTAATGTCATTCTTCTTACTTCAAAAATGAAGGATTCCGCATAAAAACTTTGAACCCTTATCTCACCCTCTTAGGGGGTAAATTCTCAAAAATTATTATTTATCTATATGAAAAAGCCTTCTAACTTTAAAAATGACGATTTTCCATACGAACTTTCATCCCCTATTTAAGTCCCTTAGGGGTTGAATATCGAAAAATCCTTCCTTGTTCCTTGTCTACATTATAAAGGGAACCACTGTGCAAAATTTCAGCTTTCTAGGTCCAAGGGTTTGGGCTGGGCGTTGATGAGTCAGTCAGTCAGTCAGGATTTCTCTTTTTATTTATAAAGAAGATAATCATTTATTTGATACAAAAGATTTGTAACTTACATTATTAAATTTTTTGCAATGGACATAAAAATATGGAAAAAAGAGATTATTATAGCAGGCTATCGAGAACCGAACTAGTTAGACGGGGTTAGTTATTAAAGAAAAATGTTTAGGTTACAACTGTGACCTGCTACGCACGAGCTGAGCGAGCGAAGCGAGCGGTGCCGCGGTAGCGGCCGGCGAGTTCCAGAAACGACTAGATCATAATTATAGAAATAAATATGAAAAAAAAAACCTATAAAAAGGCTACCCGAAACTGACCTGGTTAGACGAGATTAATTATTTTTTAAAAAATGCCTGTAACTAAAAAAAAAATGCTACCAGAAAAGTTCTTAATATTAATATTACCTGTTTGGAATTTGTTCCAAGTGGAAAAATAGTTATTTGTGCAACAAGAGAGCAAAGTTGTTTTTTGCTGCGAGTGCTGATTTTGAATCCTGAGCGTGGCGAGGGATTCAAAGGCACGAGATGCAAAAATCTTTGCTCTCGTGTAACACACATAACTTTTCACTTCAGCAGCGAAAACACTTTACGAGATAAAATAATAAACAGGAATTGATTGAAATAACTATTTATTGTGAATCAAAATAATTAATATTATAGATGATCACCTCGTCTGAGATAAATCTAAAAAATAAAATAGCAACACCGCCTCCGAAAAACTGCTTGCGCCCTTTGTAAGTCTCGTTGAAGACATGGTATGCTTTCAGATATTTCTTGCGAGACTTCTCAGGTAGGAAACTTAATTCTGCATTAATAACTGTCTTGTTGTTTAAAATCTTCCGGTGTTACAATACTGTTCTCGTCGCTGTAGTTTCACTCATATTTTACGATTATTTTAATATTTTTAACTTATTCAACTCTTTACGCCAGCCACGAATTTTATTTCCCGCTCTTTCATTTAAACTAAGGCGTGTTCGGAAATAACACCCATGATATTTTATTATTCAAAATATATTACGTAACATTATTAGTTTCAATAATGAAAAATGAAATAAATATTTATAGGTTAAATATCAGTTTTATTTGCAGTAAATACTTATTTTCGTTTAAATACAACAATAAGTTATAAATTCAATAAATTACATTAAAAGACATTTTTTCAAAATCTCTTTAGTTAGTACGAAATTCCGAACGTGTTCGAATCCAAAAACGGAACTTCGAAAGGGCTGGTCTTTGTCTCTTTCTAATGGGTGGGAAAGAGATAGAGTGTGAATGTTTCGAATTGTATGATTAACCCAAGGCTGAATAAGAAATTCTGGGCTTTCTGAAAAAAATAATTTAAAAGTTACTTTGTCTCACTCAGTGAGCAAAATCGCATTTTGCTCACTGATTTCAGGCAGCAAAACCTACATGTTTGAGCTACTGAAGTGAAATAGTTATTTGTGCAACAAGAGAGCAAAGTTGTTTTTTGCTGCGAGTGCTGATTTTGAATCCTGAGCAAGCGAGGGATTCAACGATTGAATCACGAGCGTAGCGAGTGATTCTAAAGCTGAATCCTGAGCGTGGCGAGAGATTCAAAGGCACGAGATGCAAAAATCTTTGCTCTCGTGTAACACACATAACTTTTCACTTCAGCAGCGAGAACACTTTACGAGATAAAATAATAAACAGGAATTTATTGAAATAACTATTTATTGTGAATCAAAATAATTAACATTATAGATGATCACCTCGTCTGTGATAAATCTAAAAAATAAGATACCAGCACCGTCTCCGAAAAACTGCTTGCGCCCTTTGTAAGTCTCGTTGAAGACATGGTATGCTTTCAGATATTTCTTGCGAGACTTCTCAGGTAGGAAACTTAATTCTGCATTAATAACTGTCTTGTTGTTTTAACTCTTCTGGTGTTACAATACTGTTCTCGTCGCTAGTTTCACTCATATTTTACAATTATTTTAATATTTTTAACTTATTCAACTCTTTACGCCAGCCACGATTTTTTTTCCCGCTCTTTCATTTAAATTAAGGTGTGTTCGGAAATAGCACCCATGATATTTTATTATTCAAAATATATTACGTAACATTATTGAAACTAGAAATAAATATTTATAGGTTAAATATCAGATTTATTTGCAGTAAATACTTATTTTCGTTTAAATACAACAATAAGTTAAAAATTCAATAAATTACATTAAAAGACATTTATTCAAAATGTCTTTAGTTAGTACGAAATTCCAAACGTGTTCGAATTCAAAAACGGAACTTCGAAAGGGCTGGTCTTTGCCTCTCTCTCTTTCTAATGGGCGGGAAAGAGATAGAGTGTGCATGTTTCGAATTGTATGATTAACCCAAGGCTGAATAAGAAATTCTGGGCTTTCTGAAAAAAATAATTTAAAAGTTACTTTGTCTCACTCAGTGAGCAAAATCGCATTTTGCTCACTGATTTCAGGCAGCAAAACCTACATGTTTGAGCTACTGAAGTGAAAACACCCTTGTAATAAAACGCCTTGAAAGTTAGATCTTATGCTTGAAATGGCTGCCTTTTCGAAATCTAAATACCGACTTTTGGCGTCATGTCATTATTATTTTCATTTCATGTAAATTGAAAACTGACGATACTAAATATTTGTCTTATTTTATTTTGCGTAAAATGTGTTTATTCTAACTGAAATATTTGACTACATAAAAATTGGTAAAAGTACTAGTTGGTAAACAAGTTATTGTCTAAACGTTCACTTGCCAAACATTAGGTTTGCGTTACAACTTAGTATTTATGACCGGATTTTTTGCTAAGTAATAATTTGGCAAATGAAATTATGCGAAAAATTGTTTGGGATTGGGGAGTGATAATTTCTCAATTTCTTTTCGATGAAACATAGGTAACCCACCAAACAGCGTAAATATTCAGAAAAACAAAAATGTTACTTTAAATTTCACGAATTGAAATAAAAAACTTCTCACTTAATTTTAAATAGGTACTACTCATGTTGCTATTATCAATAAATATTTACAAAAAAACTACTATTTTTAACTTTCCTTATATTCTAAATGAAAAGTAGAGTGCTGAACACGGGTTAAAGACATCAATTCCTGCTCGGACTATAGCTGCCCTCGCTGCGCTCGAGCGTAGAACATACCTCGTATGGGAATTGATTCCTTTCGACCCTCGAGTAATAATCTAATATTCCTCCATAGAAGCTAAACCACGGTAAAAAATCCCTCAACTGGACTGCTCGGATACTACAGTAACGAAGCGTCAACGATCAAGGCAAAGATTTGAAAAATACACAATAGCGTCCAAGTATGCGGCCAAGTTACCCATGGGTCGCACTCGCATTCGATACCAAACTGCAAGAGCACTAGAGCAGGGTTCAAGCGGCGCACTCGCAGGCCGGGAGGGGGGCGCGCATAGCTGCAATAAAAGTAAATCAGTGCTGCTGCGCCAGATTAAAAGCTCCGAGGGGCACGTGAGAGGCGCGGGGGAGCGGGGAGCGCGCGTATGCGGGGCGCGGGGCGGCCGCCGCCGGCAGTCGAAGCCCGAGGCCCGCGGAGAGCGCACGACTGCAGCTAGGTGCGAAGTGTTCGAAGTGTCCGCAGTGTTCCAGTGCAGTGAGTGTAGTGAGTGCCGCGACCCTGCGCGGTGAGACAGAGCGGCGCTCAAGTGCGACGCCGCAGCCCGTGGCGGCATGCGGCAGGCGCGCGCGCCCCGGCGGCGCCTGGCGCTGCGCTGACCCGATGCGCCGCGCGCGGACCCCGCGGCGCGCGCCGCTGCTGCTCGCCCTCGCCTGCCTGCTGCGCGTACGTCCACCTCCACACTTCACACTGCACACATCATACTACCCCACGTTCACTTCATAACAACGTTGTGAATTCTTGGAATCCTTCACAAGAGCTTTAGTTCGTTAATACAAAAGTAACCCACCGCTTGGCCCGGGCCCTCATGCTGCTGCAAAGTTGGAAATCACGCAAATTTATTGCCAAAATAGCTGTTAGAGTTTACTCTAAAATGCTTTCTCAATAAACCGCGGCCCCAATCACATCAATTCAAATCAGAGCTTCCATTATTTGGAGTCAGGATGTCTGCTAGTCCGTCACAAACTCTAGGGATAATAACTGCATCCGTTGCGATGTGACGCAGCGTGTGATAGTAACATGGCGAATATCTGTAATACACGCCGGTCACAGTGCGGTATGTCCCGCGAGCGCGGCCGGCGCGTGACCCACATACTGATGGGCCAGCATGGCACACGGATCAGCACGCGGCTCACGTGGACACGTCGCGAGTCTGCGAGCTCAGTGCGAACACTCCACGCTCATGACTGCTACGCATCAGGCTCACATTCCATTCCTTTGACAACCAAATTCTCAAAAAATCTCGTCTTGACCCTGTGAAACTCTATTTCTTATTTTATCTTATACTTACTAATAATAAAGCTGAAGAGTTTGTTTGCTTTAACGGGCTAATCTCAGGAAGTACTGGTCCGATTTAAAAGATTCTTTCAGTGTTATATAGCCCATTTATCGGAAGGAAGCTTAGGCTATATATATCATATCACGCTACGACGAATAGCAGCGGAGCAGCAATGAAAAATGTCGCAAAAACGGGGAAAATGTGACCCAGATGAAATTGCGCGGGACAGCTAGTAAATTATACTAGTACTTAATATTTAAGGAGCTCTCTGAACGATCTGAATCAAAATGTAAATGTCTTTGTCACTGAATAAACGATCTATAACGATCGGTGTGAGCTGACCCTTACAAAACAGTCTACAAGGTCTTTAAAACATGGAACATACTAAAGTGGAGAACTCACCCTGCCACATCTTATTCATACCTACAAGTATACATAACACATAAACATATAAGATTGAATGCAAGGAATAAAGTACAAACACCCTAAACAAGCAATAAATCAAACAGGCTTCCAATACAGAGAGTTGTACTAATGCAACTGGTTCTGTTTAAAACCCTCTTCTGAGAAACAAAAAATTTTTTTTGCAATTCCAATAGTTTCGACAGTTTGTTGTATGTTCGCATATAATTACAGATGAGTCGTAGAGCGCTGGATCACGATCTTGGAGAACAAGCAGGTGTTGACTGTCATGCGGAGCTCGATGAGAGAATACCTAATCACGTGTCACTGCACAGAATATTGCTTCGAAATTATACATTGAGCACGACGGTATATCAGGCGATACATCTCCTGAATAAACTTACGTCTCATAGCTCCTGGCTAGCGACTTAGCGAGAGATAGAACGGCGGATCATCAATCTAATTAAACTGTGTTGCTTACTATTACTATACTGATATCTTTAACAGCTATTCTGAAATGGCCTGTCAGGTGCAAAACTCATATTATGACATTTATCTGTCATGAGAAAATGTTTCATTGTCAATGTCATTCCAAAATTAAACCTCATGAAAAAGGGCTGCAGCAGGTGTTCCTCAGGGTTCAGTTATAGGGCCGCGGATTCCTTTTATAAAAGTAATCGCAAAAAAAAAAACAGCTCGTGGATTCCCTTCGCGTTGCTTTTATACAAATACATAATAAGCACACTATATCATACACTAGCTAGATGGATAAACGGTTTATATTAATTAGTCTTGATATATTAACATATATACATAATTATATATGATATATTAACATATATCAAGACTAAAAAAATGATAAAAACCATTAAGTATTTATAAAAACGCATATTGTTGGTGCAAATAAAAAAAAAGCATTTTTTGTATGAGAGCCCTCTTAAATATTAATTTTATTCAGTTTTTAGTATTTTTTGTTATATCATCAACAACTTAATCTGTAAAAATTTCAACTGGCTATTTATCACAGTTCATGAGATACAGCCTGGTGACAGACGGATGGACGGACAGTCTCAGTAATAGGGTCCCGTTTGATCCTTTGGGTACGGAATCCTAAAAATGAATGATAAAAAATGCTTCATTTCGGTACAATTGGAATATATATTTTTCATGAAATAATGATGAATTGAGATATACTCGTAGATACAGAAGATTAATTCGTAATATGTCGGCAATCCGTTAACCCCTAAATGGATTGCTGATAAATAACTGTTCAAATCGGTTCATATGATAGAGATATGAGGTAACAAACATACAAAAAAAAAACAAACTGAATTGAGATCCTCATTCTTTTTTGAAGTCGGTTAAAAAATAAAAATACTGGGCGAATACATAACCACCGCCTTTTTTAGAAGTCGGTTAGAAAGAGCTAGTCTAGATACGGATAGATGTGGAGACAAAGACGTGACAGAATTATAATATTAAAATAATGTGTTCCGGTATTGATACTTGGCCAACCTTAAAAAGTAATAGTGCAGGGCACAAACAAACCTTTCCAGTTTACGTGAATATCGTACAGCACTACACAATCACAACCTATGCAGAGCTCCCTCAACGGTAACTAGTGGTCAAATTACTAATAAACATTGTTTTTATACGAAAGAATACTTTATTTCAATGCACAAAACTCATTTAGTAGCAGTTTAGAATGTGATGCGCTTGGGAGCCTGCCGTTTTGCCGAAAAGTTTTGACAAAATTTCACTACCCAAACAAATTTCAGCAAATTTTTTTTATAATGCAATATTTGGAAGATAATAGTACGCACTTTTTCATTTGGTCAAATTTGTACTTGGTAAAATATTACTAAAGATAATTTTACTATGGCATTTAGTCTTAAATCTAATGATTTATTACAGCAAACAATCTTTAGACAGTAAACGTTAGGTCAAAACATTTGTTATGACAAAAAGTATAAAAGCAAAAATAAGATTGAATTTGTCTGAAACAATGGTTACTAGGTTATTTATGGAACTTATATTTAAAAAAAAGTTAGGGTGGCTTAGGTTACAGGGAGCCGGACGCCCGGTGTCACCACTGTCACCCGAGCCGAGCGAGTACCAGAAACGACCAGAAAAATATGGAAAAAAGAGATTATTTTTAGCAGGCTATCGAGAACCGAACTAGTTAGAAGGGGTTAATTATAAAAAAAAAAATACTTAAAATAATGACTATATAATACAATTATTGGTTAGGTTAGAACTGTGACTCAGAAACGACTAGATTATATAGAAAGAAATATGGAAAACACTGTGATAGTGTTTTGCATGACTAACCCACATTGAGCTTCATTTATGATTTAACATCTACCCATTTAACAGTACACATCGTAATTTTTTTTTTTTATTCTGAGCAACTGACATATAGATGCAAATTTTTTGTCATTAACTAAGCAATCGACTGAATAGAAATGGTAATTTGAAAACAGGTGATACTAAATGTTTGCCTTATTTTATTTTGCATAAAATGTGTTATTCCAACTGAAATATTTGACTACATGAAAATTGGTAAACAAGTTATTGTTTAAACGTTCACTTGCCAAACATTAGGTTTGCGATACAATTATTTGTGAAAAGATTTTTTCCTAAGTAATAATTTGGCAAATGAAATTATACGAAAAATTGTTTGGAAAGTGATAATTTGTCAATTTCTTTTCGACAAAACATAGGTAACCCCTGCCACATTTAGTTCCATGGAATTTACTGTCGGGTTTTCTCTATGGAAACGATTAATCCGAATCGAGCACCACCCATATATGTTTCATAAGTGCTCATCATATAAGTTTTCAAAAAACAAACAAACAATTATATTATTCTCTCTTTCATATTGTATAGTTTCGTTGTGACGCAGGAAAATAAAAAGGCACCATGGCTTCATGCATTTAAAACCGACTTGAAAAAGGAGGTGGATAAACTTATGAATCAGTGTTTGCACTAAAAATAATTATATTTCATTAGATGAGGACTACACTACCATATAAAGAAGAAAATATTTTTTTTCTATTGAAACTAGCGTTTTTGAAAAATTCTTTGTTGGCAACTCGTTGCGAACTTATAAGAAAAAAAAATCTTCCATCGCAATTATTTGCCAAGAAAGAATAAAAAAATCGTTTTTCACAACTGGTTGCGAAACTCGGTTGCCATGGCGGCCGAAAGGGTGGCTATGTATTATGTGCACCGATTAGTCCGTTATTACCGAGTGACTCATGATCAGTGTTCACCTCACGTGAGCAGTCTATGAGATAGCTCTTATAATACGTATGTTGTTCATAACTGCCTAATGTTGTTGAAATGATGATCTCATTATAACTTAGAGAACTACATTGTAAAATTTTAACATGAAAAAAAATCTATGTGTACCACAACTAAAAAGGGTAAAATAAAAAATAAAAAAATTGTTAAAAAGTTTTTGCTTATTGGCATCCAACCACGACATAGTTGGGAAAAGGGCTTTTCTACGCAAATGATGGAAGACTGAACGAATACTACTTCATCTTAGAGGCAATAACATGTAAAAAAATCTTGTAACTAGTTAAAAGTTTCTGAATAAAGGATAAATAATTAGTTTGAGCGGCTGATGTTTCGAAGGTAGAGAACCTTACCGTTACAGCACAGAGCCCTGAAACCTTTACGATACTACCGTGTAAAAGCTTCACGACTAGCTATTTCAGTGGAAAAATTATTTGAGTGAGCATTAAGTACTCATGTAGAAATCAACTGGGTGGAGTGTACAACGTTTTATGCAAATAAATCACCGTGCCTATGTTTAACAGTGTAAACGTTCCAAAATATTTTAGAAAAATCAATCCTTCACTCGGTGAAAACGAAAGTAGGTCATAATATAAATTCTGTGTTTAGAAACTTCAAAGTTTTCACAAGCAGTGTATCTCGGCAATCATTACTGATCGTAATAATTTATTTTTCCTTTGAAGGAGGCGGCGAGATGATACACATTTGGTAAATAACAAATAGACTGTCGCGGCCTGAGTGCTCACTGCTTAGCGCGGGCTTTCCATAGGTAATCATGAATATGTGATGTACACATACATGATAAACCTTTCGAGATATGCCCCTTTGTATTTCCTTTTTTATATGCGGCCTATATATATAAAAGCGATCTTTTTTGGATCATTTTTCCATTATTTCTTTCATTGATAAAAGTATATATCTATAGTTTGTTCACACGGACAAAGATTTAGTCGCACAAACATGCCTTTTGTTTTTATTTAATACACCATAGAACATGGCCATTTAGCAACATTTACAACCAATTATCCGAAACATTACGGTCGAGAGACGTTTGCTGGTCTATTAGCAGGTCGCTTTGGCTTTTCCTTATTGGATCCCGTCCGTCCATATTTGACGTTCAAAAGTGTCTTATGGTATAATAGTTTTATTATTTATTTTGTAAGTTTCATCATGCTCATCAGTGAAGGAAATTTCACGAGACTCCCGAGGCGTTAAGGCGCGAGTCCTTTTAGTCTTATAAGGCTTTTAGTTCATTTATATACATTTAAGTTACGACTTATTCTTTTTAGACCTGAGGTCAAAGGAGGTCGACTCAATTTTATTCAGTTTTTTGAGTTCAATATTTGAGGGTTAAAACACTGGTCTAGTCGTGAGTCTTCAAAAATAAATCTAGTTTTTTTAAACGACTGACTGACTTAGGTATATTTTACTCTCACGATGTTTTCCTTCACCGATGTCAGTAATGTCCGAGATAAACTTAAAAAGTACATGACATATGAATTTATAAAGACTTATTGGTAATTGCCCCGATCTGAAAGCACAATCTCGTGCATGAGAGGCGAGACCTTACCTCTGGACCATCACGATATTTCAATTATTTAGCATGTTTTAATAATTAATTAACTATATTTAAATGCACAAATTAGCTTTATTTTAAAACGTTCATCAAAGACTCACAAACCCATACTCAATGCTATGTTCTGTTACAGACAAAACTGTTAATAGGTTAAAACCACTTTTTACCGATGTCATTCAAATCCCCTAATAAAGTTAAAATGTGTTTTCTCTTTTAAAAAATATTTAGATTGAGAACGCCTCTGTTATAAGTACCTGGTGTACAATTTCTACAACACGATGGTTTTTATAGGTTCACTAAAAAACCCATCAACCTAATGAGTTTCTAAGTAAATGTTAGTTATTGTTAAAATCGTTTTAACCGATCAAAAGTAGTTTTGACTTTGACTTATACACCACAGAGCCACATTATTTGAACCAACAAAAACATACGTCATACATGTTTACATGTAAGTAAGTATTAGTGGTTCAGTCCCAAACAAACACGCTCGCAGAGCGCTGTACGATAGTAAAGAAGTCACATACAACGGTTCGCACGTGTCCTCTCTCGGTAGCATTATGTTAATCACAGCAAAGTAACGGTTTTCACTCGAGTCACTTAGTCATGATCGTTTAAGTGTTTCTAGGATTCAGTTCCTTGTTGATATTTACTGTACTGATCGTTAGCTAACGACGTTGTGGGCGGGTAGCGCGGTGGGCGTGCCGGCGCGAGGGGCGGGGCGCGAGGGCGGGCCGCGCGGGCGGCGGGAGGAGCGCTTCGTCCCGCACGAACTACCGATGTAAACAAAGCTCCCACACGCGCACTCCGCCCGCCCCCGCCGCGCCGCCCGCCCTCACGACGCACAGTGTGTTGCACTCGTCTCAGAATGAAGGCGTCTTATCTTTACGTTTGAATGAGTATCTCAGTAGGCAGTACCGCGACACTGACTCGGTGCTGTAACTCGGATGTAAACTAAACATCTAACAAACTCAATTATTAATTACGTGTCAAGTTGTATGCCGGCAACTAAGTTTGTTTGGAAACGACTTTAGCAGAATTAATTTCTAACGTAATTGTGCTCGTTAATAATGACATTCTTTTATTTTGCTGATCAAAATAAAAGAATGTACTTATGTAAAAGCTTCAACATTATAAAAAAAAAAAAACTTTTTGCCATCCTAATTTTACATTTGCTATTTCAATTGAACGTGACGATTATCGATATGTATGAGATAGTATTATTTCACCAACAAAATAAAATTTGTTCTTCAATCCGACCTTATTAACTTCCGAGAACTGATTCCGTGACTTAAACCAAAAGTTTGTACAGAACCCTCGGTACGCCAGTCAGACCTGTACTTGTCCGATTTTTCAGTAATTACCTAAGGCGGGCAGTACGCCTTCAGCTGTTGGGACTACAATGGCTCTGTAGTGCGTCTTACTTTTATTTATAATAGGCTGGTTGCGTTTCTATAAGTTCATTGTGTTTGGGTTTTCTTTATTTTGTTTTATTTTATTATAAACTCACAGCTCACAGCACATTCAAGTAGTCAGCCGCAATACGTAGAAGAAGGCCAATAACAAGATTCCATTTATGTATAAAATTAGCAACACGGCGCAATCAGCGTGCGAGTTGCGAGTCAAACATAAATATCCGAAGAGACAAGGACAAAATGGTGGCACCATTTTGTCCTTGTCTCTTCGGATATTTATGTAACAAAAACATCGGACAAAAATTTGCAGAAAAATATTCCTGGACAGTACTAATTTAAAAAATAAAACTTTGGCAAACAAGTAAATGAAACAAACAAGTCACCGACTGCCGAAAGTAAAATTATTTTCCACACTTTAGTGCTTTTTGGAAATCGGTTTTATGTTTTTGTAAAACAGTTTTTATTGTACCCTTTCCAGTTGTGGTATCTCACCTCAATCTTAGTCAAGTAACATTTTTACATTGTAACTAGACGCCAGCACATCGTCCATACATACGACAAAGGACAAAATGCATAGGTAATAAAGAGGATGACTCAAAAAGTACCTAGGCAAAGATAATAAAATTCAAATGGGCCCACCTGGCAAGCTTTCTCTACCAAATTAATGAAGAATCATCTAAATCGGTCCAGTAATCACAGAGATATAGGTGTACATACCTGAAAAATGTACATAAATAAATTTAAAAAATGTTCAAAAAATGGAGACCAAATGGCAATTATTCCGCAACAAACTATAGAAGAATCATGCAAATCGGATCATAAATCTCAGCGTAATCGGTGTATATACATTAAAAAAATACCAATCGAATTGATAACCTCCTCCTTTTAGAAGTCGGTTAATAAATCAAGCTCAACATCTCGGTACACCACGCTGAACGTTCGACATGCTCCAGTCTTCGATGTAACGCAGACGGTACACGAAATCCAATGTTTGCCAACATATTGTTAAGAAACAATAGTTTTGTTGAAAGTGCTTGATAATTACTAATATGTACCTAATATTTTTTAAATCAGAAACATGTGTGTTGCCACCGCGCCGCCCGCCGCCGCATAATTTATTAGGCACAAGAAAATAATTGTAAATTCATTATCATTGAGCTCTTGCATCGTTTAATCGCAAAACACGTAATGCAGGCTGCGGACAGGTCCTGCAGTTGTTGCGGTGCTACGGCGTAGCGCCGCTACGGCCTGCGTAGAGGTGCTACGACGCAGTTAATAATTAATTGAATGGGGGCTGTCGTTGTCATAGTCACCGGAGGGCGCCACTGCTGCACGCCACACTCACAGCCGACTGAGCTTTAGTCACTACTTTTTATTTGATACTAACTTTTGCCTGCGGCTCCTCTCGCTCACGGTCGGGACATAAAAGTTTTTGATATAGCCTATGACACTCGGGGATAATGTAGCTTCCTATTAGTGAAAACATTTCCGGACTCGAGTCAGAATTTTCGAAGATTACCTCTTACATTCAAACGTACAAACTTCACCTCTTTAGAATATTAAATAGTGTTAATTTCGAAGTACTTATCATCAAGTTTATTGTGTTTATTATATAACATAAAACAATATTATACATAGGTACATAAACTCGCGCCTTGTTCCCATGGGGTACCGGGTAGGCAGAGAGCACATAACGCCACCTGCTCCGATCTGTACATCCAACGACCGTGACGTCACTGAGTGTCCACTGTTTGCGCGCTTGTTTATCGCGAATTACTACTAACGTCCACGAGTGTAATTATATTGTAACTACAATCTAATTTGGTTCCTAGTACTTGGAGGCAGAATTATTTTTTTGGGCTGGCTAATTTTACGAACACTGCTTATTTTAATCCAGATTTGTTTAATTTAATTTGATTTGTATAAATTACATAAATACGAGTACAACCGCTAAAAAGGCGTGTAAAAATTAAGATAGAAATTTCTAAAGCGGTTCCCATACAATTTTCCAGAAACTATAACTCGAAAACTACCTAGAATTGTGGAACATAAATAACTTTCGGATACCCCATACCCATGAGGAATAAAAACGGAACCCTTATGGATTCGGTCTGTCCGTTTGTCTGGCCGTTCGTGTATATGTTTGTCCGTCCGTATGTCACAGAATATTTACTGCGAGACTATTGGTATCAACACAGTTGAAATTTAGTGAAGTGCTTTTTATGAACCGCTACGCAAATATCATGTGAAATAATGAAACAATAAAAATAGGGGTGGCCCTCGATACATGGAACTGAGGGTTGAAAAAAAAAGTCTACGTATATAACTTTGTGGGGTGTCTATCGATAGCACTTAAAAATGATATCCTAGTTACGTTCTAAAGTAACAAGAGGAAAATTCTGAAAAAATGTGGTTTGTAGAACGTAAAATCATCTTTCAACGAAAATTGGTTTTGAGGTATGCGACATTTTCATGACACTGCAGCAGTAACTTTATTTTCATTAACATACTATGAAAGATTTACTGTTAAATGTAAATTTAAATATGAAACATTTTTAGTATATTGTTTGGTACTACGGAACCCTGTGTGTGCGTGTACGACTCGGCATTGGCCGGTTTTTTCTTTCATTTGGACGAACCATCATCATCTTTCTGCGTTTGTCCCATGTGACTTGGGACAACGGTCAACACGTCATTTGACCGAACCCTAAAAACTGTGATATTGTGGTTATATTACTGAAATGAAATGATGAAGAAATTTTTATCCGAAGATTATGTTTACGATCTATCTATATCTATTGGCTGTTTTACACGCTAACACCCCCTAATTTTGCTTGAAGTCGAACTTTTTATTTTAATTTTTAACCGATTGCCAAAAAGAGGAGGTTATCTTTAGCGAATTCTTCGATAATTTTAAACTGATTCCTATGATTCTTGTTTGGAAGATTATAATACCCGCAGATTATTATACCCGCCAATTGAAACGGGACCACCGTTTCAATCGGGTGGAGATCTTATGCTGTCCTTCGGAGATAGACACTGGTACTTTTCAATAAAAAAATGCAAATTTCTCATCTTCATGATGCAATAACTCTTCAGGCGTACCGCAGGGGGACGTTCTATTTCTTCATTGCGCAATATTTATAAGTTCTATTTCCAATGAACTTCTCTCGTCCTACCACCTTTATGGAGACGATGTGAGGCGGTTCATTTTTTAAAAAGGATTCCAACACGTTTTCCCAACGAAGCCATATGGTGTGAAGGTTAACCGTAGTCATTGTTGCCGGCACCGGCAGCCCTCGGCTGTGTTCAACAACTGACCAGTCGCAATGTGTCCAAAATGTTTATGATTCTTGATGTGATTGTTCCCTTGTAGTGACTCAGTTGAATACAATGTCTCAAACCGACTTCTCCTAGGGTCCCCAGGTGCTAGAAGTAAGCCATGCCATTCAAACTGCGCTCGCTCCATCTTTCCTTCTCCAGATCCCACTGAAGTGCGCCAGATAAGCTAGCGATTCCAAAAGTTTGCATGGAACATATTGAGGCGTGCGCAAAGACTATGATTCGGAATTTCGGATAAAGGTCAAGTGCCTGCCTATCCGCTTTCGCTGAAATAATACACACACACATAAAACACACTGTTCTTTCAAGACGCACATACTGGACACTTAAGATCATTGTAGAATTAAAAAGTTTGATGATGCACATTCTTCTTAATTTCATGATGTGTTTCTTCTTAATTTCATGATGTGCTTGTTGATGGTTTCAGTGCGCGGCGGGGGCGGGCGTGTTCGAGCTGCAGATCCTCGAGTTCTCCAACTACCGCGCGGCGCTGGCGTCAGGCGCGTGCTGCGGCGGCGGCGCGCGACCCCCCACAGACGCGTGCGCCGCGCCGTGCCGTACGCGCTTCACGCTGTGCCTCAAGGAGTACCAGTCCGCCGCCGCGCCCGGCGCCTGCTCGTTCGGTCGCGCCGCCTCTCCCACGCTCGGCACCGACTCCTTCACGCTGGCCGAGCCACTCTACACGCTGGCGCTGCCTTTCTCCTTCCGTTGGACGGTGACTATCTCTGTCTACATACTGACCAGCGTCTCAATTGTCCACTAATCAATTAGCTAATCTTCGCATTTCTCCATTCGCAGAGATCCTTCACGCTGATACTCCAAGCGTTCGACGACTTTGAATACCCAGAGCCAGGTGAGTGTGCTTGCGGTGTGTGGGCACAGTGGATGTGGGTGTGAGCGTGTGAGGAGGGCGCGTGCTGATTGTGTATGTGTGACAGAGGCGGGACTGGTGGAGGAGGCGTGGTGGTCGGGCATCGTGGAGCCGAGCGCGGAGTGGCACGCGCTGCAGCACGCGGGCGCGGCGGCGGCCGTGGCGTACCGAGTGCGCGTGCTGTGCCAGCCCAACTACTACAACACCACTTGCACCACGTTCTGTCGGCCACGCGACGACAAGTTCGGCCACTACTCATGCACACACGACGGCGCCAAGCGCTGCCTGCCCGGCTGGCAGGGCGACAACTGTGAGAAGCGTGAGTCTGCTCCGTCCTATCCGTACTCGTGTTCTGTTCTACTAACGTGAGAAACGTCTTGATGATACTGTTTATTCCTTTGCTTCCAGCCGTATGCAAGGAAGGTTGTCACCCGACACACGGTCGCTGTGACCGTCCGGGCGACTGCGAGTGAGTACATATTCAGCTTTATTACGACTTACCACAGTGAACTTCATTAGCTCCAAAATAAAATTAAATTGTGTCAAACCGGTGTTCGTTGATGTTGTAACCGTGTGGTGTGTGGTTCCAGTTGTCGGCCGGGTTGGCGCGGCGAGCTTTGCTCCCAGTGCCAGCCCTACCCGGGCTGCAAGCACGGCTACTGCAACGGCTCTTCGTGGGACTGCACCTGCGACACCAACTGGGGCGGCATCCTCTGCGACCAAGGTACACCACCCGACTTGCAAACAACACTTGACACTCATGTCTGTTGCCATAAAAGTGACTTTTAAATGCCTGGTTGAGCTCTCTAGCTTCCTTTATCCCTCGTTTCCTATCGTGGTGATGTCTTTGTAATTTTACAATATTTGAACTGTCCAGATCTCAATTACTGTGGCACGCACGAACCGTGCCAGCACGGTGGCACGTGTGAGAACACGGCGCCGGACCAGTACCTGTGCCGCTGCGCTGAGGGCTTCTCCGGCACGGACTGCGAGCGCGTGGACAACCCGTGCGCGCCGCAGCCGTGCGTGCACGGCGAGTGCGCGCTGACGGCGTCGCCGCGAGGGTTTGCGTGCGCGTGCCAGCGCGGCTGGGGCGGCGCGTTGTGCGACACCGACGTAGACGACTGCGCCAGCGCGCCGTGCCGCAACGGCGCCACGTGCCGCGACCGCCTCGACGCCTTCTCCTGCGAGTGCGCGCCCGGCTGGACCGGACCCACCTGCTCCGAAGGTATGCCGCTGTCTGCCTAACTGACGTCTCGAACGTATCGAGTATGCGCTCTCATGTGACGTCATCTGTGTATCGTATCCTCAGACGTGAACGAATGTGAACAGCGAGAGGCGGAGGGTGCGGGAGGCGCAGCCGAGGGTGCGCTGGGCCCGTGCGTGAACGCCGCCGCCTGCAACAACACGGCGGGCGGGTACTCCTGCACCTGCCTGGCTGGCTGGACGGGCCGCGACTGCGGGGCCAACGTGG